>OZ017740.1:71510185-72710185 GCA_963969285.1 Odontomyia ornata
ATATATATATATATATATATATATATATATATATATATCTTTATGTATATTGTCGCGTGCTACAGTTCGAGGCCGATAATTTTAGTGTTCTGAGAAAGTGAAAATGCACTGTCTTTTAAATTAAGTTAAAAGAGTTTATTTACTTAGAATTAATTTTACTATTTTACAAATCGCATTTTAATTTAATTTTCACTGTCTATCAATTTATATTCCGACTGTCTGTATCACGAAAATCACTTCACTATCAATCAATATCGCATTTAATTCGCGCTCCACTCTTATCGCAGTTTTTACTTTTACCCCGCATTCGTTCAGCTCGGCTTTCTATAGGGTCGCTAGGCATTCAATCCATCTCACGTAGATTGACGAATGTTTTGACGAGAACTACCTGGAATATTTGAGCAATTCTGAATACCCGCAGCGACTTCACTTTCAGATATTGGTCATGGATCTACTTGGACCATTCTTGTGCTTTTGACTACATTCATCAATCATGATGTTATTAATAGTTGCAACAACTATTGTGACAGTAGCTCGCAAAATTATTTGGATATGTAACACTGCATCCACCTCAGTTCTTTTCGCCCCGAAAAGATGGGTCGCCAGGGGTAGTTAAGTCTCCCTGGATGTAGTATGGGGCATGACGGTCCAGGTACACGACTTTCATTTTGGCTCTCGGCTTGCGGTGTTCCTGTACGCGATATATGACGTCGTTGATTTGCTTTGTAACTCGGTGTGGTCCCTCCCAACTATGCTGCAACTTCAGAGACCTACTCTTTTGCTGTTTTGGGTCATCTAGCCACACCAAGTTATCTTGCTGGGAGCCAGTAGAATTTGCCTTTAGGTCATACCGGGTCTTCATGTGGTCAGTAGCCGGTTCGAGGTGTTTTGGCACTGTCCGATGTATCTGGTTCAACTGTTGCTTTAGCTCACTTGTGTACTCCGAGATCGTTTGGGGTTCCTCAGGGGGTGTTCCGAACTTTATATCTGGCGGCAGACGAATAGTCTTTCGAAAAATGACTGTAGCTGGGGCTTGGCCCGTCGATGCATGTTTGGTAGCTCTACACGCCATCAAGAATAATGGGATGTGCCAATCCCAGTCCCTTTGGTTCTCGTCAACCATCTTGGCCAGGTGTTTATTGAGTGTACCGTTGAAACGTTCGACCATTCCATCGGATTGGGGATGCAGCGGTGTTGTCCCGTTTTCCGTATTCCCAGCAGCTTGCACCTTTCGCCAAAACCTAGTGACTCAAAGTTTCGGCCTTGATCCGAATGTAGTTCGTAAGGTACGCCGTACCTACTGACCCAATTTAACGCTACTTGTTCGGCTACAGTAGTTGCTTCCTGGTTGGGAATGGGGTAGACCTCGGGCCACTTGCTGAAATAATCGGCCACAACCAGCGTGTATCGATTTCCCCATTCAGATTCAGGAAAGGGTCCTGAGATGGCAACGACAATCTTTTCAAACAGTGCCTCCCGTTATAGGTTTGCATTTGTCCTTTCAGTCGTCGCTTTGGACCTTTGACGGAAGCGCAAATTGTGCATCTACGACATCGGTGCTTTACGTTTTCTTGAGCGTGGAGCTAGTAACACCTTTCCCGCAATTTCATTAAGGTCTTGTTAACACCAAAGTGGCCTCCCGAGGATCCTTGGTGCATTCCCTTAACCATATCGTGAATTCGGCTTCTGGGAAGAATAGTTTGCGTCCTATAGGAGTTGCCATCCGCCATTTCCCATTTCTGCACGAGTACGCCACCCTCCTTCTGAAAGGAGTTCCATTGTGCCCAATTACTTTTCAGCATGATGCCATGCATCGAAACGTCCTCCCACTCAGGCCACCCAGTTGTCTCCTTCGATACGAGTAATGGCCCGATGTCTTCATCGGCTAACTGGGCATTTCGAATCTCCTCCGCTGACCAACCTTCATCGAATTCGGCCGTTGTTACTTGCAGATCCACGGTTGGCTCCTTTTTCTCAATCCGTCGGCAATGTTTGCAGTTGGCTGGATATGGACGATGAGATGGGGCGTCAGCATTTCCATGAACTCCGTCCTTCCGATGAAAAATTTTGTAATTGTATAACTGCAATCTTTCGATCCATCTCGCAACTTGTCCTTCGGGGTTTTTGAAGTTAAGCAGCCATCTCAGTGATGCATTTTCTGTTCGAAGAACAAATTTCTGGCCATATAGGTACTTGTGGAACTACATGACGGCCTCTCTTATAGCCAATAGCTCCTTCCTGGCCACGCAACAGTTCCTATCATTTTTCGAGAGAACTCGACTGTAATACGAGAGGACTTTTTCTTCGCCATCAATCTTCTGGGAGAGTACAGCTCCAATTCCGCCAATTCCGGTGTCAACTCCAATCATTTTTCCGGGTTTTGGATATGCCAGCAGGGATGATTCACATAGCTTTTCTTTCAAGATCTTAAAGGCAGCCTGGCATTGTTCATTTCAGATATAAGGACGATTTTTCTCTTCGTTAGCTAATATAGGCACATAGCAATTTTTGGCAAAGTCTTTGACAAATCTTCGATAGTAGTCCGCTAGACCCAGAAAACTTCGTATTTGGCGCTTGTTGTTTGGTGTTGGCCAGTTTTTCAATTTTTGCAGGGTCTGTTTTGACCCATTCTGCTGATACGACGTGTCCCAGGTGTTTTACTTCAGCTATGAAAAGGGTACACTTGTCGGGACTAAGTTTCAGATTCGCCAGTCGCAATCGGGAGAACACCTCTTCTAAGTTCCGCACATGCTCTTCGAACGTTCTCCTAGGTACACCAAGCAGGTCTTCCAGGTTAGGCCTCGTAGCACGTATTCCATCAGGCGTTCGAAGCTGGCTGGGGCGTTGCAAAGCCCAAATGGCATCACCACAAATTGCCACAATCCGGTTCCAACTGAAAATGCGGTCTGCCTGTAGCCACTCTTGAGGTCGAGTGTAGAAAACCATTTTGCGTCGGCTAAAGTGTTCATGATGTCGTCGCTGCGTGGAAGCGGATGGCTATGTTTCTTTGTGATGTCGTTAAGCTGCCTATAGTCGACACAAAAACGAGTGCTACCATCCTTTTTCTTTACTAGAACTACTGGCGCGGCTCATGGACTGACAGAAGGCTCGATAACACCTTGGTTTTCCATGTCCGAGATCGGTGCACTCACTTCTCCTTGTTTGGCTATAGGAAAACATCTCGGTGCTTGTCGGATCGGCTTGACTTCCAGTGTATCTATGACATGAGCTACCACAATCTTTCGGCCTTGGTCATTCGGGCTTGTTGAGAAGATGTCAATGCTCTTGGTGACCAGATCAGAGGCTTGTTTGAATAGCTGCAATGACAATTTGGTCTGCTTCGATATTGCAAACATGAGTTCCTGGGCTTTACCTGTGTCTTGTGTCTTTTTTCAATGATTGTCGTGAGTAGCTTCCAAAGAGGTGGTGGTGGAAACAAGCTGTTAGCTGCCGATGACTTCTCCCGCTTTGATGCTTGTGGTTGGCACGTACCCGTTCTTTACAGATCATACAAGGCTTCATCCTACAATCAAACTGCGCAATGCTGACGTCTTCGTTGGCTCTATCAGATAAGATCGGTGACCTCCAGAACCACCATCAAGCTTGGTCTATATAAAGCTCTCGGAAGATTTCGGTACATAAGTTTCGGCATATACTACCACATTCATCGTGGGAATTCGGACGCTGGGATCCCCATTAATACTTCGACATCCCATCATTTCAAAACCCGTTTGCCCAAATCCAACGTGTTTGCATGTGATCGAAGAAAATCCATTCCGAGAGTGCAGTCATACATAATGTTCGTGACCAGGAAATTGTGTCGGAACGTAAGGTCTCCCAACTGTATCTGGCGGTTGACCTCTCCATAGACAGGGGCAGTTTCTCCCGTAGCTGTCCGTAGTGAGAAAGTCCTACCCTTGGGAAATAGTGGTGGTTAGGTCTGGTCGCATAATCGATCGGGTTGCACCAGTGTCGATTGTTATGGTGCAATGTTCTCCGTCATCTTGACCCGGAAGGCATAAGTCTGCTTCTCCATGATGTAGTCTTGACACGGTGATTGTTGTGCTGGGGACGTCGACTCTCCTAGCCAACCTCTGCCCCACGAAGCTGGCTCTCACATGTTTTCCAACCCCTCTGTATGAAGGACTTCCATTCTGACTCGGTCTGGATCTTCTCCTAGCTGCACACCCTGGCCAATAGCTCGGTTTTCTTCGCTTGTTGCTGTCTCTTTGCAGGTGTCCCTTCTCACCGCAATTCCAGCATCTAGGCACACCATTTGCCTGCGGCTCCCGTTCTATTTCCGCGTGCTCGCAACTGCACTCGTCTGTCACTACATCACGAACGAGTCACATTTTTTGCTGCCTCATAGGACAGACTATAAGCCAATGCGTCCTTAACCATTTGCTTTTGAGCTAAACGCACGGCTTGTTGTAATTCCTGGTCCTTTAATGCGCTTATGAATGCTTCTGTTATAAGTATTGAGAAATTTACGCGTTTTAAAGAAAAGATATATAATGTCGTGTTAACTTAAAATAAAACTAAAATATATAATCCAGAATTAATAATATTTTATACTTAAATAGTTAAATATGAATAATTATATATAAATAATCAAGTTACTTACTTTAATTAAATATAAATAATTAATAGTTAGTACATAAATAATATATATAATTATTCATATTTAACTATTTAAGTATAAAATATTATTAACTCTGGATTATATATTTTAGTTTTATTTTAAGTTAACACGACATTATATATCTTTTCTTTAAAACGCGTAAATTTCTCAATACTTATATACCTGGAAATACTTGTCCCTACCCTATGCCCTTTTCTATTCATTGCCGGGACAGATGTTCTATAGTATTCAAGGCCACTCTCTCCACTTTGTATGAGTCAAGATTATTCGTTAGTTTGAAATTGTACCGTTGCAAATCAAGTTACTTACTTTAATTAAATATAAATAATTAATAGTTAGTACATAAATAATAGGCATTGTTTAATAATTATAATTTCCAAGTAAATAATTGACTTTATAACGTACTGATAACCATAACTCACGCTTGACCTTGCATTAGGCCGTATTTGACTGTACGATGTGCACTCTTCGCGCTCTACCTTCAAAACGGTTGGTCGTATGAAAAAAAAGTTTAAACAAAAGTTGTAGGGAATTTTATAGCCTACAACTTTTATAATAAATGCAAATCTCATTTAACCGATAGGAAGCCAGATATTCGCGAAAAACCGATTTTTGTGACCTTTGACCTTGAATATCTTGAGACGCGGACACGATAACGATTGTGACTTTTGAGACAACATTTAGAATGACAAAACAAAGGTTCATACCAATTTGCAGCTTATTATCTTTCATTCCGAGGTGAAAGCCCTAATATGACTGGGCTATATTGTGTTTTAAATTAAGTTTAAAGAGCTTATTTACTGAGAATGCACCATAATTAACTTCACGTTTTTATAAATCACACTTTAGTTTGCTTTTCACTTGGCTTATCAATTTTTTGTTTTCAATGTCTTCAAATATATCACAAAAAACCTTCACTTCACTATCAATCAATATTGCCTTCAACTGGCGCTCTACAATATCGCACTTTTTACTATTGCGGTTTTACTATTACTCTGTTCATTCTGCCCGGTTTTATATAGGGTCTCTAGTCACTCAATCCATTTCTCGTATATTGGCGAATGTTCTGACGAGAATAGCCGCAGTGACGTCCCTTTCAGATATTGATGATGGATCTACTTGGTCGATTCTTGTGCTTTCGAGTACATTCGTTTATTGATCATGATGAACCCCTTGTTTTCCCAAACCCATAGCTTAAATGTTTCCTCATCCTAAGCCCCAGGATTAGATGTTAGTAAATGTTCTCGCCATCGCACATTAGGTTTACTGGTTAACCAATAATGGGACATCAAATGCCGAGAAATGCTAATAATAACTGTAAATTCATCTACAGCTCTGCTAATAAATCCTATTTACACCACCTCCTTTGTGGGGACGCAATAGGGTGAAGGTGAGTACTCCGCGCTTGGTAACAGAATCGAAGTTATAACTATGCCGCCAGAATGGAGGTTGGACCACGGGCTACCTCCCCGTACCTGGAAAACCTTAAAATGTTTCGAAACCTGCAGATGCGCCTCGGAATGGATTAGATTCACAGCATTGACCTCGCAAATGAAAAAAGGATTATGTTATTGGATCCTGGAATGTCCTATCACTCAATTTTCCTGGCACTATTAAGGACCATTTACAACAGGCCAGTCACTATTAATTTAAAAAACCTAGCAATCCAGGAAACGAATTGGACTGGAAGCGACATTCAAGACATGTGATCGTACATAATATTCAAAAGTGGGAAGCCTATTGGAAAACGAGAATTCGTAGTGGTCTTCATTGTGGATAGGGAGTTCAAATCGCACGTTATTGATTTTAAGGCAGTCAATTAACGATTGTGTGCGAACCATATAAAAGCGGAAGAAAACGTTCTACAATCACCTGAAAAGATTAGTCGATTCATTACCTACAAACGACACAAAAATAATTCTGGGTGATTTCAATGCTAAGGTTGGCAATGAGATATCTCATCGGGGAACGACTGGAGGATATAGCTTCCAGATGAAACAAATGACAACGGCCAGCGCTTGATTGACTTTGCATGTAGTTCAACCTGCTTCCCACCTTAACGCATTCACAAAATGACCTGGGTATCACCAGATGGCAATACATAAAACAAGATCACCCATGTTCTGATCCAAAAACGTTGGGCCTCGAGCATACATGACGCCCATACAAACCGAGGAGCCAATTGTAACTCAGATGATTACTTGATCAACTTATCCTATCGATGTCGTTTGTCAATGGCATATTCGGCGAAGACCAGCCCGCTACAAAAATTTGACATCAAAAAGCTCCAAACGGCGTCTGTGGCCAAAAATTTCCCGGAGACCCTGTTACGGATAAAAGAGAAGGGCATCATCATTACCTCATCCCGAACACTATCGTTGCATTCGCGTGACTCGGTAAATTCAGTAGGCTAAGCCGCACTTGACTCACAACAGTAGGTTAAGTACGAATACTTGTAATTTTAAACAACCAGAATTGTCATCAGGCAAAGGGCAGACTATCGGTAATTCGAATCTGCAAAAGCAGGATCTATTACAACTGGATATCACCACGTTGACGCTTCTTTCACCGAGGTAATTTCCTGCCAGGCAACCATCAATATTGGCACTATCGGGCATGTAGCGCACCTCAAATCAACTGTGGTTAAAGCTACTTCGGGCATACCGACTGTTCGTTTCAAGAACGAACTCGAAAGGAATAACACTATCAAATCAGAACGTTTAACTGATACTGAATTGACCGGATTGCGAAATTTGCCGAGTAACCTTCGTAAATTTATACCAACAACAGAACGAAATACGTCACTACAACAAGAAAATCACAGCCCGAAACGGAATCAACAATTTCTTGAACAATTGGTCAGACGATGGGAAGGTGGAACAAGTGAAAATCTGCCAATTTAACATTATCATCAGAAGTCAATAAAATGTTCTCTGGCTTTAAATCACGATGGATAACATTGTTCATGTGACAATAGTTTAAAGCATCTGCCACTTGATATGTGTATTTGGCGGCCCGATGTTCACCAAAACGATGCATAGGAGCATTCCTCAGATGTTTATACAATTCACCCTGAGTAGCTAGTTCAAGAGCTAGATAGATTCTCTTTTCATCATGGAACCATGTATACAAGTGCAGAATATTTGAATGCTTTAATCGGGATTGAATTTCAATTTCATGGAGAAGCTGCCGCTCTACTCGTCCTTTGTTGAGTTCCAACTTGAACATAATTTCCATTGCAACCATGAAGCGAGTGTTAACTTCGCGCGCAATGTAAACACGTCGAAATTTTTCCACGTCCTAGTGGTGCTCCGAGTTCAAAGTCTGCTGTCGACCTTTTATACGGTTTCCCATACGCGGGATAAGCCAACATTTTGCTGAGTTCCGACTTGAACATAATTTTCCTTGCAACCATGAAGCGAGTGTCAACTTCGCGCGCAATGTAAACATGTCCAAATTTTTCCACGTCCTAGTGGTGCTCCGAGTTCAAAGTCTGCTGTCAACCTTTCATACGGTTTCCCATACGCGGGATGAGCCATCATTTTCGTTGCCATATCCGAGACTGTTTCTTTATACATAGGCGAAACATCTTTAATTAGTCCAGGCAAATCATCAATGGTTGGAGCGACATTAATCATTTAAAATCCTGCTTTTCTAATTTACGTGGATAAATTCACAAAACCCACCTGAATGAATTCCCAAACCGTCGAGCACCGAAGTTGCAAAAAGGAAATAAAAACATTTCACAGCACCTCAAATATATGCATACACACCTGAAGACTATATCTCTCAGCTCGGAACACAAGCATTTCACCGAGAAAATTGCAGAAAACCGAGAAACCATAGTGACACTCGAAAAGCACTACTTTAGGGCGGATTTCGGGAAGAATTATATATTACAACCGCGACACGATTATCCCAAAATGAAAGTTCCTCCTCAAAACAAAGGTAAACAAACACCACTGACGTGCCAAACTGTCAGTGAATCATGTTTAGCCAATTCAGCCGCACTTGGAGTGATCAGCACCAGAGCGGACCGGAAACCAAGTGGCAGCAGAGAGAAACTACCACGCTGAAGAGGTGAATGACCGGGGACAGTGGTATTCGGTTGAAGAGCGGGACATTGTCCGTTAGGAGGAGATTATAAAAGCGTGCGAAGAATGACGCGCCTCCTCTTTTCTTTCTTCTCGGGTGTGGCGGAGCAGATGTGCTGGGAAGCGGCAAGCGTGAAACAGATACAAAGCATCAAGTGGCGAAGCGGCAAGCGTGAAGCAGATACTAAGCATCAAGTGCGAAGCGACAAGCGTAAGGAAGAAGAAATTTCGTTTCGAGACATCAAGTGCGTTGAGGCGAGAAGCAACAAGCAGATTCCAGACGTCTGAGCAAAATAAAAGTGCACCATCGGATGCAGACAGTGAAGGGGTCACTTGTAGGTACGATTAGAAGTAAGTTCCTTCTAAAATTAATGTAGATCGATTGTTTATTTGTATATGGTTTGAAATTCAATAATTAACACGTATCTGATTGATGAAATTTACGTCTTCATGGAAAAAGTAAAAAAAAATAGAAGGTAAATTTTCTTGGTTACAGGTTGTGACGCGTGCGGCTTGAGTGGCAAGTCGGGGTGTAATAATAATAAGAAAAAGTGAAATCGGTAGTGTATCAAAGTGTTCGGGGGTGCTGTGGTGATTCCGATAGCTGGTCAGACGGATAGCGTTAGTGTTCGAGGGGAGTGTAGGAGGGTCGCATAAGGGCGGCAAAAGTGTCGAAGTGTAAAGTTAGTGTGATAGCCAGTGTGTGACGTTGGTTGTTCTGGCAAGCCGCATTCTCGCTTGGCGGCTTATTGGGGCCTTGAGGGATAAGCGAGTGGTGCCCCACGCCCGTCTCCGGACGAGCTAAACCGGGTCCGGAAGCCCCGCCGGAACACCCTAATTTCCCTGGGGCCATAGCGGCTCCCGTGGAATAAAAAGGGGTTGTAACAACCCTCAATAAACAGCTGGCTTCCAGCAACGAGCTCTGCATGGAAGTGAAAGCAGCCATTAAAACCGTGGCACAACAGATGATCGGACATCAAGCCTGGCGCAAGAGAAATGATTGGTTCGATGATGAGTGCCAGAATGCGTTGGACAAAAAGAATCAGGCATACAAAGACTACATAGGTAGGAAAACCAGGAGCAATCTCAGAAGAATAGCGAATAAGATAATTAAAATAAAGAAAAAAAAATACTATGACGACCAATCGAGTAGTATAGATGTAAGTTTAGAGAGCAACAACACAAGACAAGCACACAAAGTAGGGAAAAGCCTGAGACGTGGTTATTGGCCTAAAACCGTGATGACATCGGCGAAATCATCGCTGATGAAACCAAGATTAAGGACAGATGGACATCATATTTCAAGAACCCCCTTAATCCTCCGCACAGCTCCACAGCATCGCAGACGATACATGTCCGTGGAGAGCTTCCATTGGCCCCACCAACTCTGGATGAAGTGTGTTCCATCATCAAAGCCCAAAAGGATTATAAAGCGCCCGGCATCGATGAGATTCCAGTGGAGCTCATCAAATATGGGTAGGAAAAACGACGCTATGCTACGTGGGGGAGGGAGGGAAGTCTCACCACATGGCTTGTGAACGGTCCCTTATAAAAAGTTCCAATAAAGTTTAGTTACTTACTTACGTAATTCGTTTTCATACTAATAATGCCACTTTTGTTCGCATTTACTATAGAATGGATATCAGTATGCTATTATTTCCATTGAAAAATGCTCTGAAACAGTTGGAGCATCGATGGAAGCCTCGAAAGTTCTCCACAATAAATTTGGGGGAATTGAAGCTTTCCATATTTGTTCACGCTATCTTTCATATTTTCGAAAGCTTTGTAACAACGAAGCTCTCCTGAAAAGGATGCAAATCTACACGTGTAGATAATCTCAATGCATACAATAGAATGGTGCAATTTTCGAATTATGCTTGTCAACTTTTCGTAAAGTTAATTTGGAATTAACGCTTCGAATTGCACGGTTTCAAAAATAAAGTTTTTTGCATATATTCCGATGAGGATTATCAGACATAATTGATTTAAATCTTGAAAACTGCTTGCGGTTTTATTTATCTGGGGATTATTTTTTTCTTTCAAAGTATCCCCCACTATATCACAGTGACCAGAAATCTTTTCTGAAATTTTGTTCTATTTCTTATCCGCTTACCCCACATTCAAATGTGATCCCTGTCCCTTATGTTTCCAATCTTATTTGTTTCGTGCAAATTGACAAGGGTTTCAAACAATTTGAATGGAAAAAGTTTTTGTCATTTGATATGGAATTTACGAGATAAATAGTTTACATTCTCTGGCAGCACGTGTTAACGCAATCAACAACTATTCCTTCTAAATTATTGAATCAAAGTTCCTACATTTGATACAAGGATGAACGTGGTAATTATGTTACAAAAACATTTAATCCAATGAGATTGGTATGATATTGGAATGGAGTTTAAGAAGTTTTAAAAAGAAAATTTTAAATTGAACTTGATAACATATATGGATTTGAGTTGAAAATTTAATCATTCAGTTTGGACTGATCAATTTAATTTAAAAAAAAATTGATACGAATTTCTTAGAATTTCGATTTTCAAAGAATGTTTTTGAAGTTACGCTGCTTAAGTCACGACAATGAAAACGAGAAAAATAAAATCATTTCTGAGAAACTTGTCTGTCGATAACCATACAAAAATGAAATTTGTTGAAAAAAAAAATGAAACAAATAAAAAATAAATGTTTCGCATCTTCTGGTCCATTCATCCTGTCGTACTCCGTAACACATAACATTTTATAAGAGCACATTAATTATCCTGTTTTGATTGTCAGCTCTGATGAGATAAGGCTGAATGCACTTGCCGTCCACTCAGTCACATTACCTTCCGTTCGAGATTGTGCAATAGTCCTTGTTGAGGACCGAGTGGATGTATTATTAAATGGATGTCTGCTATTTCCACACCATAAAATTTTAGAACAAGTCATTGATCAATGCAGTTCACTACATTATTTTTTATTATCAAAGGAGAAACTCAATCAATGTTTTATGATCTTTAATTTTCATGTTTGATTGACTAAAAGGTATCAATGTGAGCAGAAGGGATGTGATATTGTAGGTTTTAATATCATTGGTATAGAATATCCTTGCGGAATGATATTATTCACCCTCCTAGGAAGTCTCAAGTGCAAACTTGATAATGTGTTGAAAGTTTGATATTTCCGGGTGATTTGTTTGCAAAATATACTTTATTTTCTGAATTTTAAGCAAGATTAAATATCATAATTTAACGTATAGAAAATAACGTCTTTCATGTTATAGTAACAATAGGAATCTCTATGGCACCACCAATCGGAAAGGCAAATTTTTCGTAGCTGCCCTTATTTTTAAAAGCAAATAATAATTTTATTGGCCTCTACGTTGAAACTCAAACACTGTTTAAGTTAAATGTTTTCTGGTATGAATACTTCCAATTTAAGCCATTTTTATAGTTTCCATGAAAGTATATCCAACATTTCAGTTGCTGAAAGAAATGCATGAAAAATTATATTGAGATTTCGTTACTAGGACCACCGGGACCGCCATTTTGAATTTAAGCTTTTAATTTTGGATTATTTTAAAAGATATCTATCTCAGAGTGTAGTGCTAGTAAGGTTTGATTACTGTCCATGAAGAACTTGCAGCGATGTTGTGTTGCCTCAGTGAATCAGATGTTGGAGCTCACTTAGAATGACTGGGTCCAAGAACATGTGCATATGCTGGCTGGCTAGCATCTACGGTATCGTGAGGCGAGTTCTTTCTCCAGGCACCAAGTTCCACTATCTATTAGTTTTCGCATACACGGATTGTAAGGTTCCTGTTCTCTGAACGTTATCAGAAACTTACTTCGTCCCCAACGAGAAAGCTGTAGTGCATCGAGGTGGAGTTGGTGCCCCTTCGAAACCCTTATAACCATACTTAAGGTCCCAATGGAGGAGTCTACATGCAAAGATTCTCCATCTCTGGCGAGAGCCCCTACAAAAACTAGAAAATGGCTGTTTAGTGGAGGTTTCTCGCCATCGTAGCGGTTTTTCTACCCACTTCTCTCAATCCGCTTAAGGGGTTTTTAATAAAATTTTTTACAATTATCATCATCTTTGGCGTGACAGCCCAAGCCGGGCCTTCACTGCCAGGATTAGTCCGCCCAACCCTTACGGTTCTGGGACCTCGTCCACCAGTTGAATCCCACGAAGGATCAGTTGTCAGCTTCTATCGTGTCTTCCCATTCAGTCTTTGGTCTGTCTGCTGGACATCTACCTTGTGTTCTACCGTTTTATGTCCTTTTGGGTAGCTCATTTTCTTCCATTCTTTCTACATAGCCCGGCCATTGCAATTTCTGTAACTTTATGCAAGTAGGTACAGGTGTATCGTCAAACAGTTCATACAACTCATCACTGTGACCTAGTCTCCACTCTTTTTATTGTTTCACTGCACCGTCGATTTTCGGAAGACCTTACATTCAAATATTTCTACTGCCTTTTCAGATTTCCTTGTCAGAAGTTTGACTAGTGTTTTGCTCGTAGAAACGACAAAATGTGAAGTGCAGGTCGCATGAGCGTTGTGCGACGAAGAAAGTGTGATGGAGAGAGTGGAAGGGAATACCTCCATTCCCTTCCACTCTCTCCTTAAATTGCTTGTGCACAACACTGGACCTAAGAATGGGAAGTACGGAGTAATGTGCTTTATTTGCAGAGTTTATGCGGTGTTCAATCTCGTCCTTTCCGCCACCTCCTCTTTTCAGGCTATAGTCGCTTATGGTCAGGTTTTGTCAAACTGAAAAGTTCTCCCTCGTTTGAGTTCTGAATTTAGTTTTGGTTTCAATAGCTCAAAGGTCAATCTAGTTTGCTTCAGATTCTAGACTCAGAAATGCTCCTTTGACATCTGAGATTGAATGTGCCATAATATTGACGACATCAGCATATACAACCAATTATGTGGGCTTGAACATTAGGTTTCAGCTGATGTCTTCTTGATAACGTATGCTACCAAAAAATTTAAAAGCATTGGGGCAAGTTCATCCCTTTGTTTTAAGCCTGATACCAATATAAAGCTGTCCGTTAGTTCACCATTTGCCTTGACGTCGGACTCTTTGTTTAGCGTCGTGACATTGACCGTACTGACTAGTTTTGTTGGGACGCCAGAGCCAAGCATTATCGTATGCTTCCTTGAAGTCTGCAAAGAGTTGGTACACATCGATGTTATATTCCCAGCACTTTTTGAGTACTGAGAATATTTGGCAAAACGTGGACCATCCACTTCGAAAGTCTCCCTGATGCTCTCCTCAATACTTTCAAAGTCCGGCTTTGATTTTCTTTCTATGAATTTGGAAACTTTATAAGGCGTACACAGCAGGGTAATGCCTCTATAATTTTCACACCCCAACTTGTTTCTCTTTTTGTGTGCAGCACATATTCTCCATTTAAGTCGATGCAGAAGGTTACTTAGATGGAGACTTTTGCACTGGAGCAGTTCCACTGGTATTCGATCTATTCTAAGAGCATTATTTTTTCTGAGGTCCTGCACTGCTGCCTGTGCTTCTTCTATAAATGTTGGTGAGACCGGGACCTCTTGCTCTGCTTCTGGTTTCATATGAGTGCTCCTTGTACACTTTTCTAAAGACTTCTTTATAGATTGAAGCCGTTTCTCAGTTGTTCAATAGAAGTATATGCAGATTTGACAAGGGGTCATGGATCGTTTATCTGTTGGATTTTGGCGTTGATGGCCAATCATTTTATTCTTCGTTGTTGTTGGAGAGCTTTATATTTTTCCTCTTTGATTCGAGATTGTTGCAAGATGTATTCTTTGTACGCTTAGCTCTGTTTCTATCCGCTTCCTTGCATTCTTGATGCAACCAGTCGTTTTTATGCTTCTTTAAATGGTGCTCCAAGTCCTTTTTGGCCACTCTTTCCACCGCATCTCTTACTATCTTCTACATGATTTCGACGTCATAATTACTTTCTCCCACCTGCGGGGATATGTTGATGCAATTTTCCAGCGCTAACATGTATGTTCACGTTACTGATCTATCATTTAGCTTGTGTATCTAGTCCCTTGTATCGGAACTCGACCCTCATAAGGGAGTAGGCAGTGCCTCGAAACCAGCACGTATCGAGAATGGTGGTGGCGGCTCGCTTTTGGATGAGAACTTGGTCGATCTTGTTGAATGTGCGACCGTCTGGAGATGCCCACGTTCTGTTATGGATGTCTTGATGCGGAAGGCATGTGGAGATAAGTGTTATATTATTTCCCACATACCCGCTGGCTAGATGAAAGGACACCCTCTATCAGCCAACTGAGGACGCGACCGATGAGGGACTGAAAGCTTCGTATAACCTTTTACTCTTATATTTTATTAAATTAATTATATATGCTCATGCTTTTTGCTTCGATGTTCTTTCACTAAGCAGAGCAAGGTTCTATATTACATAGATGCCAGATTTAATTTCATATTTCTCGGTATTTTTTTGGGGAGAAGATATTTGCGCAATGTTATTGTCTATAGGTTTGGAGAGGAGAACAATGCCTGCCACACATTTTTCGCGTGCACAGAATAGGTCAGGCTGCAAAGGGACCTCTACAGGGAGACGGGAGAGCTCACCCCGGATAATATATTGTAGCTGCGGTGATGCTCGGATCGGTTGACAAATGGAACCAGGTGGCACATTATGCTCGGGCAGTCCTAAAATATATAAGGGACTCACAGCAGCCGGGGCGTTGGGGCTGAGGGATCGCTTGTCTTCTGCGGTGTCATGGGCAAGTTATTTTCGCAAGCTAGAAGTACGAGTCAAGGATTCCATTTGGCTTGACTAAGACCGGAGGGGAGTCTATCAATTCCTGCCTACACTATTGATGGCACGAGTCATCCTTCCGTTGTCAAAGGGGAAGGGGAGAATACTCGAAAATTAGGGAGATCAGCTGCGTTTGGTGCACCCATGGTGTGAAAGCCCCTAAAAGCAGCAGCAGCACCACCTGGCGGGTCATAGCCCGCTGCGGTGGAAAAAGAAGACTGGCGTTTATAATTTCTTAGCAATTCATGATTATTACAATTTTAAGATAATATTATTCAGTGTTTCACTTTCATTTTAATGTAGGTTCGCATAATAAGGCCTGCCGACTAATAAGGCCTAAGTATCAAAAATATAATTCAGAGCGATTGTTGTCGTTCGAAGTCACAACCAAAGGTAGCTAATATTCAGAGATGACGCTTCAAACCGGTCGCGATGCATTAGTTCGGTTATTGCCGCCAAAGCAGCATCATTCATTGTGAGATTTGGTCGCGCAGCTGAAATAATAAGAAATCATTCGAATAAATCGTAAGTATTTTTTGTTTTATTGCACTTATGTTCATAATTATGTGGTATTCTGCAACTATCGATCTTATAGTAGCATATCTTGTCCTAATAATTTTACTTTTAGTTTTTCTTCACACTCGTTGTTGGCGGTTATTAAGGCCTACAGAATTCAACCGTAGGGTTTATTATCCTCTTTTCTTTTATCTCAAGATTTGTTTGCTTGCAGTTTTTTTTTGTTTTTAATATATCAGGAATGTAAATATGTAATAACAACTATTGATTTATAGGTATTTTTTGTGACAATCAAAACGATGGCATCCAAACGAGCATTATGGGCTGAAAATGTCAGCTATCCAAGCTGTACAAAGTGGAAGACTGGGCACATACAAAGCGGCTGAAATGTATAAAGTTCCGAGAAGAAGCATTCGAAATCATATCATGACTGGCAGTTTGAAAAAAGCACTAGGCCAAAAAACAATTCTCAGTGACGTTCAGGAAGCGGATCTTGTAAGTGCAATTGTTGGATTCGTTGAAATAGGACTGCCGGTAACAGCAGGAATTCTCCTATGTTTTGTTTATAAGCTTTGCGAGGATAACTACATCAGGAATAATTTCAATCAATATGCTAGAGTTGCTGGTAAAGATTAGTTTAAGGCGTTTGTAACAATATCCATTAATATCAAGACGTAAAGCCCTGTTTATGAGCCCGGCCAGGGCACAAAAGTTCAATAAATTTATCGCCAATGATCATTTTAAAAGATTGAAGTTTATGATTCACTTGAAAAGTCATCCAGAAAAGATTTATAGTATGGATAGGAAAGGCTGTCGCCTAACAATCCATCACCAGCAGACAGTTTTGGTAAAGAAAGGGACTAAATAAGTGCATTTACAGTCTTCAAAACATGCAGAAAGTATTATAATCGCACGATGTGTAAATGCACTTAGTAGTGCTACACCACCAATGATTATATTTACGATTGAAGCCAGAGTTATAAGACAACTTACCATCGGGATAATTGATAGAAAAATTTTCCAAGGGTTATATGACAAATGAACCCTACAAACAGTTTTTGAAGCACGTACATTGGTACAAAAGTCCAGGAAAGTGCCTTTTAATATTTGATGGAGCAGCTTGTCACTTAGATTTATCCACTGTAGAAGTAGCAGATTCACTCAAAATTTCATTGTACTGTCTACCTTCTAACACCACCCACGAACTCCAACCTCTCGATAAAGCCATTTGTCGATCATTTGAACACCACTGGGATGCTGAAGTCCTCATAAGGGCACGGTTTAATGCAATTCTTTCAAATGTCTGGTCCAAATGTATGACACATATGTTAGCAACATTACAAGGGGCTTCAAAGCAACTGGTCTGTATCTATTGAGTCCCCAAGTTATTCCAGAAACAGCTTTTGCTATATCTATTTTGATAGAAACTCCAGCTTCTCATGAATCTGACGATGTTTATAAAGCAAATTCATAGCCTCACTTCTCGCCAGGCCAATAACCCCCAAGCCATCAACATCACCAATGGGAGAAAAAGGAATTGAGCATACTTATAACAGACCTTCTGGAAGATTTCACCGCATCATTTACGGTAGTTCTAGTTCGGATGATAACGAAGAAAATGTGTCGCTCGCTTAAGTAAAAAGAACAGCATTTTAGCAACTAACGCCTATACTAGCTCAAAATTTTAATAAAACAGCAACAGCTAGAAAAAAGGCCATAAACTACAGGGGAGCTCCAGTGACCGAAAACTTGTTCGACAAATACAAGGAAGAGAAAAAACAAAAATCACATCAAATTCCAAGGGTAGAAGCGCACTGGAGAAAACCGAAGTGGTAATCTTGACAAAAAAGAGAATCCCTAGAGTAAGGATGATCAGTATTGGAGATATACAAATCGAATCGAAGCCATCGGTGAAGTACCTGGGGCTACTGATTGACTCGAACATGAGTTTCTCTACGCAAATCAGGGCAACGGCTGAGAAGGCTTCTTCAGGAATATCGGTTCTACGTCGAACTATGGCCAACGTAGGGGGACCCAGCCCATTAAGAAGACGCCTCTTGATGAGTGCTCTAGGGTCAGTGCTAATGTACGGAGCAGAAGTATGGGGCGACGTTCTCAGCAAGGATGTATACCAAAAACGTTTGGCACAGGTACAGAGAAGAGGAGCACTAAGAATTGCATCTTCGTATCCGACAGTCTTTGATACGGCGGTGAGAGTTATTGCACGCATGATACCTGTCGCCGTCCTTGCTAGGGAGCGTCGCGCTATATACCTGCGCCGAAACGAGGATGCAAGGGAGATGATTGCCCCCGAGGAGAGACAGCGCTCGCTCACCGATTGGCAGCAGTCTTGGATCAATTGCACAAAGGGAAGGTGGACTGCGCGCCTCATCCCGGATGTGAGACCGTGGCTAAATCGAAGATATGGTGAGACTGACTTCTATCTAACTCAGCTTTTGAGCGGGCATGGGTGTTTTCAGTCTTACCTGCACAAGATTGGTAAGTCACGGTCCCCCGATTGTCAGTTTTGCCTAGGAGAGGAGGACAATGCCTGCCACACATTTTTGCGTGTAGGAAATGGGTTAGGCTGCGAAGGGAACTCTAAAGGGAGACGGGAGAGCTCACCCCGGATAGTATAGTCGCGGTGATGCTCGAATCGGTTGACAAATGGAACTAGGTGGCACATTATGCTCGGGCAGTCCTAAAAGATAAAAGGAACTCACAGCAGCTTGGGGCGTTGGGGCAGGGGGATCGCTTGTCTGGCACTTCCTCTCGCCTCCCGCTAGGAAAGGGATCCCCCAGCTTGAACGCGTCTCGCGGTGTAACAAAACAAGACCTGGCCCGAAGTAATGTGTCAAACGGTTCCAGACTAGGTTCTCAGGTTGACAGGGGAGGTGTTTAGTGGCGAGTCCAGTCACCATCTTTCAAGCATGGGAGTCCCACACTCTGTGCATAAATGGCATTCACCTCCCTACAAAAAAAAAAAATAAAACCTAACTTTCTCGTCACACACAATGAACGAGGAGTAAATGCTGAAAAGACCAAGGATTGGTTGAAAGAAGAATATATCCAAGTTCATTTCACATATCCAAATCATAAAACTGGGAAGTCTGACGTAGAAATAGTGCACCGAACTTTAAACGAAACATGCGCACATTTCTAATTAGAAAAAAAAAGAAGAAGATGGGAACTTTATAATGAAATCTTGTACAAGAATGTGTACAGTATTATAATACAACTAGACACATGGAGAAAAACCTTTAGATATATTTTTTAATCCAAAAGATATTTCACACATCTTTAACAAATTAACTGAATACAAAAAAATGCTAGAAAAGGCCAATCAAAATAGAAAAATGTCAGAACCTAACAACGAATGGGTAAAAGACCCCAATTCTAGAAAATTAGGTCCTCGCTTTAAGAAAGCAAGCTTAAATCGAAGAGTTCACGCGGAAAATAAAAAGAAACTAAAACGTACCTTTCGTTTCAGGCTCTTCCTACTTCTCGTGGTATCGTGGTTAGAGATTGTATTAAAGAGATTTTAATACAATCTCTAACGCAAAAAAACGGTCTCATATTAATGAAGATAGGACAAGAACAGTTGGTTCTGAACAAAGTCATCATAGGACATCCAATATTACGAAAAGACATAGAATTACTACTCGATAGCTTAGATATCTTACTAAACCATTTTGAAACAAACAAAAAGTTCACAAATACGGAAGACTCCGCGAAAATCTTAAAATACATTTGAAGAGAAACCACATCTTTATTTCCATCTAGATCCGTAAATGGGTGGAAGGTACACTAGACGAAGAAGACAGTCAGGTTATACAAACCAACTTTGATAAAATCGAGGAAAATGGCAAAAAGCTCCGATATGATGACGAACTTCTACTGGAATCATCAAATGAACTCCGAAGTGATTTTCAGAAAATAACTAATAAAGCGAACAACCTGATAACGTCAATTGAAAATAGAACAAATCAATTTGCTGATGCAAGAAATCGAAATCAAATAGAAATAATTGAGATAGCTAATTTTATTCATTTTATGCAAAAACGAGCATTAACTCAAGAGAAATTAGATAAAATCAGTGAAATTCTTCTGAATAGTAAATCTACCTCGGCACATAGAAATATTCTACTCGATAATGACATTTCGAAATATAATATAGACGCATTAACGCTAACTAATATTAGATCTGATTTATTAATTGAAAAAAATAAAATAACGCTTTTTATAGAGGTACCATTAAAAACAGTGCCAATAGACAGAATTAAATTGATACCCGTTCCGAACGAAAAATCTTTACAAATTTATTTGGGTACCTATGAATTCCTAGTACACTACACGGTACCCCTTTATATGGATACACATTATCCAATTATGGATAAATGTATAATATCTTTTATAAAAAATAGCCCTTCCGAATTTACATTAAGATTATACACTTCTCCAAATTATGAGAGAGTATCCTTAGAGACATTAGTTTCTACAAATACGAGGTGTGTTCAAAAAATATCGCGAATTTTGTGTTTTTTCAAAAATTATTTATTTATTCATGAATATCTATTTTGTTCCCTTCAAAGTAGTCCCCATGAGATATTATACACTTGTGCCAATGGTTTTTCCAATCTTCGACGCACTTCAAAAAATCATTTTTTTTAATCTTGTTCAGCTCCTCCTTCGATGCCGTCTTTATCTCGTCAAGCGTAGCGTAACGTCGTCCTTTCATGGGCCTCGTCAGTTTAGGAAACAAGAAAAAGTCACAGGGGGCCAGATCTGGGGAATGCGGTGGCTGCGGCATCATTAGTGTGTTGTTTTTGGCCAAAAAGTCGCGCACAAGCAACGATGTGTGAGCAGGGGCGTTATCGTGGTGCAAAAGCCAATTTTTGTTCTCCCACAAATCCGGGCGTTTCTGGCGGATTGCTTCGCGCAAATTGCGCATAACTTGCAGGTAATATTCCTTATTGACCGTTCTTCCCTGTGGCAAGAACTCATGATGCACCACGTCCCTGCAATCGAAGAAAACTGTCAGCAAAACTTTCACATTCGACCGAACTTGGCGCGCTTTTTTCGGCCTTGGTTCATGCGGCAGCTTCCATTGAGATGATTGAGCTTTGGTTTCCACGTCATAACCATAAACCCACGATTCGTCACCAGTTATGACCCTCTGGAGCAAATTTGGTTCGTCGCGGACAGAGTTTAACATCTCATTAGCAATGTTCATGCGTTGCTGTTTTTGGTCGCAATTGAGCAATTTTGGTACGAATTTCGCGGCGACCCGTCTCATGCCCAAATCGTTGATAAAAATCGAATGGCATGAGCCAATCGATATGTTTAGGTCCTCAGCAACTTCTCTAACGGTGATTCGACGATTGGCCAATACCATTTTCTCCACTTCATTAATTTTCTCGTCTGTTGTTGAAGTGCTCGGGCGTCCGGCACGCTCTTCGTCGTTCACATCTTCTCGGCCTTCTAAAAACATTTTGTACCACCGATAAACGTTGCTTCGGTCCAAGGTAGCTTCTCCGTATGCCACAGTCAACATTCGGAATGCATCCGCGCACTTAATTTCGTTTTTCACACAAAATTTGATACACGTCCTTTGATCCATTTTTTTGAATAAGTAAAAATCGAAGACGATTGAAAACACGTGCAAGTAAAGCAGCTATCACCAATTAAGTGAACATTCAAAATGGCCGAGCTTGTCGGCATAAGTGACAGATATGAGTACCAACATAACGCCACAAAAAAATCGAAATTCGAATATACGTAACCCGCGAAAATTCAAAATTCGCGATACTTTTTGAACACACCTCGTATTAACACAACGCACATTCAACATACATGTAAAAAAACTGAAATTCCAATCTTATTGAAAGTTAAAAATATTTTAATAACGTTGACTCAATGCTCAGCATATGTGCTACCGTTTAAACAACTAATACAATAACTGAAAATTGTATACCACAAGTAATACTACAAAGCAACCGAATAAGCGAATTATCAATTTTGCATTTTGAGCAAATAAAGAATAAAACAATTGAATGGGAAAATATGCAAAAGCTTGACCAGCTACACAGTTCAGGTACACTCTTGAAAATATCCATTCCCTTATCTTCAATCATTGTAATCATCATAATCCTTATAATAACACTATTGTGCAAATACAAAAATCAACAGGAAAAATTCGCAAACTACTAAACATCACAATTACAAAGCCAGAGGACAGCCTTTACTTAAAGGAGGGAAGAGTTACGTCAACAAACCAACAACATAACGAAATGATAACAACTAAATTGTTACCAGATGCTTCAAAAAAAGTTAAAACTTTTTGCGTAAAGTGCCACCAGCCAGCATGCCCCGAACACCGAAAAGATGTCTGCTTGCCTTGTATTTAATTACAAAAATAACAAATTTAAATTTTAATAACTGTGATGAAGAAAATATTTTTGTTTCTGAATTGTGTCAACTTAATATATTTTAGACTGAACATGAATACTTTCTGATCAAATTATTGCTTTATTTAAAATCAAAAGTGGTGGGGTGATCGCACACCCCTATTGCTATTAATGAGTAAAAAAAGCCTTGCCTTCCGAAGGTTAAAATTCAAACTTGGCCTAACGTTATCACAGTTCGGTGGAAAATTTCTCGCAATTTTCATTCTACTCTATTCAGAATACGCAATGAATAATACTCAAATGCAGAACAATTTGTGAGAATCATTCAAGATAATCTCATTACGATTCGATTTCTGGGAAAAGCATGCCCCCATAAATCTTCGGCTACGAATTTCACCAGCATTTTAATGGCAATATCAGTATTCAGCGCGTCTAATCATATATTTATTAATTGAGAAATGCTCGTAGTAGCTAATTGGTACCGAATTGACAGGATGTTTATCAGACGAAACGGGTGACAATAATCGGCGGATATTTGATAATAGACAACACGGGCGAAGACCAACGTGGCTCGCAGTAGAGATAAATATCATTCATAAAATTTTATTGCATTAAAACATATATTAGTAATTATGAGGTCTTGTTTAGCATATGAGAATATATTTATAGCCGGTGATTAAAACTTGAAGGCATGGTCGTAAGATATGATAAAGCACCCGTTGATAAAAAAAAAAACGAAACAAGTCCTACGATAATTTGAAATGGTAAAATAATGAAACAGTTGGTACAATTGGTCGTATTACAATGATGTACGTTTATGTATGTGCCTGCAGACTTGTCAGCAATCGACTGGTAGTTAAGCCCACTTAGAAAATCAGGCCACAAATCAGACAAATCAATGTCTTTCTTCCAAAAGTAGCAATGCAATATAAGCGAAAATGTCACAATGAAAAACGACATAGAGGGTACCTTATCTTTTAAAATCGAACATGTGAAAGGATTTCCTCTGCCTCAGTTCTGCTGCATTTGCCAAATATTTCTCGAGAAATTCTTGATTCATGCCTTCCCCATTGATTGCTTTCTCTAGTACTTATGTTAAAATTAATCTGCATATCCGCCCCACGACAAGCCATTCTTGGCGTTCTTTCAAGAATAACATGATTACCGATTCAAAGATCTCCATTCTACACCCCATAAGCAGCTTTAACCGAATTCCTTTTGAACAAATGCCTGTTTAGGCACATGTATCATTCCATGATATCAAATGAAATTGCTGAAATATGCACACACAAAGCAAATTTTTGTCTCACACTTCGAGCGTAAAGAGCAAAGTGATGTTTGACAAAATTCTCGTGGAAACAAGGATAATGGTGGCAAACTTGAATAATAAGTATAATGATATGATTTACTCGTAAAGTTTGTAATTTGCTTAAGCTGAAGACGTTGTCAGCCCCGCAGTATCGACTTTCTAAACTGTCTTTTAACCATTGGAACATCCTTTTGAGGGTTTGTCCTTGCAGCTTTTGACTTTGGTTTTTGTTGCTTGTCGAGTTTTCACCCCTTCTTTTGCCGTAGGCACTAGAAAAATCACAGCATGAAAAATTAACATGAATAATGTTAGCTGTGGGTGATGTAAAAATTGATAGGAAACAAGGACAAGAAAAAGTTATAAGCAGCGATGACTGTTTAGCTTTTGAGAAATGTTCCTTAAAGAATTCAATTCCCGGTTGATGCAAAGCGGGAGCAGAAACAACGCATATTTTGATGAAAAAAAAAAAAAATCTCCATTGACACCACCAGCCGAAAATATACTTTTATAAACAAATAGGCTTGTGTGCTAGTAGAATTATGATTCAAACTTATCCCCCATTAAATGGTAAACAAAAAAAGCTGGGTAGACACAACTACGCTCATCTCAAAAGGGGTTTGCTCTCAATATCTGATATGCAGACATCACTAATGAATAAACTCAAGAAAAACTTCAAGGACATCTACAACAATTTGTAGTGATTTAAGAATGTTCAATACTGTCCGTGAAGTACTGCAGCGATGGTCTGCTGCCTCGGCAGCGGTATCTGCCGAGAATGCCCTCGTCTGGAGACGCGTGAATGCGCTGGCAGGCTAGCATTGCAGTGTCGTGGGGCGGGTTCGTTTCCCCAGCACGAGGACCCACTACAAAAAATTTCGCACTCCGAATTTGATTGCAGATCAAGAGGCGACCGTAGTCGCAAAAATTGTAGATAACTACACCGAGGGAGATAGAACTTGTTACGAGAACAAGTGGAACCTGAAAAGAAAGGCGGACTTGGGGTAACCTCGTCATTACCCGACGAAGTTCATGGCCCACAAATGAAAGAGGGGCAACCGGGTGGTGATGGAGCCACTTCGCACCCACCCAACCGGAATAAATCCATATATATTTTGTTGCAGTGGCCAGGTATTCCTCTTCTGAGTGGAAAACTCATACAACTTGAATTGCATGAACTTTCCCATCAGAAGGGTAGTACCCCGGTGACCAGTTTATGCCACAGAATTATACAATTTGATTGCATAACTCTATGCCATAAAGAGGCACTCTGCTTGGGCCACTCAACCCGCAACGTCACCTGAAACGAGAAGTATTGTTTAAGTACCCGGCGGCTGGCTCATGTCTTGAGGTGGAAGTCTGCCACCGTACCGGGTCCTATACCCGGTTAGAGTGGGGAGAAAGGAAAGACCGATTTTGTGGGAAAATTAGCACTTCATTATATTCATCATTTTATTCCCATACAACTATAAACATTTTCATTTATAATACCTTCCCGGTTTACGAATGTAGATAGATTTGCAAGTCGTAAATGTAATATATATATATATATATATATATATATATATATATATATATATATATATATATATATATATATATATATATTTATATATATATATATATATATATATATATATATATATATATATATATATATATATATATATATATATATATATATTTATATATATATATATATATATATATATATATATATATAATATATATATATATATATATATATATATATATATATATATATATATATATATATATATATATATATATATATATATATATATTGTATTTAGCTTTGAAATATTCCCAACAAATTAATTATCTATAATTTAGAACAGACTACGTGCAATACGTAGAGAATGTAATCATGTGTGGACGTGTGACAAAACTCGCGAAATACTCCTTTCATTAATTTTCAATGATAAACCAAGAATGGTCGCCGAGTTTCAAGTAGAAATTACTAATCATAAAAAAATGGATTCAACCAAAAGAATAATCAAATAAACCATTGATTACAACTTTGAACGCTCATAAAATTGCTTTTCTACTAAACTGGAAATTTAAATTAGTTTTTTCGACATGCATTAAAATTTTAATTATGCTCCCAACTTGATTAGTTGAAAATTTTTAAATTTTTTGTAACATATAAAAATCCACAGCTTTCAAGAAAAGTAATGAATTTTCATAAGCAAACAAGGAACATTTTTGCTACAATTAGTTCAACAATACAAAGCTTTACTTAGATTTTACTATTTTATAATTTAACAGAAGGAAATTTAAAGATGTAATGCAGAAGAAAACAAAATAATTGCTTTGGAATTAACTCAAATTTTGATTGCAAAACGAATATCTGCTTATTTTTAAATTGTAAAAATAGTTAAAATATGTAATGTACTTCTTTCTATTTATTTATATGAATTTCATTTTTTTTTTAAATGGAAAAAAACATGCAAAAAATGTATATATAGATAACACAATAAAGGGCACTCACCTGCATGGTCCTCCGAGCGCTCGACGACGATGCAGATGGTCCTGTAATTCCGATTCTGTAACATCTATTTTAGAAGCTATTACTTCCATCAAATTGTACTTCTTATACTTGTAGTAGTCTGGTAAAACACTGAGGCAACAAATTCCTTTTATCACTTCAACTAGAATACACAAATTCGGATTTTCAAATCTACCCTATAGGCAAAATTTTTTTAGCAGTAACTAACTCAGCTATTTTTCCTATTAACAAGTCTCGATCAACTTTATTGTTGAATCGCTTGTTGATAACAATTGAAAAGCTTCCAGCACTAGAAACAAAATATTTATCGATTAAAGAACTGCAAGCAAAAACTATGTCCACAACGTTAGCGCGGCAAACGACTGGTACTGTAAAAACCTGAGTACGTATCTAGTGGCAGGAGAATTTTCTTGATAAATCCTTTTAATCAGCTCAACTCCAATCTCAGTCGGATCTTCAAATGCGGTTTTGATAAATATACAATTTTTCACTCCTGTATCCGCAGCCTGAAAGTTTGTAATGCTATGCTTTTTCAATAGCTCTAGGTCTATCTCTCGTCTCAGGCAGTCGGTAATGTCCATTTCAGATATCATAGGTTCTGTAGCTGGTTGACATGCTTCCGCCAATTGTCCATTTAGAATGTTGTAAGATTCACGGATGCACTCTTTTTCTTTGAAATTACATGTCAACAAAACCCCTTTCTTTCCAAACGCTAACTGGTGCCGTTTCCTATTATTATATGAGAAGCAACACGACGACGAGGCGGATTGTTTTGACGACGAGCAATTTTGGTGATGCAGTGTGTTTGTGGGACTATTGCTGTTGCCGCGGAGACGCAGTCGAGCCAATCGGGGCACTCAATTGGCGATTAAACTCCGTTTTACGGCGATGAATGTTGGTCAAACTGATTTTAATCCCGTTCAAAGAGCCGCATCCACTCGTGTCGTCCGATTAATTTGCCTGACTCTGCCGTGAGTCTATCGTAAAATCCCATGGATTTGGGTCCGAACTGCTCCGATTATGGGCAACTATGTTCCTGTCCTGGGTGTTGCAGTAGATGTCAGCGTTAGTGTAATTTAAATTATGGAAATCATTACCTGAATTATCACCAGCACCGGCACTAATTCCCAAACGTGGTTACCTCTCAAGTCTCCTTCACTCAATGACAACTGCCCTGTCAAAAGTATTTCATCGTACCAGATCAATCTCAAATCGTACCAGTTCGATCGCAAATTGTTCTAGTTCAATTGGAAATTGTTCCACTTCAATCTGCAATCGTACCGGATCGATCGTTTCAATTGATCTGGGACATTTTATGTTTGAGTTTGTCTTTAACCCTTTAACTGCTCGATTACTACAAATTACAAACTCACTTTGAAAGAAAGACCATTGTTACACAATTTTAAGCTGCTGCCATTTTGTTGCAATATCACCAACAATCATTGGTCGAACGAAATGTTAAAGATATTTGCATTATTCATTTTATCAGGAAATTAGAAGATCCAATTAAAAGTGGAATGTCTGGTTCGTGGAAAGCCCAAATGGCAGAAAAACCGTACATTGTTTTAGTTGTACTCGGAGAAATTTTAAATGGCTAATTCAAATTCAAATTCAAAAGCGCTTCATTTAATACCAATCGTTATAAATTTTTAAAAGAACATAAAGCAAATTCCAAACAATAAAACTATAAAAAACTTAATGGCCCGAATGGCGCTCTAAATTTATACGTTATCAGTTAAACACATTTAATGAAAAAAAAACCCTTGCAAATTTAATTTAATTAAGATTATTAGATATTTTTTGATTCAATTGGGAAAAAGAAGAATAAACCAACCAGCATTATTCAAAAATTACTTATACTACTTACACAACAATGAACTTATATCCTATACCTAATATGTTACACCCTAATTCTGAATAAGTTCAATCAAAAAAAAAAAAAAATGTTACCTTATATTGAAACCTATCCCTAATTTATAATACAAATAAACGACAATACTAGATGTAGCAATAATGAGATGAATCTAAAAAACTAAGTAACGAGAAAAAGCACAAAAACAGAAAATAAACACGAATAATTTAGACATTGTCATTCAGCCACCAATACCTAGATTGTTCCATCTCAGCTCGACCAGCCTCAACGAATCTAGCAAATGAGTATCTCCATTGGAATTGTTGGTCTCGTGAACTCAGATTCGGAGGATATTTTATCTTCTTATCGGTGGCCCGTCGGTATATGTGATATATGATTGGGACGCCGTCAGAATCAAAAACATATCGATTCATGTCCAAATACACGAATGCTTCTGGAGGAACGAGGCCAGTAGTGAGGCAAGTCACAATATACCCGTCTGTAGGGTGGAACGGCTGTGAAATCCAAGGGTTTTCACTCACAGCTACAGATCTTGCGATATGATTCCGAAGAAGTTTCAATATGATGATATCGACTCTTGTCACTTGACGGTTTAATAAATTTTTCTATTCGATGTATAGTGCTTCCAATCCGTCTCAGGGTTTCTGTCCGAACCAGTACATGCACGAAGACATTTCCTTTCGAAAACTCTTAATCTTTCCATTGTACTAGCACTCTGGTTGTACCAGATCTGGCACCCGTATGTCAAAACTGGCCTAACCAGGGTCTTGTAACAAATAACTTTGACTTTTTGATCAATGTATCTGGAATGAAAGAGTTTTCGAAGGGCCATGACTACTTTAAGTGCCTTACTGAGCATGATTTTGACATGTTCAGTGTAGTACAGATACTGATCGAGATGAACACCGAGGTATCGAACACAGGATTTATGTGGAACCCGTTCTGAACTACCCTCACCAGCCATAATGTGGAAATCCTTCCAATTACGTTTCAGGTCTTGTCTGACCCCCTGCAGCGTTGTCCGAAACAAAATTGTTTCGCACTTCTGCGCATTGATTTTCATTCGCCAATTGTCGGTGTAGAGCTGCCATCATTAAACATTTTTTGAAGATTGCTCTGAACTATTGTAGCTTTTCGGTCTGCCGTATAGATGATCAGATCATCAGCAAACGCTACCAATGATCGCGTTGGCGAGACATTAAAATCAAAGCTGTTCAATAGCTTGCGAATGAACTGTTCCCTGCTGTAGACCATTCAAGACCTTGAATTCGCGCATTGTTGTCAGATTTCCATCAGTTACAACAAACGATTTCCCGTACAACATATTACACATCATGGCGACAAGGTGTCTGGGGAAGTTGTCCTGAAGGAGTTTAAAAACTAGTCCATCTAGCCACACCGTATCGAAGGCTTTCTCCATATCAATGAGACATGCTCCAACACATTCTTTGTTGTTTAGTTTCCAACAGATGTCTGAAGTTACTTTCGTTATTGCATGTACGGTCGAATGCCTGGCACGAAAACCAAATTGGCAATTCAGCATCAACTCATATTTCTCAATGTGGGCGTTTAACGCTCTGTTGAGTATCACTTCAAACACCTTGCTGATGTTAGGCAGCAAGCTGATTGGGCGATAGCTTTTGGGGCATGAAGATTCTTTTCCTTTCTTCAAGATCGGAAATTCCTTAGCCTTTTTCCACTCATTTGGGAAATATGAATTGTTCAACATGTTGTTGAACAATATGCAATAATTCCTAATAGCAACCTCAGGCAAATGTCGGAGAACTATATTTGGAATACCGTCAGTACCACATGATTTTTTGTTGTTTATTCTGCGAAATATGAAACACAAGTCTTCATAGCTGACAAAATAATCAACAAGACTCAAGGTCGGTATGAGGTCAGATGTTAATGTTTCATCGAAGTGAAGCATTGATTGGCCGTTCAGGCTTGATTTTAAGTCGTAAACTTTTGCTTCAATGACCTCCGAAAATATTTCATTCCTTCTCTCTGGATTTGGCAGATGAACCAATTCAAAATGTATTCCAATCAGGGCAAGTTTCTGCAATCCATCACATATAATCCTGTTTCCATTTCTATCCGGAGTCGTACTATCAATTTCGATACCAGCTCTATCGAGAAGATTTATCTCATCACTAGCGACTTTAAGATTCGATACCTTCACTGGAGACTTCCTGCGGAATAAGCTATTCACTTTCGCGAAAACGCCATCTGGGTCCTGTGGGCCAATACCCCTCAGTTTTTTCGCCCATTGATTGCTGACCTGACTCCTGAAGTATGAACGGATTAAGTTCCGGACATTCTTCAGATGTAATTTCAACAAAGCCAACGAGGGATGGTTGTAGTCCAAAAATCGTCGATAAATATTGTTGACGTGGGTGAGAAGAAGGCTTTTCAATCTTTTCAACCTTGCGATGGTTGGTGTTTCATATCCTTCCATATTGTTTCGATGTTTAATCTTGGGAACAACTTTCTCAATCGTTTCCAACGTCAGGTTCTCTAACTTCGACAAATAGAGATCTATTTCATCGTCAGTTAGATTTCTGTTATTAGGAACCATTGAGCAAGCGTTGCCATCATTAGAAGAGGGACATTGCTTCTGGTACTCCCAATTAAAGCTACTTTTGAAACTTTCCCCAGTCTGTTTTTTTGAAATTCAACCGATGGTTTTCATGTTGAACTGGAATGAGGAAGAAATCATCCCTTTGATGATTGATTTCAATTACGATTGCGTTATGGTCGCTATCGTAAGGAAGCACCTGCAGTTTCCGTTGAGGACTATTAAAGCTGAATTCATGTCTTGCGTCAGCAATGCAGAGGTCCAAATATGAATTTGTCCTAGGGTATGTTGGGAACTCCGACCCATATAGGTTGCACCTGTATTCAATTTGGTTCTCTGTTATCCATGATTTCAGGAATACACCTCTTGGATTATTGGTGGCGTTTAGCCATGATGTTTGCTTGGCATTCAGGTCACCGGCAAAAATATAATAACTATGCAGCCTGTTTAATTCGAGTATTTCAAACAAGGAATTGAGTTCTTCCTTGAACTTAAGAACATTTTGACCAGTTGCATAGGCAGAGATAACGAAGAGGTTATCCCCACCTGGCAGTGAAATTTTGATGACGGACACTTAAAAAAAATTCAAAGTTTTTGAATTCGACTTTTTCAATATTTTGGAAACAATAGGGTCTTCTAACCAATATCCCGGTGCCACCTCCCCCATCACCTATTACCCTATCGTTTCTTACGAATGCAAAATCTTTGAATTCCATGGAATGCCATGAATTGAGGTGGGTTTCAGTGAGAAGTATGATGTCAGGCTTTTGCTTAACAATGAATTCAAGGAGATTATCACGTCGATGTATAGCAACGATAGAGTTATCTTTGATCGATATAAGGCGAAGCCTATCCATGGGAATATGACTGGATGACAAGTTATTATTAGGCATTTGAAAGACCTAAACGCTGAAAAGCAAAGTTAATTTTTGAATCTTGTTTGTCGATTCTCTCCGATAAAGAATTAAGTTGCTGGTAAATTTTGAGAAGCAGCTTATTATTGCCACTTACATTATTTACATTATTTCCAGCATTTTCTGCTGGTCCTCTAGCGGCGAGTGCAAATGATACTCCGGGCTTGACGAAGTTGGAAGGTGTTATATTACGGTGTACATGTGTTTGCTTTGGAGCAAACTTACCTTTTGCATCTTGATATGGGGAGCATCCTCGATATGATGCTGGGTGACCAAAAACACCGCAGTTAACGCAGTATAATTTTTCTTTAGGCTCCGTCTGAACCAATTCGCACTCGCGGCGAGCATGAACGTCTTTGCATTTAACGCACCGATAGTGCATGGCACAATTGGCAGCCGAATGTCCAAATCTTTGACACCGGTAACACTGGTTGACTTCTCTTTTCTGGAGGCGTTCCCACCTCACCACTCTGAAGTTCAAGTACCTTATTTGTTGAAGGGCACTTGGACTGCTCTTATTTGCAATTTGTACCAGGTAAAGTGGTAAATTCTTCCTTTCTATGGTCGACCTTCTTGTCTCAAAGGCTTTGACTGAAACAAAATCAATATCTGGTGCAGCCTCCTTGAGCACCTGAAGAAGATCGACCGTATCCTCTCCGCTGTCCAAACCCTTCAACAAGAAGGTCTGATTCTTTTCACTTTTTGGGGTATAGGTGAAGTGTGGAACCTCCCCAGAAATCAGCGCATCTTTGGCTGACTTGAAATCAACCAGTGATTTCGTCCTTATAGTTAATTTTTCGGCATTAACTCTTTTGATTTCGAAATTGGCCAGTTTATTTTCGGCTGCCAATAGCCGAACCATATCTTTCCCGGTTTGTCCGAACACGTTGATTGGCGGAACTTTTTCTGTCTTGTTTGAAGCTTTTTCAGAGGAACCAGCAGAACTGCGGGCTGATTTTTTCTCCTTATTTTTGTTCTTTAAATATTGAATAAAATTAACGTCATTATCTTGATTAAAATTACCTCCGATGTTTTCTTCGATTTCCATACCTTCTGTTAATCCCTCCGGCACTGCAAAATAATTTTGGCTCTCGTTGGCGCCACCAGCACTAAGAACTTCCTCTGGAATTGCTTGCTTTGTACTTTTCTTCGGCTTTGTTACCTGTTGCCATTGATTTTGTGGCTGCGTCTTTTGAGGCTTCATCCCTTTCTTGAACAGATCCTTGAGAGACTGTATCTCTTGCCTTAGTTCATCATTTTCTTTCTGCAATTTGGCCATTTGTTGATTGTCCGCTATTATTTGCAGCTTGCACCCTCCATCTGCGGAGTTTTCTTCGTTATGCTTTCTCTTGGTGATTATCGCCAGTTTCATATTCGTCGTTTCCCCAGGTTGCCCCAACGGTGGGAAGCCGTCGGGCTCCTCCATACCAGGGGCGAAATTTTCTTTGTGAATTTGTTTTTCGTTACCAATCGAAGTAAAAATATTCGATAGAAATTTCCTGAGTCGATTACTTCGACAATATAAGATTTTTTCCGATAAAAATTAACTTCGGACTAACGTTTTTAAAAAATTAATTTAATTTTTGAAAACTTTTGACAGGCATTTTAAATGGCTATTACTTCCGTGAATGCGATTTAATTTTATTGAAACTTCCAGACTATAACGACCTTTCCTTGGACTACCCAAATTTAAATTTAAGTGGGTACCCTTAAATTATGAATTCACTGGAAAAGATGTTATATTTGTAAGTTGCGCTATTATTAACGAAGTTGAATTTCAACTTCTAAGATACTTGTTATTGTTGTACTCATCAGAACCTATGACTAGATAACCTTTAAAATATATATTTTCATCAAGAGTTATTAGCTTGTACTTTCAAGGCTGAAGTTGGGGAAAAATTTACTCAATATTTTCATTTATGGCCGCCATTTCGTTTGACGATTGCAAATATTACTCTTTGAATAGATTCTCAAAGGCGTGCATGATATACATTCTTCTTGAAATTTTCATGCAAATCCTAACAAGCCCGTAGTGTCTGAGTCGATTACAATCGCATATTGCTCAATAGCCACGTATTTTTGTTCTTGTAACACTGGCACCATAACTTCATTAAATACTATCGGATTCTCCTGAAATTTTCACTGTTGATTAGCCTTATAAGTAACTATCTGGACCATCTGGATGTAAGATTTCATTGGATTTAAGGGTACGCTCACGATTCTATACAAGAAAATGTTAAATTGATAAATCTTATTATTATGAACAAATTTTAGCGAATTCCAACTTCTAAGGTGGTTTTGTTGTTGTACTCATAGAAAACTACCTCCATAATTTCAGGTTTTTCCGTCCACAAATGTTGTTCCTCGCCAGTCGTTTCTGCAAACTTTAACTCCATTCAGTCCGCATCATGATCTGAAATAGACAAGAGAACACAATGAATCGTTGTTAAATAAAACCCAATGAAGCTACTATCTGATAAAGCAGCAGAAACCACGAATCCCGGTCACATTTGCACTTCAAACTTTGTAACTTTAAACTTTGTAACTTACTTGTAAAAATGATAAACAATGATGACATTTTAAAGTGAAAATGTCAATGTAAATGCCATTAAGAGATTGTAATTCAGAATAGTAGACTTGAAAATATAAGAATATCGTAACATTCACAATGACAATTATGGTAAATAGTTAGATAGAGACAACTCAATTTGTTAAAGGAAAAGTACCGAAATCCTTTGTCTGAATTGCTTTCTTTTGTTTGAAAATTTCGGTACCGCTTGTCAATTTGAAAATCAGCTCAGTCTCATTTAAGAAATGAATCAGTACGGAAATATTTCTTTTGAAAAATAAGTCATTGCGATTGTCAAATCGAATTGTGAATCAAATCGTCATTGTTAATAAATAGTTGCCCGGATTTATTATTTGAACGTTTTTTTAAATAAAGTTTTTGTACTAAAGTGTAGAAAAAGTAATTTTTTGTGTTTTCTTTATAGAACCGTGCTTTTAGTGCAGCATTTTTTGGTCCTTCGAGCCGGATCCTTCGTGGATCCACAGGATTGGTACTGAAAACTAGAACTTAAGAAAATCCGGTGGAATAAGTAGTGAAGAGTGTTCTAAATAAATATCGGTCGCTCGATTAATTTGTATGATTGCGAGGACAAGTAAGAACAGCATAAGGGTCCTGTAAGTCCATTTTTCATCTTCCGTTTTCCTTCATTTCCAAACTAATTTTCATACGCTGCACAAATCGATTATAATAATCGATACAAATACCTTTGAAACAGATATTGTGTATCCCATAGTACTTTCAATAACAAATTCGAATACATTTCGATAAGACGTATTGTGCACCACCAATTACTTTTTATACGCTGCACAAGTCCATTATAGTATTATTCCACATCACTATTGGGATGCAGTATAAGTTTTCGTTGATACTTGAAAATATAAGCGTATCTCCTAATCCACATAGTGGTGAAATTTTACGCCAAATTGTGACCCAATTCTATATACTTAAGTGCGTCTCCGCCTCATTTCACAAAGACGTGATATAAAAAAATGGGTCGCTTAATGACACAAAAAACATTGTTGAGAGATCAATTAAATAAAATGTTTACAAATTTTCGTAAAGACCCGAAAACCCGCAAAACATTTGCATACGCTTATAAATTGTTACAGCGTGTTCAAGAAGTTCGTCAGTCGTTCATGCAAACTTATGAAAAAATTCTTACGTTGGTGGATAGACAAGATGATTTTTCATGGGATTGTTTCTCACAGAATTGGTATTTAGCGTTCGCGGAAATCAACTTAAACTTTGAAATGAAGTTAGAAGAATTGCAGATGGAACAAGGAGCACAGGGTTTACAAGGGGGCAAATAGCTGCCAAATCAATCCTCTGTACCAGTAAAAGACGCAGATGTTTGGCTTCCATGGATCAACCTTCCGAAGTTTAGTGGAAATTACAACAAGTGGACGTCGTTGAAAGACTTATTCACATCTTTTATTCACATGAAAGTGAATTTATCGATGGTGGAAAAGTTACATTACTTGAAGTGCAGTCTGACAGGTGAGGCTGAACAATTACTCAAACATTATTCCACCACTGAAGCAAATTACGAGTCAGCATGGAAACTGCTTGTGGAACGCAATATGTGTTGCAAAGCGCACAATTTAAAAAAAATTATTAACGATTAGTAACGCCAATGCGTCTGCATCCTCGATAAAAATGTTATTGGATAAAACTCTCGATTGTACTCAAGCAATAGAAAGCCTGGACGTTGAGGACAAATGGGAGGCAATGTTGGTACACTTAACAATGCAGCGACTACCATCAGACATAGGCCGAATTCGGAAACAGCAACAAGCAGCAGAGTCTGGAACAGCGTCATTTCGGAAGGTAAAGGATATTTTGCAATCTCACTTCAGAGCTCTAGAAGCTGCTGGGGTGGATAAGTAAAGGGCCAGTAGAGCTTCACATAGTGTATTGACAACGAAGGGAGAACAAGGAATCACGTGCGTTTTGTGCAAGGGGCCACATCACTTGAGACGATACCTGAGTGCCAATGATCTTCACTGTGACATGACGAAATATATGGCGTCATCAATTATCCATATATCCTGGCAGTAGGTAAAATGCTATGGGAACGGAAACCCAGACAGAAAACCAAATCATGCAGGTCCACAAGAGGAACCAAATTACGGTGCAGGGGGTCGGATCCCCAGTACTGGCGGCAGAGGGTAGTGAGCGAGCAGGCTCCCGGCCGTCGTCATCCAGCGACTGCAATGTTATAGAAGTGGTGAACTTGGCTTCTGTAACAGATATAACTACTAGCAAACAGGACGCTAGCACGGAGAACCCTTTCAGGCAAAAACCGCTGTTGGCAAGAACACCGATAAAGCAAGTCACCAATTGCGGGGGGAGGCAGCAAACCCCAGAAACACTGTCAAAGTCAACATCACAGGTTAAATCATCGGAGACAGACCACAGACGGACTAACGAACGAAAGAAGGTGCGTTGTGCAACTTGGCATCATTGCGGCCTTTGGGCGCAGTAGAAGGACTATGCGCACCCCGGAGCGTCCAGTGCAAGACGTACACAATCCGGATCAAGCTGCGACACCAACGGAGGCCAGTGAAAGACTGGGGGAGGGAGAAGTTTTGCCGTTGGCCGACGCCACTTCAAACGCGGCCCAAGCGATAGAAGCAAAAGGGCAAGGAAACGGGGGCCCTTGACCGCGCCGAAGAGGAGCGGCTTACTCGGAAAGCGGGGACTATCGTCAAACAACTGAGGGCCGCCTGCGAAGTGCAGAAAAACATAGGCAAGAGTGTCAAGAATGGCATTCTTGAACTGGAGGAGCTTTTTGGTCGCATAACGCACTACAGGCGGAGGTGGCTTGCAACCGAAAAGCACCAAAAAGACACGCTCTCCCTCGAGGCATCAGTGGGTCCTAGCAGCAGCAAAAGAATGGCCGGCAGCCCAATTGAAGGCCACCGTGAGAAAAGGAGGAAGGACGAGACCATAAACGAAGCTGACACTCCAGGCGAGGAGTTTCATGTGGTGCGAAACAAGGCAGCGAAAAAAGCGGCCAAAAAGCTACTCCTAGAAAAAACAGACAAAGAGCTCAACCACGAAAAGAACAAAGAACCCCCCGATATACTGCAGAAAACAAAAAGCAAACCGCGGCGCAAACCCTTGCGAGAGGCACTGCTTATTAAACCCACTAAGGGCCGAACCTACGCAGATGTCCTCCGTGAAATTAAAGGAGCGGTCAAGCAAGACGACACCACAACTGCCATCAAAGCAGTTCGACCAACCCGGACCGGTGGCCTGCTGGTGGAATTCGGGCCCGAGGCCACAAACAAAGGTGCATTCCGTGACGTGGTTCAAAAGGTTCTTGGAGATGCGGCAACCGTTGCCTCGCTCGAACCAATGGCCATTCTGGAAATCAGGGACCTTGATTGCGTCACGGACAAAGCTGAAGTAGAGGATGCCATTAGGAGGGAGTCCCCAGCTTAAGTGAAGTCAAGGCAAGATTGACACGTGAAAACACAAGGGGGGAACGCAAGGCTATTGTCGAACTAGCTGATAAAGACGCCTAGCAAATCCTGGCGAAGGGCAAAATTAAGATACGTTGGGTGATCTGCAGGATACGGAGAAGAGCGATCCCTATCCGCTGCTTCAGATGCTTCGAATACGGACACACCGCATATGGCTGTAGGGGACCCGACAGGAGATCTCTGTGCTACAAATGTGGTGAAACGGGGCACAAAAGGAAGGAGTGCACGAACGAGGCAAAATGCATTCTTTGCAAGGATGCTAAGCTAGCACCCGGCGACCTCAAACATGAGCCGGGGACAGGGAGATGCTGGGTTTTCAAGGAGGCCCTAACTAAAGCCAAATCGATACTCAAATGATCCGTATCCTGCAGGTCAATTTGCACCGAATCACAAACGCCCAGGACCTACTTGAGCAGTTTGCGAGGGATAAGAAAGCTGACCTCCTGTTGCTGAGCGAGCAACTTCATAACAAGGACTCGCAAACGTGGTACCCTGACAAATCTAGTACCTCGGCCATCTGGGTTCGAGACAGCGCCTGCCTTCAGGTGCAGGGCCATGGACGCGGGAATGGCTTTGTGTGGGTGCGGTGTTCAGGGATAACATATTTCAGTGTTTATCTGACGCCTAACGAGGCAATGCGATCTTTTCGAACCAAACTCGATGCCCTGGAGGACGCTGTCTCGAACACAGAGGGCTACATGCTGGTCGGGGGAGACTTCAACGCTAGAGCCATTGAATGGGGTATGCCACAATCCAACCCAAGGGGAAAGCAAATCTTGGACATGGTGGCCAGAACAGCACTTTTTGTCCTAAATACTGGTAGCACCCCTACTTTCCGCCGCTGGGGTCGCGTAGGAACCATACCCGATGTGACACTCGCTTCGGAGTCCCTGGTACCTAGAGTACACAACTGGCGAGTACTAGAGGACTACTCGGCTAGTGAACACCAGTATATAGCGGCTGAGATTCACGACAGTGCCACTCTGCGTGCATATGCCCAAACCTCAATCCTCGGATGGAGGACTGGGAGGATGGACGTTGAGAGGTTCGCTAACGCGCTTACGGCAGGCGCATCGTTGCTGAGAGCTCCACCAGGGAGTGGAGGGCCTACAGGCAAGGACTTGGTGAACTCAACTATGAGTACCATCATAACTGCTTGCGAGTCTTCCATGCCCCGTCGGAGACCCCGACACGGTAAGCCTCCAGTATACTGGTGGTCAAACGAGATCGCCGAACAAAGAAGCGAGTGTCATAAACTTTGGCGAGAGGCCCAGCGAGCGCGAACACGGGAGGAGGCAGACACTAGGCTAGCAGCATACAGGTCCGGCAGGAAATATCTTCGCAGGCTTATTAACAAGAGCAAGGCCCGATGCTGGCAAGACCTCGTGGACGATGTAAATAGGGATCCGTGGGGCCTTGGCTACAAGCTGGTCATGGGGAAACTTGGTGCCCTACGGAAGCCTTGTATACATGACGCGGAAAAGATGGACGCGATAGTGTGGGGACTCTTCCCCGCCCATCCCGTCCGTGTTGACGCTGTCCATGGTGAAACAGTAGTCGAGTGCCCACTCTCCACACAGCTGGAACTGGAGGAGGCAGTCCTCTCCCTGAAAGCGAGGAAGGCTCCAGGTCCAGATGGTGTTCCTGCTGAGATGTTGCAGCTCGCCTATCACCATTGCCCTGACTTGCTGCTCAGCACATTCAACGCTTGCCTACGGGACGAGGTTTTCCCGGTACGATGGGAGGCGGCGAGGCTCGTGCTGGTCAGCAAGGGGAAGGGAAATCCCGAATCGCCGTCTGCATACCGCCCGTTATGCATGCTAGACACGGCTGGGAAAGTGGTAGAGAAACTCATCAAGGGAAGACTCACTGACGCGATTCGTGCTGCTGGGGACCTATCTCCTCAGCAGTACGGCTTTAGAGCAGGACGTTCTACCATTGATGCGACTGCAGAGGTGGTGAACGCGGTCCAAAAGGCAGAGGCATATAGTCGCATCAAGCGACGGATCGTCCTGTTGGTGACACTCGATGTCAGGAATGCCTTCAACTCCGCTAGATGGGTGGATATTCTGGACACGTTGGAAAACTCTTTTCAAGTTCCAGAATATCTAATGCGGCTTTTGAGGAACTACCTAAAGGACCGAAGCCTGCTCTACGACACGACACAGGGCCAAGGAAGGATGGAAATTGCATCGGGTGTTGCCCAGGGATCTATCCTTGGTCCGGATCTATCCTTGGTCCGGACCTGTGGAGATGCCAGATGAGTCGCGCTTGGTCGGCTATGCGGATGATGTTGCGGCTCTGGTCGCTGGACGCACCGTTGAACAAGCGCAACTTAGGCTAGGTATGCTAATGCGCCGAGTGAGGGACTGGATGACTGCTTGCGGGCTCAGTTTAGCACTGGAGAAAACCGAAGTGGTCATCTTGACAAAAAAGAGAATCCCTAGAGCAAGGATGATCAGTATTGGAGATATACAAATCGTATCGAAGCCAGCGGTGAAGTACCTGGGGCTACTGATCGACTCGAAGATGAGTTTTTCTGAGCAAATCAGGGCAACGGCTGAGAAGGCTGCTTCGGGAATATTGGCCCTGAGTCGACTTATGGCCAACGTAGGGGGACCCAGCCCATCAAGAAGACGCCTCTTGATGAGTGCTGTAGGGTCAGTGCTACTGTACGGAGCAGAGGTATGGGGCGACGCTGTCAGCAAGGAGGTATACCGAAAACGATTGGCACAGGTACAGAGAAGAGGAGCACTGAGAATTGCATCTTCGTATCCAACAGTCTCCGACTCGGCGGTGAGAGTGATTGCATGCGTGATACCTGTCGCCTTCCTTGCCAGAGAGCGCCGCGCTATTTACCTGCACCGAAACGAGGATGCGAGGGGGATGGTTGTCCGCGAGGAGAGACAACGCTCGCTCAACGATTGGCAGCAGTCCTGGAGGAATTGCACGAAGGGAAGGTGGACTGCGCGCCTCATCCCGGATGTGAGACCGTGGCTAAATCGAAGGCATGGTGAGACTGACTTCTATCTGACCCAGCTTTTGAGCGGGCACGGGTGTTTTCAGTCTTACCTGCACAAGATCGGTAAGTCACGGTCTCCCGATTGTCGGTTTTGCCCAGGAGAGGAGGACAACGCCTGTCACACATTTTTTGCGTGTACCAAATGGGCCAGGCTGCGAAGGGAACTCTACAGGGAGACGGGAGAGCTCACCCCGGATAATATAGTTGCGGTGATGCTCGAATCGGTTGACAAATGGAAGCAGGTGGCACATTATGCTCGGGCAGTCCTAAAAGATAAAAGGGACTCACAGCAGCCGGAGGTGCTGGGGCTGGGGGATCGCTCTTCTGGCATTTCCTCTTCCCCTCTCCCCTCCCGCTAGAAAAGGGACTCCCCAGATTGAAGGCGCCCCACGGCGTAACAAAACGAGACCTGGCCCGAAGTAATGTGTCAAACGGTTTCAGGCTAGGTTCTCAGAGATTGACAGGGGAGGTGTTTAGTGGGTAGTCCAAGGGTATCCTCCATGGGAGTCCCACACTGCCAGACTCGGCGGGCGTAAATGCCTTCACCTCCCTACCACAAAAAAAAAAAACATCACTCGAGACGATGTACTGGGTTCGTACAATCTGAACACTCAAAGAAATTTGATGATGTTGTGAAGAGAAATGGTTTGTATCTCAATTGCCTGAGCAAAAGACATTTAGTTGGAACGTATCCTAGTACATTGAAGTGCTTTCAGAGCAAAAAAAACACATCACAGACTCCTTCACAAACCCGGCGAATAGAATAATGGGAAATTTCATCAATCGTTACTTTTGTCTGAACAAAGGGAGCAATCATCGAGTCCGGTGTCACATAATAACCAGTTTTCATCAACAGTATTCAATCAGCATTCTGCGGTAGCATTCTCGCACTCTGGACAAATATCTGCCATATCTCTTTTCGATCCTGGGCCATCGAGCTCATCGTCAACAGCTGTTAAAGCCAGCTCTGCTACCAGTAGCACTAAAAAATCGGTATTGCTAGCGATAGCTTTCGTAGAAGTTGGTGCTTTGAGCAGGCATGTGACTCTACGTGCCTTGGTGGATTAAGGGCCCCAAACATCAATCATCACTGAGAACGCAGCCCAAAGATTGGGAGTTAAAAGAAAGTCTACGAATATTACTATAGCCGGAATTGGAAAAACGAAGGGTATCTCAACTAACGGAAACTTGGAAATTAGACTACATACTAGAACAAACGCATGTTTGACCAAAGACGCTCTCATACTGAACAAGTTAACCAACTTTGTTTCATCACAGACAATTTCCACACCACTGGGAGAGTACATTGGAAATTTAGATTTGGCTGATCCTCACTTTGATCAGCCAAAAAAAATTGATGAGAAGTTCGAAAATTGAAACTAGGCCCAGTTTTGCAGTGCACGAAACTAGGCTGGATAATATCAGGGAAAGTTGATGGTGATGGTGCGCAAACAATTCACACTTTCAAAATAGAAACAAATGGAAACGTGGAAATCAGCGAACAGCTAAAACGGTTCTGGGAGACCACCAGATGAACCAATTAAAGATTATTGTCTTTGCACTGTTACTTTTGGAACAACTTCTGCCCCATTTCTTGCAATCCGCATACTGCATCAATTGGCAATGGACAAAATGGAAAAGTATTCTGTAGCAAGTAAGTCGGTATTAAAAGAATTTTATGTAGATGATTTATTGTCAGGGGATACAACCTACAAAAAAGCGTGAATGAAAGAGATGAGTTGATAAAACTTTTGAAATCTGGTGGCTTTCAACTAAGGAAATAGATAGCAAACGACAAGTAAATACTACAAGATCTCCCTGCTGGAGACATTGACATGAAAGATTTAATAGATTTCGGATTGGATTCTGGGAGACCACCAGATGAACCGATTACAAATTATTGTCTTTGCACTGTTACTTTTGGAACAACTTCTGCCCCATTTCTTGCAATCCGCACACTGCATCAATTGGCAATGGACGAAATGGAAAAGTATTCTGTAGCAAGTAAGTCGCTATTAAAAGAATTTTATGTAGATGATTTATTGTCAGGGGGATACAACCTACAAAAAAGCGTGAATGAAAGAGATGAGTTGATCAAACTTTTGAAATCTGGTGGCTTTCAACTAAGGAAATAGATAGCAAACGACAAGTAAATACTACAAGATCTCCCTGCTGGAAACATTGACATGAAAGATTTAATAGATTTCGGATTGGATAACGGATATAAGTCACTAGGAATTATGTGCTACCTTCTGAAGGATTATTTTACATATCGATTAAAAATAGGGAAATCACAAGGTCATTCAAATTTGAGAAAATACCTCCCTGGTTGTGGACCGATTCCGAAGTTGTCCTAGCATGGTTGAGAGGGCGTCCGACTCGGTGGACGGTCTTCGTCAGCAATAGAACAGCCCATATCATAGAAAATACTGGCAATATCCCGTGGCGTTATGTCCCGTACAAATGCAATCCAGCCGATGTAGCATCGAGGGCAGTCAAACCTAGGGACTTAGTCAAAAATCAACTTTGGTAGAATGGACCAAGTAGCTAGTTGAAAGTAGCGATCGATGGCCTAAAATTGAAGAGATCCAATCAATAGATATCAAGAAGCGGAAACATATAATGGTTAATGTCAGTTGGCAAGTAGAAAATTTTTTGAACGGCCTGGTGGAAAGGTATTCAACATTGACGAAATTAATAAGAGTAACGGTATATTGCTTCCAATTCATCAAATCAAAAGCAAACCAGTCAGGCAGTCGTACATACTTGACCAGCGATGAATTACGGCAGTCTTCTGAACTCTGGATCAAATATGCTCAGCGAACTGAATGCTCACAAGAATAACGTATCTTATTAAGTCAGCGCTTGTGGGGAATAAAAGAAAACTGGCTAACTTGAATCCATTCCTGGGCGACAAAGGAATCATGTGTGTTGGAGGACAGTTAAAACACGCCAAGTTACCTTTCGATGAAAAGTACCCAATGATTCTACTATAGAATGGAAAACTCAACGATTTAATGCTACATCAGATTCATCAGTCAATTTTACATGGACAAACACGAGGAAACAGAGGAAGGAAATTCTGGCTAATAGATGCCCGCAATTGCATCAAACGATTTATACATAGGTGCATCCGTTGTTTCGGTGTCAAAGCAATCACATCAAAACAACTGCTGGGAGATTTACCACAACCTCGATTGACACGGGAGTTGATTTTTATGGACCCTTTGATATAAAGGACAGGCGAGGAAGAGGAAGCGAAAACACAAAGGGTATGTGGCTACATTTATTTGTATGGCAGTGAAAGCCATATATATTGAAGTCATCAGCGACCTATCTACGCCCGCTTTCCTTACAGTCTTACGGGGATTCTTGGGTGTAGATGCAGCTACAGCGAACATATGTTCTCTGACTGCAGCACTAATTTCATTGGTGCAGCTGCTGAGCTGAAAAAGATGTCGAAAATCAGTGTGGGAGCAGCTGAAACTCTGGCACTGGATGGAATAACGTGGCATTTCAATCCTCCAGCTTCACCACATTTTGGAGGGCTTTAAGAAGCTGGAGTCAAGTCCATAAAATCACATGTACGTCGAGTGGTAGGTAATGCATCGTTAACCTACGAAAAATTGATCATTGTACTCGTTCAAATAGAAGCTTGCCTTAATTCCCGTCCATTGTGCTCCCTTCCCGACGACCCGATGGACACCGCAGCAGTAACTCCTGCTCATTTTTCAAGGAGGGAAATTCAATTGGGTCATGTTGTGCGTGCATTGCGTTGATTTCAAAGTAATTTCGGGAGTGGGAAACTGTAATTCCGCGGATACGGTCACATGAACTCGATTCTTCCGGATATCATTTCCCGACAGCCTCCACATTGAGGCTCCTACTGTGCAGTTAAACTTGAGAATCACTAGCGTGCTCACTTCAGTAATATTTGGCCGGAGTGCTCTTGCTGTTGTGATGGCTTCTGTCGTTAGTCCTCGATAAAAATTAAGGACTGTTCAGGATGATCCTAGTCAGAGGAAAGGTGTCAGATGTGTATTTAATTAGCACAATTTGAAAGTAATGCCGTAAAAGTAAACGAATGAGCATTTGTGAGTCATTTTTGCTGGGGCTACATGTTATTTAAAATAATCGGCAGAAGTCGTCGATAAATTATCGGTCGAATTCCCTTAGTTTTAACGATAGTGTCAATTTATTTGGTTAACAGTCGCTGGATTCCAGCAGTGAAGACAAATTATAAAAGATTATCGTCGGCAATAGAATATACCTCTTTGGTTTCCCAATACAAAGCTCAATATAATTCGATTTTTGTCGCTGGCATTTAATGCAGGGTTTGCGTGCATGTAGTGTGATAAAAATGTTGACTCGTTCTTCCCGGCATTTATGATTGAACCAAATAAATCTTGTCTTCATCCGGGCAATGGGGGTCGCGATCTGTTTTTTCGCATCTTCTAGGTGGAATTCGAAAGACACATTTTGTATTGTACGTGGAACCTATATTGTTGGCGTGTGGATAAGCGAATAAGTTTGCCATTTACGAGGGAATTAATTTTATATACGAGCAACAATCTGTGAGCTTAGTATCGACTCCTTCATAACTAGAAAAGGACGAAAAACTAAGATAACATCGATAATGCTATCAAATACTGTGAGCCCGGACGTACATTTCGCTAAGGATTCAATTCATCAAATTAATCGTCCCATAAAACCCCGATCGTAGATAATTTCAGGAGATTGCTACTGCTACTACAAGAGGATTTTGTATAATGAGATTCATCAATTGAATTATTTTATTATTTATTATTATTCACATCACGATCCCGAATATTATTGGTGGACTGGGTAAGTACCCTTCGTTTTTATTTTTTTCGAAAAATCAAAAGAGCGACTAAAGTGAAGCATCTTATTGTGGTCTCTTTCCAAAAGAAAAAGTTAATAAACACCGAAATACTAATAGTAATATTCATAGATATAGAGAGTACTGGATCCGCAACCGGTCGTGAGAGCCGAAGCAATTGGCAACCAGCGCTAAAGTTGTGTGAAGTTGAGGTTTGAGGCGATATGCTTTTAATTTAGCACTCTATTCACGGCGAAACACGTTCACATTTAAAAGGTTTTGAATTTTAAAGATCGCGCGTACGTAATCGGAACTTTAATTCACTGTTTTAATTAAAAATTTACGAAATTTCCATCCGCTTTGACACATGAGTTTTCCCGCGTGATTCGCGCTCTTTTCGATTTTCTTTTGCTTTGACGTTCGAGTTTTCCGTGAGAGTTTTTTGTTGTTTATACTCAAACTGAAATGAAATTTCGTTGGTGTGCGCGGGTGTCAGTGGGGGAAGCGATTCTTCTGAAGAGAGAAAAGAAAAACCTGTCTGGAAAAAAAGGGGAAGGAGAAGCAGAGGGAATCATATAGTTTCGAGAGCGTAAGTTATTTATAACTTATTTATGTGGCAAATTTGCTTCTCACATGGACGAGTACACAGATTCTCGTTGCTCGTCCATTTGTTTATATGTCTTTGGTAATATTATTTGATTAATATTTTGCATTTTCATAATGAGAATAATATAGTACTATTGTAATATTTGTATTCATGCATAAACTTGATACGGTGAAAATAATTTCAAACGGTAAAACAAAAACAAAACAAAAATAGATGAATGCGAGAAAAAACGAGAAACATGGAAAATCGCTAACAGAATGTATGTCCAAACCTTTCCTAGCAATCGCATTTTACAATATATTCCAATTCGCACACAAATTAACAAGTTTCTAAGTGAATCTTCACGGTAGATTGAGATGAAAATTTTAAACAAATATTAATAATATGTTGTGCCGCAGATTTCCTTGAAAACAATTTCGTTTTTATTTTTGAATCAACAGCAAGAGCAGCATTGAAACAGTAATATTGTATGCATAGAAACATCTCGATAATAAATTGCTAAAACACAAAAACCTCGGCCTTTTCATCCACAGGAAACCCTGAATGGGTATGGGACCCGCCACGTTGGCTGGCACCTGCACTCATAAGCTAGCCATCGTGTGGTTCTACTTTTTTGCTTGTCGTTGCAAGTGCTCTTGCAGAGTAGAGTGGCCTTTCGCTTGAATTTCCTATTCATCCTAAAGTGTTATGTGATTCCCTTATCTAAGAGTTTAACATAAATTCGTAACTTTCATATTTTGGAAAAATTCATGCGAATTATGTTTGTATGGGCTTCTCATTTGAATGGAAAATACCTGTATATGGCCACGGCTACTATGGATCTTGATCCTGATGGGGGATGCGAGGTGCGCATCTTCCACCTGGATGCCCCACTGTTATTTGGGGGTCGCAAGTATAGATGGTAAACACGAGATCCTCTCAAGCCTCGCCCGCGTTCGCCAGGGCCAGTCTGTTGTTTTGCTTTGGCAATACATCCTTTTAGTAGGTTACCTCGGCCTCGGCACCATCGAGCCGAGTCCTTAGAGCACTTAATTCGTGAAAGCAAAATTTTTTTGTACTGGCCCGTTGAGCTGGGGAAAAGAACCCGCCCGACACACCGCAATGCTAGCCTGCCTGCGCATTTACGTGTCCTCAGACAAGGCCGATCCCGGCGAGCACCAACAATCTTCGCTCACCCAGGCAGCAGACCATCGCTGCAGGTTTTAACGGATATTGATATTCCACTCAATTTCAGTACAATTTCAACTTAAAAAAAAACAAAAAAAAAACATTATGAACACAAAGACTATTCCGAAGTTTTTGCCAATTTCTTTTTGATGTAATGTTGTCTACAGTTTATTGTATCGCGTTATACTAAAAATCGTTTTTTTATTAGCAAGCAATAAAATATAGTTCACGAAAAATATGCATAAATACTTTTGACAATTGATAAGGAAATTTATATTATACAAACACTTCAGTAAAAAGGATTCCATTGGAGATAATAAAAGTAGAGAAGATTAATTTGCTACTTTAATTGAATAATTAATTTTTCAGTCGATACGATACTAAATTCTCAATAATTCAAAAACAAAATTAATTGAATGCAGAGTTCATTCAAAACACAACGGTATAAGCAGATTTGCTAATCTTGCTAGATTTCGTAAAAACTTTGATTTTATCAAATTCAATTCATCAATCTGATACTATTTCGACAGCATTTATTTTTGGAAGTTCAGCTCCACTAGGCTATAGTGCTGTAAATTTAATAAGTCCCAAGTATTTTGATATTTTATTCTTCGTTACTAGGTAACAGCTATATATTTATGTATTTAGTTATTTGAATAAATATATAGTTGTTAAGAAGTAACTAAGAATAAAATATGCATAAATGCCAGTTTTTTTTTTTTTGTGGTAGGGAGGTGAAGGCATTTACGCCCGCCGAGTCTGGCAGTGTGGGACTCCCATGAAGGATACCCTTGGACTACCCACTAAACACCTCCCCTGTCAATCTGAGAACCTAGCCTGGAACCGTTTGACACATTACTTCGGGCCAGGTCTCGTTTTGTTACGCCGTGGGGCGCCTTCAAGCTGGGGAGTCCCTTCCCTAGCGGGAGGGGAGAGGGGAAGAGGAAATGCCAGAAGAGCGATCCCCCAGCCCCAGCGCCTCCGGCTGCTGCGAGTCCCTTTTATCTTTTAGGACTGCCCGAGCATAATGTGCCACCTGGTTCCATTTGTAAACCGATTCGAGCATCACCGCAACTATATTATCCGGGGTGAGCTCTCCCGTCTCCCTGTAGAGTTCCCTTCGCAGCCTGGCCCATTTGGTACACGCAAAAAATGTGTGACAGGCATTGTCCTCCTCTCCTGGGCAAAACCGACAATCGGGAGACCGTGACTTACCGATCTTGTGCAGGTAAGACTGAAAACACCCGTGCCCGCTCAAAAGCTGGGTCAGATAGAAGTCAGTCTCACCATGCCTTCGATTTAGCCACGGTCTCACATCCGGGATGAAGCGCGCAGTCCACCTTCCCTTCGTGCAATTCCTCCAAGACTGCTGCCAATCGTTGAGCGAGCGTTGTCTCTCCTCGCGGACAACCATCTCCCTCGCATCCTCGTTTCAGCGCAGGTAAATAGCGCGGTGCTCTCTAGCAAGGAGGGCGACAGGTATCACGCCTGCAATCACTCTCACCGCGGAGTCGGAGACTGTCGGATACGAAGATGCAATTCTTAGTGCTCCTCGTCTCTGTACCTGTGCCAATAGTTTTCAGTATACCTCCTTGCTGAGAGCGTCGCCCCATACCTCTGCTCCGTACAGTAGCACTGACCCTACAGCACTCATCAAGAGGCGTCTTCTTGATGGGCTGGGTCCCCCTACGTTGGCCATAAGTCGACTCAGGGCCAATATTCTCGAAGCAGCCTTCTCAGCCGTTGCCCTGATTTGCTCAGAGAAACTCATCTTCGAGTCGATCAGTAGCCCCAGGTACTTCACCGCTGGCTTCGATTCGATTTGTATATTCCCAATACTGATCATCCTTACTCTAGGGATACTCGTTTTTGTCAAGATGACCACTTCGGTTTTCCCCAGTGCTAAACTGAGCCCGCGAGCAGTCATCCAGTCCCTCATTCGGCGCATTAGCATACCTAGCCTAAGTTGCGCTTGTTCAACGGTGCGTCCGGTGACCAGTGCCGCAACATCATCCGCATAGCCGACCAAGCGCGACTCATCTGGCATCTCAAGTCTCAGTAGCCCGTCGTAAGACACGTTCCACAGGTCCGGACCAAGGATAGATCCCTGGGCAACACCCGATGTAATTTCCATCCTTCCTTGGCCCTGTGTCGTGTCGTAGAGCAGGCTTTGGTCCTTTAGGTAGTTCCTCAAAAGCCGCATTAGATATTCTGGAACTTGAAAAGAGTTTTCCAGCGTGTCCAGAATATCCACCCATCTAGCGGAGTTGAAGGCATTCTTGACATCGAGTGTCACCAACAGGACGATCCGTCGCTTGGTGCGACTATATGCCTCTGCCTTTTGGACCGCGTTCACCACCTCTGCGATAGCATCAATGGTAGAACGTCCTGCTCTAAAGCCGTACTGCCGAGGATATAGGTCCCCAGCAGCACGAATCGCGTCAGTAAGTCTTCCCTTGATGAGTTTCTCTAGCACTTTCCCAGCCGTGTCTAGCATGCATAGCGGGCGGTATGCAGACGGCGATTCGGGATTTCCCTTCCCCTTGCTGACCAGCACGAGCCTCGCCACCTTCCATCGTACCGGGAAAACCCCGTCCCGTAAGCAAGCGTTGAATGTGCTGAGCAGCAAGTCAGGACAATGGTGATAGACGAGCTGCAACACCTCAGCTGGAACACCATCTGGACCTGGAGCCTTCCTCGCTTTCAGGGAGAGGACTGCCTCCTCCAGTTCCAGCTGTGTGAAGAGTGGGCACTCGACTGCTGTTTCACCATGGACAGCGTCAACACGGACGGGATGGGCGGGGAAGAGTCTCCACACTATCGCGTCCATCTTTTCCGCGTCATATATGCAAGGCTTCCGTAGGGCACCAAGTTTCCCCATGACCAGCTTGTAGCCAAGGCCCCACGGATCCCTATTTACATCGTCCACGCGGTCTTGCCAGCATCGGGGCTTGCTCTTGTTAATAAGCCTGCGAAGATATTTCCTGCCGGACCTGTATGCTGCTAGCCTAGTGTCTGCCTCCTCCCGTGTTCGCGCCCGCTGGGCCTCTCGCCGAAGTTTGTGACACTCGCTTCTTTGTTCGGCGATCTCGTTTGACCACCAGTATACTGGAGGCTTACCGTGTCGGGGTCTCCGACGGGGCATGGAAGACTCGCAAGCAGCTATGATGGTGCTCATAGTTGAGTTCACCAAGTCCTTGGCTGTAGGCCCTCCACTCCCTGGCGGAGCTCCCAGCAACGGTGTGCCTGTCGTAAGCGCGTTAGTGAACCTTTCAACGTCCATCCTCCCAGTCCTCCATCCGAAGATTGAAGTTTGGGCATATGCACGCAGAGTGGCACTGTCGTGAATCTCAACCGCTATATACTGGTGATCGCTAGTCGAGTAGTCCTCTAGTACTCGCCAGTTGTGTACTCTAGGTACCAGGGACTCCGAAGCGAGTGTCACATCGGGTATGGTTCCTACGCGACCCCAGCATTGGAAAGTAGGGTTGTTACCAGTATTTAGGACAAAAAGCGCTGTTCTGGCCGCTATGTCCAAGATTTGCTTTCCCCTTGGGTCGGATTGTGGCATACCCCATTCAATGGCTCTAGCGTTGAAGTCTCCCCCAACCAGCATGTGGCCCTCTGTGTTCGAGACAGCGTCCTCCAGGGCATCGAGTTCGGTTCGAAAAGATCGCATTGCCTCGTTAGGCGCCAGATAAACACTGAAATATGTTATCCCTGAACACCGCACCCACACAAAACCATCCCCGCGTCCATGGCCCTGCATCTGAAGGCGGGCGCTGTCTCGAACCCAGATGGCCGAGGTACTAGATTTGTCAGGGTACCACGCTTGCGAGTCCTTGTTATGATGTTGCTCGCTCAGCAACAGGAGGTCAGCTTTCTTAACCCTCGCAAACTGCTCAAGGAGGTCCTGGGCGTTTGTGCTTCGGTGCAAATTGACCTGCAGGATACGGATCATTTGAGTATCGATTTGGCTTTAGTTAGGGCCTCCTTGAAAACCCAGCATCTCCCTGTCCCCGGCTCATGTTTGAGGTCGCCGGGTGCTAGCTTAGCATCCTTGCAAAGAATGCATTTTGCCTCGTTCGTGCACTCCTTCCTTTTGTGCCCCGTTTCACCACATTTGTAGCACAGAGATCTCCTGTCGGGTCCCTTACAGCCATACGGGGTGTGTCCGTATTCGAAGCATCTGAAGCAGCGGATAGGGATCGCTCTTCTCTGTATCCTGCAGATCACCCAACCTATCTTAATTTCGCCCTTCGCCAGGATTTGCTGGGCGTCTTTATCAGCTAGTTCGACAATAGCCACGCGTTCCCCCCTTGTGTTTTCACGTGTCAATCTTGCCTTGACTTCACTTAAGCTGGGGAACTCCCTCCTAATGGTTTCCTCTACTTCAGCTTTGTCCGTGACGCAGTCGAGGTCCCTGATTTCCATGGTGGCCATTGGTTCGAGCGAGGCAACCGTTGCCGCATCTCCAAGAACCTTTTGAACAGCGTCACGGAATGCATCTTTGTTTGTGGCCTCTGGCCCGTATTCCACAAGCAGGCCACCGGTTCGGGTTGGTCGAACTGCTTTGATGGCAGTTTTGGTGTCGTCTGGCTTGACCGCTCCTTTAATTTCACGGAGGACATCTGCGTAGGTTCGGCCCTTAGTGGGTTTAATAAGCAGTGCCTCTCGCAAGGGTTCGCGCCGCGGTTTGCTTTTTGTTTTCTGCGGTATATCGGGGGGTTGTTTGTTCTTTTCATGGTTGAGCTCTTTGTCTGTTTTTTCTAGGAGTAGCTTTTTGGCTGCTTTTTTCGCTGCCTTGTTTCGCACCACATGAAACTCCTCGCCTGGAGTGTCAACTTCGTTTATGGTCTCGTCCTTCCTCCTTTTCTCACGGTTGCCTTCAATTGGGCTGCCGGCCATTCTTTTGCTGCTGCTAGGACCCACTGATGCCTCAAGTGAGAGCGTGTCTTTTTGGTGCTTTTCAGTTGCAAGCCACCTCCGCCTGTGGTGCGTTATGCGGCCAAAAAGCTCCTCCAGTTCAAGAATGCCATTCTTGACACTCTTGCCTATGTTTTTCTGCACTTTGCAGGCAGCCGTCAGTTGTTTGACGATAGTCCCCGCTTTCCGAGTAAGCCGCTCCTCTTCGGCGCGGTCAAGGGCGATTGTGTTATTTGGCGCCACCTCTTGGGAGAGGCCCCCGTTTCCTAGCCCTATTGCTTCTATCGCTTGGGTCACAAAACTTCTCCCTCCCCCAGTCTTACACTGGCCTCTGTTGGTGTCGTAGCTTGATCCGGATTATGTACGTCTTGCACTGGACGCTCCGCGGTGCGCATAGTCCTTCTCCTGCGACCAAAGGCCGCAATGATGCCAGGTTGCACTACGCACTCTGCCTTCTTTCGTTCGTTAGTCCGTCTGTGGTCTGTCTCCGATGATTTAACCTGTGGTGTTGACTTTGACAGTGTTTCTGGGGTTTGCTGCCTCCCCCCGCAATCGGTGACTTGTTTTATCGGTGTTCTTGCCAACAGCGGTTTTTGCCTGAAAGGGTTCTCCGTGTTAGCGTCCTGTTTGCTTGTAGTTATATCTGTTACAGAAGCCAAGTTCACCACTTCTATAACATTGCAGTCGCTGGATGACGACGGCCGGGAGCCTGCTCGCTCACTACCCTCTGCCGCCGGTACTGGGGATCCGACCCCCTGCACCGTAATTTGGTTCCTCTTGTGGACCTGCATGATTTGGTTTTCTGTCTGGGTTTCCGTTCCCATAGCATTTTACCTACTGCCAGGATATATGGATAATTGATGACGCAATATATTTCGTCATGTCACAGTGAAGATCATTGACACTCAGATATTTGTCCTGAGACTCTCCCTTCACTGCCGACCATTGTCCGCGGCTGCTTATTGGTTATTCGCAGCGAACCTTTCGAGAAAGGTCTGCCCCCTATCCGCAACCCTGGGGACGCGTTTGGTTCCCCGGTCTGAGGGCACTATCGATAAATCGATAATCAAATGCCTGTTTAAGTGGGATGTTTTCTACTAAGAATAGAATTGAGTTTACCAAAAGTAATTGCATTTGAAATTTTTTTTCATTTAGTTGATTTCGAAAACATAAAAATAAATTTATAAAAATTTGTAAATACTTATAAAATATCAGAAAATAACACTTAGATTTAAGATAGTATCAAAATATAAACATTATGAATTTGATTCATTTTGAATATAATTTTTTCTTAAATAATAAACATAAAATGAATTGCTAATCAACTCTAAAGTCTTTCCTTTCCAGCAAACACTTTTTTTTCGGAATGAAGCGACGGCAAAATGAGTATGCTGCCGAGGGGGTAGGGTTTAAATAATCCGTGAATGGTCGATTACGTGTCGCGTTTTTGGTTAGAGTAGATTGATTCGGTTTTGGATTCAAGTAGTTTATTTTGGGCACTGCGTTGGTGAATGTTCGGGAACGCATGATTTCTGTGAAGTTTGTCTTTTTGGGATTTCTCTCTTTTGGACGGAGCGTACGGTCGGAAGGAGATGAAATTGAACTAAAATAAAATAGAGTAAAGTCGAAGTGTTGGAAGTTGATAGACGCATTTCAAATTGGGCATTTGAATCGGTGGCTGATTCTTGTATTTTGACTTAGTCTGCTCGTAAAAGACCTGTGACCGAGATTCCTCTCCGAACTAGCTAGCCTGCCGGCAGCTACCGGGGAGTGTCTGGACTTGTTATATTCATGGATACAGTCCGTTGGTACGTTCCCAGGCTTCACGTCTATAACCGGTGAGAAGTCGGTTTAGATTTCCTTCGGGAAATTCCGAACGAACGAGTTGAAGTTAAAAAAATTCATTACACACTAAGTATTGACATTCTATTAAAAAATAGCAATATGAAGCTCTTTGAATTGTTTTGTTTCCTTCCAACCTCGTACTTCCCGAAAAACCAAAAAATATTGTATTGTGGGTGCTCAATACTTTTATCCAAGGCTGTAGATTGCATCGATATTTATTTTCATAGTCTGTCATCTACGGTTTCAGGGAGACACCTCTAGGATCATTGTTGGCGTTCAGCCATGATGTATGCCGAGCACTAATAATAACTGAGCAGCCTGTACAATCTGAGTATTTCAAACAAGAAACCGAGCTTCTCCTTGAAGTTGAGAGCATTTCATCCAATTGTATAGGCCCTGCTAATACAAAAGTTATACCCACCTTGCAGTGAAACTTTCATGACAGACACTTAAAAAAATCCAAAGAGTTTGAATTTGATTTTATCAATATCTTGGAAACAAAAGGGGCTTCTTGCTAATAAGCCATATCATTTCTTACGAATTCAAAATCCTTGAACGTCATTGAGTGCCATTAATCGAGGTAAAAGGTATGATAACAAGCTTTTGTTTGACAATGAATTCCAGAAGATAGTTACGTCAAGGTTGAGTAACAATAGAGTATTCTGGTTGGGAGCCTTTAGTCCCGGATAGCCGCTGAAAGATGGGCGTGAGTGCCACTCGCTTAGCCAGTGGGCCCTCAAAGCAACTGAGCGAGAATGCGGCCACCAGAATATTAGCTCAAACCACATAATTCGACCACCTCTACACCTTTGCACCTAATTGTCACCGAAGGCGAAGCGAAGTTGCGAAGGAGAATCAGGGAGGAAAAAAGAGGAAACTGCCTCCTAGTGTCATCGGACCACCAGGTTTGACCGCTAATCTACTATTTACATCCTTACAAGTCATAGTACCACTGAAAATTAAAAATGAGCGAAGAAAAATGTTCAATATAGAGGAACCACAGAAACGAGAAATAATTTCAATTTAAATTATTGCTTTGTATTCCAATCAATCGAAGAAACATTTATACTACAATAACGTTCTCCACAGTAATGTAAGAGACCACTTTCTGTTTCCATTTATCCGGGTCCCTTTTTGCAGTACCTCGATTGTTGCACGGGTTCAAATAGTCCTTTAAAGATGCGTGGTTTTTCGGAATTTACTTCACACCCCAATTTCCGAAAATTTTCCCTTCAGAATACGATCACAAGGGCATTCAATAGCTCTGAATCATATTCCGCCTCGCCGTTTTACACCAATGTCGTGACCTACTACGTGGGTAATCCGGGATTTCTCCCTTTCTCTATCGCTTACCTTCGAAGTTTATCAGTTTTCCACTTTTCCGAAAAATTGTTCACTTTCTAGTTGACCGAATTATTCTCACGAGTCTTGTTGCGAATTTTGGCGTACCGACATTTTCCCATTCACAAGTTCAAATTGCCGCCGTAACATCTCTACCTTCTTTTGGGCATATATACCTTTTCATTGGTATATTTATTTATTTTTATTAACATTTAACGATTATCCTATAATTTTTATTTCGACAGCATCTAAATTCTACCTTCTTACCCCATCTTTAATCACAAAAAAACTAATATGATAATAATCTTAACTTTCCCCACTAAGAACGCTCCATTCACTACTTCACATAAACAAAATTTCATTCGATACCTTTTTACTAACAAAACCTCATTCTTTCTTTCATACTAACTAACTTCACGCATTTTCTCCCACTAACAATACTTTATTTGTTATACTAACAAATATTCATCCACGTTTCCCTACTAACAAATTTCATTTCCATGCCCATTAAGAAGGGTTCACGGTTGAAGTTGATAAATAAATAAATGGGAAACTGTGGGGTCAGCTGGAACCCTGGATTCAAGTTCTCCCGAGTGCAGGAAAACGTTCTTTTTGGGATATCGGCAAACGAAATTGTTTCCGTATATATGACGATATGCATATAACCAAACGTTATCATGATTTTGCAAATCGCCAAATATGCAAAATTGAAATTGATGCATTTGTCGATATAGAAAAGATGTGCGGGTAACGGAATCGAAGTGTATTGAACTTCATTTACGTTAGCGGTATTTGGGAATGAAAGGGAGTGAAATTCTTGATTTGGGAAGGCAGTCATTATTTGAGGGTAAAATAAGAGGAAGTGCTTTGCCAGTGTCGAGTTAAATGTTAATTTTGAATTTGAAAAAAAAAGTCAGTTTTTGGTTTGGGTTTGGTGTCGACGGAGTGAATTGGAAGAGCAAAAGTTGGTGGCAGAAGTTCGGAAGTGAGTAAAGAATAGGTTCTGCGAATGGTTAAAATTAGTGAAATTTTGCCTGTGGCATATGTAAGTGGAAGTTAAGTGCAGGTCTTAGATGAAAAGTAAAGGCCAAAGGCCTGAACATAATTCTAATTTTTTTTGCGTTATGATTAATTGAGTAAGAGAAAAAAAGCCGAGTTAAAGCGAGTGAACCCAGAATAAAAATAATGACGGCTTAAATATATTCCGGCATGACCTAAACCCAAAGTTGGGTTGAAAATAAAATTAACAAAGCTGTGGATACGAATTTTGAAAGATGCAGAGGACAATTAAGAAGGGAACAACCAATAACGAGAAGAAACCAAGGAAAGATGAAAGATTTCTAAGAAGTATCTTATATTATTCATGAATTAGTGAAAAATTCAATTTTGAGTTGAAATTTTAATTGGCTAAAATTGAAGGGATTGTTGATTGGTGGAGAGAGTGTATCCAGCGTCTCGGTGAAAAGTGGCCGTTCCGTGTTTTATTTTGATTTTGTTAATATTTATTATCAAATTGAAGATTAGGTTTCAGATGCCCCGAACTTCATTTTTTGTTCTTCGCTGAGCGCTCGAAGTTCAACAAGGGAAGAGTTGGTACTTATTTGAGTTTTTTATTTATATAACCGTTAGTTCATATTATTAAAACAATTTTTTTTTGTTTTCTTTTGTAAAAAAAATTTTCTCGAATGATTTTACATAAAATTTTCAAGAGGCTATCTTCTTGGAGTAAAAATTTGTGACTTTTTTCGTAGAATTTTTTTTTGTAAATTAAATAAAACGGCCATGTCTCTTTAAGACAACAATTTTTCATTTCTCAAAATGACCTCCCCCTTCCCCGTCCTTATCCCTTCGTGTTAGTTTATATGCTCAGCACGAGCAGAGGGTGTCCCGGAAAACACGCGACACAACTGAGCTCTAGCCGGCCTCAGAATGCCACCCCAGGTCAAATTAATGTCTGCAACAGCGGTAACTTCCGTGGTTGTTACAGTCTTTTCAGTCATTCACTTTACTAAGTTTTCCGTTTCCCTTTCCACTCTAGAATAATCCATGTCCGCGGGCTAAGTTTTTTTTCACAATCATTACCTTCTTGTTTCTTTCAATTCGACGGGAAGTCTGTTTTTAATTCTTTTACGAACACTTCACCGTTTCCATTTTCTTCTTCTCCGTCTTCTTAGCACTACAGCCCCTCTCGGGCCTTCGCTTCGTGCAAACAGCGCCTCCAACTGTCTCGGTCCATTGACTGCCGTCCTCCAATTTCGAAATCCGAGCAGCCATGAACTGTCTTCGTCGACCGAGGCAGACCAGCGTTTCCTCGGTTTCCCCACTGATTGCCACCCTTCAGTTCCCCCAAAGAATACCTTTCTGGACACCCGTTGTTCGTCCATACAATTCATGTGTCCAGCCTATTGCAGTTCTACAGTCTTATAACCGTTGAGACCTCCGGCTCGTCAAAAATTTCTACAGCTCATGGTTGTATCGAATTCGCCAATGGTCCCCTTTAAGCTTCGCTCCGATTATTCGACTCAGGATCCGTCTTTCAAAGGCATTCAATATATTTGCTGATGCTTGGGTTAGGGTGACGGGTATTAACAACCGCCAAAGAACTCTTCCTGACACTCGACAGCGAACCAAAACTAGTAGGCCTACAAATCAATGAAAATAAAACAAAACTCATGAGGCAGTCAACGAAAAATACCTTAAGTACACAAAATATCGCACTTGGCGAATATAGTATCGAAAATATTAGCGAATTTGTGTATTTAGGCGCCAAAATAACGAAAATCAGCATTAAAAGAGACGCCGAAGAATATAGCTCGCAGATAAACTCTGTTGTTCAGTATTGACGATCTTGAAGACCAGCTGCATACACAGGAAAACAAAACTCCAAGTATACAAATCTGTGATAAGACCTGTGTTATACTATGGGTGTAAAACATGGACCCTAACCAAAGCATCCGTTTCCACTTTATCTTAAAATAGTCCACGTTTGCGGGCTAAATTCTCTTCATAATCATGACCTTTTTATTTCCTTTAATTCGACGGAATATCCGTTTCTTAATTCTTTTGGGAACACTTTCCATGCGAAATATTCAGTTAATAACCAAAAATCACTCTCTAGCTTGCGTAATAATGGAGGTTGTTCACTAACCGAAAAGAACCTTTCTTGTTCGATTACCAATTAGAAACATATTCTATTTCGTCGTATTTTCTCGAACTGACGACTACTTGCGTAACCTCGAACCAGTCTCGAACTAATCTCAAATCAATATATGAAACATCGCAACTCGTTCGAGTCTCGATCAATTCTTGAACTAGTTTGCTGCAACAAGTCAAACATGACGTTCGAACTGATTGTTTATATTTACGAGTACATACATGCGTGTCGTGTCGAGTAAGGAGTCCATAGAAAATTGTCCGCATGCATACTCCTAGCTTCGAATAAGAAGTTTTTAAAAGTTGATGCCCGTAAATAGTTTTGAATAAGAAGTTTGCAAAAGTTTGTTCGCGTATATCGCGTATATAGAAATTTGTCCGCGTATAATGTTGATAGGATACTTCCACGCGTGATGTCGAGTTCACCTGCTGAAGTTGATGCTAGTATAATGTTTAGAGTGTTTCGATCAATCAAATTCGTTGACTCGTTGAAAGATTCCTGTAGAGTTATATCAGCAAAACAGAACACTTTCGTCCTTGATATGGGAGAATGTTCTTTTGCAAAAATAGTTTTGTTTACAAGCTTTGCCATCTGCCATGGTGTTACGTGTGTGATGGTGCTGCCTTTATGTTTTCGGGTACCCGTAGAGTCACTTTTGGTTTTCACCCATATTGTTGGAAGCGAGGCTGATTGGGGCTCGGTATGCTTGAAACTGTTGTTGTCAGGGTTGGGTACTTCCCACGACGTCTCATATAGGCTTAAAAGTAACGTTTACAATCGCACTGGTATCTGCTTCTTAATGACTTTACATTGTAGACATTTCGCAAAACGATGACCTCGGTTCGGAAAGGATTCTTTTTTTGCCATCTTTTTATTATTATTTAGTGCACGCTAAATAAATCGACTGGCAGCTCGACTCTGAAAAGGAGGAAATTTCACTTGTAACAGATCATCTATGGGAATAAGGTTGAATAGCTAGTAATTCTGAGACATTGGAAAGATCTAAATGTTGAACAACAAAGTCAATTTTTGAATCTTATTTGTTGATATTTTCCAATGAAGTCTTATCTTGTTGATAGGTTTTAAGAAGCAGCTCATTATTTGATACTTATATTATTTACAGTATTATTATCGGTGAGTATAAATGGTACCTCGGGCTTGACGGAGCTAGAAAGTAGAATATTGCGGTGTTAATGCATTTGATTTGAAATAAATCTAACTTTTGCATCTTGATACTAGAGGTATCCTCAATATGTGACCGAATACACTGCAATTGAAATAGCATAATTTTTCGCTAGGCTCCGTCTGAGCCAGTTTACTCTCATCGGGGGCATGTATTTCTGCAATTAACTTAAAGTCCTATGCGACTACACTCTCATTTGACTCATTTGGTAGCCGAATTACCGAATCGTTGGCACTGGTAATACTGGTTGACTTCTCTTTCTTTAAGGCATTTCCAACTCACTATTCGAAAATTCAAGTATCATATCTGTTGAAGCGCATTTGAACCGCTTTTATTTGAAATTTATACTAAATAAAACGAAAGATTTTTTTTTGACGGTACATCTTTTGGCTGCGAAATTCTTTACTGAAATAAATCTAGTTAGTGACACAGCTTCTTTGAGCATTCGCCCGAGATCGCCCGCATCCTTTTCGCAGCTCAGCCCCTTCAAGAGAAACGTCTAATTCTGTCCCATTTTTAAAGTGGGCAAATTGACGAACCACATTTAGAGCTTCCCTGTTTAACTTGAAGTCTACCAATGATTCAATTTTTAATATTTTATCTACATTTACTCTTTTAATTCAAAGTTGTTTATCTTACGTCCGGTTGCCAAAAGCCGCCATGGGTTATCTCCACGCTACCCAAAGTTATATGATGTTGATTGTAACCTGTTTCTGTAGTTAATAGCTATGTAAATGATCTGCCAAAAGCGGAACTACCTATGCTCCGAGGAAAAAATTTATTGACATCCCTATATTTTAGCATGAAGTATTCATTAACGACTGCATTTATCAACCTCAACTACAATTTCAATTTTTTGTTTCTCAGAACGGTGGCTTCAACTAAGCTTAGCATTGTGGGTTATTTGGAAACTTTTTGATTAAAGACTGATGAAGGAATAAAGCAACTTTAGACAGCAGTTCGAATAACTACATTCCACTCTTGTCAGAAACACTTTCTAAACTTTCTTCTGAAGTAAATGGGGTTAAGGACCTTCATCTGACGTTGACCGAAAATTTATAATCTGAAGAAATTATTAATAGAGATTCCTAATCTTGACACAAGTTATGTTTAATAGTATGTCAAAGTATGGCATATTTGTTGATAAGATTTCGCTGATTCTCCTACCATTTGAAGTTATATGTTATCCTTGGCAAACTTTTTACATACATAAATTTTGCGTTTCGTCTGACCTACATTGAAACCAACCTTCATCATTTCAACCCTTCTAAATGACCCTTAACAAAAACTGCTTCCAAATAAACGCCTGCCCTAATTTCAATCAATTTCAATGTTTCGTTTAAATACTAAATTTTGGCATCCAGTTTTACTCATAATCATCTGATTTGCCGCGGTTTATGCATCAAATTACCATGACGTTGAACAAATTTCTATATGGTGTTCACCAACCGAAATATTTCAACCAAACGTTAATCCACATTTGAAAATCGATAATGCTCCACTTCACTATGAAACAATTCCTGCGAAAAACAGTGAAATGAATCATTATCAATCGTAGTATCCAGATACAAAATTGTACTTATGTAACCACAAAATGTAATGGAAGTTCATATTTGGCCATTTAAGGGAATGGAAGGATTCGATGAATGCTGTATGAAGTTACAAATCAATGCAGTTTGCTCATCGATTTAATTATACACGCATTTTGCATTAATTTGGCATTGTGTGAAAATGTACGGTTGTTGATTGAAGCGAAATATGAATTAGCGGATATTTGAAAGCTGTTTGTCCCTACGATTACAAATGAAGTATTAAAAGATGTACTCGTAGGTGTTTTAAGGACTTGGTGTTTCTAGCAGAAATTATATAATAATGTTTAATGAAACGGACCTATCGACTTTCATCAAGTCAGACATAAAATTTACTCGTACATAAATGACAAAAATTAAATTAGTAGAGAATAATCAAGGGCATTCAAATCTAACCCATGCTTTCAGTTTTTGCTCGCATAGAGTTTTCAATAAATTTTTAAGCTTTTCTGTTAAGTTTTCTCTGGGCGTCCTCATTAAAAATATGATCCTAGTAAGTTCACTCAAATAGTAAACTGTTTCATTCTCATCAATTGATACAACACCATAGTTCATAATTTCAATGGAAAACGCGCCACCAATGAAGTTCTAAGACCAGGAGCAATAATCTTCTTCTTCTTCGTAGCATCACAGCCCCTCTCCGGTCTTCACTCCCTGCAAATAGCACCTCCATCTGTCTCCGTCGGCCGTGTCAGACCAGCGTTTTCTTGGTTTCCCTACTGGTCTCTGCGCCCTTCAGTTCTCCCAACGAATACCTTTTTGGGTATCCGTTGCTCGTCCATACGATTCATGTGGCCAGCCCATTGCAGTTTCCACAGCCTTACAAGTGTTGAAACCCCCGGCTCATCAAAAATTTCCTACAGCTCGTGGTTGCACCGAATTCGCCATTGGTCCCCGTCTACCTTTGTTCCTGTTATTCGCCTCAGAATAATAAAGGTCTTATCACAGATTTGTATACTTAGAGCTTTGTTTTCCTGTATATGCAGCTGGTCTTCTAGATCGTCAAATCTATATTTTATTTGCGAGCTGTATTCGTCGGCGTATTTCGTCTCTTTCTTTGGTGGGTCTCGTTATTTTAGTGCCTAAATATACAAATTCGAATAACAATCAACACCCAAAAAACTTAAACCTTATTACTAACTACAAGAGAATTTCCATTTACTTGAAGTTTGCACCAGAGTACTTTTGGACACGAAGATTTTTTCCCGGTGTACTTTTCTCCTCGGGGATTCTTGCATCGAGAGACTTATCGTCCGGAAGATTTTTTGCCCTGATGTTAGTGCGATTTAACATCTTAACTCCCTCGTATCTGTGAGTACTTCAGCACCCATCTAACTTAGTGAGCCAGTTTCAGTCATTATATAATTTAAAAAAATAATTTTTACAGAGTTATTTGGCGGATAGTTGCCAAATGCCAGGGTACTATTAGTATAGTTGTCAATTGTGTCAAAAAGTTTCAGTGCTTTGTCAGGTACATATTTTTCAACCGTCTCAAGTCTTAGGTCCTTGTATAAGTCAATGTTTCTAATGCACCATGGAGTTCTAAAGATCTTTCTAATAATTCTATTTCGGAAGGACTGGAGTGCTTTCTTGTTAGTCTTTACCATCTGGTAGAAAGCAAAACTACCGTAGTGTAGTGTCGGTCAGATAATTTGTTTGTATATGAGCAACCGATTTTTAAGGCTTAGTCCTTTGGTTTCAATGTGTGGGTGTAGAGAGGAGAGAAGTCCAAAACAGCGTCCCCGTTTATTTTATATGTGTTGTTTCCATGTGAGTCTCCTGCCAAATGTAAGTCCAAGGTACTTAGCCGTTGGTGCCCAGTGAAATGGTTTCTTATTATTCTGTGTTTCGTTACCAGGGTGAGAAATCGGTATAACATTTGTAGGAAATTTTTACCTATACCTACGCAAGCGGAGAATTACTCCGCAGAGAACATGGCCAGGATATTGTCCACAACGCCGCAGTTTCTAGATCCGCAAATATAGCTTCGCGGAGGTAAGACTTGCGATGAAAACGCCAAGACGATTCGATTAAAAATCTTGATTTTATTCAATCTCACTTCAGTATTTATACAATTTTCTTTCGCTTAACCTATGTCTTACGCAGCTAATTGGTTTTTCTCTTTTTTTTAAAGTGTAAGCGGAATTCATTATTTGACATATTTCTACCTATGCTTTCCATTAAATTGATATATTGCATGAATAAAAACTCACGCGGTTTAATATTTCCAAAGTCCAATAATTTCAATCCGATATTACATTCACATGCATTTATTTCGTTCGATAGATAGATGTCCATATTCCATACATTATACATGCACTCATATGTCAATAACCCATGTTCGTACGCATCCTTTGGGTATGGTCACTAACCCGTTGATGAGTAAGAAAATTAGCGTGCACTGAGTGTGGTCGGGGAATACTCGTACCTTCACACGTGATGGGTTATGAATGCAATGCAATGTGATATGGGTGCATTCAATATTTAGAATGAGTGGAGAAGAAATAAAAACGGATATTGCTTGTATGATTATGCAACTGGTATGTTTACATGTAGCCATGCGATAGGATTGATATTTCATGGTTGTCTTTTTTTGTTTGTTTAGGTTGGACTTTTGTTGGTAACCAAATGACTTTTGTTAGTAAGCAAATGAATTACATGATGTACAATTGAACATATGTTTGCTTATGATATGTACGTGTGAATTTTATTACAATTGTTGTTTTTGCTTATGGTATGTGAATTCAATCTATTACACCAGTCTATTGTTTCATTGTCAACGATAAGTTTCTGTGGGGTTTGTAGTCTTTTCCTTGTGATGAATGAGGCCTATGTTTTATCTATTTAATCTTGATTTTTCATTTACGAAAGTATTCTAACAAAATTTTTATACATCGTTGCAAGTTTGAAGTGATGACTTTTGCTTATCGTGCTGTTATAGATATACAAGTATCATCAGCGTAGAGTCATAGTTTTCGTTTTGGAGGCAGAGGGGGAAGTCTGCAGTAAATATATTGTATAGGACCGGTTAGATGGGCGAGCCCTGAGGAACTCCAGCATCAATTGGTCTTAGGTTTGAGAGTTGTTTGTCAATTCTGACACAAAATATTCTGCCTTCCAAGAAGGAGCCAATAATTTGAGTGAGCATACTAAATTGATGCAGTTTGAAGAAAACTCCTGCATGCCAGACTTTATCAAAGGCTTTAGCTATGTTAAACATTACTAGGCTTGTTGAATTCCGGTAATTTAAGCAAGTTTTGATGTGCTGCACCGCTATAACTAACTGGAGTTCAGTAGAGTGTTTAGCTTTGAAGCCATACTGATCTTCCGGTATAATATCTTTGCCCGATACGACCTCATTGAGTTGATGCAGGATCACCCTTTCCGCAATTTTCGACTGTGATTAGAGGAGACTGATGGGCCTCCAATTTCGTGGAAATTGTGGGTCCTATTGAGGTTTAAGGGTTTCCATATTTTGGGATACTTACACAAACAGAATATTGCATTAAAAATGTCAGTAAGTGTTCGTAAAATATTGTCTAGTAGCCAAGAAATCGTTGTGTTTGTAATAGTGTCATGTCCAGATACTTTTCTGTTTATTAAGTGGATAATGTGCTTGATTTCGTCCAAGTCCGTTGCTTCAATACTGTCTTTATGTTGAATGTTATCCATCAGGAGATTGTTGCCAGAAGATTCAATTCATTCCTCAGTTTCAAAGTCCTCCTCGACTGAAAAATTTTTACGGAATTGCATTTCCAGGGGATCTGCAAATGCTTCTGCTTTTCTTGCATCGTAGAATTGCATGCCATTCGGACCATGAATAGGCGGTACCACAATTTCACTGTTTGTTTGAAAGTATTTGGACATTCTCGAGAAACGACCACACCCAGGCTCGAGACTCTGCAAAAAGCTCTCCCATTGCTCGTTTTGGGATATGCTTATCATATCACGAATTTCATTTGTCAACCGAGTAGCGTTTATGCGTAGCGTAGGGTCACCTGCAAACCTAGGTCTCCTCTGAACTTGATTCCTTCTTCTTATCAGTTGTCTGATGTTTTGAGGGAGTTCATAGGGATTTGCTTCCCTTCTCGGAGTTATGACCGAACTGTCCTCTTTTGCCCGTAAAATTTTCTTTGTTACGTTCTCAATGATGTTGTCAATGTCGTCGGTGGTTTCAAGTGATTGAAAATTAGTTTCACTGGCCAATGCGACTTTAAACGCTTTCCAGTTTTTAGTTTTCTTTTCCTACATAGGAGATCAGTGATGGCCTCTATGAGGAAAAGGACCGGTTCGTGGTCGGAAGACAGTTCGTCGAGGACATTTAACCGAACATTTTGTGTCAAATCTCATGATAATCCAATGCACAGTGCAGCGCTATTTCTTAATCCGTAATGTGTTGGCTCATTGGGGATATGTAGGCTGAAGTAGTTGGCTGTCATGAATATATTGAGCTCGGTCCTAGCTTTTCAAATCTCCTACAATGAAGATAGGATCTTCAAACGCAACAAGTGCTCTAAGATTATTTAAGAGACTTCTATTTCCTGGAGGATTGTAGGCAGAAATCATAATGAACTCTAGAAAATCAGTTTGCACCATGATTGCTGTGGCCTCTAGTTTTTGAAGTGTGGGTGTGTCAATGAGATAATGACTCACGTTTCGTCTCACGAGAATGGCCGTTCCACCTCCTCTACCTTTCATTCTATTATTTCTGTACATAATGTAGTTAGAAAGGCTTCTTGGATCATTATAAAGTCAAATTCATGATCAAATATAAATTGTTGTAACTCACCATTATGCCGAAGCAAGGAATTCGCATTCCACGTCAGAATTGAAACGTGGTTCATTAAACTCATTAGTGCTTAGTGTTGACGACATTTTGAGATGCAGCGAACATGGCTTGAATCGTGTTTGCCATCATCCCTTGCATAATATTTTGGAACAGTGTCTGTATTTTGGCAAATATTTGGTCCATATTGTGAGTTTGATTTTGTGTGCTTGGAAGTGCCTGTGTTGTGGTTGCTTGTTTTTGTGCTGCTTGTGTGGGCTGGGCCGCAGAAACCTGCGCGAATGATCTGCTCATGTTCTTTGGATTCCTGGGACAACCCACGTAGCTTTCTGGATGTTTTCCCCGCAGTTAACACATTTTGGCTTCGCTTCAATTTCTTTGGACAGTCCGAGAAATAGTAAAGCGAATCGCATTTAACGCAACGAGACTGTGCATGATAATTCCTAGAAGAATGTCCAAATTGTTGGCAATTGTGACGCATACCCTGGTCAACACGAGAACGCTGTGCCTCCATGATGCACATAAGGTGGCAGATATATTTAATATTGAAAATATTTGTTTCAGATATTGGGAAGAGAACTTTGGCTACTCTAGAAAGACCTTCCCTCATTTTAATATAGTAGAATTTTATTGGGTTAAAGCCCTGAGACTGTAAGCCTTCCTTGATTTCTTCGACATTCAGCTGTCTATCCTCTGGAAGTATGTAGTTGTGGTATTTTATTTCATTGTCTGTTAGTGGTTTTGTCAATCCTTTGTGATTTGTAGATGTTATTGGTATGATTTGTATACCAAGGTAAACCCTTTTCGCGGGTGTGTATGAGATGTTTTGTGTTTTCATAGTATTAAGTGTTTGGGACCATTTTGAGGGCTCTCGTTAAATTATTGGTACTGTTTTAGGTTCTTGTGTTTATAGTGCGGGTTGTGTGTTTGTAGTATTCGGCAGTGTTGGTTTTAGTTTTGGTGTAATGGCCATGTCTGTAAATGTCGTAGCTGGTTTTGGTGGGGGAAGGGCAGGGAAAATCTAATCCTCCTTATCTTTGCTGCCACTCATGCAGTCTACTTTTATCTCACTTTCTGAATTTCCAGAGGAAGAACAAGACTTTAGAGCTGAAGACCTTTAGTTTTTTCATCTGAGGACTGTATTTCTTAAATTTTCTGTTTGCCTTAGCCTTATTTTCGAGCTGTTGAGCTAGCTCTGCATTTTTTGCAGCTAGCAATTCATTTTTGTTTTGCTGGTCGGCCAGCTCGGCATTAGTTTTTGTAAGCGTTTCCTGTGTTTGCCATAGCGTTACAAACATTTGATCCAACTTCAGCGTAATATTGTCGAGCAGGATGACCAGCGAAGCAATTTGCTCCTTTTTGTCGGATATATCAACTAACTTTCACTTCAATATAATGTAACAAACTTAAAATTTGAAAAAAGTAAGAAAAAACGACTGAAACTGACCCAGGTCAGCAAAAGAATACCAAACCACCCATCCAGAGTCTTGGTATTCCCCACGTAATATATCTTCTATCTCTTTCTTTCTGTCTTTCGTCTGTTTCTATTTTCAATTTCACTCTATCTTGTTTCTCACTTTATATTCTTTCTCACTCTATCTCCTTACTTGCTCTATCTTCTATTTCACTATGACTGCCATCTCGCTCTATCTTTTATTTCACTATCTGCCCTCTCACTCTGTCTTCCGTCTCACTCTTTTTCTCTCCTATTCTCTATCTCCCTTAACTTTCTACTTACTTTTCTTCTTATCTTCTGTCTCCTTTTTATATTCTATCTCTTTCCTCTTTTCTCTTGTATGCACTAACTATTTAATCTTTATACTTTTCAAATTCAATTTGAACTTCCAATTCCACTTGGCTAGTCAATGTCTCCTATGCGACTAAAAGCTGCTAATTTAAGACAACTTTTGTGAAGATTTCATTTCATTTGACACCCATATTAGCTTCCTCTGCTAAAAACAATTTTTTTAAGGGGCACTCCCTTATATAAGGAGCCCCCCTAAACACTTTATAAGACTTAAGTTGATACACATATCCAACTATTCTTAATCTGTGGACCCCCTGTGATGGTTAATTCCGGTGGCAGCCCTACCATACCAAATCTTCTTCTTCTTCTTTGTAGCACTACAGCCCCTCTCGGGCCTTCGCTTAGAGATAGTTAGAGTATCTCATTTTCATGACCATATTGATTTTTCGGAAGTTGGTTTGGTCAGTACCATGCTGCCGTGTGCCTCCTCAGCTATGATATGATCTGATTAAATCAGTACATAATACCACTGAGTGAACACTCGTAGTCTGTCCGAAAAATCCCCTGAGCTAAATCGCGTTGCTCCCAACGAGATTTGAACCTGGGACCTTCGGCTTATGCGTTCATGCTCTAACCACTAGGCCACACAGGCTACACCAAATAAGCAAAGTAAAATTCCAATAATTCAAGGTGAACTAGCACCAGTGATGAATATCATACCAATTCGTGATGTGGATATTAATAGCAAGTTACCATTGATAGTTATTACGTCCAATTTGAAAACGTTTGGGTTGGATAGTGATTATTTAAACAACGCGGACATTGCCATATTACTTTCATAAGCAGAACTTTTTAGCAAATTATACTCATCTGTTAATGCAGCTCCTAAATATTGCCTACTTTTCCTTGTATCAGAGTCAGGATCGCTTTTGAATTTCCAAGCAATGAAAAAAATGGGTTGAGGATAATCATCTGCTTCCTAATATTGATTTTGTTTTGTGCTTAGACACCATGAATCAGCTTTTCCTGACGATCCCGTCCAAGACAGCGAGACAGTTCCAGTTGTCTCTTTTCAGAAACTTACAGAGTCCCCACACCCTTCAAAAATTCCCACTGAAAATTTTGCCACTAATTTCACTATGTGGCTGAGTCAGACCGCCAATTTTGATGTCTCCTGTCAAAATTAACTTGCGATGGGAAGAGGTCAAAACTGACGTGAGATGGGAAGCCATATGGTAGCAATGTACATATGAGTTGGTCGTCAGTGGCGTAGGGCCGGTTCATTACACCTCGACAACTAGTTACCTCCCATCCTATCAGAGACTTCGCTGATAACAAGCAACGAGCTGTGGGTGAAAGTGAAAGCGGCTAGTAAAACCGTGGCAGAACCGACAACCGGTCATCAACCCCAGCGCAACACAAATTATTGGTTCGATGACGAATGCCAAAATGCATTCGACAAAAAGAATCATTCGTATAAGCAATATTTATGTAGGAAATTCAGGATGAAAAGGCATACTATGAAAATCTCAAAAGGGTAGCGAATAAGATGATTGGAATTAAGAAAAGAAAATACCATTACGAACAATTGAGAAGTGTATTGGCTACTACATGTACGATAATTAAAGTCGACACTGTTTTCTTTCATGCGGGTATTCGTCAACTTTATATTTTAGTTTTATCCATGAAATCCTTGAGGTTATATACTATATAACACATTTTATTGATTTTAAGTTTTTATTACTTCACATTTCAGTCGTTTCTTTATATTCACTCTAATTTGTGTTGCCTTATATGTGGCTAAGAAGGAACCCTTTTTACTAGTATTTTAGGCCTAGTAATTCTTCTGACTAGTAGCAATTGGTACTACAGTCGAATTATATTTTGCTTGTGAAAGTGCAACTAGTATGCTAATACAATATAATCTCAACAATACTCCCTTCGCAGTTGAACGTCCACAAAAGTAAATTTTTTATTAAAAGAAGGCTTTTATTAAAAAAATTATTTGATTTTTAAATGGTTCAAAAGTTGAAAGGCTATGGACTGGTTTAAGTCTATCTATTAAAATTGAGGCTTTGATTTCGAAAATACTTTGGCGTTAAAATAGACAAAGTATTTTCGAAATCAAAGTATAGCTTCATATGAGCCTTCATAGCGAGGTGATAAAGGAGCTTTGACTTTATCTATTGTGATAAAAACATGTATATCATACACTGGTTAAGTTCTTTAGGAATATAACATTCGTTTGTGTTCATTTTAGATCTGGGAGAAACTGTGAAAAAGTGTATGCATTGCATGCCAAAGGCTGTTGATATACGATGTAGGATCATTTTTCGAATTTTTCTGATAAATATTGAAGAAAACTGAAGGAAGTTTTAACGTTTGACCGTATATAATTTCAGCTGGACTGAAATTCAGATCCTCTTTATTTGTGGTTCTTATTCCTAATAAAACCACTTTAAGTTCTTCACTCCAATGAATAGTATTACACCTTGCAATTTAAGAGCACTTAAAGGTCCGCTGAAATCTGTCTACCATGCCATTTGATTGCGGGTGGTATACCGTAGTTTTTATTCGATTTATGCCTTAAAACGTCCTGAGTTTTCTAAATAAATGAGGCTCAAACTGTAAGCCTCTATCGGTGGTTATGGTTTCTGGTATACCGAATCGACCAAAATACGCTATGTCCAACTTTTCTGCGATAGCTTCGGCGCTTGCGTTGACTATAGGGTATGCCTCTGGCCAACGGCTAAATCTGTCTACCACTGTTTGTTTGTAAACGTTATTCCTTGATGGCGGTAAGGGTCCTATAATATCGACATGAATATGTTGAAATTTTTCTGAAGGTATGCAAAAATTATCCAATGGGGACATGTTGTGCTTAACTATCTTAGCTTTTTGACAATTAATGCAAGATCTGGCCCAATGATCAACTTGTTTATTTAAATTAGGCCAGTAGTATTTCGAGGCTACTGATTTTTTTGTGGCTCTTATACCCGGATGTGAGAGATTCTGTATGTTATCGAAACAAATCTGTCATAGAAACCCTTTGCAACCTTTTCATGGGGTCGTTAAAATATCGCTCGAGCCAAGATTATAAAGGTTAAAATACAAATGTAAACGTAAAAACAAACAAAAACGAAAAGAAAAAAATTAAACAAAAAAAAGTTGAATAAAATAGAATAGATAGTTGAATACAACAGATTCTTCGAGAAGTCGGAGATTGGTTGAAGAATATAATAAATACATCTCCAAATGTCCATTCTAACGTCTCATCACTTTCCAACAACAGTTCTAAGTCCCAGGTACACGGGAAGTTTCTTAAAGGAGCTAAGGCGAAAATGAATTTGATAATACTTAATTGAATTTCTCTACATATTAGTGTTCTCAAACAGACTAAATTGTAAAATATATTTTTAAATTTTTGTACCTCTGCCTTGTTTGGCAATAAATAAATAAATTAATAAATAAAGGATACAGTTGCAAATTGATAGCTCGTCCATACAACATTGCAAATCGACATTCACCGAAGTTTCATATCGATAAATCTCAATTCGCGTTTCACTCAGCCGGAAGACATATTAGTAAAACTGTGAATATACGATGTTGCCAGCCGTTGCGGTACCACCACCGGTTTCATGGACCCAGTAATCCGATTTGCTGTAGGTATGTGGCGATAAATGTTGAAGCAAAACGTCGTTTATAAATTCACGGAAAATAGCATGCAGTTCAAGGGGACATTTGTAGTTGATAATAAACCTTATGAAGTCACCTTAAACTTAAACTTCCTTCGCAACATCAATCCAGATAAAGTGCAAATTTAAAATAATAAGCGGTCACTGGAATTCAAGGTTTACCAAGCCGAATCAGGACCTTTTACACCAACGTTGACAAACGTACAAAAAGTCTACCTTTGCTTCCGCCAACAAACGTTGATTGTGATGAGAGAAAAAGTAATTAGATATCTACGCGGACTACGGTAAATAGCAATCTCCTAAATAAGAAGAAAACGTCGTCTTTAGGAATCACAATTCCACCACGTGAAATAAATTTCAAAGACCTGATAAGGTATACAAATATTGAATCTCAGAGAAGAAATGATATTATTTCAAAATTCCCAACTAGCTCCGAAATTTATCTTTCACGTATTGAGAAATATATTGAAAACTATTATTACAAAACTTTTATCTATAAGAAAAAGTGGCCATCGAATGTAAAATTCAAGGACAAACCGGTTCGAACTTTGAAAGATTTCAATTGCTTAAAAAACAAAGAACAGAAAAGAAAGTTTAATTTGCAACTCAAGGTATTTAAGATCAGCGATGAAGATAAGCAGAAGGAAGTGAACATTTTTACAACAAATCAGGGCAATCTACCCAAGCTTCCTCCAAATACTCCAAGATCGAAAAGATTAATAGGAAGCATTGGCGATGATTCAAATATGCTATTAAATAGGCCAGTCATGATTTTGCCGTCACAAATTCTTTATGAAGATTTTTGTAATTTCATCAATATTGAATCATGTATACATGAAGAAATTCTACGCAAATAACCGAAGCATGCGGAATTGCACTTTTCCCGAGTTGAAAGTTATATCGAAAAAATTACGACAATTTCTTTATACTCGGTAAAAACTGGCCATCAAGAATTCAATTTATTGATAAAACTATAAGATCGTTGGGTGATATCGAACGGAAAAAACATCGAATGTGTTATGGAGGTCCTAAGCATTTGAAGATGCCGATAATTCAATGCAAGGATGAAAAAATTAGTCAACGCATATATCCTTAGTTATTCCGAATACAAGCGATCAAACGAATAATCCATCAGATCAGATAAATAAAGAAAATAGAAAGAAAAGCATTCATTCTTCATGTTCTTAATTATATGAGGTGTGACAATTAACTAATGAGACTGATTTTAATGCCGCCCTCTTCCGGCATTCTTCTTCTCTTCATTGATGCATTTACTATCACTCTAGCTTGTTTAGTTTGCCTGCTGTGTCGTGTTGAGCAGACGTATGTTAGTGGTGCTCGTCACGAAAATGGAGAAATGAAATCAGGAGCAACGCGTCGCGATAAAATTTTGCGCCAGGTTGGGCGAAACAGCTTCGGAAACGTACGATAAAACTGTAAAAGTGCATGGTGATAGTGTTTTAAGTCGTGCCGAGGTGTTTTGATAGCATAAAGAGTTTAAGGAGAGGCGTGAAAGTATGGAAGACGAGGCGTGGAGCGGGAGACTAGTCTAGGTGTGGACTGACCCAAATACGCAGCCTATGCGTGCCCTAATCCATGAAAATCAGCACTTAACAGTTCGAATGTTGGCCTCAGAACTGGGTATGAAGTGTGAAACAGTCAGGCAAATTTTAACCGACGATTTTGGGATGAAAAAAATGTGCGCGAAGATAGTTCCAAAGAACTTTTCTGAGGAGCAAAAGCAGCATGAAATGCCCATCGCAGAAGACTGTTTGGAACAAGTGGAAAACGATCCCACGCTGCTTGATTGAGTTATTACAAGCCTGTGGCTTTTTTGTCCCCTAGAACAAAATCGGTGGTCAAAGGAACCCATTTTGAGTCAATTACGGGCATTCAGGTGGCCATCAAGAGGGTACTCGCGCACCAGAAATTTTACGAAGCATGCAAAACGCGCTGGAATCGTTGTATAACTGTCCAAGGAAAGTAATTTTTTTTAAGTATACGGTTCTCATTGAATCAGTCTCATTACTTAACTGTCACACCTTGCATCTTACCGGAAATCCATCAAAATTCGCAATACAAAAGAAAAAAGAAATCTTACATTTCAGATTACGATGAATATGATTGGGAGTAAAAAAACTTTTTAAATACCGCGGTTTGGCAGCAAAGGCCGTATCCAAATCACGAAAAGAAAATAGCTTTCAAACAATCGCCCAAATCAAAACAAAAACACAATACTGACAGAGTATCAGTCACTTTGGCACTAACACCTGATGGGCGAATGTACTAGATCAGCCATACTCAACCTGCGGCCCGCCGAGCTTTTTTGTGCGGCCCTAAAGACATTCATGGTTTACAAAACTATATTTCGTATATCTTGAGATTAATTTTGACTTTGACGTGCAGATAGTGACACCCGAAGAGGATTGTCTTTGTCGCATAAATATACCAAACCACCCACCGTTGTCGTGTCAATATCAGATCTGGTACAGAGTGTTGCTATTGCACATGCTAGATTTATTCCCAAAAAACAAACATTTGACAGACAAGTATGCGCGCAAATAATTTTTCTTGTGGCAACACATAAATGTTTGACAGCTCCAGTGTTGTGGCTTTATTTCAAGTAAACATTAGCATTTTTTGCTGTCTTATATAATATTGTATTGTTATAATTTAATCACCCATAATGGCGGGAGTGTCTTCGAAATGTAAACGAAAAATATCTGATGAAAAGAGAGTGTTCCAAGACAATTGGGAAGAAGAATATTTCGTTGTTGCAAATAAACATGGTTCGACCACATGTTTGATCTGTCGTGAGAGTGTTATTTTAAAAAAATATAATATTCTTCGACATTATACCACAAAGCACAAAACATTTAATGTAACTTTTCCTCGTGGCTCCTTAATAAGACGTGAAAAGTTAACATTCTTCAAGAAGTCTTTACAACATCAACAAAACATCATATCAATGGCGGTATCACATGACGGCAGCGGTGACAAGAGCGTCGTATGAAATTTGTTGCATACTTGGTAAACATATGAAACCATTTACTGACGCAGAGGTTGTGAAAGAATGTTTCCTCAGTGCTTCCAACATATTATTTGATAAATTTAGCAATAAAAGTCAAATAATATCTCAGATCAAAAGTATGCAGCTCTCTGATTCTACCTTTGCTAGACGCATTGAAGATATTGCTAAACACATATTTAATCGCATCATAGAAGATATGAAGAAATGTAAATATTTTAGTTTGGCTTTTGATTCTAGCACCGATATTTCAGCAACATCACAATGTTCCGTTTTTGTTAGATATTGTACCGGACAAAATGAATTTTCAGTTCATGAAGATTTTTTGAAATTTCTTCCTATGAAAAATCAAACCAGAGCGACGGACTATCTCAATACTATCAGTACATTTCTGGAAAACAATGATATTGATATAGAAAAATTGGTTTGTGTATGCACGGATGGATGTCCTTCCATGATCGGATCTGAAAAAGGATTTATTACTTTATTGAAAAAGAAATATAATTTAACAAATCTCTTATCTTTCCACTGTATCATTCACCAAGAGAACTTAGCAGCACGTATATCCATTGCCGAAATAGACGCCGCAATGAAGACTGTAATAAGTATAGCTAATTTTATTAGAGCAAAAGAACTGAACCACAGCAAATTTAAAAGTCTCTTGGAAGAATTGAACAGTAACTATAGTGACGTCCTTTTACATACCTCGGTGAGGTGGCTAAGCCGAGGAAAAGTTCTGGAACGGTTTTATTCTTTGAGGCATGACATTATTTTGTTTTTACAGCAAAATAATAAAATTTACATCGAACTTGACAATGATGGATGGTGGTGTCTTTTGGCTTTTCTGTGTGATATCGCAGAAAAACTTAATAAACTCAATCGTGGCTTACAAGGCGAAAATAAAATCATTACGCAGATGGCGAATAAAGTATTTGCTTTTGAAGAGAAACTAAACATCTACCACGAAGAAATAGAGAACCAGGTATTCCATAACTTTCCAACTATAATAAAAGCTAATCAAGAAGGTATACATGTTTCTGAAGAAAACTATACGATATTTTTAAATTATTTAGCTGCCTTAGCTAAGGAATTTAAGAGCAGATTTCAGGACTTACGTTGTATCAAGAATTGTTTGTTACTCATAGAAAATCCCTGGCACCTAGAAACAGCCACTATAACAAATTTAGCTGCATTGGGATATAATTATGCCGAGCTTTTTGACGAATTTATTGAATTTAAGAACGATACTAATCTGAAAGCTGTTTTTGAAGAAAAAGAGAAGGAAAGGAGTACATCCATTTTTGGAAATTAGTTCCAGAAAAATACAAGACTGTAAAAAATTGTGCCTTCCTGCTCCTCACATTGTTTGCATCAACATATCTTTGTGAATCATCATATTCCAAAATGAAATATGCAAAAAACGTATACAGGAATCGACTTACTGATTCTCACCTTGATGACGTATTGAGGGTAGCATGCAGCAATTACAAGCCCGATTTGTCTAAAATTGTTGAAAATTTATCACAATATCAAATATCACACTAATTTTGTAATAAACGATACATGCTACTTTTGAGTTTTACTTTTATCACTATATTAATATTTAATGAACCGTATGCTGATAGAAGTGATATATACTATTACACGACAACCCCCCCCCGACGCGGGTTTTGATTTGCCAAGGTATCACTTGCGGCCCGCGAAGCTTTACAAATATATGTATGTGGCCCGGAGTCAAAAAAGGTTGAGTATCACTGTACTAGATGAAAGGAAATTTGGATTTCAATACCCCGATGTACACCAGCTGGGGGATCGCTGATGTGACCTGCACCGCAATTGAGCATTGAACCGCCCAGAAGTGAAATTAACGGCTCAACGGTTGAAACCGAGCCGATTAAAAATCTGGAAACAAAGAACGCGCCTCTTCTCTTTTTTTGGCGGACAAGGATCGACAACGGAGGACTGAGTGTGACGAGCGATAAGAAATTTTTGCTGGAATTCATCGAGTGAAGAAAATTACAACAGTGACAGAGGGCCGTAATTTGCCACAGTGACAGCGAAATAATTAACGACAGAGATAGGGAAGAACGGTGGTAGAAGATTAACAAGAAGCGCGGTTGAAGGAGGAGAAGCGTGGTGGAAGGAGAAATTGTTTGGGCCCCCGAACAGGAACAGTAGACGTAAATTAAGATTTATGTTTGAAACGAGGTTTTGATTAACTAAAATTCATTTTTAACATTATAGGTGGTGTTCTGTCATTTACAAAATCGTGATTTCATTAGCAAAGAAAAATATTGTTCCGGAAGTAAATTGTACACCTGGCTCGGGTGTGTTTGAGCTCGGGTGTGTTTTGGTATTTCAGCGCGGATGTGTTTTAATTTTTGCTCGGTGCGAGTTACGCTGGGTAATCTGATTCCGGAAAAATAGTGCAAAGTTGTTGCCCCGGCTTAGACTAATCCTCCCCTAGTGGCTTTTGTTTCCAGCTGTCCAAGGGGTGTTCGGCGGCTGCGTTTCTCGCTAGGCGGCTATTCGGGACCAGGGAATAAGCGAGTGGTGCCTCCTACGACCATCTCTGGAGGGCCGAGATCCCTAGCCGAAGGTATTCTCACGCAGAGGGTAATAAACCTTGCGAAGGACCTCTGGAATATATGGTCTAAGTTGGAATTGTCAGACCAAATTTTTTTTCCCTCTACAGGTAAATTAACTAGTTGTGGGGTCTTCTTATATTTTGAACTGCTAGGTGAAATTAATTGCTGCAGTTCAGAGTCTTTAACGACATCACTTTTTCCTGCTATATGCCTAATATCATGTGTGTATTGAGCTATGTAGTCCAGATGCCTAAACTGTCTAGGATTACGTTCTGCTTTCGTAAATATTGCACCTGTGAGAGGTTTACAATCTGTGAAAACACAGAATTCACGAGCTTCAAATAATTGCCTGAAGTGTTTAATAGCAAGATATATTGCGAAAAAAACCCCAATCAAAAGCAAAATACTTCATGTATATTTTTGACAGTTTTCTTGGAAAAAATTCTAGTGGTTCCTAAACAGAGTCTTTTAGCTACTCGTTAACTGCTCCAACAGCTACATTTGATGCATTGGTTGCAATACCGGTGTATCCATTCAGTGATGGATAAACTGATAAGGTATGTTGTGTCTTTTTCCTTACCATATGAAGTGGTGAGGAGAATTGTGAAGAAGAAGGACGACATATACCCAATTCTACCATATGAGACAATTGTAAATGTGCTTCTTTATATCCTTTAGGGTCCAATCAGCGTGATCTTGCAAAAAGAAGCGATCCGTTTGGTATGTTAGGGACCACGTTATGTTTAATCTTCTTCTCCTACTTCTTCTTAGCACTACAGCCCCTTTTGGGCCTTCGCTTCCTGCAAACAGCACCTCCAACTGTCTTGGTCCGTTGACCGCGTCATCCAATTCCAAAATCCGAGCAGCGATGAACTGTCTTCGTCGACCGAGTCAGACCAGCGTTTCCTCGGTTTCCCCACTGGCCACCGGCCTTCAGTTCTCCCAACGAATACCTTCTTGGGTATCCGTTGTTTGTCCATACGATTCATGTGTCCAGCCCATTGTAGCTTCCGCAGTCTTACAATCGTTGAGACCTCCGGTTCGTCAAAAATTTCATACAGCTCATGGTTGTATCGAATTCACCATTGGTCCCCGTCTAGCTTCGCTCCAATTATTCGCCTCAGGACCCGTCGCTCAAAGGCGTTCAATATATTTGCGGATGCTTGGGTTAGGGTCCATGTTTCACATCCATTGCATAATACAGGTCTTATCACAGATTTGTATACTTGGAGCTTTGTTCTCCTGTGTATGCAGCTGGTCTTCAAAATCGTCAATACTGAATAAAATATTTTATTTGCGAGCTGTACTCTTTAGCATATTTCATCTCTTTCATTGCCCGTTTTCGTTATTTTGGTGCCTAAATACACAAATTCGCTAACATCTTCGATACTGTATTCACCAAGTGTGATATTCTGTGTATTTGGGGTATTTTTCCTCAACTGCGTCATGAGCTTTGTTTTAATTTTCATTGATTTGCAGCCCTACTAGTTTTGCTTCGCTGTCGAGTTTCAGGAAGAGTTCTTTTGCAGTTGTTAATGACCGTGACAGAATGTTGATATCGTCCGCATAGGCCAATACCTGGCTCGAATTGTATAGTAATTTACCTCGCGTATCGTCAAGTAGCTTCCGTATGACGTGGTCTCGAGCTAAATTGAATAGCAATGGGGCCAGCCCATCTCCCTGCTTTAGTCCGATATTTATGTCAAAGGCATCGGAGAGTTTTGTTATTGATGCGGACTTGGGAGGTCGTTGACGTCATTGTCATTTTGGTAAGACGGACTAATTTGGCTGGGATACCAAAGCAAATCATTATTTGGTACAGTACGTTACGATCAATACTGTCGTTTGCGTGCCTGATCTCGACGAAAATTTGGTGTACGTCTATGTTGAACTCCCTGCATTTTTCAAGTACCTGCTTGACCGTGAACAATTGGTCTGTTGTTGATCAACCTGCTCTAAAACCACATTGATACTCCCCAATAATACTGTTGGCGTATGATCCGATTTTATTTTCTAAGATTTTAGAAAATATTTTGTACGCTGTACAAAGTAGTGTTATGCCTCTATAATTTTCGCACTGTAGCTTGTCAACTTTTTTTGTAGATAGGGAATATAATTGATTGGCTCCACTCTTTTGGCATATGTTCTTGTTGCCAAGTGTACTGGATGACTTTGTGAATAGCTTGATGGACACTACTGCCTCCATATTTGATGAGCTCCACTGGAATCTCATCAATGCCCGGCGCTTTATTATTCTTTTGGGCTTTGATGATGGAATAAACTTCATCCAGAGTTGGCGGGGCCAATGGAAGCTCTCCGTCGACATCTATAGGCTCCGATGTTCTGGAGCTATGCGGAGGATTAAGGAGGTTCTTGAAATATGATGCCCATCTTTCCTTAATCTTGGTTTCACCAGCGATTATATTACCGCTGTCATCATGACAGAGCGTGGTTTTGGGCTGATAACCACGTTCCAGGCTTGCCAATACTTTGTATGCTTGTCTTGTGTTGTTGCTCGCTAAACTTACATCTATACTTCTCAATTGATCGTCATAGTATTTTCTTTATGTTAAATAGGGTCATTGAAATGAGGTGCAGCTGTGAGTGTTGGAAATTCTGTTAGAATATTTTTTAAATTATTCTCAATTGAAAAACTTTTAGGTGAAACACCCGTAGATTTGCTTTCAAGAGCATTTATCTCAAGTTTAGTACTTCGGTTGATAATTCTCTTGTGACGAAGATCGACTAGTAAGTTAATCCACGGACTCTTTTTATCATAGCTTTTATTCTATAGAGAATATATACCAACAGGTTATGGGCCCAGATCAACAGCTCACTACTAAAGTAATAAAGTACAGTAATTCGGGAAAAATCCAATCGTTTTACGGAACATACAGTTTTGAGTTAATTTCGTCACAACTAGAAATTCCGAACGTGGCGGGCGCTTCGAGAGTAAACATTCAAAAGCTGACCAACAGTAATTATCATACGTGGAAATTCAGGACTGAAAAGCTGCTGATGAAAGAGCAACTGTGGACGGTAATATCAATAAATGCGTTGACTCCTATGACTGACTCATGGACGAGGATGGATGAAAGGGCTAGAGCATATATATTGGATTACTAGTGGAGGATAATCTGTTAATCCATATCAAACGCAAGAAAACGGCTAAGGAAATGTGGATGGCATTGAAGTCATATCATGAAAAGTCTACGTTATCGAATGAGGTTAGTCTATTGTGCCAATCATGCCAGCTTACGCTATCAGAAGGGGGTGATGTGGAGACGCATTTGACCAAAATGGAACCAATCATCATTAACTACGATGGATGCCATCTTTGCAGATGAGCTTGCTGTGTCATTCTATTTGAGCAGTGTGCCGGAGATTACGGTACTATCATAGCCGCGCTTGAAACAAGGCCTGAAGGTGATCTTTCTTGCGATCTCGTTCAACAGAAATTAATCGACAAATACCGGCGACGTAATGAAGTGGCCAGTGAACAGTTAAGTGGCGGAGAGGCAGCATTCAAAGTATCGGGAAATAACAAGAAGGAGCGAATTTTCCGTTTCTTTTGTAAGAAGCCAGGGTATTTGAAGAAAGATTGCCATAAATATTCGGCTTGGCTACGGGAAAATGGCGGGGGCCAACAAGCAAACGTAGTCGGAAAGCATTCAGAAAAATCAAATGCGGAAAAATCTGAGATGAACGAAGACATAAGTTTGGTTTGTTTCAATACGGTACAGTCGAAACGTTCAGAATTTATAATCGACAGCAGTGCCTCATTACATTACTGCGGAAATATCAAATATTTTTCTGACTTAAGATATTTGGACGAGTGTACGGTCACTGTAGCAGGCAACCGCCATTTAGATGTTAAGGGCATAAGAACAATTAACATTCTGCCAAACGATATCAGCAGTAACGGCGTGCACCAAATACAGTTAAGCGATATATTTTTCGTTCCGGATTTGCAATGTAATCTTATTTCGGTGAGCAATTTGGTGAAGAAGGGTTGCCAAGTTTCTTTCAATACAGAAGTTAAGCTGCATGGATGGATGCTTTTCACAGTAAAGGGTTGCGATGATGTTTATAAAAACAATGCATTCACTCCCACTCATTCTCGCAAATCAAAGTGTATTCATGAGTGGCATAAAACCCTCGGCCACAAAAATTTGGGTGACATACAAAAACTGCAGTGTTTGGCTACAGGAATTATCATCAAGCCAGCACGCCAATGTTTGAGATATTTGTTTGAAAAATAAATCGACGAGAAAAGCATTCTCGTAGTATCCATCTACAGTCACAAAAGAGAGACTCAATAATACATACGGAGGTTTGTGGCAAGCTCCAGTTACCTTCACCACGAGGAAATGAATACGTGCTAACCCTGATTGACGATTACAGCGAATTTACATATATTTGTTTGCTGAAGCTGAAATTAGATGTGACTGAGAAATTGATTGAATTTGTTTAGTTGATGCAAACGCAATACTGGAAGACACCAAGGGTTATTAGATCGGATCGTGGTAGTGAGTATGTAGATGGGAGATTGCAGAAATTTATTAAAGCCAATGGAATGCATACTCAATTTGTAGTTCCAAAAACACCTCAATAGAATGGCCGTGCTGAACGCAAAAATTGTTCGTTGATTGAGATGACCAGGTGTCTATTGGACAGTTCTACCTTACACAAACAATATTGGGGAGACGATCTTTGTTTGTATTGGAAGAATGCGAAGAAAGATTTAAATAAAATGATTTATATTTCGAATCACGTGAACGACATCGACCAGCTGTTGGATGACTTTGAACCGCAGATGAACCAGGAATTCACGATCTAGAAACTCGGAGAGTTGCAGTTTTACCTGGGGATTCAATTTGAATGAGGCGAGAACAGCATTTTCTGTATTCACCAAAGCAAGTAAATAGAGAACAAGCTACATGAACTTCTTTCGGCCGATACAGTTGATTCAAAATATCCATTGGATCCAGGCTATATGAACCAGATAGTTGGTATGGAACCATTCGACAACAACGCTGTGTATCAAAGTGCTATTGGTTCGTTGCTTTACTTATCCACCAATACAAGACCTGATATTGCTGTAGCAACTTCAATTTTAGCGAGGCGTGTTTCTGCACCAAGGAGAAGACTTGATTGAGATGAAGCGGGGTTTCAAGTACCTAAAGTCAACAAGGTCATTGAAATTGAGGCGTGGCAGAGACAACGTATACACGGATGACGACTTTATTTACTACGTCGACGCAGATTGGGGAAGTGATGTCACCGATCGGAAATCCACCTCCGGATTTCGTTTTTTTTTAACGGATCGTTGATTGGATGGGCAAGTAAAAAGCAAGCTTGCATTGCACATTCATCATGCGAAGCAGAATTTGTTGATTTTTCTAAAGTGACCAGAGAGCTGCTGTACATTGAAGAAATCCTTAAAAATCTCGACTGGTTGAGTCGGAACACCCATTAAAGTTTTTGAAGACAACCAAGGATGTATTAAGCTATTATACAACCAGAAGGGGAATAAACTTATCAGGCACATCGACATCAAATATAAGTTCGTGCAGGATCTTATTTTTTCGAAGAAAATTGCAGCAATCTATTATAAGACAAGAGAACCGATTGCCGATATGCTTATCAAACCATTGCACGGGCGAAAAATTCATCCTTACTCTTTATACCACAGTTTTTATTCTATAAGAATAAATACCAACATGCTAGCCGCCTCATTAAAGGATTCATTTCGATTTTTGAGATCTAATTTTGGGTATTAGAATTCGATTTTTTTGTTGGCCCGCATAATTTAACTCACCTAGCTACGTTTTCTCCAAAGCGAAAATTACACCAGCAGAATTTGCAACTTTTGTTAAATTCTCTGCTTGAAGACAGAATTTTTAATCTATTATGAGACCTGTTTTGAGATTTAGATCTATTTTGAGGTAATGACGCGATTACATAATGGTATTTCGTGGTTTCCATAGTCCTTCGCTCAAGAACAAACTGTGATTCGGCCAGTTTAAATCATGTTGCGGGTGAGGAACTCCAAAACGGAGCTAATTTTACACTCATTGGACTAATTTCCACTTGAAGTGAAGTATTGTCGAATGTCGAATTTAAAATTTATTAATTCAGTTTCATCTTTGCTACTCATTTTACTAAAGAAAAATTGTGCATGAGTTATGTTAATTAAAATCAAATCTATAAAAGTATTAATGTATCAAAATCAATTATCTGTTGTTCGATGATCGTTGATACTGATGTTTCAATTCTGAATACGAGTTTACTGGTAATGTATCTGCTGCGGCTTCCGTACTTCACTCTTCACAAAAGATTTTTAGGTTATGTATGATGATTGATGATAGTGCGTTTTTGTCAATGTGGTTTGGGGTGACTTTCTTAATTTGAGGCTTCGCATAGACTTCCCGATAAATATGAAATCGGCAAATGCTTATACGTACTTGGCTTGGCCACGCTCTTGAAGTGTTTGTTGCCTGGCTGCACGTTGCGTAAGTGCTGGTTTGCTGTACATGCATTGAAGTTAACTCTTCTTGGCAACGATTGTATTGTGGCACAAAGCCAATAATGGGAAATCCAACTACAGTAATGCGTTTTGGCGTGAATATTATTCGCACCGGTACCTACAATTTTTGTCTATTCATTCGTTTGCACTATTAATTAAGTCAGCACATTTCACGGGAGCTGTAACAGTACTCATAATTATCTTGTTTTAACTGACAAAATTGAATGAAACAAATTCAAAATTTAAAAAATTCCTGTTAAAAACCACTATTCAGTTTATTGTATAACAAATACTTCCGATGTACATGTATTTTGAAAACAAGTTGTTTTCTTCATTAGTGGTAAGGGTATGGAAAGCTCAATGAAGAATGGCTGCTATTTAAACTCAAAGGGATAAAGAACGAAAGGATTGCAAAATTTTAAGTTAATGAGAAGATAAAGACGTGTTAATGAGTTTGCCGTGCAAAGAATATCTAGAACATATGGTTAAATTTAAATTACTGCTGACATATTTGACTCATTCGATGATTTTAATTAGGTTGCTGCAGGTGTTGCCCGAGTTCTTTTCCAAAAGCTTATCTATCGGGGTTCTCGCTATCCACAAGCTTTCCAAAGCATCCAACCGTCTCCAATCACGCACCTCCTGAACGATCTCCAAATTCCGCCATTCAATAAAATGTGAATCTTCCAGAATAAGTTTCGCTACCGTTGATTTTGCTGCATCCGTCTTCCCATTTCTTGCAATATGCTCTGCCTCCCTAATATGTTCCTGGAACCGAACTTTGGCCAATCGTTTGGTTTGACCAATATAAACCATGTTGCATTAGGGGCAGGTGATCTTACAGATGCCACTTTCTTCCTACTTAAGTTTCTTGTCTTTTGAAGATACAAGCCTTGATTCCAAGCTGTATTTCCTACTGGTTACCGCTGACAGTATCCAACATTTCTGAGTAGGCAATCTAAGCCCCGAGTAGCTGATGAGTGGGTGACAGAAATCCATTTTTGTGGTTGATCTTTTGCCTGTGAACAAAGAGAAGTTATGTTATTTTTCTTAAATTCCATTTTCATTTTTCGAATTCTCTGTTCAATGAGGGGCTTCATGTAATTCATTCTTCTTAGGTGTTTCCAGGATATAATTCTTTTCTCGTTGGAAGCAGTCTTTGTTTAAAGGGACAGTTAACATGCGACGGATCATCATATTGTAAGCTGCCATTTATTGCGCAAAATGATGGTTTGACGAGGCTGGTATAGTCCTTAGAGTATTGATGCCGTTTGCCTAGCTTTTGTAGGCCTCTTATGATAAGAAGGTCTAAAAACGGTAGCTTTCGATCAGTCTATTTTTCCATGGCAAAAGATATTCTCGGATGTATCTGATTGAGTACTTGTAGAAGATCTTCAGCTTCATTTTCCTTGACTATGTGTAGTGAATAGGTAATTCAAAATGTCCGTAAAGGACTGCAGCGATGGTCTGCTGCCTCGGCAGAAGAAGGTATCAGTATCTGCCGAGAATGCCCTTGTCTGGGGACGCGTGAATGCGCTGGCAGGCTAGCATTGTGGTGTCGTTGGGCGGGTTCAAGGACCCACTATAAAGAATTTCGCATTCACGAATTTCTTGTGGTCAAACATAAGCAAGGCGATCGAAGTCGCAAAAAGTGTAGGTAACTACACAAGGGACAACTGACTTGTTCGTGGAACAAGAGTAACAAGTAAAAAGAAGTGGAAGCAGGGTGACCTCGTCCTTACCCGGAGAGGCTCATGGCCCACAAATGAGAGAAGGGCAACCGGGTGGTGATGGAGCCCCTGCGCACCCACCCAACCGGATTAAAATCCATATTTGTTGCAGTGGCCAGGTATTCCTCTTCTGAGTGGAAAACTCATACACCTTAACTTGCATAAGCTCTCCCATCAGAAGAGAAGTACCCCGGTGACCAATTTACGCTATAGAATTATGCAATTCGATTACATAACTCTATGCCATAAAGAGGCATTCTGCTTGGGCCACTCAACCCGCGAACTCACCTGAAACAAAGAAGGATTATCACGTACCCGGCGGCTGGCTCATTTTTTTAGGGGGCAGCCTGCCACCGTACCGGGTCCTATACCCGGTCAGAATTTTGGGAAAGGAAAGACCGAATTAATGATTTAACTTTCCATTTTCTTTTATTCCTTATTCAGATATATATAATTATTTTTACGGTTTGTTCTCATTAAATTTGCCTTTCTCTAGTTCTTTTCTTGTTTAAGGAAGTGCTTAAATACAACGATCAGAGATTAAAGATCAACTTTTCTCGCATTTCTTGTTCGGAATGTACTCATACGTATTATATAATGATTTCTATTCACATCAAGCACAAATGTTATATGCCCATATCAGCTTGCTCAATGCGTATGCGATCTTGTTCTAGCGTTTCGTATATTATTGATAAACATTAAATATTGTGTAATTTATTTGAATAAATTAAAAATAAATATGGTCATAAAATTTTTCTTTTTAAAAATGAAAAGAAAACATGCAAAAGAAATTCAAAAACAAAAGGGTACTCACCCGCATGGTCCTCCGAGCGCTCGACGACGATGCAGGTATCCTTTACAATTCCAAATTAGTAGAATAATGCAATGACGTTTTGGGCAATTATCAAATCCTATGTGTCTTGCTTAAATGTAAATAACTTATTGAATCACTAATATAAAACTTCCTTTCGACAAATTAAACTCCTTTTTACACGAAAATTGCACAACGCTTTGAAAGGTCTTGAATAACAACCGTTTACGTATGATTAGGATAACAAGTTAGTTACAAGTGATTGAAAGATATCTGGTTGCTGCTCCGAACTCCGCTTTGCAGCGATTTAGTTTCCGACACGTAATTTGCTTCCGAGATTTGCATGAATTTGCCTCAGTGCTTTTTCCCGATTGTCGAAGAATAAAGGATGATACGAAAGATACATAGGCGGATAGATTCGCGCTTCCAAATTAGATATCTCGCACTTGGCTGCTCACACGGAAAAGTGATTTTCGTCGATGGGAAATTGAAAAGGGAACGAGAGAAAATTTATCGTGAGATGAACGGAGCGATCTTTGTTTATGCACCAAATTCACTGTTATTTACGTCACAGTTGCGAGTGCTGCGTAACTGAAATTTGCGACCTAGTTCTAAATTTTTTTGTTGCTAACAAATTGAAAAGAATTTCCACAATCCGGTTTGTAATATTTAATTCTTCACGCCATTTGATTTACAGTTGGGAAGTTGGAACTGTAACCACCTCAAATTCTCCACTCCCCGATCACTCTATGATTCGCAACGTATTCATGAACCAAAACGATTGAATTTTACAGATAATTTTTCAACACAACTGTAATTATTTCACGTCAATATTTTTCTGCACCTTTCTCTCGACTAACGGTTTATCCCCAAATGTATCGCCATTAATGCATAAAATATTTTCCTTCGCAGGATAGGGACAAACTACCGTTATTTTTTTTCGCACGCGGAACCACTCTCTAATTAAAACTTTTAAAACCAAAGGGAATTTAAACGCGCAGGATCCTCGAAGAGGCACTTCACCAGTTGCGAATACTTTCCACTCAACTTTTCCGTTTTTACAAACTTTGTGGCGATAGGAAGTACAATAGCACGAAATAGCTCGTCACTATAATTTTCCACGAAACCGCTTATCAATTTTTCTTTTCTTTTCTCTCTCCACGCGGCGTCCGCGCTGTGTGGCGGTTTCTAGCAGACCCCCCCAAATCTCCCGGCAACAGCACCAGTAACATCAACCGGTCATAACCCCGCCACTGTCACTCAAACCTCATCGACACCATTCGTCTTACATCTAATTCAATGTGAACAATCGTATACCATCGTCATTTTTCTCGTTCAATGAAATGCTGTCGCAATTATACCATGAAAACTTTTCGAATTGAATTTTCAGTTTTCTAAGTTTATTTCTTTACCAATTTGTTTTCTTGTTTTAGTTATCATTTTCTTGAAATGAGTGAATTTTCTGTTTTTTGTTTAAATTAAAAATTTCAACATTTCTATATTGTTATGATATTCGATAGAGATGCGTCCCCCTGCGCTCTCCGCTTGTTGTTGGTGTTGCTGTCGCTGCTGAAATGTATGAATTTGTTAGCGGTACTGCACGGTTGGTGGATATATGTAGATCGTGTCCGCGTGTGCTGACTGGAAGTTGGTTTGAAATGGTCAAGTGGTGGCGACTCATCCGTCGCCGTGTACTGGAATTTGCTGATGTTTATGTTGATATTGCAATGTGCCGTGATTGGATTGATAGCTGGAACGTAAAAACGGGACTTGACTGGTGGGTGGTGGTTGCATGACAGGCACCTGGCGATGGCACTAACAAATAATTGTACTGCGTTCTTTTCGAATGTTGCTTTCAATTTGTGGTGGATAAAGTTTACAGTTGGTTTTGAATGTTCATGTTGTGGGTTTTGAATAGTGGATTTAAATTTTAGCTTTCTCTATACATCATATTATAATTGATTACTAGTTTTTGATGATGAACTCAACATGTTCAACTGTCCGTTCACGATCGCAGGAAATAGGGATATGCCATCGCCTCGCGGGCCGTGAGCCGCTCGACGTGGTTGTAGCGCAGCAATTTGTCGAGGAAGTCGAGAGCCTCAGGCGACACTAAATGTTGATTATCAGAATGTACGAAACGCTCCCATCGCTTGCGGGAATGCCTCTGCAGAATGTCTTGAAATCGTGGGTCCAAGTCAATATTATATTTGTCTAAGTGGGCGAAGAGTTCTTCGGTGCCCAGTACCTTGGCAATACGTACTAGCTGATCGTAGTTTTTGTAATCGAATTCATTTTCGCCTTCACAAAATACTCCAACTGAAAATAGAAAAAGACGGCTTCCTTTTAATTTTGTGTATTATTTTTAATTCTCGAAATCGATTTTCGACCGTAATCGTTCGGTCTTCTTCAGCGATTAATTTATTTTTACTCACATTCCTGCTTATATACTAGCTATGTTTAAGGAAATTTACTCTAGATCATTAAAAAGTAATTGGGGAAATTTGCTTAAGCTAATAAAAGGTAGGAAAGGTAATTTACAAAAGGGGTAGTTATAAAAATATTATTTTTACATGATTCAGAGAAGATATTATTATTTAATTAATTTAAATAGCCATGATCTGCAGTTTCCGTCATCCTGATTCATTAACTTTTTCCTTTCCCGGGTAATTGCCAGGCTTTCCATCACATCCAATTCACGTGTATCTCTAGCTTCCTTGATGACTACAGCGTCCTCCATTGTTATCTCGTGTCCCTTCGTGATAATATGTTCCGCTACCGCTGACTTGAAATTCGAAGTTCTTTCTTTCTTTCTTGCTGCTGCTGCTTCGCCTAGATGCTCCTTGATTCGCGTGCCGATGAGCCTCCTCGTTTGACCTATGTACACTTCTTCACAAGTGGGACATTCGATGCGATAGATACCAGATTTCTCGTGTGGTTCGCGCTTGTCTTTCGTTGATCCGAGAACGTTTTTGAGCTGGTTCTTGCTGCTTGATTCGATTAACCGTACAAAATTGAGCTGATTTATTCGCCGCTTGATCCGATTGCTGATGCCTTCGTGATAAGTTACAGCCTTCCAGTACGTTCTTTCGGTATTCGCATTTGATAATGTTGATCGTCCCTGACGCTGTCTATTAGTCTGGATCTTCTGTGCCATTCTCCTAATCGTCGAGCCCTTGAAGCCGTTTAGTTTAGCTGTCTCAACAATGTACCTCATCTCCTTGTCCTTAGCTTCCTTGCTTAGCGGCAAATCGAGCATCCTGTGGATCATGGCTCTGTACGGAGAAACCTTGATCTGCTGCGAATGATTTGATTTATTTGGAATCGTTCTTTGTGTGTGAGTTGCTTTCCGGTATACATCGAAAGTTATATCTGTTTGAGTCCTCCTTACTACTATATCTAGGAACGACAGTTTACCGTCTTTCTCTTCCTCCATCGTGAACCATTCAGGTCAGCAAGGACCTTCTCCACGTCACTCCTTTTCACATATGCAAACACATCGTCCACATATCGGACCCAATGTTTTGGTAACTGGCCTTTCTCCTGCAGTCCGTCTTCTAGTTTCGTCATAAATATCTCGCTGAAAAATGGTGAAAGTGGATTTCCCATCGCAACTCCGCCTTTCGTCTTATAAAATTTCCCCCGAAAGGTGAAATAATTTTCGATCATGCACAGTCTCGCAAGTTGGATATACTGCCTAGTTTTTATTTTCCAAGATAATGAGTTTTCTTGGTGGGAAAGCCATTCTTCTATATATCCCAGTGTCTCCATCACCGGAATACTCGGGAATAGAGCTTTCACGTCGAAAGACACCATAATTTCGTCTTGCGCTGGTGGGCCAAACTTCAGAATTTTCTCGGAGAATTCTTTGCTGTTTTTCACAGATCTACCATTCATTTGGGTCATTCCCTTAAATTCGTTCACCAACCATCTTGCCAGTTTTTGGGTCGGTGCATTCACGGCCGAAATAATCTCACGCATTTCGTTCCCCTCTTTGTGTATTTTTGGCAAACACTTGATCCTAGGCAAAGTAGGGTTGCTCACTCTTACCTTCGTCAATTCGCCAATTAATGACTCACAACTTTTAATTGTCCTTTCGAATCTTTTCATGGATTCCTCTAACGGGCTCCGGCGTAGCTCGAAGAAATTACCGCTGCTTAGCTTTTGTATGACCGCCTCATCATACTTGCTTTTATCCATCACTACCACTGTGTTTCCTTTATCGGCCTTGACAAAGTGAACAGGTTTCTTCTTCAGTTTAGCAGCTATGCTCGCCTCTTCACTGTTTACCACCTTTTTCGCTCCCCTTATCGCCTCGGCTATATCATTCCTTGCCATCGTTTTTTGTGCTTCCGGTAGTCTGCTCATTGCTGCTTCCGTTTCTACGATGATCTCCTCTATAGGTATTTTTGATGGTTTTATGGCGTAATTTAATCCCATGTTGAGTAAACGCATTTCCTTTTCACTAAAAACTATACTCGACTTGTTGACAACCAGTCCGGGGATTTCTTGAACTTCTACGAATTGTTTAACTGGTTTGGCCGCTTCTTCCAATCGATTCAACTTTTTCCGATGTAATTCCCTTTTCTTTTTCGCATTGATATGCTAAGTCCGCTTTTTCCAGTAAGTCCTCCATATAACCTTTACCACAGTGTTGAGATTCTCGCATAAGCTCCAGATGCTTCTCGTAAGTCTTGAGAGTCGTATCGTTCAATTTCGTGTACAGCTGCTTGATGCTGATCTTCATTAAATTTCGTTCCACTACTATTTTTTGGCTAACCGCGTTTTTCAGGCCACAGCATATCTTCACCAAATGGCTCTTCGGAGTGAGTCTTCTCTCAAGACAAGTTTTCAAAAAGTTTATGTCTTCCCTGATCCTAGCTAACGATTTTTTGTACTTCGTAAACCTAAAAAATATCAATTGATGCCTGGTAGCTACTTCAATATTTGTAATCGAATTCATTTTCGCCTTCACAAAATACTCCAACTGAAAATAGAAAAAGACGGCTTCCTTTTAATTTTGTGTATTATTTTTATTCTCGAAATCGATTTTCGACCGTAATCGTTCGGTCTTCTTCAGCGATTAATTTATTTTTACTCACATTCCTGCTCATATACTAGCTATGTTTAAGGAAATTTACTCTAGATCATTAAAAAGTAATTAGGGAAATTTGCTTAAGCTAATAAAAGGTAGGAAAGGTAATTTACAAAAGGGGTAGTTATAAAAATATTATTTTTACATGATTCAGAGAAGATATTATTATTTAATTAATTTAAATAGCCATGATCTGCAGTTTCCGTCATCCTGATTCATTAACTTTTTCCTTTCCCGGGTAATTGCCAGGCTTTCCATCACATCCAATTCACGTGTATCTCTAGCTTCCTTGATGACTACAGCGTCCTCCATTGTTATCTCGTGTCCCTTCGTGATAATATGTTCCGCTACCGCTGACTTGAAATTCGAAGTCCTTTCTTTCTTTCTTGCTGCTGCTGCTTCGCCTAGATGCTCCTTGATTCGCGTGCCGATGAGCCTCCTCGTTTGACCTATGTACACTTCTTCACAAGTGGGACATTCGATGCGATAGATACCAGATTTCTCGTGTGGTTCGCGCTTGTCTTTCGTTGATCCGAGAACGTTTTTGAGCTGGTTCTTGCTGCTTGAAGCCGTTTAGTTTAGCTGTCTCAACAATGTACCTCATCTCCTTTTCCTTAGCTTCCTTGCTTAGCGGCAAATCGAGCATCCTGTGGATCATGGCTCTGTACGGAGAAACCTTGATTTGCTGCGAATGATTTGATTTATTTGGAATCGTTCTTTGTGTGTGAGTTGCTTTCCGGTATACATCGAAAGTTATATCTGTTTGAGTCCTCCTTACTACTATATCTAGGAACGACAGTTTACCGTCTTTCTCTTCCTCCATCGTGAATACTATATTTTTGTGGGCTCCATTCAGGTCAGCAAGGACCTTCTCCATGTCACTCCTTTTCACATATGCAAACACATCGTCCACATATCGGACCCAATGTTTTGGTAACTGGCCTTTCTCCTGCAGTCCGTCTTCTAGTTTCGTCATAAATATCTCGCTGAAAAATGGTGAAAGAGAGAGAGAGAGAATTAAAAATAATACACAAAATTAAAAGGAAGCCGTCTTTTTCTATTTTCAGTTGGAGTATTTTGTGAAGGCGAAAATGAATTCGATTACAAATATTGAAGTAGCTACCAGGCATCAATTGATATTTTTTAGGTTTACGAAGTACAAAAAATCGTTAGCTAGGATCAGGGAAGACATAAACTTTTTGAAAACTTGTCTTGAGAGAAGACTCACTCCGAAGAGCCATTTGGTGAAGATATGCTGTGGCCTGAAAAACGCGGTTAGCCAAAAAATAGTAGTGGAACGAAATTTAATGAAGATCAGCATCAAGCAGCTGTACACGAAATTGAACGATACGACTCTCAAGACTTACGAGAAGCATCTGGAGCTTATGCGAGAATCTCAACACTGTGGTAAAGGTTATATGGAGGACTTACTGGAAAAAGCGGACTTAGCATATCAATGCGAAAAAGAAAAGAAAAGGGAATTACATCGGAAAAAGTTGAATCGATTGGAAGAAGCGGCCAAACCAGTTAAACAATTCGTAGAAGTTCAAGAAATCCCCGGACTGGTTGTCAACAAGTCGAGTATAGTTTTTAGTGAAAAGGAAATGCGTTTACTCAACATGGGATTAAATTACGCCATAAAACCATCAAAAATACCTATAGAGGAGATCATCGTAGAAACGGAAGCAGCAATGAGCAGACTACCGGAAGCACAAAAAACGATGGCAAGGAATGATATAGCCGAGGCGATAAGGGGAGCGAAAAAGGTGGTAAACAGTGAAGAGGCGAGCATAGCTGCTAAACTGAAGAAGAAACCTGTTCACTTTGTCAAGGCCGATAAAGGAAACACAGTGGTAGTGATGGATAAAAGCAAGTATGATGAGGCGGTCATACAAAAGCTAAGCAGCGGTAATTTCTTCGAGCTACGCCGGAGCCCGTTAGAGGAATCCATGAAAAGATTCGAAAGGACAATTAAAAGTTGTGAGTCATTAATTGGCGAATTGACGAAGGTAAGAGTGAGCAACCCTACTTTGCCTAGGATCAAGTGTTTGCCAAAAATACACAAAGAGGGGAACGAAATGCGTGAGATTATTTCGGCCGTGAATGCACCGACCCAAAAACTGGCAAGATGGTTGGTGAACGAATTTAAGGGAATGACCCAAATGAATGGTAGATCTGTGAAAAACAGCAAAGAATTCTCCGAGAAAATTCTGAAGTTTGGCCCACCAGCGCAAGACGAAATTATGGTGTCTTTCGACGTGAAAGCTCTATTCCCGAGTATTCCGGTGATGGAGACACTGGGATATATAGAAGAATGGCTTTCCCACCAAGAAAACTCATTATCTTGGAAAATAAAAACTAGGCAGTATATCCAACTTGCGAGACTGTGCATGATCGAAAATTATTTCACCTTTCGGGGGAAATTTTATAAGACGAAAGGCGGAGTTGCGATGGGAAATCCACTTTCACCATTTTTCAGCGAGATATTTATGACGAAACTAGAAGACGGACTGCAGGAGAAAGGCCAGTTACCAAAACATTGGGTCCGATATGTGGACGATGTGTTTGCATATGTGAAAAGGAGTGACGTGGAGAAGGTCCTTGCTGACCTGAATGGAGCCCACAAAAATATAGTATTCACGATGGAGGAAGAGAAAGACGGTAAACTGTCGTTCCTAGATATAGTAGTAAGGAGGATTCAAACAGATATAACTTTCGATGTATACCGGAAAGCAACTCACATACAAAGAACGATTCCAAATAAATCAAATCATTCGCAGCAAATCAAGGTTTCTCCGTACAGAGCCATGATCCACAGGATGCTCGATTTGCCGCTAAGCAAGGAAGCTAAGGAAAAGGAGATGAGGTACATTGTTGAGACAGCTAAACTAAACGGCTTCAAGGGCTCGACGATTAGGAGAATGGCACAGAAGATCCAGACTAATAGACAGCGTCAGGGACGATCAACATTATCAAATGCGAATACCGAAAGAACGTACTGGAAGGCTGTAACTTATCACGAAGCCATCAGCAATCGGATCAAGCGGCGAATAAATCAGCTCAATTCTGTACGGTTAATCGAATCAAGCAGCAAGAACCAGCTCAAAAACGTTCTCGGATCAACGAAAGACAAGCGCGAACCACACGAGAAATCTGGTATCTATCGCATCGAATGTCCCACTTGTGAAGAAGTGTACATAGGTCAAACGAGGAGGCTCATCGGCACGCGAATCAAGGAGCATCTAGGCGAAGCAGCAGCAGTAAGAAAGAAAGAAAGAACTTCGAATTTCAAGTCAGCGGTAGCGGAACATATTATCACGAAGGGACACGAGATAACAATGGAGGACGCTGTAGTCATCAAGGAAGCTAGAGATACACGTGAATTGGATGTGATGGAAAGCCTGGCAATTACCCGGGAAAGGAAAAAGTTAATGAATCAGGATGACGGAAACTGCAGATCATGGCTATTTAAATTAATTAAATAATAATATCTTCTCTGAATCATGTAAAAATAATATTTTTATAACTACCCCTTTTGTAAATTACCTTTCCTACCTTTTATTAGCTTAAGCAAATTTCCCTAATTACTTTTTAATGATCTAGAGTAAATTTCCTTAAACATAGCTAGTATATAAGCAGGAATGTGAGTAAAAATAAATTAATCGCTGAAGAAGACCGAACGATTACGGTCGAAAATCGATTTCGAGAATTAAAAATAATACACAAAATTAAAAGGAAGCCGTCTTTTTCTATTTTCAGTTGATCGTAGTTGTCGTGGCCGTGGAAGAACGGCTCCTTGCGGAATATGATGGAGGCAAGCATGCAGCCCAACGACCACGTGTGCAGCGAATAATCGTACATCTGATAGTCGACGAGCAGCTCGGGGCCTTTAAAGTAACGCGAGGCCTCCCGCACGTTGCACTCCTGGCCGGGGTGGTAGAACTCGACCAGGCGCAATTTGCGGTTGTCGTGGTCGATCATCACATTGTGAGGTTTCACGTCGCGGTGCATGATGCCCATGCTGTGACAGTAGTCGAGCGCCTTGAGCAATTCAAACAAGTAGTAGCGGATCTCCAGTTCTGTGAGTGTCTGGGACAGCTGTTTGAAGTCCGTGTTCTTGACGTGCTCGAAGATGAGCGCAGGCGTGCGCGACACTGGGTCTTTTACGACCGCCAGTAAGGTGATGGTGTTGGTGCCTCCACGGAGGTTCTTATTATTTATGACGCTGACACGCTCCGTGCCCGATTACTACATATGGTGAAAATTTTTGGCATCATTCCTTTTACCTCGAATTCCGTCTCTATCCACTTCATAAACAAATCACTCAGTAGTGATGATAATGGGTTCTCCATCGCTGCTCCTGCAGTTCCTTTGAAGCACTTGTCTCTTAACATGAAGTAGTTTTCATTCATGCACAGAGAGGCCAGCCTTCTATAACACCTGACTTTTCTTTTCCATTCCACTGTGTGGTTCATATCCAGAAGCCAATATTCAAACAGCGCCAACACTTGCTTTACTGGAAGACTCGGGGATCACGATTCCACATCGTAAGAGACGAATATATCGTCTTCAGCTATTACCGTGTATTTGAGCTTATCAACCAGCTCGTCTCTATTTTTGATCATTCGAGTGATTGCCTTATGGGGGAGTTTGGCGCACTCATCGAGGAGCCACTTGGCTATGTTCGTAGTTGGGGTGTTGGTCGCGGCTACAATTACCCTCATTTCATTTCCCTCCTCATGTGTTTTTGGTAAGCACTTCATCCTAGGTAAGCAAGGATTGGATACCCGTAATTTTTTGATGTCACCAACTAAAGATTTTATCTCTTTGGGGGCTTTCTCTACCCTCTTCACCATGTCTGGCAAGTTTGGTTCCAGGAACATATTAGGGAGGCAGAGCATATTGCAAGAAATGGGAAGACGGATACAGCAAAATCAACGGTAGCGAAACTTATTCTGGAAGAGTCACATTTTATTGAATGGCGGAATTTGGAGATCGTTCAGGAGGTGCGTGATTGGAGACGGTTGGATGCTTCGGAAAGCTTGTGGATAGCGAAAGCCCCGATAGATAAGCGTTTGGAAACGAACTCGGGCAACGCCTGCAGCAACCTAATTAAAATCATCGAATGAGTCAAATATGTCAGCAGTAATTTAAATTTAACCATATGTTCTAGATATCCTTTTGCACGGCGAACTCATTAACCCGTCTTTATCTTCTCATTAACTTAAAATTTTGTAACCTTTTCGTTCTTTATCCCGTTGAGTATAAATAGCAGCCATTCTTCATTGAGTGTTCTATACCCTTACCACTGATGAAGAAAACAACTTGTTTTCAAAATACATGTATATCGGAAGTATTTGTTATACAATAAACTGAATAGCTGTTTTTAACAGGAATTTTTTAAACTTTGAATTTGATTCATTTAATTTTGTCATTCTAGGCGCTGTTACTTCCGAAACGAATATCATTGTTTTAACTGTTGTTTGCTTCGGGATTACCATTTGTAGTGGCTACTATAGAGGTGTTATTTTGAATAGATCATCTGATTTAACTCCTTGTGACTTCTTCCTTTGGGGCCACGTGAAACAGGAGGTCTACGCCAACAGCTCAGCGTCAATTCAAGGCCTCAAAGATGGCATTCGTGAGGCTATCGAGGACAGCCACTTTGCGATTTGATTATGGAAAATTTCATGAAAAGGATATGGTCCTGTGAGCGTGTCATGGTGGTTATTTGCCTGATGTTATTTTTAACTATTAACGGTATACCATATAATGAAATAAACATTTAATCATTTGTATTAAAAAAATGGCATTTTTCTTTTAATATCATAATATCACCTTTTATTGGAAAACCCTATACATGTACGATAATTATAAGTCGATACTGTTTTATTTTATGCTGGTATTTATTAACATTATATGTTAGTTTTATCCATGAAATCTTTAAGGTTATATACCATTTTACACTTTTTGACTTTTAATTTTTTATTACATCACATTTCAATCGTTTTTTTTAGGGTTTTGTAAAATAATTTTACAAAACCCTTCTAAAATCGCGTCCTGTCTGTCCGTCTGTCTGTCCGTCCGTCCGTCCGTCCGTCCGTCCGTCCGTCCGTCCGTGGGTCACAGCAATTTTTCTCGGAAACTACTTTAGCTAGAAGCATCAAATTTTGTATGTAGATGTAAATTGGTGTTCTCTTCAAATTTCGACTACAAAAAAATTTTATAAGGTCTTTCCTCTACATGGGGAGACCCCCCTCCCCATGTAGAGGAAAGACCCCCCGAAAAAAAAATTTCATTGAAGGTAGCCGATATGGGTATCAAATGAAAGGTCTTGATGAGAACTTTTCAAAACAGGTCTTAGTTTGGCAAAGTTCGCTTCCAGGGGCGCACAGGGAGGGGAAATACACGAAAAATTTGTGTCCCCCCCCTCGCGATTGGACACCTGTGATCCGAAAAATCTGAAAAAAATCAGGGATGTAGGCCTTGGTGCGTACAACAACAACAAATACGTGAGAAGTTGCAATTCGCTCAACTTTGTTAGTAATAGTATGATTTATCGATTTTATGTTTTCTTGAATAAAATCTTAACGGTGCCCTTAAATTCAATGAAATTCAGTACACATATGACTTTTTATAAGATTGATTAACCCTGCAAGTTTCATAAAGATTGAATCATATTTAGCGAAGTTATAGCGGTTTGAATTTTCCTGTATTAGAATGGAACAATATGCGCTGCATGTATTACTTTGGCAACATATGGCTATGGAACAATATGCGCTTTTTACCGACTCAGACACTACAGTTTTGCTAGGATTTGCATGAAAATTTCAGGAAAGATAGGTGTCATGAATATCTTTGAGAATCGGTTCAGCAAGTGGTATTAGTAATCGTAAAACAAAATAGTGGCTGTTTTAAATGCGAAGATTGAATAATTTTGAGTTATTTTTTCCCAACCTCAACGTTTAAGATGCATGCTTTGAACACTTGATTCAATTTAATGAATGACTGTAGATGAGTACCTACAATTAATACTCATAAGTGAAACAAGTAAGAAGGCGGGAGAGAGCTCCTAGCAAAAGGGCTTTGTAACAACTCTAGGATTCGAAAAAATTGGCCATTAATCGATGACAACAGTACAGGAGAGTGGCTCCTGAAAAAATTCATCAAACGTAGCCGATATGAGTATGAGATGAAAGTTTCCATGGGAGCTTTTCAAAACAGCTCTTAAGCTGTCAGTTTTTGATTCAGTGGGGCACAGGGGGGAAATACATGAAAAATGTGTTTCCTCCCTTGCGAATGGACATCTGAATTAATTTATAAGGGAGATATTTATGAGTATAGCAATAACAAAAACCTCAGAAGTCTAAATTCGTTCAACTTTGTTAATAATGGTATGATCTTCGAATTTCATAGTTTCTCCAATAAAATCGTCATTGACATGCTTCTTGACTTTATTCAATCTGGTGACTGCATTTTGAAAATTGAATACAAAACCCTTCTGACATGAGCGTAGGTCTGTTTACCCAACTTGTTTAATATTCATTCTAATATGTATTGCCTTATCGGTGGCCCCTTACTAGTATCTTAATCCTAGGTTCTAGTAATTCTTTTGACTAGTAGCAATTGGTACGACTGATAAATTTTATTTTGCTTGTACAATTGCCACTAGTATGCTAGTACAATAAACAGAAGTATCGATGAAGAAAAATAGACAGAAGTATCGATGTAAGTCTAGCAAGCAACAACACAAGCTAAGCATACAAAGTCGTGAACAGCCTGAAACGAGTTTATAGCCCAAAACCACGCTCTGCCATGATGATATCGGTAACACCATCGCTGATGAAACCAGGATTAAGGAAACATGAGCATCATACATTACGAACCTCCTTAATCCTCCGCACAGCTCCAGAGCATCGGTGCTTATAGATGTTTCCGAAGAGCTTCCATTGGCCTAAACAGCTCTGGATAAAGTATGTTTCATCGTTAAAGCCCAAAAGAATAATAAACCACCGGCCATCGATCAGATTCTATTGAAGCTCATCAAATATGGTGGCGGCAGTGTTCAGAAAGCTATTCACAAAGTCATCCAGCACATTTAGCAACACGATGTTAAACTGTATGTAATCGTGCATAATGAAATATACTTCTAACTTTTAGTTTTATAGTAAATTTCAATATAGACAAATTCGTACGCGTGTTGGCAGTTTTAACGTCCTCGATATACATATATCATCAAGGTAACTTATGTGCTGAATCAAATTCAAAATATTGACGCGTTTGAAAAACATGGTTTGAGAAGCTTGAGTGAAGGTTCGGTCAATACATGAATGGTAATATCACACAACAAGTCTACAACTCTAACGGCAAAGGATGGTTCATTTATTCTGACTACACATCTGATATCGTTGATTACTTTGAACCCCATTACGATGCATCATATGGACAACAGTTTCCAAGAGGAATGTAACAAACCTCTAAATTTATGGAATATACCCTGTGTATGTTTATACAATTCTGTTAAAAATGTCAACATTCAGCCGCAATAATTATGATTTAGGGCTACTTAAAATTATGATCAAACTTTGTCGAGCCTCTACAACCCACCATATGGCGTCTGGTGTTTATCCAACGTCAGCGGAACTTAATCGATCCATCATAATATTCCATCCGGGAATTAGAGGAAGGTCAAGTGTAAATTTCCAATCCTTTAATCGTGTAAGTCCTCTCTTTCCCAACCGACGATTCGTCAAGCGAAATCAAATTATTGGCAACAAAGTCATTAAGATAATCGCAGGAATCTTCTAATCGTGTGGTTTCCATCATTTTTCTCAATCAACATCCATGAAATTTCAAGCACGTGGAGCGTTGGAGGTCTACTTGTAACGGTTTCGATTCAAACGATCTGAAAAATTACTGGCCTCCCCATATGAATTCCATGAGATGAATAGGATAAATAACGATGTGCGCCCAATCAAGATGAATTTTATTTTTAGAAATGTTTTCAATTACTTTGACGAAAGGATTTTCATCCTTTCTATTTTCCTATGTCTTTTGCTCTGTGTCTCCACGCCGGCAACTTTTGATTTTCCATATGTCGGCGATTTACTGGGATACAAAGTCTCCACAAACGATTGCATGTTAGCGCAATCTCCGCCTCTTCTTCCCACTCACAATGCCGGGTTGTGTGCCGTACATGTACGAGTGTGACGTCAGAGCTTTACCCCTATTTGCAAAAGGAATACGGAATTTTTCAATTTGTTGCTGTTGTGATAGGCTCGCGTTCTAACGTCGAAAGCTTTCGTATTATCATCGCATCGTTATCAGCCAAGGTATATAAATCTGAAGGAATCCTCAACGGTAGTTTCACTGTTGCATACAATTCTGTAACGTGCGGTTCCTTGCAAACAGGATTCTCGTTGAGCTGGAACATTTCTAGTGCTCCAGTTATTCTCAAGTGTTTAACGGACGAAGTGGAGAAATTTGAAAAGTGAGTAGCATCCAACGGTTGTGGTGAATTGAAATTTGAGAGTACTTAAATTTTGAGGCAGTGATAAGGTGCTGCGTTTTTGACAGATATTTTGTGGAAATTGTGTCGTAGTTGTTCTTGAAGAAAAGTCAACCTTCCGGGAACGTCTTAAGTGGTTCGTTAATTGATTGCCGTTAACGCTTGATTGGAGGATAAAATTAAATTTTGGTATGTATGCGTGTTCTTATTCATTCGTAAGTATTCTTAAAAGCTCGTAACCTGTAGGAGTCCTTTCAATGATACATTCTATAAATACAAAATAATTTACCTTAAGGCCATGTACTAAAAACGAAGGAATGGCAGAAAACGTCGCGTAACCAATAAGTTTGCAAACTGAGGTAGCGGTTTTATAACTTTTCGTCGTTCGTCATTGATTGACACATTAAAATTTTATTTGCCCTTGCAACGAGTCCGCAGGCATGACCATAAGAGCACACTTGAAAGCGCCTTTTACGAGCACAACGTTCAATTCAAAATACTGTTTTGAAATATTTATAAGCAGGTCTTGTAGTGGTAAGATTTGAAATGGCTTCTTAGGGTAGAGGTTTTCCTTACGTTTGGGAGGTTTTGTTCATTCTTAGTTGAAATCGAACGGGCGTTCAGCACAATATTGTCGCAAGCGGCCTTACTTTAATATGCACTATGTTAATATACAGGTCGCGTAAAAGTAAACAATATTAAAGAAAATTGATTGGATTGTAGTGGGTAGAATAGAGGCTGGTATGGAAATGATAATTTTGAATACTTTATAAGGGTAGTAAGTTATTTATTAGTAGTCTGGCGAGAAACAGTCAAAAAATAGTTTGGTGTGGAATTTTTCGTAATTTATTCTCAACAGATAATCGAAGTCAAAAAGGGTTGAAGATAGATGATTTGCGAAGTGTAAATTCAGTTATTAAAGATAATTTCAATTTATGACACTTTTCAGTCCTCTTGGAACCCTACCTGCACATACTAAAAATTTGTTATCTTTCCTGACTTTTCTAAGCATGGTATAGTAGTCCGTAAACATTCGCGGGCTTAGGTTCCTGAAAACTGCCGTGAATGTTAAATCCGCGAATTTTGAGTCTACTTTCCTATGTAATAAGAGGGGTTACGTTCCACAACGGCAACAATTGAGATAAAATTCAATATTAAAAAAAACATTTATTCAAAATTATAGTGTGTAAATAAAAAATAAAATTAAAAAATGTGTAGATACATGTTAGTTTTTTCCATTGTTAGTTTTCGACGTAGATGGAAAGAAATAACTCTTAATTGAATGTTGCTGTGCCGATAAATCAACTTCTTTAAGGATTTCCACATAAGAATTGGCAGCGGCCTCGATATCCCTTTTAAACTGCAAACTTCGATTAAGAGATAGGTCCAAAAATCCATTGCTTTTTGAACAAGTTGCTCCCTCAAGGTTAGAATTTCCCTAAGCTGTTTTGAAGAAAAATTTTAGCCTGCAAACAAAATATTGAATAAAAAAACAAATTGATAAAAAATAGCCAAAATACTTATGCGCATTTTCCCGGCTCTCTTCCTCGCCCTCAACATCTTCAGGTTCTTTCGTTTCCTCTCCTCTTTGTTGCAATAGATCTTCATCCGATAACTCCTCCTCATGAGAATTCAGCAATTCATTAATCTTGTCTTCTCTCATATCGTCAAATCCTTCACTACCAATCTGATGTGCTAGTCAGACAATTTGATCTTCCTCATCTTGGACTGGTGGGACAGTGCTTTCCTTTTCAACCAAATGTGGCCATATCTGTCTCCAGCAAGCGCTGATTGAGCTAGATTTCATTTCCTGCCAAGATGCATCGATGTCACCAATGCGAGCGACAATGTTAAATTTCTTCCAGCAACCCGTTACTGTTTCTTCTGAACAGCATTCAATCGAATTTCAAATTCGCTTAAAACTGTGTAATAAGCCTTGAAAGCTGCTATCACCTCTTGATCAAGTGGTTGTAATAATGATGTCGTATTCGGGGGCAAAAAAATCACCTCTACATTCGGATTAGTCCCAACTAAACTGGAAAGCTGACTCGGAGCGTTGTCAATAAGAAGAAGCACTTTGTAAGCCAGGTTTTAAGAAGTAAGATATTTCTTTACCTCTTCAATAAACAAGAATGAAACCATTCCTGGAATAAGTCACCAATGATCCATGCTATGCTATTAGCCCTCCAAAAAACAGGTAGCTGATCTTTGTTTTTCGCTTGAGTGCTCCTGGGTTTTGGGATCGGCAAATTACCATACGTTTTATCTTACAATCCTCTGAAGCATTTGCACACAGCGGTAAAGTAACACGATCTTTGGCTGCCTTGAATCCTGGGGCAGTTCTTTCAGCTTAAGAAAGATATGTTCGATTTGGCATCTCCTTCCAAAAGATGCCATATTCATCAGCGTTAAAGACTTGTTATGCAAAATACCCTCACCTCTTGATAATTTCCTAAAGACTTGCTGGAAACTTTCCAGCTGCTTTGTGATCAGCAGATGCAGATTCCTCAACTAGTTTGATGTTGTGCAAGGTAAGTCGCTTCTTGAAATTCTCAAACCACCCTTTGCTTGCTTGGAAGATAAATCCAGAGCAAGAATTTTCATTAATGCTATCATACAGTTTTTTGGCCTTTTCTCTGGTCAAAGCTGAACTTAAGGGCATTTTATTTTGAGACATGTCTTCCATCTATATTCCTAAAACTTGTTCGGTCTCTTCAAGCACTTTCTTTCTAGTTTATGACACTCTTTTTAATGACGCTACTAAAGTAGCACCCACACTGTCTCTGATTGAATTCTCTTTTACTTTGATCGAATGAACTCATTTATTTTATTGGGTCTATAACTTAATTCGTGCGGTTTTTTTTTCAAAATTTGAACGTTTATTTAAGAAAAAAATGTACAAGAGTATTATTCAAAGTATTGCCGATCTAAAGCTATGACCTTTTCCCATCTTTCTGGCAATTTGTGGATCCCATCCCAAAAGAACTGCGCCGGCTTGGCAACAAAAGAATGAATCAAGCCAATTTTTGATATCCTGCCCTGATGTGAACCGTATTCCAGTGAGGGCGTACTGCATCGATCGGAACAAATGGTACTCAGAAGAGGCAAGGTCTGGGCTATAAGGCGGGTGGGGTAAAACTTTCCATCCACTGTTTTCCAAATAGTTCTTAACCGGAAAAGCAATGTGGGGCCGAGCGTTGTCATGATGTAAAATTATTGCCTCGTGTCTAGTCGCATATTCCGGGCGTTTTTCGGCTACTGCTCTCTTCAAACGGATTAATTGTGCTCGGTAGCGTACTGCGTTGATTTTTTCACCTGGTTTTAGCAGCTCATAACACAGCATACCCTTCTGATCCCACAAAATACAGAGCATTACCTTCGCGCCATGGATATTCGGCTTTCCCGTTGATTTGGCTGATTGGGCGGATTTCACATATGATTTTTTGCGCTTGGGGTTGTCGTAATGGATTCATTTTTCATCACCAGTAACAATCCGATGCAAAAATGACTTCCTTTTGTTGCGTTCCAGCAGCATTTCGTACATGCAAAACCGCCTTTCGACGTCTCTCGGCTTGAGTTCATGTGGAACCCACTTTCCTTGCTTTTGAATATATCCAGCTGCTTTTAAACGGTTTGAAATGGCTGCTTGAGTGACACCTAAAGATTCTGCGAGCTCTTCTTGTGTTTGGCAACAATCTTTATCGAGTAATGCTTCCTGTTCTTCATCTTCAAACTTTTTTGGCTGCCCAGGACGTTCATCGGCTTCCAAGCTAAAATCACCACTTTTAAATCGTGCAAACCACTTTTGGCAGGTTCGTTCAGCTAGAGCATGTTCACCATAAACTTCCACCAAAATACGATGACTTTCGGCAGCAGTTTTCTTCATATTAAAGTAATGAAGAAGAATTCCCCGCAAAAACAGTTTTTCAGGAACAAAGCTCGACATATTTGAGTGGAAAAAAATTTCTGTTGTTAACGCTTCACATGAATGGCATACACTGAAAATACGTACAACGACAGTAGCTTTCCAACGCATGTTCGGAATATTGCAACGATGTAATACTATACAAGTTACGCCATCTCTTAGCAAACCGCACGAATTAAGTTATAGACCCAATAAACAAGTGGCCAACGGAGGCTTAAATTATTATATTTTCACCAGGGGTTAGGACAGTTTTTTTACGTTTTGGTAGAGGAGGCATTTCGTTACACAATTTCCACGAGAGAATGAAAAAAGCTGAAAAGAAGGAAAATGAATTTGCAATTTATGTCCTATCCATGCAATGCCGAAATCGAATTGTTTACACAAGTTTTTCGTTTCATTCCCGCGAATAATGAAATCCGGTCACGCGAATGCTAAATTCCTCCTCATTTTTTCATCCGTGAATAACGAAAACTGCATATGTTAAGACCGTGAATGTTAAGAAATTACTGTATTTGACAAATTTTAAGGTATTTATAGTTTTTGGCAGCTTCTACTATTGTTGCTCAGCAATATGTATGTTCAACTTCACATTTTCCCAGTAAATTTCATGTGAACACAAAAACAGATAAATTACGTGGAACTACTAGCTAGAAGAAACTAAATGCTAACTAATTCTTTAGTTATCTTATAAGTTTTAACTTCTGTTGATGAAAATCTCACTTGAACTAGCCATTTGGCCAGAAACGCTGGGTCAAAATTTAGGAGTTATCTACGGTATAGTAGATTCTTCCTATGTTATTAAAGCAATTAACTAATTTCGACATTAGTTGCACGAAAGAGTGACTCAAAGTGCAGCTGCTGTTCTGTTCAATATAAACCGGAGAACGGTCTTATAATGAGATCTACTGGAATGATACATTCAGTAACTCACAAAATTCATAAAATGTTTGGAATAAAAGCAAATTTTAAATTAAACGGAGATGAGATTGATGGAATTCCACCCTAGCAAAATCTCCATCAGCATTTCTTGGTGTCGGGATTAAGAAAGTCAAAGATATATTTTTCTTGTTTCATTGCTCTAACATTATAAAATTAAATAACAAACAAGATGATACAATCAATTATGTTTAAAATCAATACTAAGTACAAGGTGCGTTCCAAAATAAACGCGAGTGAGCTAAAATAGAAACGACAGAAGCTTTGTTCTTATAAATTCAAGTTTATTTTTTCAAAATAGTCTCCCCCGGCCTCGATACACTGTTTTGCGTGATCCGAAAGCTTTTCGAAAGAGTGTTTCAGGTCATTGACCGGAATGTCCTTCAGGATGTCGATACAAGACTTTGGATGCCCTCTACGGACGCAAAGCGTTTTCTTTTCATGGCTAAATGCAATTTTCCGAATAGGTAGAAGTCATAGGAATACGGTGAGTGATTGATGGTTAAAATGCGATTTCTAGTCAAAAAATCAGTCACAAGACTGGAACGATTAGATGGTGTATTATCATGCAATAAGCGCCAGCTTCCTCCTTCGCGGTATTCAGGCCGAATCCGACGAATGCGATGCAATAAATGCTTCAAAACGCCATGATATAAAATTGCATTGATGGTTTGGCCCATTGGCACGAACTCCTGGTGAACAATTCCCTTGGAATCGTAAAAACAAATGAGCATCGACTTGATTTTTGACTTCTCCAAAACCGGATTTTTTGGGTGGTGGCTCGTCTGGGGCCTTCCATTTGGCACTTTGACGCTTGGTTTCAGGTTCATATTGGAAACCCCACGTTTCATCACCAGTTACAATGTTGTAAAGGAAGTTCTCGCCTCTTTAACGATGTCTTTCGAATGTTGAATTCTGAGCAATTTTTGGTCATCAGTTAACTTGTGCTAAACAAAACGTGCACAGACCTTTCGTAAGCCTAAATGATCGGTTAAAATGCAATAAATCGATGTTTGGAGATATTCAACTTCGATTCCATGAATTTCAACGATGATTTTGGCTCACATTTCGATGGAGTTTTCGGTAATCACTGGTTTTGGGTGGCCCGTATGTTCATCGTCAGTTATGTCCCCACGACCATCTCTGAAACGTGTAAACCATTAATGAACTCTGGCACAAGATGGAAAATCATCAATTCCATCAAATCATATCGATTACACCCTTTGCCACAGTTGTTCCAAATTGGATGCTAACGAATTGAAATCCGTTAAATTCCTGTTTAGTTGAAGTTTTCTATGGGGCTTAAATCCGGGAATTATGGTGGCCAGTCAAATATTTTAAAGCACTTTTATTGCAACCACCTAAGCCAACTTAACTGAATCTCTGTTAGAGTGAAATGACTTGTTGCAACAACTCGAAGTGTTAATAAAATTGCAAAATAACGAAAATAAATGTGATTCATTGTAGCAAAGACTTCCCCAGCAGTGTTATACACAATGTGCGTCTCCTGGTCCATGCAATACAATTAATCTGGAGTCATTAGAAACTACTTCAAAGCAGGCCCAGAAGTATTAAGACTTATCTTCAAACTAGGCACATTTTGGTCAATGGATGAGTGGAATGGTAGGCTCAGGAAGTTGATGGCGGCCAATGTCATGAAAAATTGCCATAACGAAAGGGCTTATACGGAAAACTATAGCATATATTTTTTTTTAAATCACCCAAAAATACTATCGTAACTGAAGTTAACATTTTTTTTTGGAAAATAACTTAACGCTTCAAGGTTGTGGAATTCAGGACCTTTCACAAGGAAATAAGTGCAGCCACTCGTTCAAAGTTTTTATCCCGCAAAAGTATGAATGGCAATGTTCAAGTCATCAGTCAAAAAATGTTAGTGTTTTTTGGAACGGAATGAGGTTCAACAAGTGGAAATCAAGTAAACCCGTCTTTAATAAGGATTTATCAAGTAAATATCAAAATAATATAATTGCAGCTCCCACACCTAACAAAAATCTCAATACTATCAATACTAATACAACTCACAAAATTAATTCTTTAAATACTAATAATATTGTAAACCTAGTAAATCCTTCAGATTGTAATCTATCAACAAACATTGATAGTTTTAAACAGAAAGAGCCGAGTAATGAAACTCGCGTGGTGGTTTGGCAAAGACTAAATTTATTGTCATACGATACAGGCAGGTAGGTACACATAGTTCGTCATAGATGCCGCTAGTAGTATTTAAAATGCATTATTTTGATGTTAATCCTAACATCTCCACTTATCAAAATAATCTAAATTTTGGTACATATGTATCTTATCAGAACTAATAGAAGCAAATCATCAAATATATAGTCATCCATTAAACAATGCTTTGATACCTAACCTCTGTACAAAATCGTTATGTTTTACGCTACTAAATCCCTTGGTCAGCAAGTCTGCCGGTATTTCAGATGTTGGCAGGTAAACTATCTTAATGAGATTGTTAGCTACCGCTTCTCCAACAAAATGATGACGCACATCTTTGTGCTTGGTTCTTTGATGAAATAATGGGTTTTCTGATAATTTCTGAGCACCTTGATTATCATTATACAATATAAATACATAATCACAACTGCCTACAATTTCACAAAACAAGCTTCTCAAATAAATGGCCTCTTTACTGGCTTCCGCTATCGCCATATATTCAGCCTCAGTACTTGACAAAGCTATAGTGCGTTGTTTTTTACATTCATATGAAATAATGGTTCCTGTCAGTTTGAAGTAGAAACCTGTGTAAAGTTTCCTATCTAGAGTGTTTGAGGCCCAATCTGCATCAGCCACGGATTGACAGGAATCATCTTTGGATATCGATGACTCACAAATGTATTTTGGATCATATGGATCTGAAACTGGATTTTCTCATAAACTTTCATCTTCTAAGTTTTCATCGTTCTCTGAATTTTCTTCACATTATTTGCTATTATCCGAGCTGTATTCGACTCTGTTTTCTCCATAATATTAACATCTCTGCTCGTAAAAAATTTTTAGTTTTTTGGTTATATAATCTGTATCGTTTTACGTTATCTGGATACCCAACTAAAATCAATTTGTCAGCCTTCTTATCCCATTTTTGTCTTTGTATTTTGGGAACATGCACCATTACCTTACAGCCAAAAACTCTGGCGTGGCTTAGGTCTGGTTTTTCACCTATCAACCTCTAAAAGGTGTCATCATACCTAAACTGGTGGCTGGCGTTCTATTCTTCAAATATACTGCAGTATTAACTGCTTCAGTCCAAAAACTTTTGTCGAGGTTCGCTTCAAACAACAAGCATCTTGTCCGTTCAACTACAGTTCTGTTGAACCTCTCTGAGAGCCCATTCTGCTCCGAAGTGTGAGGATTGGTCTTTTGATGGTCAATATCAACTTGTTTTAAGTAACTCTTCATCTCGCGCGAACAGAATTCACCTCCATTTTCGGTCCTCAATATTCTTATCTTGTTTCCGGTTTGATTCTTCACTAAGCATCGAAATTCTTGGAAATGTTGGAACACCTGGTTCTTTCCTTCAAGAAGTAGACAAAAGTCATTCTGCTGGCATCATTCACAAACAGAGGAAAATACTTTGCCTGACCAATTAACTCAGTCTCCATCGGCCCGCATAAATCTGAGTATACTACATCCAGCAGTGTTTCACTTCTATGGTTAGCTGATGGGAAAGGGAAACGTGTCTGTTTTCCCTCACAGTACACTTCACAATTCTGTATTTGTATGTCAGTTTTCTTGTCAAAAGAAACTCCTACTACAGCACCTTCTTTCATTTTCTGTAAGGACTTACAATTTATATGTATGTCCTAACCTTTTATGCCATGTTGACATTGCCGATAATAAATTCTAGAATTTTTTGTGTTTAACTTGTACACACCATTTATCAAATGCGTTGTGCTAATGAGCTCACTCACTTGGTTGTTTACCAAACAGACATTCTTTTTGAATACTACTCTATTGCCATTAACTTTAAGTTGGCTTACGGACAATAAGTTTGCCGTTAGATTACGTATGTATGTACAACACATTCTTCACGATCACGTCATACTGAGAACTGTTTACGTTTGATTTGCCATTACGATCTCTTTGTTTTCGTGCGTTGATTTGATGTCATGTGTGCGCTTGCGGCTGAATCGTCGTACCAGTCTTCTGTGCTATAACAGCCGTTGAAAAATGCCACACTAAAACCAGTCAATTGTGTCTTTGCTTTTAATTCAGGACACTTATTTTTGTAATGGCCGATTTTCTTGCAATTGTAACACTTTATTTGCTTACTGCGGGCTGACATATCATTTGAAGATGACATTTGTTTGCTGTTAGTGTTGCCACTTTTTGGCCACTGTTGTTTTGTTTAAAATGCATAGTCCGTACCGGTAGTGCGAACCTCCGAACACATATCAAATAACTTTGTTTTCATGACGTTAGCACTAATGGCGAATGTTCTATCGCCATTATCATCAGTGAATACTTATCTGGGAGTCCAGCCAAAAGTAATGATGCAATCCACTCGTCTGTGATTCCGAAACCGGTTCCCTTCAATTTATGTGCCATCTCAACCATTTGAGACCCATGGGAAGTCATGGATTCACAGTTATCGAGACGTATTGAAATCAATGTTCGAGGCAAACTTATTTTTCGTTGATATCCCGTGTCATCAAATAACAGTTTCAAATTATTCCGCACACCGTCCACTGTAGCCTCACCATTGATATGCACATATGACGAACAGTACGAGTTTAGCTTTTGCTTTCTTCATCTCAGTTTCACTGATAGTCGCCGGCACATTTTCAATGTCAATACCCTCAAGTAACAAAAGTTGCTTGTTGTGAACGCCCAATCGTCATAATTTTCGCGTCCTTTAAGTTTTGGCACATTTACTAAGTACCCCGATGTCGACATTATTCTTCTTCTTTGTAGCACTACAGCCCCTCTCGGGCTTTCGCTTAGAGATAGTTAGAGTATCTCATTTTTCATGACCGTATTGATTTTTTTGGAAGTTGGTTTGGTCAGTTCCATGCTCCCGTGTACCTGTCAGCTATGATATGATCTGATTAAATCAGTACATATCACTACTGAGCGAACACTCATAGTCTGTCCGAAAAATCCCTTGAACTAAATTACGCATTACTTCCGTACAATAATCGCGTCAGTCGTTAAAATGGTACTGGGTCCATAACCTAATAAGCCTCGCGTGGTGGTTTGTCAAAGACTAAATATATTGTCATATGATACAGGCAGGTAGGTACACATGGTTGGTTATAGATGCCGCTAGTAGTATTTAAAATGCATTATTTTGATATTAATCTTAACACTGAGAACATGAAACGTCCCTCTGAACACCAAAATTTTGTAAGGAGTGGACTTCAGGTTACATCGACGGAATGCACAATTCAGTTACCGTGTTCATCCAAAAACTCTATAATAGAAAAAGAATCATTTTAAGATGGTGATTCAAGAGCAAATAGTGATAGTTTATACAGATAGACCATACTTCCATTCTTGAGCCTGAGAACTTGAAACGTCCCGCCAAATACCCAAATGTCGTTAGTAATGGAGTTCGGGTTCCATCTCCACAATGCACAATTCAATTACCGTGCTCCCCAAAAACTTCTTGATCCAAAAGGAATCTTTTTTAAACCCCTTTTTTACCTCCAGTCGTAAAAGCTAGAGTTAACTCTACTAATAATATTGAGAGTAGATAGCTCTTATCAAGACTACGGGAGCATATATATGAGGTTGTTCGATTCTATCTATCCTACACGCATAAAGTACCTGCCACAACATCCATCGAGGGTAAAATGAAGACTCATTTGACAGTTTTAGTTAGAAAAAAAAAAGTCTTCCAATAGATCTAGATGCCCTTCACAAATTATATCTCAGATATTACGAGCAACTGGGGGTAATTTCCGAACAAACAAAAAATACTTTGAAACTTACGCGTCATATGTGAGCTCTAGTTACATATCTTCACTTGAAAAGTCAGTTTTCGGTCACAATAATAACAAAAATTCCTCAAAATGCCTAAAAATGTTCTAACACAACTGTGGCGGTATGAGAGGCAAACTCAATAAACTCTTTTTGGACGCTAAATCATGCCCTTTCACTGTTTTTGCCTTCATTGAAACCTGGTTATATGAATCCTATCGTGTAATGAAGGGATTCTCGATGGTAATTGGCCGATCAAGATTTTGAGAGCACCGGACTGACGCGAGACCCATCTGCAGGCTTCGAAATATTTTTAGAGCTTTCCAGGGTCGGGGAGTTAGCCCGTCGCCCAACCTAAATATCGGCGGCATGGTTATGACGTCGATTTCATTATTATGCAAATAAGATTCGCCTTCACCCTCTTACGTCCCCACAAAGGAGGTTGTAAGTAGGATTTAGTAGCAGAGCTGTAGATGTATTTACGGTTATTAGCATTTCTCGGCATTTAATGTCCCATTATTGGGGAACCAGTAAACCCAATGTGCGACCCCGAGAACCTTTACTACCATTTATTTGGGGGGCTTAGGATGAGGAATCATGGAAGCTATGGGTTAGAGAAACAAGGGGTTCCCTCCCTCTTTCTCAAACGGGCTTGGAACCATATACAGTGAATTTCCATGAATAATTTAGACATCCCCATTCAGCCACCAATATTTAGATTGCTCCATCTCAGCTCAACCAGCCTCAAAGAATCTTGCATATGAGTATCTCCATTGGAGTTGTTGGTCTCGTGAACTCGAATTGGGAGGATATTTTATCTTCTTATAGGCGGCCGGTTTGTATATGTAATATATAACTGGTATACCATCAGAATCAATAATATATCGATTCATATGCAAGTACATGAATGCTTCTGGGGGAACGAAGCCAGTAGTAAGAAAGTCTCAATATATTCGGCTGTACGGAGGAATGGCTGTGAAAGGAAAAACACGACTGTACGAGAAAACTTTACCTTAGGAGACTATGTACAGTCTGAAAAATGAGCATACCTCCCCATACTTAGGGAGTCCATCTGGATAAGACGGATATAGAAAAGAATAATTTACGGAAAGGGGAAAAAAAACGCAAAGAAAATCTTCTTCTCACTACTTCCTATGCTAAAACCCTTATTTGTTCACAGGGAAAAAAAGATTCGCTTATACAAGTCACTTATGTGTACGACCTGTGCTGCTGTATGAATATGAAGCCTGGACTTTGACAACTGTTTCCGAAAAGATCCTGGATGTATTCGAATGCAAAGTGCTCCAGAAAGTATATGACTCTATAAAACAACGAGCAGAGTAGATATCTTTATAACGACCCACCTGTATCCGCATGCATAAAGCCACGCAAACTATATGGTTTTCTAATAAAGGGTGTTATTTTGTAAAGCCCACTTTTTCGGTAGATGTCACTTTTGAAGCTGTAATGTTTTGACATTTGACAAGTAAAAATACGCCACTCATAAAAATGGAACAATACAAGCTTCAACAACGCATTGAAATTATTAAAATTCACTATAAAAATGGTGAAAATTTGACAGAGACGGTTCGTAAAACTCGAACATTTTTGGGTCGTCGTGGAGCACCTTGTCGGACCGCAATACAGAAATTCATAGAAAAATTCGAGCTGTTGGGACAACTTAGTGATGTGAAGAATAAAATCCGTTCACGTTACTCAAGAACAGCCGAGAATATTGCTCCTGTAGCCGAAAGTGTTGAAGCAAACTCAGGTTTGTCCATTCCTCGTCGTTCTTTGGAATCAGGCATTCCACAAACGTCATTACACCGTATTTTGCATAAAGATTTGGGTCTTTACGCTTACGAAGTTCAGTTAACACAAGAACTCAGGCCGGTCGATCATCAACAACTTCGTGTTTTTGCTGATTGGGTCGTTGAAATGCATGAAAATGATCCGGAATTCCATCGAAAAATCATCTTGAGTGATGAGACCCATTTCTACCTTGGTGGCTTCGCCAACATGCAAAATTGTCGCTCTGGGGCTCGAAAAACCCAAGAGTTATTGTTAAAAAGCCTCTCTATCCTCAATGTGGGACTATTTGGTGCGGTTTATGGTCCGGTGGAGTCATTGGACCTTATTTTTTTGAAAATGAGGCTGGAGCAACAGTTACGGTGAATTGATTGCGCTATTGAGAGATGATTAATGATTTTTTATGGCCGAAATTCGATGGTATTGATCTGAACAACGTTTACTTTCAACGGAATGGCGCTACGTGCCACACAAGCAACGAAACCATTGATCTTTTACGGGAAAAGTTTCCGGACCGTGTTATCTCTCGAAGAGGTGATCACAATTGGCCACCAAGATCTTGTGATTTAATACCTTGCGACTTCTTCCTTTGGGGCCACGTGAAAGAGAAGGTCTATGCCAACAGCCCAACGTCGATTCAAGACCTCAAAGATGGAATTAGTGAGGCTATCGAGGACATGGGGCAGCCACTACGGGATTTGGTTATGGAAAATTTCATGGAAAGGATATGGTCCTGTAAGGGTGGTCGTGGTGGTCATTTGCCTGATGTTATTTTTCACTATTAACGGTATACCTTTTTCTTTATAAAGACAAAAACATTTGGTCATTTGTATTAAAAATTTTCTTTTAATATCAAAATAATATCAAAATAACACCTCTTATTTGAAAGCCTTGTGTATTGGTAAAAATTAAATCCAAAATATTATTGGCCCTATTTTTAATTTTATTTATTTGTATAATTTTATATGTTTGACACCAGTCACTAAATACTCTGGCTGTGTCTCTAAAATGTACATTAAAATGATAACCAAGAGCGGTAGAAAAATTATTATCCGCAACGCATTCATACCTCAGTATGTTGAAGTCACCAAACAAACAAAATTTAAACGTTTTTGCGTCTGATATAAAACCATACAATGTCATTTGGATACAATCAATAAATTTGCTATAATATTCCACTTTTTGAAGAAGGGGGATGTAAAAAGCAGTTCAAAAGAGCTGTCTGTAACTGAATTCTTCTCAAATTGTAAGTTGTTTCTAATAACAATTAGCACACCCCCTCCATCTGCTTTCACACCAGAAAAGATTGACCTATCACAACGGGCTGAATTGTAATTTCTTAAACCTAATTCCGAGTCTATGATATCTTCATTTGACCAGGTCTCCATTAATATGAAAACATCCAGATCACCAATAGCGTCAACATGAAATCTTAGCAAATTCATTCGCCTTTAATACTGTGCACATTTTGATACATAGATAATATTCACTTGCAAGTGGCCAGCTAACTCTTATTGTTACGATGAATTTCCCTTTGAACCAGATTGAGTGCCAGGTGGGTGATTCTTGCTGATTGTTGGAATGCCATTTATGTACTCGTACTTAAGAAAGATGTAATTTTCACCTTTTCAATGCGCCCTTTAAGCTCTTTTACTATTTTAGTTCGATAATCTTGCTGTTTAACGGTCAGGTCTACACCTATAAATATTGCATCTTTTTCATGTTTTTCTTACGTTGTAACATCCAATGGACCATTTCATTAGATAGTAGTACAACTTTTACAATGCGGTTATTTCCTGCAATAAATTTACTACCAACACGGGAAACTTTTATATCCGTAGACAAGAAAGGCGGCAATTCCCCACAAGTATTTATCAAATCCGTAAAAGAATTTAAGTCACTAGTTTCGCCATATTTAGCGTCGGGCGGATTGTAAACAATGACATTCTTTTCTCTCCGCTTTCTATCACTAAACTAAACTCTTCTGAGGTATATGTTGCGATTTCCTTAAGGATCTTTAATCTTTACTCGATATTAAAGATTTTTTCAATTATTTCAGCGACGGTAGAGTTTAATTTTTTCTCAAATATTTCTAGTTTATTAGAGAGAAGTTTGTATAAAAATTTAGAACTTCTATCCACCTCTTCAAATTTCCTTTCGTTAGCTGACATATTAGTACTTAGATCATGACTATCAGATGCACTTGGAACAGCGACAATCATACCGAAGCATGCTTTATAGACACTTCAACTATCCGGTTTCGCATGTACACTACAGAAATGATGACAACGTGCGCTGTACTTTGTGCTTTTAGCTGCGCCTTCTGTCAATGTCGCCTTTTGAGCAGGGCTAAACTAGCACTTGTAAAGCATGATCTGTACTAAATCACTATTGAGATTGAGATTATCTTGAAATATATTGAAAAATGTTATTCGAAAATGATTTAATCACACAAAACACTTTCCCAAAGCGAAATACTTAACAATGTGAATCAAAACCAGGTAACGAAAAACACAAAGCTAACAAAATAACCATGAATAATTTAGACATTACCATTCAGCCACCAATATTTAGATTGCTCCATCTCAGCTCCGCTAGCCTCAAATAATTGGAGTTGTTGGTTTCGTGAGCACAAATTAGGAGAATACTTTATCTTCTTATCGGTGGTCCGTTTGTACGAGACATGTTCAGAAAGTAAGGTGACTTTGTATTTTTAACAAAAATACAAGTTGCAAATCTCCGTCCTTTCATAGGTCTCTTCAGTTTTGGGAACAAGAAAAAGTCACATGGGGCCAAATCCGGTGATAAAGGTGGCTGAGGCATGATTGTGGTGTTATTTTTGGCCCAAAATTTTTGATGTTTGATCCATTTTTTTCGATAGTGAAAAATCGCCAAGCGTGCAAAACACTTCTAACCGTTATGCCTCTCACAAACAAAGTAAAGATATCATATAGCTGAAATTGTAAATATATGGTCGTGACGACGGTACTAACATTAAAAAAAAAATATAGAAATTCGATACGTTGCCCGCAAAATTTGAAAAGTCACTTTACTATTTTAACACACCTCGTATATGTGATATATAACTGGGATACCAGCAGAAACAAAAACATATAGATTCATGTCCAAATATATGAACACTTCTGAAGAAACGAAGCTATTAGTAAGACATGTCTCAATATGACCGTCTGTATGGAGGAATGGCTGTCAAATCCGAGAGTTTCCCCTCACAGTTACAGATTTCGTTATATGATTCCGAAAGATTCTCAATATAAAGATATTAACTCTCGTCACTTTAGCAATTTGATAAATTCTTCTATTCAATATATAGTGTTTCCAATCATTTTCAGGGTTTTTGCACAAACCAATCTTTCCATAGTACTAGCACTCTGGATGTACCAAATTTGACATCTTTATCTCAAAAATGGTCTAACTAGGGTCTTGTACAAGATCACTTTGATTTTCTGGTCAATGTAGGTACTCGTATATCAAATGAAAAAGTTGTCGAAGGGACATGACTACTTTTTGTGCTTTACTGAGCATAATTTTGATATGTTCAGTATAGTACAGAAACTCATCGAGATGAACACTGAGGTATCGAACACAGGACTTAAGTGAAACTCAGGCCTTACACTGGGGGATGACCTTGCCCCAATGTTGTTCAATATTGCTCTGGAACATGTGATCAGGAAAATGCGAGCAGACACCATACGCACACTACTCTACAAGTCCACACAACTATTAACGTAGGCTGACGACGTTGACATAGTGTGCAGATCTATTTCAGATGCGAAAGAAGCTTTAATACGGACCATAGTACATTCACATAGTATCCACGCCTTCCATTTACCATGTGTTGCACACTTTCTAAAATTTCCCAGAGGCCGGTCAGCTGAACCGGGGCACGTCAGCTGACGCAAGGTCTGCCGTATTCTAAGAACAAAACAAAAAGCAAATAAAATTTCCGACGCACGTGTTCTTTTACGCGTTTCAGAACTTGGAAGTGCTGCCATATCCTAATAAAAACCTAAAAACGCATGTTTATATCCGCGCCGACCCTCACGTCAGCATTTACTTACCTACCTGCTTCCGAAGGTTTATGGTCGCTCTTCGGCTTGTGTTCGGATTTTTCCGGAGGGTAGATTGAGTGTGGATACTATGTGAGTATACTATGATACGGATGGAGTCAGAATCAAAAACATTCGGCCTCTTGGTTAATGAAACTTAAATTAAATTCATGACTCAAACAAGGAAAGACATGCCTGTATGACAAAACTTTACCTTAGGAGACTATGTACAGTCTGGAAATTGTGCAAAGCTCCCCATACTTAGGGAGTCCATCTGGATAAGATGGGTATAGAAAAGAATAATATAAGGAAAAGGAAAAAAAAATACCCAAAGAAAACCTTCTCATTACTTCCTATGCTAAGACCCAGATGTATTCACAGGGAAAAAAAGATTCAAAGTGCTCAAGAGGGTATATGACTCTGTAAAGCACGGAGCGGAGTAGCGACTTCTTTAAAACAACGAGTTGTATAATCTTTATAACGACCAACCAGTATCCGTATGCGTAAAGCCACGCAAACTACAATGAACAAGACACTGGGACAGAATGGAAGAGCACAAGTTCCCCAGACTAACGTTGAAGGGTAGAGCGCAATGCGAAACGTCCAGTTAAGAAATAGAAGAAATGATGAGAAGCATAGTATACTTATTGGAATACAATCAAATACTATGTATGTATCATATCCTCTCTTTGCGTTTACTTACTGTACTATCATTACTATACTTTCTCTTTCATACTATTAATACATTGTAAAATTGAATTAAGGTTTTAGTCGTAACCGTGAGCTTGACCTGATAAGTAATAAACCTTGTGAAATATAATTGAAACTATGTGTTTTAAATTAAAATTCAATATAAATTATAATAGGTTATGGGCCCAGGTCGCTCTATAACTATAATTATTAAAATAAAGTGCTCTAAATAAAACCCAAAAATAAATAATTAAAATCGGTGGTGATCAAAAAGTGATCGATTAAAATGGCGACTCTAATGGCGAATTTCGAGAAGTTGACCGAGTCCAACTCGAAAGTTGGAAATTGCAAATGGAGAGTAGTCTAGAGTTTTACGATCTATGGGACTATGTGTCCGGTGAAACTAAGTGTCCAGACGAAGACGAAAAATTAATAGAAGCTTGGAAAAGGAAGGATCGAAAGGCTCTTGCAAATATCCGATTAAGTGTTACAGTTAACCAACTTATGCATATAAAATATAGTTCGACTTCAAAGGAAGCATGGTCGACCCTCGAGAAGGTTTACAAGAGGGATTCTCCCGCGCAAAAGGTATCTTTGTATAAGTCACTAATACAATTGCGTTTAAAGGATGGCGATAGTATGCAAACCCATCTAAGTAACTTTGGGCAAAAAGTTGACAAAATGAGTGAACTCCAAATCAAAATGGATGATGAGACATTATCCATTATGTTACTATGTTCACTACCACCACAATATGAAAATTTTGTAATTGCTATAGAAACTAGAGACTCATTGCCATCACTTTCTGACCTAAAATTGAAGTTGATTGAAGAAGAAAAAAGAAAGAACAACGATGACGTAAATGAGAGTGGAAGTGAAACGGTGCTATACACTAAGCAAAATAAAAAATCGTTCAATCCTCCTAGTAATACTAATATATCAGCTCCTACTAAAAGAAGGAAAGGTATATGCTACATTTGCAAGCGTAAAGGGCACTACGCAAATGAGTGTAGATACAAAAACACTCATACTAAACAGGTTCTTTTCGCATCAGTCTACAATTGCAGTAAATCAACTGACTTGTGGTGCTTAGACAGTGGAGCGAGTTCCCATATGGTTAACAAAAAGCATTTGCTTACTGAAACATATAAAATTGTTGCCGAAATAGAACTAGCGGACCAACGAAAAGTGACAACTAGTATCAGCGGTGTAGCGTCAATCAATACAATATATGGAGGAGTGGATTTAACTGAAACATTGTACATCCCATCGATAAAAATGAATTTCGTATCAGTATCTAAAACAGTACAGCGTGGATGTATAGTGAAATTCGTAAAAAACAAAGCTTATGTTCAGAAAAATGGAATAACTATATTAAGTGCAACTAATAGAAATGGTTTATACATAATAGACTGTAAAAGTGATCAACTGAATGCAATCAGTGCTAAAAACCTTGAAATTGTTAAATGGCATAAAAGACTAGGACATCTAAATAAAAGTGATTTAAATATTATAATAAAAAATGAACTAGTGCGTGGCATAACAAACGTGGAAACTGACGATTTTAATTGCATAAGTTGTGCTAGAGCAAAACTTGCTGCAAAGCCTTTTCCTAAGCGAAGTGAAAACAGGGCGAAGGATCTACTGGAGCTCGTTCATAGCGATATTTGCCAAGCTAGTTGCTCATCGTATGGCGGAGCAAAATATTTTATATCATTCATTGACGATAAAAGTAGATTCACCAAAATTTTCTTGATCAAATCAAAAGATGAAGCGTTAGCTCGATTCAAAGAATTCAAAGCAGTTGCGGAAAATGAAACTGGCTTTAAAATCAAAGCATTAAGGACTGATAATGGCAGTGAGTATAAAAATAACTTATCCCAAGATTTCTTGAAAGTAAACGGAATCAAGCATCAGACATCCATTCCATATACACCGCAACAGAATGGAACCGCCGAGCGAATGAATCGCACCCTGGTTGAGATGGCGAGATGTATGATAGCTGAACACAATTTGAACGAAAAATTAGGGGGCGAGGCAGTCAATACGGCTGTTTATATTAGAAATCGGTGTCCGAGTAAAGCGATAAATGGGTTACTACCATACAAAATGTATTATGACAAAACACCAACCGTCAATCATTTGAGGATTTTCGGTAGCAAAGTCATCGCAATAAGAAGCGGTCAGCGGAATAATAAGTTCCTTCCGAAAGCACATGAGTACATTTTAGTCGGATAATCGGAGGAACAGAAGGGCTATAGGGTGATGAATAAGCAAACTAATAAAATAATTATCACGCGAGATGTTAAATTCTTCGAAGATGTTAAGCCAAGCAGTGTTTTCATTAGCCAATTCCCAGCAGAAGATGAAGAGCATCCTCAAAACTCAAATCAAGTGGAAAAAGTATCGGATCTCAAGACTACCCCGTTAGCTCATCCGCAAGACTCAAATCAAGTGGAAAAAGGATCGGATCTCAAGGCGCAAGCAGACACTGCATTACAACAGCTTTTCAAGGAGGATGATGATTATAATGATCTCGATGAGGACGAAGGGAACGAAGATTTCTCAACACCGAAGTCCGAAATTGTGTTGCGCGATAGAGAGAAATTAAAACAACCAGTAAGATTGCAGTTAAACAATATTAGTGTATGTCAAGATCCCGAAAACTTTTGTGAAGCAATAAACAGTCCAAATCAAAAGGAATGGATAAAAGCAATGGAACAGGAATTTAACTCTCTAATTGAAAACAATACGTGGACATTAGTGGATCGTCCGAAGGATAGAAATATAATAGGATCGAAATGGGTCTACAGAACAAAGTATAATAAAAATGGTAAAATCGAAAAATTCAAAGCGAGATTAGTGGCGCAAAGATTTAATCAAAAATATCTGATGGACTACGATGAAACTTTTAGTCCTGTGTTTAAAAGTTCGACTCTACGAGTGCTGATAGCCATTGCAATTGAAGAAAACTTTATCATGCATCAGATCGATATTAAACATGCATATATAAACAGCAAACTAAACGCCGAAATATTAATGGAACAACCGAAACGTTTCGCGAATAATATAAATAAAGTGTGCAAATTAAATAAAAGCATATACGGTTTAAAACAATCCGGTAGAGAATGGAATACAGCCCTTAATAATGTTCTAACACAAAAAATGAAATTTGAACGTTTAAAATCTGATCCGTGTGTTTACATAAAGGATAAGCAAACAATAATAGCAGTATATGTGGACGACATAATTATTTTGTCAAAAGACTTAAATAAAATTAATAATGTAAAAGATCAATTAAAACGCGAATTTGAACTTGATGATAAAGGTGAACTAAAATATATACTTGGACTTGAAATTAATCGCGATAAAAATAATGTGTCTGTAACACAAGTGAATTATATTAAAGCCCTTTTGGAAAAGTATAATATGACCAACTGCAAGGAGGTTTCAACACCCGTTGAAACCAATCTTCAGCTACAGCAATGCAAAGCAGAATCCTGTGATCGATGTGATCGAATTAAATCAAGCGAATATCAATCATTGATAGGATCATTGATGTACTTGGGAATCTACACGAGGCCAGATATCATGTACACCATAAGCTACTTGTCGCAGTTTAATAAGAAGCCTCACAAGGAGCACTTCGACGCAGCTAAACGAATTTTAAGGTTTTTGAAGGGAACAACCAATCATGGTTTATATTTCCAGAAAACAGGAAAGTCCCTTATTTGTTATGCAGATGCGGACTGGGGAAGCAACTCAACAGACCGAAGGTCTTACACTGGCTACCTATTCGAGCTAGCTAATGGACCAGTTAGCTGGGAAACGAAAAAGCAACCGACAGTGGCGCTGAGCAGTGCAGAAGCAGAGTACATGGCATTAAGCCAATCACGTAAAGAACTTGTATTTCTAAAAGGCTTATTAAATGAATTTTACTTGAATAATTATGTTAAATTGCCAATTGGTGTATTTTCTGATAGCCAAGGAGCTGCAAATTTAGTAAAGAATAACACAACAAATAAGCGAACAAAACATATAGATATAAGACATCACTATATTCGAGAATTAAATGAAGCTGGTGTAATTAATATTATTTTTGTTCCAACTAATGAAATGAAAGCAGATATTCTAACAAAAGGTCTATCTAAAGAAAAATTTACATATTTAAAAACTAAAGTTATGAATTGTTGTCATAATTAACCAAGTATTTTATTGAGTGGGGGTATTGGAATACAATCAAATACTATGTATGTATCATATCCTCTCTTTGCGTTTACTTACTGTACTATCATTACTATACTTTTTTTTTCATACTATTAATACATTGTAAAATTGAATTAAGTTTTTAGTCGTAACCGTGAGCTTGACCTGATAAGTAATAAACCTTGTGAAATATAATTGAAACTATGTGTTTTAAATTAAAATTCAATATAAATTATAATAATACTCAACTGGTAACCACACTCCATCAACCCTCCAGAAAAATCCGAACACAAGCCGAACAGCGAGCCATAAATCTTCGGTAGCAGGTAGGTAATTAAATGCTGACGCGAGAATTGGCGCGAATATAAACATATGCTTTGATGAGAGATTTCAGGATTAGTATATCTCAAAAAATCAATAACTTAGAGAAAAACAAATTCTTTCCATGCAATCTTTTAGTTTTTTATTAGGATCTGGCAGCACTCCAATGTTCTGAAATGCGTAAAAGAACACGTGCGTCGGAAATTCTATTTTCATTTTACTTTGTTTCTTGAGCGCGCCAAACGTGGGATCAGCTGTAATGCCCCTGGGAAAATTCAAAAAGTGTGCAACACAGGGTAAATGAAAGGTGTGGGTACTAGTTGAGTATATGATGAGAAGCTTCAATCGATGCTGGCAGCCGATTCCAGTTTGAGAGTTCCAATCAGTGAACGCGATCGCAAAACTGCAACGATTGTAGGGGACTGTTACTGGAGGTGAGGACCTGAATTAGAGCTATGCCATAATAGATGATGATGAATGATTAAGAAAGCACACCTGAACTAATAATTATGGATAATTAATTTGTATTTTTTTCAGTTCCGTAAGAAATAAACTGCAGTGAAATATTTTCCTACTATCTCATTTTTAGAACAGTACTGTAATCCGAAAAGGACATAAAGATAATTTTTTTCTTTGATATTATATTGTTCCATGAGCTGTATGTAGTCACTAAAATGAGTTTGGCACCAATCGGATGACGCTATACATGTTGAGATGATATTGAATAATTTTGCCATTGATGAGTCAAGGAGCTTTATTCGCTAATCTCGTAGGAAGAAAAGGTGATGTTCCTGTTTTTTTAATAGCCCTGCAGATCAATTTGAGGGGTTGGATGAATGTCCGTAACATTTTATACAACTTCGAAATAGGCATCAAATCTTAAATGAAAAAAAAATTGAACTTCGTGTTCAATTTTTTTTTTCATTTAAGATTTAAATCATACGAAGACATATTTAACGAAACTATCTTAGTTCTAAAACCAGCAATTGTAACTTGTACGTATTATAAATGCATCTCCAGCTCTATTTTCAAACATTACTTAAAGAGAATCCTTTTCATTTTCACGACAAACTTTCCAATTTACTTTATATCAACGATATTGTTGCAATTTATCTGAATTGACTTATCTTCCATTCACATCTCTGTTGGACGATGAGTCTTTTAGCGTTTACCAGATGGTAAGTTTAACTTTTAAAACTTTGCGTTATTTCAACTTACCTTTTGTTCTGTAGTGACACTCGAAAACTATTGTACTATCTGGCAAAAGTTTAAGCCAATGCTTAAATAGATAAAACCAAAAGATGAATCAAGGATACTCGTTTTCCAATGTACGAGTACAAGTAGTTTGAAATGAATTGCAGGATTTATTTTGCACAGGTAGCAAGAGTGTCGCTTATTCGAGTAGAAACAACAGTGAAATTGTAGTTTTTGGTTGAACTAGTGAACTTTTAGTGGTTTCTAAAAGAGGATTAAGTAGTGGTGATATGTGTCAATACTTATGAAGTACTCGTAACATGTTATATGCTGTTTATCAGTGAAAGCAGTGCTAGAGGATTTTTATGGGCAGTGTAAGCTGCTTAAATACAAACCAGTCAGCAGTATTTTCTCTAATCCTGGCTTTCATATGATGGATTGTATATAAATGGGTAGAAGGTGGCAACGTTATATTTAAAGTTGCTACCATATCATTTTCGTGAAATAATTTCAATGATTTGTTGAATTAAAACGGAATAAACACTTTTTGGCTCCTTCTGAGCCAATTTGCACTCACTGGGGGCATGGATATCCTTGCATTCAACGCACCGGTAGTGCATGGCGCAGTTGGCAGTCAAATGACAAAATGTTGGGCGCCGATAAAACTGGAGACGTTCCCACCTCATCACTCTGAAAGTCAAGAGCTGTTGTGAGGTCCGGCCGTAGTTGGCATTCTCTTGTTCATTGGAACCGAACTTATACATATCAAGTTCTGAATTCCTTGGGCACACACTTCTTTTAAAATATTCAATTATTTCCCTTCCTTAATCTCTTGTTATCACTACTTGTAAATTTCCGCTAGTATTCCTCAATATAAATCATAATTTTTCCTTTCCGCTAAATAAATTTTCGTTTTTAGGGTTTTGTAAAATAATTTTACAAAACCCTACTAGTTTCGCGACCAGTCTGTCCGTCTGTCCGTCCGTCCGTGTGTCACAGCAGTTTTTCTCGGAAAGTACTTTAGCTAGAAACATCAAATTTTGTATGTAGGTGTAAAGTGGTGATCTCTTCAAAATTCAACTACAAAAAAAATTTTATAAGGTATTTAAGGGGGGTCTCCCCATATAGGAGAGTGACCCCCGAAAAAAAAATTTCATTGAAGGTAGCCGATATGGGTATCAAATGAAAGGTCTTGATGAGAACTTTTCAAAACAGGTCTTAGTTTGGCAAAGTTTGCTTCGAGGGGCGCACAGGGAGGGGGAATACACGAAAAATTTGTGGCCCCCCCCTCGCGATTGGACACCTGTGATCCGAAAAATCTGAAAAAAATCAGGAATGTAGGCCTTTATGAGTACAACAACAACAAATACGTCAGAAGTCGCAATTCGCTCAATTTTGTTAGTAATAGTATGATTTATCGATTTTATGTTTTCTTGAATAAAATCTTAACGGTACCCTTAATTCAATGAAATTCAGTACGTAGATGTCTATTTGTAAGATAGATCTAGCCTGAAAGTTTCATAAAGATTGAATCATATCTAGCGAAGTTATAGCGGTTTGAATTTTCCTGTATTACTATGGAGCAATATGCGCTACATTTATTACTATGGCAACATATGGCTATGGAACAAGATGCGCTTTTTACCGACTCAGACACTACAGTTTTGCTAGGATTTACATGGAAATTTCAGGAATGAAAGGTGTCACGTATATCTTTGAGAATCGGTTCAGCTAGTGGTATCAGCAATCGTAAAACAAAAAAGTGGCTGTTTTAAATGCGAAGATTGAATAATTTTGAGTTATTTTTTCTCAACTTCAACGTTTAAGGTGCATGCTTTGAATACTTGATTCAATTTAATGAATGACTGAAGATGAGTACCTACAATTAATGCTCATAAGTGAAACAAGTCAAGAAGGTGGGAGAGAGCTCCTAGCAAAAGGGCATTCTAACCATTCTAGGATTCGAAAAAATTGGCCATTAATCGATGATAACAGTACAGGAGAGTGGCCCCTGAACAAAAATTCATCAAACGTAGCCGATATGAGTATGAAATAAAAGTTTTCATGGGAGCTTTTCAAAACAGTTGTTAAACTATCAGTTTTTGCTACAATGGGGGCACAGGAGGGAAATACATGAAAAATGTGTTTCCTCCGTCGCGGATGGACATCTGAAATAATTATCAAGGGAGATATTTATGAGTATAACAATACCAAAAACCTCGGAAGTCGAAATTCGTTCAACTTTGTTAATAATAGTATGATCTTGGAAATTCATATTTGCTCCAATAGAATCGTCTTTGACATGTTTCTTGATTTGACTCGATCTGGTGACTGCATTTTGTAAATTGATTACAAAACCCTTCTGACATGAGCGTAGGTCTGTTTACCCAACTTGTTTTCTATTGTATTTTATTTCTTTAACAAACAAAACTTAACTTTCCTAGCTCTAAGGTTTAAGATTTAACCCTTCAAATAGTAATTGCTGCTTCCATACATCCGTTGCAATGGTACAGTAATCGTAGAGTAATTATACGTCCCAGTTCCTTTATGACGCTTATACAAGATCAAGTGCAAAACAAATTGCCCTCTACATTTTATTGATGTAAGCATTTTATTGCATGGCATCAATTGGAGTTGGAATTAAGTGTGATAAGTGAACTTGGTATATGAGAATAGAAAAAACCCGGAAAATCAGTTCTCGATGTGTAGTCAGTGATCTTCTCAAACGAAACGTTTCAACAACTTATATTCAGTGTTTTATGCGGTAAAAATCTTCTTACCAACAACTAATTATCATTTGAGTTATTATCCTAACTAAATGCTACGAATTTTTCTTGGCCGGGTTTGCATTGTAGTTAATTTTATCGGCTCTCTTACAAAGGTTTCACAGTGGTTCCATTCCAAGCAATTATTGAAATCGGAATACTTTATGACATAATTGTTGCAAGCTAATCGAGTTCCGCATATATTGATGCCTTTAAATCAATCTCTAATAAGTGCACCGTCCGATACCTATGAGCGAGCAATGTAGCATATGGAGGAGAAAAGTGCTACAGATTGAGCAGTTGATTTTGATACGTTAAAGGTGTAGGTAGCTCATGGTGAGCGAAAGGAAGCGGTTACGCAGTGGATGCAGGCGTGTTTTTTTGGCGGAAATTGACTAATTAGACCTAGTGATAGAGTTGCAGAAAAAGGGGGTGAGTAATTTATGTTTTTTTTCTTCTATAAAATGAAATATTTTAAATTTATTTACTTAATTTCGCCTTGTAAATAAATTTTTGATGATGATGTTGTATGTATTTTCTTGAAAAGATTAATTTTTGGAATTTATTTCAATCAAAAGGGGCCTTAGTTAGTCCTTTTCAATTTGATTATTTGAGCATATTCTTTTGACTTGTCATTTAATAAAACCCAATTAAATTTAATCTGAATAAAACTGCCATGATTGTTTGTCGTAATAATATTTTTTTCATTTCGTTAAATGAGTCCCCTCGATTCTTGGCGTCCTCTCGTATTTCGTGTTCATTGGTGTGAGTAAGGTAGCCCAGTATGAGCAGAGGATTTCCCGGAAGACCAACGACCTCAGTATATCACCCCAGGATAGGTAACCTTCTGCCAAATATTAACGTTTGCAGTTGTGATGACTTCCGCAGTTATAATAGTAGCTTATCTGTTAGGGAGCACTTGGACTGCTTTTATTAAAACTTTGCACGAGGTAAAATGGTAAATTTTGCTTTTCTTTGGTCGATTTCCGTGGTGCAAAGTTTTTAACTGTAATAAATTAAATTTTTGGTGCAGTTTCTGTGAGCACGTGAAGGAGATTGATATTTCAACAGAAAGGTATGGGCAAAGTGCAGGACATCTCTAAAATTTAGAGCATCTTTAATTGACTTAAAGTCAACCATTTTGTTACAACTATTAATTTCTGCACGTTTATTCCTTTAGTTTCAAAATTGCATAATTTATTTTCGGCTGCCAATAGCCGAATCGTATCTCTACTAGTTTGTTCGAATCTATTTGGTAGCGGAACTTTTTCTGCTTGTTGATGGCTTTTCCCAGGGAACCAGCAGAACCGCGAGTTATTTATGTAACCTTGTTTTTATTTTGCAATATTAAATAAATTCTATCTTGATTAATGTTTCCTTCGCCATCTTCTTTTATATTTATATATTTTTGTCAATTCTTCCAGCGCTGCAAAATAGTTTTAATTGTCATTAGTATCACAAAGACTTAAAACTTCTTCCAGAGTCGTATACTTCATATTCTTCTTCACCTGCATTTTCTGATGGACTGGTTTTTGCTGCTTCGGTTTTTGAATCTTGACCTCTTCCTTGACTAGTTCTTTAAGAGATTGCTTCTCTAGCTTCAGTTTATAGGTTTTTTTTCATTGTTTATCCTTTTCTTCATTATCGGCAATTATTTGTGATTTGAATTCGCCATCTGCGAAGTTTTCTTTTTGTATTCATTGCTGCCAGCTTACTGCTTAACGTTTCTCTGGGTTTACCCAACAATAGGAAGCCATTTGGCTCCTCCATACTACCGGTGAAAATAACTTTTTTACTTGATTGTGCTAAAAATGCTTGAATTCGAAACTTTAAAATTCCTATTCCAAATGAGTCGAATTATGGTTACCAATGGTATAATAAACGGTGAAGTTCTTCAAAATTAATTTCCAATTTATGTTTATAAACGTTTTCAAATTATAGTCATAAAAGCGATTTAAAACACATCTGTATACAGCAAATGCTAGATGTAGTACTACATTCCTGCCATTAAAACTGTATAAATATCATGTAATTAAATTAAATAAGGTATGAAAGTTGTTTTTAAAAGCTCCTTATAATCTTTAAGTTTCAATAAAATCGAACTAAAGGACAATGGGAAAGTTTGTATGGCGCTTTGTCCATTGGCAGCCACTAATTCCTTATAAAGGGTAGTCCAACCATAATGTATGATGTTAATTGTGAGTTACACCTTAAAGTCAAGTTTTCGCCCAACTTAATCTGACATTTCTTTATTCCAGTGTTTAACAAATTTAACCATGAACAGGCACTAATTGAGCAACGCGTTAAGGTTGTTGAAGCCTTTCACGAAAATTAGATTTGAAATCAAAATGCATATCGTGCACTTCGTGTTTTTTTTGTCAGCATAATCGACCAAATGTGTCCACAACCGGGAGAATTGTGCGCAAATTTCAGCAAACCGGGTCTGTAGGAAATGTGAAATCACCTGTGCATACTTGCCTAGTTCGTTCTGCGGAAAAAATTGATGTTTTTTGCGATAGTATGGCAGAGGAGCCGCACTCTGCAGCAACCAGCTTACGGTAATTGGAAACCGCTGTTTTTCTCTCAAAGAAGTTACGCGGGATCCAAATACAGTACTTTCGACCGAGAATCGCTTGCAATTTACAACACGATAATATTTTACAAGCACATGATCGAAGCGAGAGACTTCGTAGTTTTCACGGATCACAAACCACTGATATGTGCTTTTTGTCAAACATCCGGAAGAGCGTCACCACATCAGTCATGACACTTATGTTTTGTGAGTTCACCACCGATATCAGACACATCTTTGGAAAGGACAATATCATAGCCGAAACGTAATTGCGCATAGAAACATGCGAAACTACAATGGATTATAAGGCTTTGGCTACATCGCAAAAGCATGACACTGAACTACAAGGATTTTCGCAACCAAACTCCAGTCTGCAATTAAAGAAAATTAAGCCGCCAGGAACGGATACCGAATTCTACTGTGACGTTTAGATAGTTGCAGCCCGCTCGCATATCACACAGCCTTTTCGACAAGTTGCATTCAACCATAGATATAGAGAGTACTGGATCTGTAACCGGTCGCGAGAGCCAAAGCAATTAGCAACCTTTGCTAAAGTTGTGTGAAGTTGAGGTTTGATGTGAGATGTTTTTGTTTTCGCACTTAATTCACTCCGAAACACGTTCGCGTTGATGAAGTTTTTGGTTTTGAAGATTGAGTGTATGAAATCAGCACTTCTGTTTTCTTTTTTTATTAAAAACTTCCGAACTTTCCACCGGCTTTGATACATGAGTTTTCTCGCCTCTACAAATTTTCATCAGCTTTGATGCACGAGTTTTCTGTGAGAGAATGTTTGTTGTGTTGTACTCAAACTGTTCAACGAATGATCACGAAGGCGCGATTGTGTGCACGTGAAACGAAGTTTTGTAGGTGTGCGCGGGTGTCAGTGGGGGAAGTGATTCTTCTGAAGAGAGGAAAGAAAAACATGCCTAGAAACGAAGGAGGAAGAGAAGCAGAGGGAATCATATAGTTTCGAGAGCGAGTTATTTATAAGTTATTTATGTGTTAAACTTGCTTTCCTCATGGATGAGTGCACAGAATCTCGTTGCTCCTCCATTTATTTATATGTGGCTATTTTTCTTTACAGAAGTTATAGGGGTTTGAATTTTCTCTGATTATAACAATCATACACAGTTTTTCAAGTACTTGGAATTTTCATCGAACCAGACGCTTCATTTTTGATTGGACCTTTCCCCAAATTTTTTAGATAAGATGAGGAAAAAAAGTACAGTCGGGTCCTTTTATAACGAGGCTCAAGGAACTGTTATATTTATATCCTTATAAGTGCACGCCACTGGACCCCGAATAGAGAAACCCAATTTAAACCTAAAATTTTATTATAGAAACACGGTATCGAAAGCTTTCTCCATATCGATGGGACACGCTCCAACACATTCTTTGAAGCTTAGTTTCCAACAAAAGTCTGAGATTACTTTCATTATCGCATGTATGGTCGATTGATTGGCACGAAAACCAAATTGGTAATTTGGCATTATTCGTTGGGAGAACTGAAGGCCGGAGACCAGTGGGGAAACCGAAGAAACGCTGGTCTGACTCGGTCGATGAAGACAGTTCATGGCTGCTCGGATTTCGAAATTGGAGGACAATGGACCCAGACAGAGGAAGACATCATCCCTTTGGTGATTGATTTCGTTATGCTTGCTATCGTAAGGAAGCACCTGCAGTTTTCAATAAGAACTATTAAAGTTGAATTCAGGTTTTGTATCAGCAATGCAGAGCTCCGACCAATATATGATAGATTGCACCTGTATTCAATTCGGTTCTCTGTTATCCACGATTTCAGGAATACAACTCTTGGATTATTGGTGGCGTTCAGGTCACAAACGAAAGGGTCTTCTCACCAATATCCTGGCACCACCCGCCCCCTTACCGTTTACCCTATCGTTTCTTATGAATTCAAAATCCTTGAATGTCATGAAGTGCCATGAATTGAAGTGGGTTTCAGTGAAAAGCATGATGTCAGGCTTTTGCTTAACAATGAATTCAAGGAGATAGTCACGTCAAAGTAGAGTAACAATGGTGTTGACGTTGATCGAGATGAGAGGAAGCCTATTCATGGGAATGTGACTGGATGACAAGCTATTATGAGGCATTTGAAAGCCCTGGACGCTGAAAAACAAAGTTAATTTTTGAATCTTGTTTATCGATTCTCCCCGATAAAGAATTAAGTTGTTGGTAAATTTTGAGAAGTAGCTCATATTATCACTTACATTACTTACAATATTTGCAGTATTTTCTGCTAGTTTTCTAATGGCGAGTGCAAACGATACTCCGGGCTTGACAAAGTTAGAAGGTATGACATTTCATTGTATTTTATTTTTGGATCTTGATATCCGGAGCATCCTCGATATGATGCTGAATGACCTAAAGTAACACAGTTAACGTAGTATATAGGCTCCATCTGAGCCAATTTGCATTCACTGGGAGAATGAACGTCCTAGCATTTGACGCACCGATAGTGAATGGTGCAGTGGGCAGCCAAGTGGCCAAATCTTTAACACCGCTAAGACTGATTGACTTCCCTTTTCTAGAGGCGCTCCCACCTCACCACTCTGAAATTCAAGTACCTTATTTGTTGAAGGGCACTTAAAGTCCTTTTATTTGAAATTTCTACCAGCTAAGGTGATAAATCCTTGCTTTCTACGATCAACCTTCTTGTAGCAAAATTTTGATGGAAATAAACTCACATTCTGGTGCAACTTCTTTGAGCACCCGGAGAAGATCGACCGTATCCTTTCCGCAGTCCAAACCCTTCAACAAAAAGGTCTGATTTTTTCACTTTTCGGAGTATACGTGAAGTGTGGAACGTCCCAGAATTCAGCGCATCTTTAGCTGACTTGAACTTAACCAGTCATTAACTCTTTTGATCTCAAAATTGGTTAGTTTGTTTACGGCTGCCAATAGCCGAACCATATTTTTCCGCTTCGTCTGAACGCATTGATTAGCGGAACTTTTTCTGCCTTTTTTGTGATTATCCAAAGGAACCAGCAGAACTGCGAGCTCATTTCTTCTTCTAAATTTTAATTTTTAAATACTGAATAAAATTTACATCTTTATCTTGATTAGAATTACCTTCCATGCTTTCTTCAACTTCCATTTCTTCGATTAATCCGTCCAGTGTTGCAAAACAGTATTGACTTTCGTTGGTGCCACCATCACTTAGGACTTCTTCTGGAATTGCTTGCCGAAATCTTTTGTGTATTCAAGATTCCTGGTAGTCAATGGTATGAGTAATACTGCAACAAGATGGTGGCTGGTTAAAATGAAGTAGCACTGGTTTTTCTTTTAAAGCAAGAATATATTTGTTGTGCATGTCATTAAAGTTTTTCTTGAGTTAAATAGTTCTATATCGTAAATTAAATACAAAACCCTTCTGACATGGGCGTAGGTCTGTCTACCCACTTATTTGATTGACTCATATAATCTACCTTCAAAATATTGGTCCTTACGACTTCATTTCATGCTCAAATTCTAACTAATGTAATAATAATTCTGAAAGCAAACTGATTTATAACTTGTTTCATCAGTTTCATGTGATTAAACATGTGTTAGTCAAGCATTCAGTTGACATGTACTATATAATGTTTACGTCATATTTGCCAAAATCATATTTCACATGAAAAACGGCGTTATAGTAAAGAACAGCATAATTCACCTACTCTACCATGCCCATCGGCAAGCTAAAGCGTCTATTCCCATTTTAATTAATTTATCACATTCCTCGTCGAATAAGATTGACGTTGCTGTCAGGGACACACAAACACATTGAAACAAGGAAAATTTACAACTGTGGTGTGTAGTAAACTGAAACAAATTCATGTCTTTTTCTTACTTATTTTACAACTACTTTCTCATCTTCTCTGTAATTAAATTCAATTAGATCACACGGTGGCCGACAGCGACAGCTCAATGTCAAAGATTTCATTAACTTTACCGCCATGATTTTGTGATTTTTTCATTTACTACCCAATTCATCCCGATTTTCTTGTAATTTGATTTGCAGGAACAACGTTGTGTAGAATGGAAAGAAACGTTAACCTATGTCCATTAGGTTTTCTTTGAATGGTGGAGAGTTTTTTGTATCGTCCCGGAACGTAAGACTGTTTTTAAAGTTGTTTAAGATGGAAGTAGAGGAGATAATTTGTATTCATTTCAATGATAAGCTTAATGACTGTTAAAAGCTAATTGGAGGTTTTAAACTTTTAATTGTCCCCGATAGCGAAATCAAATGGGTTTTATTTAGGTTGTTAGATTGAATTACCCGTAGCATAATACACAATAAAACGTGTAAAATCCTTTACTCCCTTTTCTTTTTGAAACAAACTTAATAGGACCGGAAAAAGTAAAAGTACTGATAAGTTAATGAGTCCTTGATTTAAAATTTTTTGAAGAATGCCTAGGATTGCTCCGATTCAATGGAAATTGTTTGGCACTTACACTTTCAAACAATTTTCGTTGGAAGATAAAATAAAGCAACGATAAATTCCTAGATTGAATGTTTCAATTTCAATGTAAACTTCACAAAGCAATTCTTGAACTTCTCCAACATTCTTACGTTTGATAAATTTCTAAATCGGGCAAACCTACAGGAATCAGTGATGCAAACGTACGGTCTAGGGGCATTTCTATTCGCAATCAGCAATAATGCCGACGAGGCGTAAATTGTTTCATTGCTTTCAATTTATTTGACGTAATGATTGACGTAAAAAGGAGAAAGTGAAGAAACCGTACGGACAATATAATTAGAAGAGGACACGCTTGGGTAGTAAGTGGAAGATCAGGTTATATTGAATGGACGAGTAATTAATTAAGGATACTAAGTTGAAAATTGTTGTTTATTGGAAAGTAAGGACTGTACCCATCTGTATTCCTTGTAACGTTCAATTTAGAAGTTAAAAGCTTAGTGATATGCTAGAGTTCAGTGAAAGTATTTTGTTATGCGTGCGACTACGAACTTCTTTGACGGATTCTTATAGCAATGCCCGAATTGTTAGGCGTGATTGTGATAGGTCAATCTCCAACAAGTAAGACAGAGGAGGTGTCCTAGTCGCCTACAAGAATACTTTTGTTGGCCTCCCTCTAACAAATTTACTTTTCACTGCTCCTGTAGAATGATTGGGGGCAAAAGTAGTTATTTCGTCTTCCCTTTCTCTTCTTGTCTTTTGCACTTATATACCTTAGAAGTATCCTTTGTTGGCCTACAATACATTGCTCACCGAAATATCTAGTGTTTCCTTATCGCAATTTTCAAATTGCCACCTTATTTTATGTGGAGATTTAAACCTTCATAAGCTCTCATGGGTGACAATCAAGCTGATTCTGACTCTTAAATTGGTCTTTAATTTCTTCTTTCATATTTCTGTGCTCCTTGTCTCAATTTAATAATTTTCTTAACGTTAAAAACTTTGACTCATTCTTCTCTAGTATGGAACAATCATTGTTATGCTCACCTCCAGTTCTTTTTTCTTATCTTTCTCCAGATCCCCATCATCTCCCCTTACGTTTTGAAATTTTCTATATTGCTTCTTTCCGCTCTAACTTTTATAAAACTAATTATGAGCAGCTTTCCAAAACAATCCGCTTAATTGATTGGTCCTCCTTCTTTTGTGGTCCTGACTCAGATACTTGTTGCAACGATTTCTATGACTTCTTAAACGCTTCTATCTCTAACTCGACTCCGCTTGTCAGTATAAGGAACTCTTCTGACTGTCGCTGGTTAACTCTCGATGTGAGACGAGCCTTGAAAGCCAAAGATCTAGCACGCCAATATCTTTCACGTGACAGATTCCCTGAGTCACGTGATGCTTTTTGTCATCTGGGGTCGATAGCTAAGAAAAAGGTGCAGATCGCTAAGGCTTCTTATTTTCATAGTATAGAAGACTCTTTAAGTTCAAATCCCTCAAAACCATTTTGAAAATATGTACGCTCTCTCTAATCCTCTTCTAGGATTCTATTCTCTCTTCAGTTAAATGGCTGCTTAGCAACTTCACCTCTCGAGATTTGTGAACATTTTAGGAAAAATTTTACTTTTATTTTTAATGCTACTCCCAGCAATAGCTCTTTGCGCCCAATCATGCACATGCCATCCTCATTTCCTTTTACTTGCTATCCGGAAGATGTTATGAAGCTTATTTTAGTGCTTGATGGCTTTGTTAGTTCAGGTCCTGATGGTATTCCTAATCATTTGGTGAAGTTTTAGCTACTTCTATTTGCGTGCCCCTTTCCTTTCTCTTCAAGTCTAGCTTATTTCCAGGCTCTTTTCCTTTGTGTTGGAAAATATCCTATGTTACCCCTTTTTAAAAAAAAAAAAGTAGCACCTCAGACGTTGCTCATTATCGGCCTATCTCCTTATTACCCTATTTCTCCAAATAACTGGAGAAAATCGTCTACTTGCACCTTTTTTCACTTTCTCAGGATTTGTTAGTTCCTGAACAACATGGTTTTATCAAAGGGTGATCAACTTTAACGAATTTGTTAGAATTCATATGTGTTGTTTCAAAAGCCTGGGAGTACCGTTTAAAAGCCGAAACCTTGTATCTAGATTTCTCTAAAGCCTTCAATTCAGTAAATCACAATATTTTGTTGAGCAAACTTAAATTTCTTTGTGTTCCTGATTATTTTCTCCACTAGTTATCCTCTAACTTATCCAATTGTGTTGGTCGGGTATCTTTTCAAGGCTGCCTTTCAACTCCCTTCCATTTGCCTTCAGGTGTTCCTCAAGGATCCATTCTTGGCCCACTATTATCCACCCTATTTATAAATAACTTATCATCCGTCGTCATCAACTCCTCATGTCTTCTATATGCAGACGACGTCAAAGTTTTCAAAGTATTGTCATCTAACGATAACTCTGCCTTGCTTCAAGAAGATTTAGATGCCATTGTATTTTAATGTTCTTATAACCAGCTTACACTAAATGTTTCTAACTGCATTCATATTTCTTTTTCTAATAACCCTTGCCCTATAAGCTTTCAATTTTCGTTAAATAATTCGCACCTTAGTACGGTGACACATTTCAGGGACTTTGGTGTCACTTCTGACTCTAAGTTGAAATAGGACGTTCATATTTCTAAAATCACTTCTAAAGCCTCTAACATTTCCGGCTTGACCTTAAGAAATTCCTATATTTTTTCCGATCCTTTGTAGTGTGTTAAATTATATTATAGTTTGGTTCGTCCCATCCTTGAGCACTGTTTGCCAGTTTGGTAACCTGTTTGAAGTTCACGCTAGAAGCTGTACAAAAAAGATTTTCGCGGATCATATTCTTGAAGTTCCGAAATCCCAACATTTTTTATGAATCACGGTTATCTATCCTTAATACTCCTTCGCTGGAGAAGCGTTGACTCTACCTAGATAAATGTTTTCTTTACAGGCTTTGCTCGATACTCACCTAGTCAACCAGGTTCCAGTGAGGCGCGTTACGCGTTCTACAAAATCGTCTAATAACTTTGATATTCCGTTCGCATGTAGCTTGGTATATTTTCACTCACCCATGCTCAAAATGCCACGTCACCATGATGACATTCAGCTTGGACCTTTTCCCCTCTCATATTTAGTTTATAAAAAATATGTCATCTCTCTTCTTCTCAACCCTAAGTAATTTTTTTCTCCTCGTTTTTTCAATTTTTATCAATTTTATCTTGCTATTTGCATTTTTTTCTTCTTTCTCCTTGTTGTGCTATTCCTTAATCTATTTTGTAATTGGATTCATTCTCTAAGATAGAAATGAATAAATAAATAAATAAATCTCTGAGACCTGTTAACTGAAAACGGAAGACTTGTAATGAAGCTGATTTTAATAATACGTCTTCTCAAATATCTCGGCCTCGTATGCCTAAACGGGCGCAAGAGACAGTATGGCATACCAAAATTAGACATGCCTAATGCAGGCCTAATGGTAACCTGATGTGGTATTACAAGGTTAGGCATTAACTAATGCGAACTCCGTGTGGGGCTTTCGGTCCCCTATCGGGCGCGGTATGTGGGAAATAAAAATACCACTGGTCGACCAAACACCGACTTTGTCGAAGCCCAAACAATGCTCCACTTAGTATTTAGTTGTTGTGGAATGAGGACAATCGCCTTGGATCAGATTGGATAAACGGCAAAGGATATCCCAACGCATAAATGACTATTTTTTTGGAACTTGAAATGCTTGATCATTGAACAGACCAGGTGAACTGTGCCAACTTACGGATGAAATAAAAAAAAAATAGATTCAATATCTTTCGCAGTGCAAGAAACCAGATGACATAGTTAAGTTACATTTGACGAGGGTACATCGTATTTAAAAAAAAATTGCAAGGAAGCTTGATAGCTTTCATTGTTTACAGTACATTTAAATAAATTATCACCAACTTCAAGCCCGACAGGATCCATGCGATATGTATCAAAATCAAAATCTTTAATGTCTAGCTGGTCAACTATCATATGCCGACAAAAGGAAAGGAGGAGGCAATCAAGGACGAATTTCACAGCACCCTGGAATGCACTGTCAATCCATTGCCGTCAAACGACATTAAAATTGTTCTGGGTGACTAAAATGCAAAAATTAGCTGAGAAACAGAGCATAAAGGAACAACCAGAGAGCATAGCCTTCATGAAAGTCCAGCGACAATGGATAGTACCTGATCGACTTTGCTACTAGTAGAGGTAAATTCACAGTAAGCTCCATATACTTCCAAAATTGAGGGAACCAAAAGAGAACGTGGGCATCCTCAGATGGTTACACATTAATCCAGATCGACCATGTTTTCATAGAAAAACGAGTGGTCAGCAACATTCTCAGCACGCGCTCATTCTGCAGCGCTGTCTGATATTCAGATCACTGTGTTATAAGGGTCAAGTTTCGATACTGCATCTTCAAGAGCTATAACCAAGGAAGATCAGTTACACCAAGGTGCCAGATACACAAGCTAAATTATAGGTCATGTCAGGGCTGGCAAATCGCATCAACATATCCCCGCTGGCGGGAGAAAGTGAAAGTTTACACCGACTAATATGAAGAATATGGTCAGGGAAGCAGTTACTCGAAGACTAGCGAAGAAGTACAATATGTTCTGTACACAAAAAGGAAGGCAAGTCAAAGCGTGAAAACTATAGAGGCACTACTGCGTCTTATAAAATGATCTCCAAAATCATAAAAAAAAAATTGAAGCCATAGTCTGAAAGCATTGTAGGAGAGTATCAGGGAGACTTTTGAAGTGGACAATCTAAAATTCATCAAATATTTTCAGGTAAGCAGGTGTTTGAAATGTGCTGAAAATATAAGATCGAAGCGCATCAACTCATGCCAAATAACCACCACAAATAAAGCCTGTTACTCCGTACTTCCTATTCTGAGTTCCAGAGTTGTACTCAGGCAAAACAAACTTCATATTTACAAATGATTAATCAAACTAGACTAGTGCGATTGTATGGAAGTAAATCATGGACCTTGACAAGCAAAACCGAAACAGCAGTGGACATATTTAAACACCAAGTGTTCCGGTAAATTAACAGCCTAGTGAAACAAGGAACGGAGTGGAGATTACGATAGAATGATGAGTTACTATTTATGAACTTTTTGACGAAACGCTTGTATATACCTGCGTAAAGTGATGCAAATTGAAATGGTTGAGCCATATAGAAAGAATGGAAAAAGACCAGCGAACTTAAAGAATGTAAAAGGGTAGAGCACAAAGTGGACGTACAGATTGGAAGAGATTTATCCTGGAAGCTTAGGCCCAGCTTAGGCTCTTATGCCGTAGTTAATGATAATGTGGACCTCAAGGGCCTCAAATGCTATATGCCCAGCTTGAGCTAGTGAAAAAGTTTTTGTTTAGTATCTTCTTCTTTTCGTTGCGCTATAGCCCCGCTACGGCATTCTCTTCCTGCCTAAAGTGCCTCCGACTGTCTCAATCCATTCACTGCGTCCTCCACTTTTGGATTCCGAGCAGGTATGAACTGTATTCATCAACCAAGTCAGACCAGTATGTCTTTAGTTTCCTCACTGGTCACCGCCCTTCAGTTCTTCCAATGAATACCTTTTTGGGTATACGTTATTCGTCCATACGATTCCCATGGCCAGCTTATTGCAGTTTTTTCAGTCGTTCATCCCTCCATCTGGTCAAAAATTTTATCAGCTCATGGTTGTATCGAATTCGGCATTGGTCCCCATCTAGTTTCGTTCCAATTATTCTCCTCAGGACCAATAGCTCGACGGTGTTCAATATGTTTGCGGATGCTTGGGCTAGGATTCATGTTTTAAATTCATAGCGTGGCCCAGGTCTTATCATAGATTTGTAGACTTGGAGTTTCGTTTTCCTGTGTATGCAACTGGTCTTCAAGATCGTCAAAACTGAATAAAATATTTTATTTGCAAGGTGTATTCTTCGGCTTATTTCGTCCCTTTCATTACTGGAACTCGTTATTTTGGCGCCTTAATACGCAAATTCGCTAAGATTTTTGATACTGTATTCACAAAGTGTGATATTTTGTGTGCTTGAGGTATCTTCCTTAGACTGCGTCATGAGCTTTGTTTTATTTTCATTGATTTGTAGCCCTACTAGTTTTGCTTCACTATCAAGTTTCAGGAAGAGTTCTTTAGCAGGTGTGAATGACCGTGACAAAATGTTGATGTCGTCCGCATAGACTACTACTTGGCTCGACTTGTATAGTAATGTACCTCGTGTGTCGACAGGTAGCTTCTTTATGACGTACTCCAGAGCCAAATTGAATAGCAATGGGGCCAGCCCATCTCTTTGTTTTAGTCCGATATTTGTGTCAACGGTATCGGTGGGTTGGTTATTGATGCGGATTTGGAAGGTCGTCGATGTCATTGTTATTTTGATAAGACCGACTGATTTTGCTCGGACGCCATAGCAAGGCATTATTGTGGTACGTTACAGTCAATACTGTTGTATGCTTGCTTGAAGTCAACGGAAATTAAATTTGATGTACGTCTATGCCGATCTCTCAGCATTTTTCAGGTACATACTTGATTGTGAACAATTGGTTTATTGTCGATCTACGTGCTCTAAAACCACCTTAATATTCTCTAATAATACTGTTGGCGTATGATCCAATTTTATTTTCTAAGACCTTTGAAAATATTTTGTACGCCTTGCAAAGTAGTGATATGCCTCTATAATTTTCTCACTGTATCTTGGCACGTTTTTTGTGGAAAGGAAATATACTTGATTTGCTCCACCGTTTCGGCATATGCTCTTCTTTCCAAATGTGCTGGGTGACTTTGAGAACAGCTTTATGAACACTGCTGCCACCATATTTGATAAGCTCGACTAGAATCTTATCGATGCCCGGCGTTCTATCATCAAAGCCCAAAAGAATAATAAACTTTTGGGCTTTGATGATAGAACACTTCATCCAGAGTTGGAAGGGCCAATGGAACCTCTCCGCTGACATCTATAGGCTCCGATGTTGTGGAGCTGTGCGGAGAATTAAGGAGATTCTTGAAATATGATGCCCATCTTTCCTTAATCTTCGTTTCATCAGCGATTATATTGCCACTGTCACCACGACAGAGCGTGGTTTTCAGCTGATAACCACATTCCAGGCTTTTCACTACTTTGTATGCTTGTCTTGTATTGTTGCTCGCTAAACTTACATCTATACTTCTCAATTGGTCGTCATCGTATTTTCTTTTCTTAATCCTAACTACCTTATGCGCTGCTCTTCTGAGATTTTCATAGTGTTCTCTCTTCGTCCTGGTTTCCTACCTACATATTCTTTGTATGCCTAATTCTTTTTATCTAGCGCATTCTGGCACTCATCATCGAACCAATCATTTCTCTTGCGCCAAAGCTCGTTGCTCGTCTTTAACGATGCGTGAAATACTACTCCCGATTCCTTAAAATTTTCCACTGTTGTGAGCAATGATCTATCATTCTGGTATTCATATAATATTGGATGAATTTTGTGGGTGAGTCTCATGTGATAACATTTTGAAATATTAAGAGGAAGTAAATTGCCTTAACACCAATTTTGAATTTAGGAGATTGTAAAGGTCATTTTGAAGGTGTGAGCCGTCCTTGCTCGAGTTAATGGAACGATAAGTTTTTAAATCATCAGCGTAAAGAAGACAATTAGAGGACAGGCGTTGGGGAAGGTCAGTGATGAAAATGTTGAATAGCAAAGGGCCTAAAATTGACTCTTAAAGAACACCGGATTTCGGACTGAATGAGGCTGATGAAAAAAAAAAAATATTCTATGCATCGATGCAGGACCTATGAGGTAAGAAGTTTGTTAGCCAGAAGGCCACGATAACCCTGTCAAAGGCTTAAGCAAAATCGGTGTGTATGACATCAATTTGTCGACCTCTGTCAAAAGCAAGAGAGATAGTATTCGGAAGTTTTAACAAATTAGTCATATTCGAATGAACTTTAATGAAGCCATGTTGTTCATTTGCAAACAGGATACTATTATCCATGGATCATGTTCAATAAGCTCTCGAACGGCACGAATGTTGTCATCTGTAAGATTTGTCCTTGGCCGTGGGTCATGAGTTTCATTTTTGACACGTTTTCACTCCTCCTTAAATTCTCTGGCTTACATATACACTCGATTCTGACACAGTGTAGTGTGCCCAAACTGCGTCTTTAAACGAGTAAAAAATTCCGATGGTTTAACGCCTTCATTGGTTAAAAACTTTATGATGACGCGTTGCGCGACAGATCGGTGTACCCCTTGCTCAGTTATGGCTCAATTGAGGATAGAACCGAGCATGGCCACTAACTCAATTGGTTTTGCCACTCCTTATAAATGAACCAACAACCACCATACTATATCATCCAGTTCGGGGGTGCGTGCTAAGCAGAATAGGTAAATTACCGTTTATATTTGATTCAGCCTCTCATGTATGCATACTTGTATATATACAGATATATATATATATATATATATATATATATATATATATATATATATGTATATATATATATATACATATACATATATAGATATATATATATATATATATATATATATATATATATATATATATATATATATATATATATATATGCATAGATTCTGATATATTCACCGGGGTCGGTATCTGTTAACGATTTCAATTGAGTCTTATGAGGCTCTGAAGAAAGGTCCACCGGGCACCGACATGTGGATGGACTTGTAAGATCACTAGGAAGTGTGGTCGCAAACTTATTAGCAGCAGTAAAACCTCAGAACATCTGATGTAGATCTTGAGGGATCAACTGAAGGACTACAGCCTGCTCTACAACAGGAAAGAAGTTGCCCGAAGGATGGTAATTACATCGGGTATCACTAAGGCCTCCAACCTTCACCCTGATTTGTCAAACATGTTGTATAACGGGCTACTTATTGTTAAGCTCCCAAATGAATTACGCTTGATTGGCTATGCGGGTGATGTTGATATCGTCACCGGATGCACCGTCAAACATGCGCAACTCAGGCTGTGTATACGTATGCTTGGCGCAGAGTGAGAGACTGGGTGTCTATTCACTGGGTCAGCTTAGCACTAGCAAAACTTAAGCGATTATCTTGACAAAGAAGAGGACCCCAAAGTAAGGACTATCGATATTGGAGAAATGGCGGTAAAATTAAAACCAGCGGTGCAATACTTTCCGAGCGAATTGGAATTACAGCATACTAGCATAATGACACTTTCTTGGCCGATAGTCAACGTATTAGGACTCACCTTACCAAGTAGATGAGTCGCGATGAGTGCCGTATAGTCTTGTCACGGTCATAGTAGTCTCCGCATTTGCAGATATGAAATTATAGCAGAGTCATTAGATCTCCAGGCGGCATTTTAAGCTGGTCAGTGGCGACTCAGAGTTGATATAAAAATTGTCTACTGACACGTTTCCACTTGATTTTTTTCATTGCAGTCTTTTAGTCTCGCAACGGATTCCAAACCAGCTAAATATAAGTCAAGTTCTATTTAACCTTTCTATACTCCCGAAATGTTACATTTTCCATTGCATGCAGGTTGATTTGCACAAATTTATGATGGTGCAAAGCACCGTTGTATCTATACAAAAACCTTCACCTGGTCAGAAATGCTGCCATTTTAGGAAGATTAAAAAGATGTTGCCGGCAAGTGAACTCAAACATACGATCAGCGAGCAACCCCAGGCTTGGTTTTCAGGCTGACAGGGGAGGTGCAGTTGCTCGCGAGCATGGAAGCCCCACAGTAAGTGCGTAAATGGCATTCATCTAGATTAAATTTTCTTCCTCCGATCTTCATAGACAAAGGGGTCTGAATTAAACTAAAGTTACTGTTCGGCACAACGATAACTTTTATTTAATTCAAACCTCTTTGTCTGTGAAGGTCGGAAGAAGAAAATTTAATCTAGAAAAACAAGAACACGGACGTAAAATCTACGAACAAAAGGCATTCATTCACAAAAGCATTCAGCGACAAACAGGTGGTTGCTAGGGAGTAGAGACAACGCTCTCTCACCAAACGACAACACTCCTGGGAGAGCGACACAAAGCGAAGATGGACTACGTGTCTGATCTCTGATTGAGGCCATGGCTTAGTCGAAGACATGGTGAGATTGATTTTCACTTGAACCAGCTCTTGAGTGGACATGGATGCTTTTACTCTTACCTACACAAGATTGATGTCACAAAATGGAACCACGTGGAATATTATGCACTCGGGTTTACCCGTACTCGTACTGACTGTTAAAGGGCATATTGGAGTGCCGGAACGTTTTGAGGGCTGAGGTATCTCTTTTCTAGTAATCCCTAGCTTGATGCTAGAGAAGTGATTCCTGTAACTTAGGGTGGCCAGAAGACTTATATACAAAACGGGGAATCTTCAAAAAAAAGATCGTCCGTATTCGAAAAAAAATAGCACATTTTCCATTTTTTCATTCTGATATATTATATGCATAACTTTTACACTCAAAGTATTTATACATTACCATAACCGCAATTCACACTGTTCCTTAATAATATTTTATTCGCAATGATATCACATATCCTGTCGATCAATCCATCCCCAATTTACGAACGGAACTTTCGTTCGTTTCGCTTTCGTTTTTGCACCTGCAGGTACACGTACTTTTTGGAGCTACTTATTTCTTTTAATAGGTGCGAATTTTCTGGCAGCTTCAGGAAGCTTTTGAATTGAGCATAATCGTAATTTGAAAAGTTGAACTTCACTTTCAAAAGACTACCAACGTTTTCAATGGAGAGCCGATTCCTTTCTATGATCCATTGGGAGCTCATCAAAGAAAAGACTTGCTCGCAATTACCATTGTGAGACGGAATCGCATACAAAAATTGCGCAATTTTGAGCAATTCGGAGTGTCTTTTTGGGTATTCATCTGCTGAAAAGAAAGCACAAAGTCGAGCACTTGCAGTATTATTCTTAAAAAAGTCAACATCATCTGACTTTGCTTCCAAAAATTTCTTCAAATTGACGATTTCATCATGCAACAGTGAATCATTGTCTTTAACTTTTCAGCAAATAGAAAGGACATGGCTCCACATCACTGTATTGCAAACGTTGATTCCTCTTAAAATCTAACCATTGGAACACTTTAAACTCAGCGAAACTTGCTGTCCAAAGTTTCATATACTCTATTGTTTCAGTGTAAACAACTTTTACTCTCTCCATAAACTCATCACAAGCAGCGTCTTTTCCATCTTTTCTGAAATTCGCTAAAATGGACTTTACTCCTAAAGGAATAAAGTCGGATTTCGCTCTTTCATTTACTGGTTCTTTTTGGAGAAGGTCATCAAAAACTGAATTTATTTCCAAAATGCTATTGTCCTTTTTAGGTCTTTGTAAAATTTTTTTTTACAAAGACCTACTAGTTTCGCGACCTGTCTGTCCGTCTGTCCGTCCGTCCGTCTGTCCGTCTGTCCGTCTGTCCGTGCGTCACAGCTGATTTTCTCAGAAACTATAGAAGCTAGAATGCTCAAACTTTGTGAAATGGTCAAAAGCGATGGTCTCTCAAAAGTTAAGGCCTTAACAAAAATTTAAAAAATGTTTAAGGGGGGTCCCCCTCAATAACGAATTGGCCCTTAAAAATTTTTTTTCATCAAAGGTAGTCGAGTGGGGTATCAAATGAAAGGCCTTGATTAGAACTTTTAGAACCTGAAATAAAAAAATCATTTTATGAATAAGGGGCCCAGGGGAAGGCAAAATGTACCCGAAATTTGTGTCCCCCCCCTCGCGATTGGACACCTTTGAGCCGAAAAATCTGAAAATTATCACAAACGTGGGCCTTAATGAGTACAAGGGCAACAAATACGTTACAAATCGAAATTCGCTCAACTTTGTTAATAATAGTATGATTTGTAGATTTTACATTTTTGCCCATAAAATCAAAACGGCACCTTTAAACTTCTTTAAATTATATAGACTAATATAAGATATATATGTTCACAAAATTTAATTGAGATCGAATCATAATCAAGTGAGTTATAGCCATTTCAATTATATGGAATTACAACAACAATAACACGTGTTTATGGTTGATATAGGGTTTTCCAATAAGAGGTGTTATTTTGATATTAAAAGGAAAGGATCATTTTTTAGGTCTTTGTAAAAAAAATTTTTTACAAAGACTTACTAGTTTCGCGCCCTGTCTATCCGTCTGTCCGTCCTTCTGTCCGTCCGTCCGTCTGTCCGTCTGTCCGTGCGTCATAGCTAATTTCCTCAGAAACCATAGAAGCTAGAATGCTCAAACTTTGTGAAAAGGTCAGAAATAATGGTCTCTCAAAAGTTAAGGCCTTATCAAAAATTTAAAAATTTTTTAAGGGGGTCCCCCCTAATAACGAATTGGCCCTTAAAATTTTTTTTTAATCAAAGGTAGTCAAGTGGGGTATCAAATGAAAGGTAATTGATTAGAACTTTTAGAATCAGAAATAAAAAAATCATTTTATGAATTAGGGGGTCCAGGGGAAGGCAAAATGTACCGAAAATTTGTGTCCCCCCCTCGCGATTAGACACCTTTCAGCCGAAAAATCTGAAAATTATCATAAACGTGGACCTTTATAAGTACAAGGGCAACAAATACCTTAGAAATCGAAATTCACTCAACTTTGTTAATAATAGTATGATTTGTAGATTTTACATTTTTGCCCATAAAATCAAAACGGTACCTTTAAACTTATATAGACTAACATTGGGTATATATGTTCACAAAATTTAATTGAGATCAAATCATAATCATGTGAGTTATAGCCATTTAAATTATATGAAATTACAACAACAATAACATGTGTTTATGGTTGATATAGGGTTTTCCAATAAGAGGTGTTATTTTAATATTAAAAGAAAAATGCTATTTTTTAATATAAATGATCGGATGTTTATTTCATTATTAAGAGGAAGATATGCTGTTAATAGCAATAATTAACATTGGGCAAATAACCACTACGACACGCTTACAGGGCCATATCCTCTTCATGATATTTTCCATAACCAAATCGCAAAGTGGCTGCCCTATGTCCTCGATAGCCTCACGAATTTCATTTTTGAGATCTTGAATCGACGCTGGGCTATTGGCATAGGCCTTCTCTATCACGCGGCTCCAAAGGAAGAAGTCGCAAGGTGTTATATCAGAAGATCTATTCATAATAACACCTCTTATTGTAAAACCCTATATATATATATTTAAAATTGACTTAGGCACTTTTATTTTCTTTCAATTTTCATGAAAATTTAAGGAATAGTGTTTAACTTGAACATGTTCAATCGGCCAAGCATTCAGAAAAATCATTTAAGCTAGATTAAAATGGCGGCTGCACTGTGCTTATGAAAGAAACTGTGCATCTTTTGTATAAATTTGAACGATTTCATATCTAAGTATTGGCTGAATAATGCAAGTTATCGATTCACGCCATTAGAAAACTTGATTCTAACCCGAGGATGTTTACAAAGACCTTCTGGTAGGAGCGCTCTCCTGCTTACTCAACTTGTTTTCTATTAACAGGCCAATTGAAAAGTTCCCGGTCTACCATAGTAAAACACATTTTTTGGCAAAATTCGATTTTATTATTCAACACAGTTGCCTTCGAGGGCGATACAGCGATTATAGCGATCTTATAACTTTTCGATACCATTTTTGTGGTACGATTTGTCTTTCGCTTCAAAATAGGCCTCGGTTTCCGCGATTACTTCTTCATTGGCGCTAAATTTCTTTCTAGTGAGCATTCTTTTGAGGTCTGAGAACAGGTAAAAATAGCTGAGGCCAGATCTGGTGAATACGGTGTATACAAAAGATTTTCGAAGTCCAATTCATGCAATTTTGCCATTGTTTTCATTGATTTATGACACGGTGCAAAGTCTTGATAAAATATCACTGTTTTTTTCGTCAAATGGGGACGTTTTTTTAACGATTTCATCCTTTAAACGATCCAATAATGCTATATAATGATTGCTGTTGATGGTCTGGCCCTTTTGGAGGCAATCAATGAATATGATACTTTGCGCATCCCAGAATACTGATGCCATAACCTTGCCAGCTGACTGTTGTGTTTTTCCTCGCTTTGGATTCGGTTCATTATGTGCAGTCCACTTAGCTGACTGTCGATTGGACTCCGGAGTGAAATGATGGAGCCATGTTTCATCCATTGTCACATATCGATGCAAAAAATCAGGTTTATTGCGCTTAAACAGCTTCAAACACTGCTCAAAATCATTAACACGTTGTTGCTTTTGATCGATTGTGAGGTCGCACGGCACCCATTTTGCACACAGCTTTCTCATGTACAAATATTCGTGAATGATATGATGTACACATTCAGATGATATATTTACAATGTCTGCTATCTCGATCAACTCCACTTTACGGTCATTCAAAATTATTTAGTGAACTTTCTTGATGTTTTCGTCGGTGACAGCCTCTTTTGGGCGTCCACTACGTTCGCAGTCTTCGGTGCTCATTTCACCACGTTTAAACTTAGCATACCAATCAATGATGGTTGATTTTCCTAATGCAGACCCCGGAAACTCTTCATCAAGCCAAGATTTTACTTCAACTGTATTTTTTCCCTTCAAAAAGTAATATTTTATCAGCACACGAAATTCTTTTTTTTTCAGCTTTTTTCAAATAACTCAAGTAGCTACACTCACAACGCAATATCTCACGAACTAATGGTTGGACTGCTGTCAAATTTTGACACGTACCGCATGAAATAGAGTCATGAGTGAATGAATGAATATTAAAAAGTATTCACTAAGGGCGTACCGAAAGAAATTGTCGATCATAGGAGGTGGATTAGTTTGTGATAAAAAGTAAAGTTTTAAGGCACCATACAGTTGCAAGATGCGCTCTATTGCAGGGAATAAGCTCAGCCAACGCGTTTCACAATGGCTAAGTAGGTCCCTGTATTTCGACTCAATAAACTCGCAGAAAGATTTGAGCTCCGTTGTCCGCACAGTATATATTGAGAACTTCACAAAGACCAAATCGATCAAGACCATGATGAACAGAATTGTGGATAATATGGGCAGAGCATCCAATTCTAATTAATTCCGGATGTGATTGTTTTAGTGCATAAAAAATTTTATTTTTCCCCCTGAGATTTACACCTCCGAAATTCATATTGGTGTTGTTAACCACAAAAGCGGCTAGTTTTTCACACAACACCCATGCTTGTTCAGAGTCTGTTCAGTAAAGGATGTAATTGTTACTGCTTGCTAATTTTCAAACTTAAAAAAATTTAGCAAACGGACTTGAACCGCCTTTTTTATGAAAATATTGTAGATTTATTGGGAACAGTTTGACATTTCTACGGTTGCTTCCGTCAGTTCCCAAGCCTATAAAAGGAATTTCGTGGGCCTCTTGACAAACCATCTTCGTTGAATATGGCGATCAAATACCATTAATGATAGCAGCGGTTTTTGTACGCCCACGTGCGATTTTTGAAGCTGTTTCAGAGTCTTCAAAAAGAGACTCAGAAGAGGTGCTGTACAGTCCATTTGAGAGTACGATAAGTGATGCATGGCTGTGTGAAAAGCAAGTACTCCTTCTGCAATGCCAATTTTAGTGTCGAGAGAAAAATTCTTCGTCACTAAAAATTATCTGGGGGTCTGGATGTTGACGCCATGTGATCCGTTAATGCGATTTGCCCTTAAAAAAATTAGTTTTATATCATGGTCCTTAAAAAAAACTTAACTATTGCTAAAAAAATCTATTTTGGAAAGCATGAAATGTAAACATTAAGCTCCGAGCAGTACTGTGATACCATAATTATTGTAATAAAATTCGAAATAGAGACAGTTATCAATTATTTAATTACTTTATTAATATATCACAGATATTCTGGACAATGCCGAATTTGCTCACCTCCAAAAAATATATTTAATAATGTCGAAATAATCTTTTTTATTGAATTTAAAATTTGTCAGCAAAATTTTCTGCATGTGCATAAAACAATACTCAGTGCCTACCATTATTTGCTACCGAAATTAGCGAAACACATATATTGCAAATTGTAGTATTGTCTTTCTCACCCGGATCAAAGCAGGTAAATTTTTTTTGAAGAGCTGGTGTAAAAGTGCATTTTCTTTTGTTCATTATGTCCTTGAATTTCCCGCTCACTTATTTACCGTGAACCTCAGCTCAAATAACAGTGAAAATAAACTTTACACAAAACCAGACTCACTATTTATTCTACTAAAAGTACTACCGTATAATTGATAACGCACCGTTAGCAATCCACTAATCACACTCAACATATGATTGACAACGAAATCAATAACAGACTTTAATTTAATTGTTTCTCTTTTTATTTTATTTTTTGGTTTCAGACCTTTGTCGATAGTTCGGTCGCAAATTTCCATACGCATGGTTAGTAAATTTCGATAGTAGCGCTAAAATCGTGTCGCACACAAATTTTTCATACATTTTGCTTTCTCCTAGACCCCCCAATTCGTAAAATGGGTTTTTTATTTCAGATTCTAAAAGTTCTAATCGAGATCTTTCATTTCATATATGGCCTCTGAAAACGTTGATACTACCTCATCATTCATCTCATGATCAAATTACAATTTTGGGAGACTTTAACTGCCCTAATTTATCTTTTACTCCTGGTGAAACTGATAACCATCTTCTACCAGTAAACCTCTCAAATACCAATCTAATCAATGCCTTTTATGGTGATGACTTACAACAAGTATCACTGACTCCCAACCAAAACGGAAACGGGTTGGATCTTATTTTTACCAATGCTTATGACGATGTAGTTGTAAGTCCAACCAATGACAAAGGGAACCTTTCCTCAACCACACGAAGCAATTTCGCTTCTTCGGTAGAACTTCCCATATCTGATTTAACTTTTTCCCGAACGTACAATGACTGTATTGTATTTGAATTTTTAGATGCTGATTATAAAAGCATTAAATTTTAACTTGCCAATATTGATTGGAACTATCTTTCAAGTTTATATTTGGAGGAAGCAGTCTCTTCATTCTTTAAAACACTCTTCGAAAGCATTGAGACTCATGTTCCTAAAATAAAGAAAAAAACCCAAAGTTTCCGAGCCCTGACTCGATCGCGACCTTCGACATCTGCGGAATCAAACGAACAAGCTCTATAAATTAATGAGAGCTTACAACTTTGACACAAGCCTTAAGATTAAATATGATGAGCTGGCGATGGAACTCACTATAAGATCTCGCGAAGCATATAATCAATACATCAATTCAACCGGGGAAAATATTATTCGCAATCCCAAAGAATTTTTCAATTTCGCAAAAACCAAGCAAAAATCCACAGGATTTCCAACATCAATGTATTACGGTGATAGTAATTCAATTTGCGCTCAAATCATATGCGGCCTTTTTGCCGAGCATTTCCAAGAGGTTTTCTGCCTAGCCACCAATTCTTCTAGCATACCAATTTGCCATTCTACGACAGCACCATTCATCGATGAAATGAATTTGTCAAGTGAAGATATCGTTAACGCTATTAAAGAACTTGATATTAACGAGGGACCTGGACCTGACTCTCTTCCACCGAGATTTCTTTTTGAGTGTATATATCAAATCTCTTCCCCTCTATTTATTCTATTCAACGCATCTTAATCACGAGGGGCTATTCCAACTGTCTCGAAGTCATCTCATTTGACTCCGATTTTCAAAAGTGGTGACAAGTGGTCTATAACAAACTATAGAGGTATTGCGATACTATCAGTTATTCCAAAGTTGTTCGAAAAAACTGTTTGTGATAAGCTTACCACGTTGGTTGAACCACCTTTAAACGAACAGCAGCATGATTTTCGCAAATGTCGATCAACTACCACTAACCTAATGCTTCTTACCTCAACTACTCTCTGCGAAATGGAAAAAGGTAACCAGACTGACGCTTAAACGGACTTCACCAAAGCTTTTGATCGAGTCGATTATGGAATTTTGTTCTCCAAACTTCTGAAGTTCGGCATCTCTGGGTCCTTACTGAGTTGGATTGCATCATACCTAAATAATTGAACACAGTTTGTAAAATTCCAGGGCACTTTTTCAAGAGAAGTTATTGTCTCTTCTGGAGTGCCACAAGGTAGCCCCTTTTATTCAACATCTTTATTTCCGACTTGTCTGAAATTTTAAGTGAAGTACTGTTGCGAATTCCGGCGTACTAACTTCCTCCCATTCGCAACTTCTAATTGCCGCCGTAACATCTCCATCTTCCCTTGGGCATTTATACCTTTTCCCCTGGTCTTTATTTAATTTTATTAAAATTTTTCCAATTTCCCTATAATTTTTACCTCCCCATCATCACAATCCTACCCTTTTCCCTTATTTCCAACTAAAATAATATAATATATACTAATAATGTCAATTTTCCCACTAACAACATTCCATACATTAATTCCCACTAACAAAACTTAATTCAATACCTTTTTCCTAACAAAACCTAATCCCTTCCTTCATACTAACTAATTCTATTCACTAGTTCCCACTAACAAATTTTATTTTTTATACTAACAAAAATTAATTCACGTTCCCTTACTAACAAAATTCAATCTCATACCCAAATGCGTCGTTGAAGTTGCTTATGAGATGAATGGAAGGTCGACAATCCATAGCACCATTGGCTGCGTCGTGAGTTCTCGACCGGGGGTCTGCTTGAACCCTGGGTTCAAGTTTCCCCCGGGCACAGGGAAGCACTCTTTTCGGGGTATCGGCAAAATCAATAGTTTCCGTAATGTATATGTGACACTTTGCATTCAATCAAGCGATTCTTGGATGATGTAAATTGCCATATATGCAAATCAATGGATGCTATTGTGTTTGTCGATACGGAAAAAAATGTGTGGGTAGCGGAATCGAAGTGTAATGAACTTCGATTACGTTACCCAAAGGCGAGAGCGTTAATTGAAAATGAAAAAGAGATTACGGAATCGGATTGGGTGGAAGTGAGAAATGCGAGATGAAGTTGTTGGGATAGAGGCAGTTAGTTTTTGACTGGTGAAGATAAGGGAGTTTTCTGTGCGGGATGAAAGTAATTTTTGGGGGTTTTAAAATTGGGAAAAAAAGGAGTTTTGGGTTGAGAATGTGATTGTGAATTAAATAAATTTTTTTGAAGTTTTAGTGACGAAAGAGGAGAGTGGAAGGATTGAGAAAGTGAGGTGAATATTGGATTTTGGAAGAGAAGGGAGTTGATTTTGTGCGGTGTGAAAAAAAAGAAAAAAAAAAGATTTTATTAATTTGAAGTGCGGGGAGACAAAAATTGTTGTCAGAAGTTTTGGTTTGAAATTCAGCGAAAAAAAAAACAAAAAAAAACTAATTTTGCTGGTTTGTGGAGAGGACCAGGGGCCTTGGAGTGATTTTTCTGCGAGTACGGATCAGAAAGTTGAAAGTGGCCGATGCTTTTTTAGTATACTTATCTTAACCTTAAAATCTGATTTTCAGTAGCCCCACGCTTCTTTTTTGTACTTCACCGGATGCTCGGAGTTCTGCAAGGAAAGAAGTAAGTATCAATCGTATTTTGTGTCAATATTTTGCAAACTTTATTATTTTACAGAAGCTTGTTTTATTGTAATTTTTATATTATATTGAATTAGTTTATTGTGTTATATTTTAGTTTATATTCTTTTGTTTAACTCTCAAAAGGGCCTTTTACTCATTTTTGACATTTTTCATCCTGCAAAGTTTTTGGTTGTGAATAGAATTGTTGGATTAAATAAAACGGCCATGTCAGTTTAAACACATCATCTTTCATTTCTCAAAATGACCGCTCCCTTTCCTGTCTTTTTCTCGCCTTTTTCCCGCCGTGTTAGTATTTATATGTGTGGTGGGTCAGCACGAGCAGTGGGTGTCCCGGAAGTCCCACGATACGACTGAGCGCTACCCGGCCTCAGTATGCCACCCCGGGCTACGCAACCCTATGCTAATATTTAATGTCTGCAACTGCGGTGACTTCCGTGGTTGCAACAGTACCTCATCTTCTGTATACTGACGACCTCAAAATATACCACACAGTCAATTCCTATTCCGAGGCTATTTTTCTGCAAGCCAAAATAAACTATAACAGGCTTTATCTAAATGTTGGAAAGTGTTATGTTATAAGCTTCTCGAGAAAAAATTCAGTATTTGAGCACACTTATAACCTGAATGATTCTCCACTTCAAAAAATTGACCAGATCTATGACCTGGGCGATCTGTTGGACAGAAAGTTGAATTTCCATTCTCAATACGATACAATTCTTGCTCGGGCATGTAAGCAGCTCGGTTTCATAAACCGTCACGCCAAAGAATTCAAAAACCTATGGATCACCAAAACTCTATACACCTCATTTGTTCGCCCCCTCCTTGAATATAGTTGTATTATTTGGAATCCATGCTTTGGGAATTACAGCATCCGCATTGAATCTGTGCAGGAACAGTTTATTCGTTTTGCCTTGCGTGATGCTTATGACCCAAGAGACTTCGTTAACTTGCCACCTTACCAGCAAAGATTAAATATTTTGAATCTTTCCTCGCTCTCATCTCGGAGAAGTATCTTAAGTTCTGGCTTTGTTTTGAATGTAATCAATAAGATAGTAAATGTTGCATCACAACCAAGCAAAATCACGTTCAAGGAAACGATTAAACATACTAGGAACACTCGTCTGCTTCATGAAGATTAACATAGAACCACCTACGCAGACAACGAGCCAATAAATAGGTGTTGCAAGATCTTCAATTCCACGAGTGAACATTACTCTTCTTCTATCTCAATACGAGTACATAACTTCAAAAACAAAAAAGATTACCGACGCATTAAAATAAGTTATTGTTAAATATATATTTACTTTTTATGGGATTTGTTTAGATATAAGTACTTTTTTAGGGTTTTGTACTAACATACAAAACCCTATTGCAATCACGACCTGTGTCCGTCTGTCCGTCTGTCCGTCCGTCCGTCCGTCCGTCCGTCCGTCCGTCCGTCCGTCCGTCTGTACGTCACAGCACTTTTTCTCCGAAACTATAGAGGCTACAGCCATGAAACTTTGTAGAAAGGTCAGAAGTGGTGACCTCTTGAAAGTTTAAGAGTGGAAAAATTTTTCCAAGGAGTTTAAGGGGGGTCTCCCCATATAGGGAGGTGACCCCTCAAAAAAAAGGGTGTCGTTGGAAAGGTCTCAATGAGATCTTTTCCAAACAAGTCTTAAAATTGCCTTATAAGTACCGATGGGAGCAGGGGAAGGGGAAATGTACGAACTTTTCGCGTACCCCCCCTCGCGATTGGACACCTTCCATCCGAAAAATCTGAAAAAAATCATGAATGTAGGCCTTCATGAGTACAACAACAACAAATACATGAGAAGTCGAAATTCACTCAACTTTGTTAGTAATAGTATGATTTATCGATTTTGTGTTTTCTTGAATATAATCTAAACGGTACCCTTAAATTCGATAAAATTCAACAAACAGATGACTATTTATAAGATTGATCTTTTCTGAAAGTTTCATAAAGATCGAATGGTATTTACCGAAGTTATAGCGAGTTGAATTTTCCTGTATTACTATGGAGCAATATGCCCTGTATTACTATGGAAACATATTGCTATGGAGCCATATGCGCTTTTTACCGACTTAGACACTACAGCTTTGCTAGAATTTGCATGAAAATTTCAGGAGTGATAGATATCATGAAGATGAGTACATACAATTGAAACAAGTCGAAGAGGCAGGAGAGAGCTCCTAGCTAAAGGGCTTTGTAACCATTCTAGGATTCGAAAAAATAGGCCATGAATCGATGATTACAGTACAGAAGAGTGGCCCCTGAAAAAAAATTTCATGAAAGGTAGCCGATATGAGTATCAATTGAAAGTTCTCTATGAGTGCTTTTCAAAACAGTTCTTAAACTGACAGTTTTTGCTTCAGTGGGGGCACAGGGGGGGGAAATACATGAAAAATGTGTTTCCTCCCTCGCGAATGGGCACCCGTGATCTAAAAAATCTGAAAAAATTATCAAAGGAGATATTTATGGGTATAACTATAACAAATACCTCAGAAGTCAAAATTCGTTAAACTTTGTCAATAATAGTATGATCCTCGAATTTCACATTTTCTCCAATAAAATCGTCTTTGACATGTTTCATGATTTTATTCGTTGCTGGTTACTGCATTTTGTAAGTTAAGTACAAAACCCTTCTGACATGAGCATAGGTCTGTCTACCCAACTTGTTTGTGATTGCGTTGATTGGCTTTTTAAATAAATAAATAAGATAAATAAATAAATAAATATCCCACTCGACTACCTTTGATTAAAAAAACTTTTTAAGGGCGAATTCGTTATTAGGAGGGACCCCACTTAAAAATTGTTTAAATTTTGGCTAAGACCTTAACTTTTGAGAAACCATCACTTCTGACCTTTTCACGAAGTTTGAGCATTCTAGCTTCTATAGTTTCTGAGGAAACCAGCAGTGAGGCACGAAGAGACGGACGGACAAACGGACAGACAGGTCGCGAAACTAGTTACAAAGACCTAAAAAAGACCTAAAAAATGAGAACTGCTCGAAATGATGTGTCAAATTGTTCCTGGCTACGTTGTCAGATTGACAGGAGAAGTGCTTAATGGGTAGTTCAGAAACAGTGCATGCTTGGAAGTTCCGCACTTAGGTAGTCAACAGCCTTAGCCTTCACTTCCCTTTCAAAAAAGGGGTTATAAAGTAGTAAGAAACCCTTAAAATAGCATTTATCCTCTCTGGACATCCAAAACTGTTTGTAAGATTCATTCGCTAGTAAGCTGATGTGTCTGATTTGCATTCTTGGTATTTGCTTTACTTCAAACCAAGCGATTCTAGAAAAGGACGCATTTTTACGTATTTTGACATTTCACTCTTTCAGACTTGGTAATCGTAGAATTTTTATGCAATAAAAAATAAAGCGGAGTCGATTTCAAAATAATCTTGCCTTTCTCATAAGTATCGATTGCTACAGTTTTCTTCTCAGAAAAATTTTAAAAAACAAGAATAATAATTTCACCTTTGTAACTCATTGAACATTTTTTAAAAAGGATAGTGTATTGATTTCAACTTTTCGGCTAACGATAATAGCCATCCTTTTAAAAAATCTCATTCCACACTAAGTCTCAGCGAAAATTTAAACGAAATTGCTGAAATCTGAACCCATTGTTACGAGTATTTTATTACGCGGTACAAAATTTATTTGAAGTACTGAATCCATCAAACCTTTTTCCATTTTTAATCAATTTATACAACCTTTCACTACGGCTTCACCTTCTGTTTAATATAAATTCTTTGAATTTCCTTTTTTAGCAAATATTCAAACAAAGAGAATTTCTATTCTACTAAAAAAAAATGTTCAACATTTATTCAATTGAGCAAAGATTGTTGTTGATATCTTCCTTGCCTAGAATTCGCCAAACCAAATAAATACTCGTAAATTGCCTTACCCCTGAGGTCTCAGTCCAAATCAACCTAATCAAACACTCAGGACAGGAATAGAAGACAAGGAACACATAGTTCAAGAATTCACCGGAATGAATCTTGACTTTGTTAGCTCCCCTCTTTTGGGGAATAACTTTCCTCTGAACATTTTAGGACAAAGTCAATGATACACGTACATTGATTCAAGCGAGAGGATGGAAATACGCTAGAATGCATTAATATTTGATTTGCAACAAGTGCCGTTTACTTTGCAACTATGTACAACCAAGAATAGTCCTTAAAAAGTCTTCTGCTTTAAATTCACTTCGAAAAAGGACAATATAACTATTTGATAACACTTGAGTAATTTGGTTTGTTTAGTGTTGGTTGGCCTATGTGCATATCAATTTATCAACGATAAAGGTAGAGTTTATTGCATAGTGCAAGAATAGTGATTTATCCTGCATACGACTTGTACTTGATGCAAACTAGATAGAATTAGTGATAGACACCTTTGAGGAAATTTCTTCAAAGCACCTCTGGAAAGTGCTTTCTTGAATTTCCGCTAAAAGCATAAATTGATTCATTTAATCAATTGCTGGTCACTTTGTAGTGGTAAAGGATGAACAAAACATTTCAAATGCTCCTCACAATAAACCTTTGATGCAGACTTCTTAGAATGGACTCCGTCTACAAGGAAAAGGCTTACTTGGCAATCGGAAGAATAAAACTCAAATTGTAATCTTAAAAGGAAAAGTTGAAATGTTCATCAGTTAATAAGGACTGCGAATTATTTTTTTAAGAAAACTCAGATTTCATCCGACTTGTTCTTATAAACTTTTCTTCAGTGGTATAATTTTTATTAAAATCTTCTTAAGTTTGAAGTTGCAAGGTGAATTGACCAAAGTCAACTTTGAGATACTTTCAGGGAAGTCATAAAATCCACCTGCGGAAAATAATCCAATTTTGAGGAATTTTCCTTTATTATCAAATTGTTAACAAACTCGTGGTCGAAAGCGGGAAGTTTTCCCTTTAGTTATTCGATTGGGGTATGAGGAGTCACTCGAAAAGGCACTTTCGAACGTTTGATATTTACGAGAAAGTTGGTTCTATCAGAGACATGGGGCGTGAATTTGATTAGGTATATTTTATGGCCGAATATTTGATTACATGAATGTAATGATAGAAATAACTTATTGTCACTATTGTATTTTTTCAAGTGATTATGAATGAATGATAAGCGAATCAATATCGGTAAGCTTTATGAAATTTCCACTGTAATTAACGGATTATTAAGTCGGGATATGGCAGTAAGCTTGTTTGGACAGATGGTATGAAATCCATTTTAATATTGTGCTGAACATTGATGAATGGCAGGTGATATGCTTAATGATGTAGAAAATACTCCTGCAGTAACAAAAATATGATTTATTTTTTATTTCCTTATTATTAATTATGATTATAGAAAATAGCACAATGCTTTTTACGATGATTACATAGATTAGCCGTTTTGGTAATTGCGTGTGGTAAACGGGTACAGTGACTTTTAATTTGCGGTATGCTTTTGGGTAGCTTCGAACTCTAGCTGATGTGGTCTTAACAAACGTTGTGTCTGGCAGGGGTAGATCCAGGTACGTATTTTGAGAGGGCGGGAGCAAGAGGTCACAACTTCAAACTTTAGAATCACTTTTTACCCTTCACGTTGAGGATCCTTCGGCTTGGGACCTCGGACCCGGTTTGCTCGTTGGAGACGGTTGTAAGAATCGCCACTCGTTTGTCCCTTGGTCTCAGGTAGTCGCCAAGTGAGAAACGCGACCGGTGAACGTCCCTCTCACAGCTGGAATCAAGATCTATTATCTTAGCTTGGCGGAGCCACCCCAATAGGATTCATGTAGAAAGAAAGAATTATTCAAGGCCAGATGGACCACTTCGCACTTTTTAATCGGTATGTGCTCATCTGACGTAACACGAACTGAAAACTTCCTGAAAAATGTATTCCGGACCCTGAAACACACCCGAGCCAGGTATACAATCCACTCAAGAATAATTTTCAAATATATTTCAAGTCTGTGATTTAAAAAAACAAAGAATACCAATCGCAAAATATGATTTACCATTTAGTTAAATACCAAATGCACAATATATTCACAAGACCTGTTCTTACGTCTAATTTTCCTGTTTGATAACCCCCCGATTTAAGTCACGTCGTGAAGTTATCTCTCCAGCGCCCTACTCAACGAGCTTCCACAGCAAATATTCCCCCTTCGTTGATGAAAATTCCACCAAATTATTTCCTATTACCTCGATGAGCTATTGAAGAAACTTCCTTGATATCTCGTCGCACTGTCGATCCTCGTCCACCAAAAGTCATCCTTCCTTTGTCCGCAGGTTTCTTATCAGCTTGGTTTCAACCGGCGAGCCGTTAATTTTTCTTCGAGGTAATTCAACTTTCAATTGTGGTACTGGCTTGCATCATCGGGTACACACCTTTGTCCCACATTCGCTCAATCAGGTTTCGCCGTCGTTGGTTGGTCGATGGATTGTCATCCGTAAATGTCAATTCGCGCAGCGTAAGCACGTCTAGAATTTGGCTACTGCTTTCAACATATGCTCCCAGGATCCAAGCTGCAGCACGATGAATCTTCGATGACTTAATAGCTGGGAATGCTTCGATTAGTTTTTCTACAGTCGAATTGCAGAGTAATGGAAATTTTTGTATGGCCTCATGGATAACTATCAACACATCTGTAGCAGCAAGTTCATTGTTGTCTATCAAGGATTCGACAAGGACTAGACCGACTGTTGCGGGAATGTCAGGGAATCTAATTGAATAGCTATGGTTTTCAAATTTTACCTTTGTTTTATGCACGAACTGGGTCATTATTTTTGTATTCTGGCTACACTAAAGTTCCAAGCTTTACAAAACATTGAACGTTTTTCATAATCGAGGCGTGTTATTGATTTTAAGGCATTTAATGAACGGTAGTATGTGACCCTTATAAAAGCAAAATTCTTCAAAATTAGGCTGATTAATGTTCAAGCCCCGATCAAACAAAGTTGGGCCTAAAGCATACTTGACGTCCGTAGATATCGAGGAGCCAATTGTAACTCAGATCATTATTTAATCAAATTAACCTATTGATGTCGTATGTCAAAGATATACTCAGTAAAGCCCAGCCCGCTTCAAAAATTTGACATAAAAAGGCTCTAAACGGTGTTTGTGGCAAAACATTTCACAGTGACCCTCAACAACCAACTGGACACATCGCTGAAAACAAGCAACTAGCTCTGGAACAGACAATCGGAAATCAAATCCGGTGCCAGAAGAATGATTGGCTTGATGATAAGTGCAAGAATGCGTTACACAAAAAGAATCAGACGTACAAAGATTACGTAAGTAAGAAAACTAGGACGAAGAGAAAATACGAATAAAATCTCAGAAGAGTAAAATAATTAGAATTAATAAGAGAAAATACTGTGACGAACAATTGAGAAGCATCGTTGTAAGTCTAGCGAGTAACAACACATGACAAGTATACAAAGTATTGAAAAGCCTGAAACGAGGTCACCAGCCAAAACCGACGTTCTGTCGTTATGGCATCGTCAATATCGTCGCTGATGAAGCCAATATTAAGGAAAGATGGTTATCATATTTCAAAAACCTCCTCATTCTTCCGCAAAGCTCAAGAGCATTGGCCCCACTAACTCTGGATGAAGTTTGTTCCACCTTCAACGCTCCAAAGGATGACAAAGTGCCGGGCATCGATGAAATTCCAGTGGAGCTTACAAAATATGGTGGCAGCGGTATTCAGAGAGCTAATCATAAAGTCATCCAGCACATTTGGTAACAAGAACATATGCCGGATGAGTGGAGCCAATCGATTATATTCCCTATCCAAAAAAAAAGTGACAAGCTATAGCGCGAAAATTATAGAGGCATATCACTACTTTGTATGGCGTATAAAATATTCTCAAAGATCTCAGAAAGTAAAATCGGAACATACACCGACAGTATTATTGGGGAGTATCAAGGTGGCTTTAGAGTAGGTAAACCGACAATAGACCAATTGTTCATTGTCAAGTGGATACTTGAGAAATGTTGGGAGTTCAACATAGACGTACACCAAATATTCGTTGACTTTAAGGAAGTAGATGACAGTATTAATTGTAACGTAGTACACCAAATAATGCTTTGATTTGGTAGCCCAGCCCAATCAGTCCGTCTTACCAAAATGACAATGACATCAAAGACCTCCCAAGTTCGCATCAATAACCAATTCGCCGACACCTGTGACACAGATATCGGGCTAAAATAGGGAGCTTGGCTGGTCCTGAGGCAAATAATCAAAGCGAAGCTAGATGGAGACAAATGGCAAATTCGATGCAGCCATGAGCTGTCTGAAATTTTTGACGAGTCGGAATTCTCAACGGTTGTAAGACTGCCGAAGCTGCAATGGGCTGGCCAGGTGGAGACCAGTCGGGAAACTAAGGAAACGCTGGTTTGACTCGGTCAACGAAGGCAGTTCATCGCTGCTCGGATTTCGAAATCGGAGGACGCGGTTAATGGACCAAGATAGTTGGAGGCGCTATTTGCAGGAAGCGAATGCCCGAGAGGGGTTTTAGTCCTACAAAAAAGAAGAAAGAGTAGTGATTTATTTTACTGAGTAGTGAGGGAAAAATGTCTCGCAGTAAACCATTAGTGTTATTACTTTTCCCTTCAAAAGCATATAATAGTATTGAATCAATCAATCAACAAATAACAAAATTCCATTGAAAAATTACGCTTTTAATATTATGATTGAGTTTTTCTTGTACCGTTCCATTACTGGAACAGTAGGAATATATATTTACCTCTGTAATATTATGTTTGAGGCGGTATAGTATATTGAATTTATAAGGCTCGCGTTTCATTCATTTTGTGTTAGATTGACTTTTGATCAAATTCTTTCATATATGGAAGAAAAGGATAATGTTTTGCGGGCAATTGCTTATACTATGCCTCCAAAATGCAACGAGTTAGGTGACAAAGATGGTGGTGATGAAGAACCGCATGATATAAATCACCTGTCTAGAAGTACGGGCTATGATCGACATTGAAACAAATGTTAAGTTAGCAGAGCATGACATGAATTATCCTACACCTGGTTTGGCTAGCGATAATCTAAAATTGATCTTCCTCACTTTAAAAGAAAAAAGGCTGAAGTAGCAAGAAAATGGAGATCTATTGATATGGCATATAAGCCAGAAAAAGAATATGTACCACCTTCATTTTCAAATGTTATAGTGCATCTAATTGATTTTTTTGAGTTTTTTTGGATAGTGAAGTTTTCGCACTTCTTCATTCAGAAATGGAAAAGAATGCGGTCCAAAAGGGGTAAGACAGTTTCAAGGTAACCGTTGCAGAAATCAAGCATTTTATTGATATTTTACTGCTAACTGGTTATAACAATGAAGCTAGGTATCGCATGTATTGGGGGCAAATCATTGACTGCATTTTTCAAGGAGTAGCATCGGTTCTGCCAAGAAACCGGTTTGAAGAGTTGCTGCTATTCTTCCATGCAGCCGATAACTACCGTAGAAGCCAGGTACGTTTAATTTAGCCAGACTCATTCAGGTTAGACGACGGAGGTAAATTTATTATAAATATATTTCTTAATTTCAAAGGATTAACTATCAGTGTACTCATGCTGCTTCCGGGATTACTTTGGTTCGATATAATGACAATGACATCGTCACTGTTGTATGAACTAAATCTGGTAGTCATCCTGTCGGGAAAGTGATGCGTTTCTGTGATAAACAGAAAAAAGGAATTGATCAGCCCAGGTGGATTATCAATTATAATTGAAACATGGGGGGCGTAGATCAATTAAACCAGGATGCGATTCTTTGGACGGACTATAAGCCCATTCAGTTATGATGCGGACCTGCGGCCAAAGTTTGATACTGACCATATCACCTTGTAGAGTACCGATATAAGCGAAGGCCCGAAATAGGCTGTAGTTCTACAACAATAACAAAAAAATAAGTATATGTATTTTAAAGTTATAGGAGCTTAATCTAAACTAAAATAAATAAACTGGAATTATTTAAACTAACTAAAATATATCTGTAAAACTAACTTAAAATAATAATCCTACTCAAATAGCTAACTTTACCAAAACCCTAAATAAAACCCAATAAACTATAGCTCAACTAAACCTAAACTCTCCCAAAAGATAAATCAACCAAATAGCTAATTCTATCTATTAAACGAGATCAACAAATAAACCTTAACAGTCAATAAATCATAATAAGCAAGAGGCATGAGCGCATCCGAGCTATTCTTAAATTGAATTACTAAAACTGGCTTTGCTATCATTTCTTCAAATGACCCCCCTTAAAAGGAAAAAGCAAAGAAAATGTAATTAAATAGGATGAGGGTTAAAAATAAGATACATACAGAGCAGAAAATCCACAACAGTGCCTGGCATAGCAATGGAATTCGAAGGCCGATCCACCTCATCGGGCCGACTACGAGACCATTATGAAACGCAACGGACTTAATAATAGCTCGGACAAGACCCGCGCAAATTTCAAAGCTGAAACCAGTTGGATGATGGGAGGGTCGAAAGCGTTAGCTAATTCCAAGAGTTCGATCCAAGTCTAACTATCCCGTGCAGGGAGCCAACGACTTAAAATTCGGTTAATCCCAACCAACATCCACACTGCCACAGCATGACTGCTGTTATAGCCGGTGAGGATAGTAAAACATAAAATTCCATTACCATGGGCGCCACTGCATCCCGTGATCAGAAATCTATTAATAAAAATATCGAAACGCAAAATTAAACTTATAAACCATCATTAAAAATGTAATAGAACTATGAATCCGTCATTTGAAACGTAACTAATATCATCAAACCAACAAAAAAAAAAAAAAAAATATATATATATATATATATATATATATATAAATATATATATACATATATATATTTCCCTGGAATGTACAGGCTACTATTCACGTCAGGTATCGAGCAATCACCTAAGACAACTGCTCGAAAATCGGCATAACACCAATCCGAATTTTAATTGTAGATTTGAAAAATTTAACTATTCCAATTTATAGTTTTATAAGTTATAAAATATTTTTTATACTTATATAAGTTATTAAAATATTTTTTTAAAATAAATATAAGTTTTTTATTATCTTGTTCCTCTCTGTGATAAATTTAAATTTTTCCTTATAATTATATCCTTCATGATATTTATCTTTTATTATTGTTTAAATTTTGCTACATTATCTTCTATTAATTTAAAAAAATTCAAATATGCAATTAAAATTCGAACATGGCAACCCCTTTTCAACGCAGTTCATTCATGTATTGCAGTTCCGTAATGCAATCTAGAATGGATGGAAGGCTCCTCAACTACCGTTGCGACTAGTCCCGCAAGGTGACGATTGCAAATGAGGTGAGGAGTCCTACTTGGGCGGATCAAAAGTCTGTTTCTGATCGCCACGCGTTGCGCACGTCGCTAGAATCGCGCGGCAACGAAGGAACGCTTTTTTATCTTTGCTGTCTGACGCGGATGAGGGGGGGAAAGTCAGCGTTCGCGGAGACGGTTGTTGCGTGTGCATTTTATCAAGAGAAGTAGTGGAAAACATATGTCGTGTTGTCGAGTTCTGTATTGGGGTCATATTGAACCGCGGATAAGACGAAATTGAAGTTTCTCGGGCTGCAGCTGCATTCACTTCTTACAATCTTAACCCCAACTTAGTCTCGGATACCAAATTTGTGTTCTAAAATCACGTGGTCCTGCCTGCTGTCTTTGGGCTTATTTCCCGGTCGATAAACGGTTGCGCAAGCGTACAGGAAATCTTTCTACCGCTGCTGCAAATCTTGCCTGGCTTCAGGCGCAAGGAACAAAGCAAAATCAATCGATTCGAGTTGTGCAAACTTATTGCTTTCTGGCATAGTTGGTCGGATTGAGGTATATCGTGACTTGCACGCAGTTATTTGCCGCCCACGACACCGCAATGCTAGCCCGATAGCATATCCACACGTCCTCAGATAATGCCAATCTCGGCGGACCCTCCATCCTCTTTTGCCGAAGCAGTAGATAATTGCTGCAGTCCTTTACGGACATTTGCAATTACCTATATCACTATAACTCCAGGTACACACGCCCAACAAATCTAAGACTGGAAAAATTTAAACTACCATAAAAAGCGAGCAATATCTAACCAAAATGACGGTAATGTAAACCAAGTAATTTTGGGCGCCATTCTGTTGCAAAGCAGCGAATGGTGCTACTATATAGTACGTCGAATGAACGAACAAAAACCAAAATAATTAGGCGCCATTCTGTTGCAATCGCGGAGGTCACCGCAGTTGTAGACATTAATTTCAAGCAAAAGGGTGCATAACCCGGGGTGGCATACTGAGGGCCGCCAGTATTCAGTCGTGTCGCGTGTCGTCCGGTGCACCCTCTACTCGTGCTGAGCCATCCTACACATTAACCATCACGGAGGGTAAAGGACGGTAGAAGAGGGGGCTATTTCGCGAAGTGAAAAATTATTATTTCGTACAATTCATGGCCATTATATTTAAACAGAAATTAATTTACACAATAAAAATTCAAAAAAGAAAATTTAGACAAGAAACTCAAAGCCCCCTTTAAAAATTTAATTAAATTCAAAAACGGTAATATCAATTTCAAACTAATATCAAACCAAATATAAATCAAATAATTCTCAGAATAAATTCAGGTGTTCAGTGTTAACAAGCAAGGAAGGAAAGAAAGAAAACAAAAACCAATACAAAATAACTCTTGTATATCTGCGGAGCGCTCTGCAACTGGAAGGGGAACAATTGCTGAAATTTTATTAAATTTGGATTTCCTGTCTACTTACGTTTCACTCCCGAACAGAAAGGTTGTCACAACAACGAAAAACTAACAGTCACGATCGGCGCCTCAAAATCATGGATTTTCACCCAGTCATACATCCGTTATTTATGCTCTGGAAGTCTGATTAGTTCATTATGGCTACCAAAATTCTTTTAAAAATTTAGATCAGTTAACATTTACTTCACTTTTATAATTTATTTTATTTATATATATATATATATATATATATATATATATATATATATATATATATATATCTCTATGTATGTTTATATATATATATATATATATATATATATATATATATATATATATATATATATATATATATATTGTTACATGTACAAATAATTACATGTACAAATAATTCTGCGAGCTACTGTCGCACTTGTTTTCATCATCATTAAGAACGTCAACGAATGAATTTACTCGAACCCAACAAGCATGATCAACATCTGCAAGTGACGTCACTCCATTCATGAACTTGCTCGAACCTACCAGGTACCTCTCGGTAGAACATTCGCCCATATACGAGAAATGGGTGAATAGGTAGAGACCCTATATAAAGGCGAGCTGAATGAATGGGGAGAATCATTCATTCGACCGCGATAAGAACTGCGAAAGTGTGTGGGAAGTGTGTTTCGTAATAGCGAAGTGATTCAGAAGACAATTGCGATAAGAAATTTATGGACAAGTGTTAGATTTTTTAATAGTGAAAATTAAAATTAGTGAAAGTGTTAAACTGATTATTGTGCATTTTCTTGAATTAAATAAACACTTTTAACTTAAATTAAAAGACATTGCGTTTTCATTTTCCCGGAACATTAAAATTATTGGCCGCGAACCGAATAACACGCGACAATATATATATGTACAATTAAATATGAAACATTACTTCGGGTATATGTGCACCTCGTGCTGCTTTACAGACTCAAACGATGATTGTAATTTTCGATGACATTTTCACATTTCCGACGTTATTAGGCGTATGTTGGCTCGAATATTGTTTTCTAATGCTTCAGTAGTCTGGGGAGCATCAGCTTAAACACGATCCTTCAGAAATCCCCAAAGGAAGAAGTCACATAGAGTCAAATCACACGATTTCGGCGGCCAATTTATGGGTCCATTTCGTGAAATTATTCGGTTTCCAAACTTGGTCTTCAATAAGTCAATAGTCTGTAAAGCAGCACGAGGTGCACATATGCCCGAAGTAATGTTTCATATGTAATTGTAAGGGACCAAATTTTCATAATAAATAAACATTACAGCTCAATCTTCACAAAAACTTTTCTTTTTCGACAAAAATGTGTACACTTGTTATGAATCACCCTCTATATATACATATATATATATATATATATATATATATATATATATATAAATATATATATGTATATGTATATATATATATATATATATATATATATATATATATATATATATATATATATATATATCTATATATACTCTGTGTATTTTCCCCTGTTTAGCGCTTCCAGACTATCCTGTGTTTTCATATTTTCCATTTAAACGCTATTAATTTGTTTTTTCCGCCAAATATATATTTCGGGAGTAAGTTGCTCCCTTCTTCAGTGCCAAATATTTTGCACTGAAGAAGGGAAGCGAATTATATATTTGTCGGAAAAAACAAAATAATAGCGTTTAAATGGAAAATATGAAAACACAGGATATATATATATATATATATATATATATATATATATATATATATATATATATATATATATATACTCGTATATATATATATAAATATATATATATATATATATATACTCGTATATATATATATAAATATATATATATATATATATACTCGTATATATATATATATATATATATATATATATATATATATATATATATATATATATATATATATATATATATATACATATATATGTATATATATATATATATATACATATATGTATATATATATATATATATATATATATATATATATATATATATATATATATATATATATATGTGTATGTATATATATATATATATATATATATATATGTGTATGTATATATATATATATATATATATATATATATATATATATATATATATATATATATATATATATATATAATATATGTACATAGGGTACGCCAGCGAAATCCGGAAAGAACACGCAGTTTATAATAATAATTATTTATTACATATAAAATAGCATTTAGCACAAAAGTTATTATATCTTAATTCTAGGTATTCTCCTTAAATTTACAACTCAATATAACCCCCGCTTGCTTCAATCACCACTTGAATTCTCCAGCTGAGTCGCAAGCACGCCTTCTTTAACTGCTCTTGGTGCAAATTGATGAATGCTGCTTCAACAGCGGCCTGTAGGGATGCCACATTTGGATGTCTGGACTTGTTAGTAAGCCGCTCAATAACGCTCCATATGTAATAGACCAGTGGGTTTAAGTCTAGGCTGTTGGGAAGCCAAAACCGGGTGCGAGCCGTAGCTTTGTTCTTCGGTAAACACAGAAGCAAGTGATAGCGGGCTTTTTTTAGGGTATTGTAAAATTATTTTACAATACCCTATTAGTTTCGCGTCCTGTCTGTCCGTCTGTCCGTCCGTCCGTCCGTCCGTCCGTCCGTCCGTCCGTCCGTCCGTCCGTCCGTGTGTCACACCACTTTTTCTCGCAAACTACATAAGCTAGAAACATAAGATTTTGTAGGTAGGTGCAAAGTGACGCCCTCTTCAAAGTTTCAATACGAAAAAAAATGTATAAGGTCTTTAAGGGGGGTCCCCCCATATAGGGGAGTTGACCCTGAAAAAAAAGTTTTCATCGCATGTAGGCAATATGGGTATCAAATGAAAGGTCTTAATGAGCACTTTTCAAAACAGGTCTTAAAATGACAAATTTTGCTTCGAGGGGTGCAGGGGAAGGGGAAATGTACGAAAATTTTGTGTCCCCCCCCCTCGCGATTGGACACCTTTGACCCGAAAAATCTGAAAAAAATCATGAATATAGGCCCTTATGAGTACAACAACAGCAAATACGTGAGAAGTCGTAATTCACTCAACTTTGTTAGTAATAGTATGATTTATCGATTTTATATTTTCTTGAATAAAATGTTAACGGTACCCTTAAATTTAATAAAATTCAGTACACAGATGACTATCGATAAGATTAATCTGTCCTGAAAGTTTCATAAAGATCGAGTGGTATTTAATGAAGTTATAGCGATTTGAATTTTCCTGTATTACTATGGAACAATATGCGCTGTAAAACATATGGCTATGCAACAATAAGCACTTTTTACTGACTCAGATACTACAGCTTTGTTAGGATTTGCATGAAAGTTTCAGGAATGATAGGTATCATGAATTCACTTGAGAATTGGCTCAGCTAGTGGTAGTAGTAATCGTTAAGCAAAATAGTGGCTGTTTTAAATGCGAAGATTGAATAATTTTGAGTTATTTTGCCCCAACTTCAACGTTTAAGGCGCATGCTTTTAACACTTGATTCAATTTAATGAATGACTGAAGATGAGTACCTACAATTAATACTCATATGTGAAACAAGTCGAGGAGGCAGGAGAGAGCTCCTAGCAAAAGGGCTTTGTAACCATTCTAGGATTCGAAAAAATAGGCCATGAATCGACGATTACAGTACAGGGGAGTGGCCGCTGAAAAAAAAATGTCATCAAAGCTAGCCAATATGAATATCAAATGAAAGTTCTTTATAAGAGCTTTTCAAAACAGTACTTGAACTGACAATTTTTCCTTCACAAGGGTAACAAATACCTTAGAAGTCGAAATTCGATCAACTTTGTTAATAATAGTACATTCTATAAATTTTGCTTTTTTGTCTATAAAATCAAGGAGTGACCCTTAGATTTCCCAAAATCTATAATTTAAATTTTCTGAAAATGATTGTATATGGTTCGAAAATTTCACAATAATTGAACTATAAACAGCTAAGTTACAGCTGATTGAATATTTAACAATTACAACAACATTTACACGTGATACTAGGAAGATACGTGCTTGCAACGGACCGAGACACTACAAATAAATAGGAATTTTGATAAAATTTTTAGAAATGGTTTGTAATATCTATCATGACTAATCAAGCGACGAGGTCAAACCATTTGAACCAAAATGGTGGCGAGTTTAAAATCATAATTACCATAATAATTTCTCGAACTCAATTTATGGAATCTATTATATTAGCCAAGTTTTGATATGCATAATGTATTGTTTGATTCACTAATTGTTTTACAATACCCTTCTGGCAGGAGCATTCTCCTGCTACTTCAACTTGTTTTGTTTTAGCATTACGTGCGACGTGCACCTCTGGTCATCTTCGAAGCATGGAAGCCTCACTTACACCCAAGATGGCCACCATTTTTCTGAGCGAGCTCTCAGGATCCTGTGAAATGAGGTCTTGGGCCCTATGAACAACTTCAGGGGTCCTTGCCGTCTTCTCCTTCGCATGATTTTTCTATGCTGCCTTCCTCACAAACTGTGGATTTCGTATCCCCGAAAAGTCATATAATTCCTGCTCGCGACCCTTCCCGCACGAAGACTTTCAATAACCCACTCTATTCGATTGTATTCTGCACTAGATTGCACCAGCTCCGCCGTTTAGTATTCATGCACGTATGCACAAATGTCCACTCAATTGAAATGACAACACATGACTACTATCGTTGAGATCCACTACAGCGACAAATTATCCATATTTATATAGATATATATATATAAATATATATATATATATATATATATATATATATATATATATATATATATATATATATATATATGTATATATATATATATATATATATATATATATATATATATATATATATATATATATATATATATATATATATATTGTTACATGTACAAATAATTCTGCGAGCTACTGTCGCAATTGTTTTCACAACAATGAAGAACACGAATTCACTCGAAACCACGAGAACCCAACAAGCATGATCAACATCTGCAAGTGACGTCACTCCATTCATTAATTTGCTCGAATCTACCAGGTACCTCTCGGTAGAACATTCGCCAATAAAAGAGAAATGGGTGAATAGGTAGAGACCCTATATAAAGGCGAGCTGAATGAATGGGGGGATCATCATTCATTACAACTGCGATATAGTGGAACGCGAAGTAAAGACGATTGATTGTTTGAGTGCGAAGTGATTTTAAGTGGACAGTTGAATGACAAATTTATAGACTTAGTGAAAATTAAAATTAGTGAAAGTGTTAACTGATTATTGTGCATTTTATTTAATTAAATAAACTCTTTTCACTTAAATTAAAAGACATTGCGTTTTCACTTTCCCGGAACATTAAAATTATTGGCCGCGAACCAATAACACGCGACAGTGGTGTCAAGAAGTGCGAAAGAAAAATTTTGAAAGTGAATATTTGAGCATTTTTATAGTGCACAATAGGAAAATTTAAAGAAACATTAAAAATGCCACGAAGCTTAAACTTAAAAATTAATGAATTGACCATGTCGGAGCTTAAGGAAGAGTTGGAACAGCGAAACCTGGCTACGCAAGGTACAAAGGCCACACTGATTGCACGCTTGCGTGACGCAATTGAATCGGAAGGCGCGTATCTGGATTCGGGTGAGCCCTCAGATGCAGAAAAAGGCGCAGAAGGTGGTGAAGCAGAAACAAAAAAACCAAAGGAACCAGAAAATACGCTGATGCAAATGTTGATGCTGATGCAGCAAGAGCAGCGACAACAGTCATCCAATTTAACTGCGAAGCTAAATGAACAATCAGCGCAGCTAAATGAACAATCAGCGCAGCTAAACGAACAGACATATAGTTTAGCTGTGAAGCTAAATGAACAATCAGCGAAGCTTAGTGAACAATCAGCGCAGCTAAATGAACAGACATCCAGTTTAGCTGCGAAGCTAAATGAACAATCAGCCAAGCTAGACCAACAAGCGTTCGAAATCAAGGCGGACATCACACAGAAGCTGGAAAAACAGTCAACCGAAATAAAAGCGGAGCTCAGTAGTCTCAACAACCAAATTAAATGCGTCGAGGAGAAGGTATACCAGGTCGAGGAGAGAATCAACCTTGAGATCAGCCAGGTAAACCATGAGATGGAAAAAGTGAAAAAGGACTTGGAAGCAGCGAAGGCAGTAGTAACCGCCTCACCAGCCCCACTCCTAACCGCAGCGCAAAGCTCATCTAGAAATGTGCAAGCACCAATATTCGATGGGCAAACAGTCTGGACTATTTACAAAACCCAGTTTGAAGCAGCTGCTCGCATAAATCACTGGAACGAGCAGGAACGAGCAACTGCATTGATTCTTGCTCTAAGAGGCCCAGCTGCCGAGCTGTTGCAGACGATCCCCGTTGAATTGCACTCAAACTCGAATGCTATAATGAATGCGCTCGACATGCGTTATGGAGATGATCATCTAAAGCAGATTTATCGGCCACAGCTAAGACATCGGGTGCAGAAGTCTGGTGAAACCCTACAGCAGCTAGCCCAAGACATTGAGCGACTAGCACTTTTGGCTTACCCAGCCTACGACCCAGAACATCGAGATGATGCAGCGACAGAAGCATTCATCAGCGCACTAAAGGACCCGGAATTGCAACAAGCCGTGCGTTTAGCCCAAAAGCAAACGGTTAAGGACGCATTGGCTTACAGTCTGAACTTTGAGGCAGCGAAGAATGCGACTCGTACCACTGCCCGGGTCCGTGAGGTAGTGGCAGAAGAGTGCAGGTGTGAGCGCGTGGAAATTGAGTGAGACCCGCATGTAAATGGTGCGCCTGGATGCTGGAATTGCGGAGAGAAGGAGCACCTGCAAAGAGACTGCAAGAAGCGGAGAAAGCCGAGCTATTTTTCAGGGTGTGCAGCTAGGAGGAGATCCAGACCGAGTCAGGAGCCCAGAATGGAAACCCTTCAAACAGAGGGGTCGGGAAACATGTAAGAGCCAACTTCGTGGGGCAGATGTTGGCTAGGAGGATCGACGTCCCCAGCACCACCATCATCGTGTCAAGACTACATCGTGGAGAAGCGGACTTATGCCTTCCGGGTCAAGTTGACGGAGAACACTGCACCATAACAATCGACACTGGTGCAACCCGATCGATTATCCGACCAGACCTAGTTAGACAGCAACAACTTCACAAGGGCAGAATTTTCTCACTACGGACAGCTACGGGAGAAACTGCACCTGTCCATAGAAAGGTCAACCTCCAGATACAGTTGGGAGACCTTGTGTCCCGACATAATTTTCTGGTCGCGAACATTATGGATGACTGCATTCTCGGAATGGATTTTCTGCGACCACATGGAATCACGTTGGATTTGGGCAAACGTGTATTGAAATGGCAGAATGTCGAAGTACTGATGGAGGATCCCAGCGTCCAAATTCCCAAGATGAATGTAGTGGTATGTACTGACACTGATGTACCGAATTCTTCCGAAAGCATTGTATGGGCCAAGCTTGATGGTGATTCTGGAGACCGCCGATCTTATTTGATAGAGCCAACGAAGACGTCCACATTGCGCAGTTTGATTGTAGGACAATGCCTTGTAAGATCTTTAAGGAACGGATATGTGCCGGTTAGAGTCCTTAACACCGCAGACTCAACCACGAGCATCAAAGCGGGAGAAGTCATCGGCAGCTGCCAGCCTGTTTCCACCATCACCTCTTTGGAAGCTACTCACGACCATCATTGGAAAAGGAGGCAAGACACAGACAAAGCCCGGGAATCCACGTCTGCAATATTGAAGCAGGTCAAACTGCCAGTGCAGCTATTCAAACGAGCCTCTCATCTGGTCACCAAGTACAGTGACATCTTCTCAACAAGCCCGGATGACCAAGGCCGAACGAGTATGGTAACTCACGTCATAGATACACAGGGAGCCAAGCCGATTCGACAAGCACCGAGACGTCTCCCTATAGCCAAACAAGGAGAAGTGAGCGCGCTGATCTCGGACATGGAAAAACAAGGCGTTATTGAACCTTCTGTCAGTCCATGGGCCGCGCCTGTAGTTCTAGTCAAGAAAAAGGATGGTAGCACTCGTTTTTGTGTCAACTATAGGCAGATTAACGACGTCACTAAGAAAGATAGTTACCCACTCCCACGCATCGATGACATCATGGACACTTTAGCCGACGCAAAATGGTTTTCTACACTCGATCTCTAGAGTGGCTACTGGCAGGTAGAAATTGACAAGAAGGACCGAGAGAAGACCGCATTTTCAGTTGGGACCGGATTGTGGCAATTTGTTGTGATGCCGTTTGGGCTTCGCAATGCTCCAGCCACTTTCGAACGCTTGATGGAATATGTGCTACGTGGTCTAACCTGGAAAACCTGCTTGGTATACCTAGATGACATCATCGTCATCGGTAGAACGTTCGAAGAGCATGTGCGGAACTTAGAAGAGGTTTTCTCCCGATTACGACTGGCAAATTTGAAACTTAGTCCCGAGAAGTGTACTCTTTTCGCAGATGAAGTAAAATACCTGGGACACGTCGTATCAGCAGAAGGGGTCAAAACAGACCCTGAGAAAATTCAAGCCGTGAAAAGCTGGTCAACACCAAACAACAAGCGCCAACTACGAAGTTTTCTGGGTCTGGCGACCAATATCGAAGATTCGTCAAAGACTTTGCCAAAATAGCTAAGTGTCTCCATCAGCTAACTGAGAAAAATCGTCCGTATGTCTGGAATGAACAATGCCAGACAGCCTTTGAGACCCTGAAGGAATAGTTGTGTGAATCACCCGTGCTGGCGTATCCGAAACCCGGAAAAATGTTTGTAGTTGACACCGATGCAAGCAACGGCGGTATTGGAGCTGTACTCTCCCAGTAGATCAATGGCGAAGAAAGAGTCCTCTCTTATTACAGTCGAGTTCTCTCAAAAAGTGAGAGGAATTACTGCGTGACCAAGAAGGAGCTATTGGCTATAATGGAGGCCACCAAGCAGTTCCACAAGTATCTATATGGCCAGAAATTTGTTCTTCGAACGGACCATGCATCACTGAGATGGTTGCTCAACTTCGAAAACCCCGAGGGACAAGTTGCGAGATGGATCGAAAGATTGCAGTCATACGACTACGAAATTGTTCATCGGAAGGGCGGAGTTCATGGAAATGCTGACGCCCTATCCCGCCGTCCATGTCCAGCTAACTGCAAGCATTGCCGACGGATTGAGGAAAAGGAACCGCTCGTTGATCTGCGATTGATAACGGCGGAATTCGATGAAGGTTGGTCATCGGAGGAGATTCGAAACGCCCAGTTAGCCGATGAAGACATCGGACCATTGCTCGTATGGAAGGAGACGACTGGGCGACCTGAGTGAAAAGACGTTTCAATGCATGGCGCAACCCTGAAAAGCTATTGGGCACAATGGAACTCCCTTCAGGTGGAGGGTGGCGTACTCAAGCGAAAATGGGAAACGGCGGATGGTAGCTCCTATAGGATGCAAACTATACTTCCCAAAAGCCGAATCCACGATGTGGTTAAGGAAATGCATGAAGGATCCTCGGGAGGCCACCTTGGTGTTAACAAGACCTTAGCGAAATTGCGGGAACGGTTCTACTGGCTCCACGCTCGAGAAGACGTAGAGGACTGGTGTCGCAGATGCACAATTTGCGCTTCCGTCAAAGGCCCAAAGCGACGACTGAGAAGACAAATGCAAACCTATAACGTAGGCGTGCCATTCGAAAGGATTGCTGTTGACATCGCAGGACCCTTTCCTGAATCCGATTGGGGAAATCGATATACGCTGGTTGTAGCCGATTATTTCAGCAAGTGGCCCGAGGTCTACCCCATTCCCAACCAGGAAGCAACTACCGTAGTTGAACAGCTAGTGTTAAATTGGGTCAGTAGGTACGGCGTACATTGCGAATTACATTCGGATCAAGGCCGAAACTTTGAGTCACTAGTTTTTGGCGAAATGTGCGAGCTGCTCGGAATACGGGAAACGAGGACAACACCGCTGCATCCCAGTCCGATGGAATAGTCGAACGTTTCAACGGCACTCTCAATAAACACCTTGCCAAGATGGTTGACGAGAACCAAAGGGACTGGGACCGACATATCCCACTATTTTTGATGGCGTACAGAGCGTCCGAACATGCATCGACGGGCCAAGCCCCAGCCAAAGTCATTTTTGGAAAGACTATTCGTCTACCGGCTGATATAAAGTTTGGAACACCCCCCGAGAAACCCCAAACGATCTCGGAGTACGCAAGTGATCTAAGACAACGGTTGAACCAGATACATCGGACAGTGCGAAAACACCTCGAATCGGCTACTGACCGCATGAAGACCCGGTATGATCTAAAGGCTAATTCTACTGGCTTTCAGCAAGATGACTTGGTGTGGCTATATAACCCGCAACGGCGAAAGGGTAGGTCTCCAAAGTTGCAACATAACTGGGAGGGACCATACCGAGTCACAAAGCGAATCAACGACGTCGTATATCGCATACAGGAACACCGTAAACCGAGAGCCAAAATGAAAATTGTGCATCTAGACCGTCTTGCCCCATATTACATCCAGAGAGAATTGACTACAACTGGCGACACATCTTTTCGGGGCGAAAAGAACTGAGATGGGGGCAGTGTTACATGTACAAATAATTCTGCGATCTACTGTCGCAATTGTTTTCACAACAATGAAGAACACGAATTCACTCGAAACCACGAGAACCCAACAAGCATGATCAACATCTGCAAGTGACGTCACTCCATTCATTAATTTGCTCGAATCTACCAGGTACCTCTCGGTAGAACATTCGCCAATAAAAGAGAAATGGGTGAATAGGTAGAGACCCTATATAAAGGCGAGCTGAATGAATGGGGGGATCATCATTCATTACAACTGCGATATAGTGGAACGCGAAGTAAAGACGATTGATTGTTTGAGTGCGAAGTGATTTTAAGTGGACAGTTGAATGACAAATTTATAGACTTAGTGAAAATTAAAATTAGTGAAAGTGTTAACTGATTATTGTGCATTTTATTTAATTAAATAAACTCTTTAACTTAAATTAAAAGACATTGCGTTTTCACTTTCCCGGAACATTAAAATTATTGGCCGCGAACCAATAACACGCGACAATATATATATATATATATATATATATATATATATATATATATAATTATATATATATATATATATATATATATACTTATATATATATATATATATATATATATATATATACTTATAGATATATATATATATATATATATATATATATATATATATATATATATATATATATATATATATATATATATATATATATATATATATGTAGTCTGTGTGGTCTAGTTGTTAGAGCATGAACGCATAAGCCGGAGGTCCCAGGTTCAAATCTGGTTGGGAGCAACGTGATTTAGTTCAGGGGATTTTTCAGACAGACTACGAGTGCACTCAGTGGTGATACCTGTATGTACTGATTTAATCAGATCATATCATAGCTGAGCAAGCACACGGGAGCATGGTACTGACCAAACCAACTTCCGAAAAAATCAATACGTTCATCAAAATGAGATACTCTAACTATCTCTAAGCGAAGGCCCGAGAGGGGCTGTAGTGCTACAAAGAAGAAGATATATATAAATATATATATATATATATATAAGTATATATATATATATATATATATATATATATATATATATATATATATATATGTATATATATATGCATAAATATATATACTTAATATATATATATATATATATATATATATATATATATATATACATAAATATATATACTTAATATATATATATATATATATATATATATATATATATATATATATATATATATATATATATATATATACATACATAAATATATATACTTAATATATATATTTATATATATATATATATATTTTTTTTTTTTCTTATTTTTCTTTTTGTTACTTTGTTTTTATATGCCCAACACTTGGTTCGTAAATATTGTGCCCTTGTACCAGACACTCGATTTAATAGTCTTTTGCTGATAAGGTTACCTTACATTCATATACGGCAAGATGAATTGTATTATTTCCGCCTGCACATCATTTTGTTCTTAATGCACTGCCGCTAACAAGTTCGGCTATCGATTCTTTTCAATTTAACTTACCTAATTTCGTCACCAACAGAACAAAGAACCTACCCTCCTGATCTAATTAACGTTTTTCTTCATACCCACTTTGCGAATCATCTTTTTAGTTCATACTATCCTTTTTTTCCACCTCAACCAATTAGTTGTCACCAACCAAAAACTGACTCAAAGACTTTTCTGTCCACGAATTCCCAATCAAACCTTTTGTTCGCTAATCGTAAATCCAAACTCACTCCGTCACCGAAAAAAAAACGCACTCTCCGAATCCAAATCAGGACTAACCCCTCAAAACCAATCCAGCAGTTCTTTTCTTCCCAATCAATGCTGCCGTACTGAGGTAACCTAATCGAAATTCAATACACCTCGATTCTGTTTCTCACACACATTTTCCAACAATTTCCCTTTTGCATACAAGTATATGGCAATTTGCATAACCATGATAGCGATTTGTTATATGCAAATCGTCATACACACGGAAACAATTGCTTTTGCCAAAATTAAAAACAGTGCTCCTGATCCCGGCGAACTTGAACCAAGGGTTACAGTGGACCCCACAAGTGAGAGCCTACGGTACTAGCACCGAAGCCATCTTCTAACAATGTCTCATTCATGAAATAAGCAACTGCAAATGTTCAAATTTTTTTAATGGGCGATAGTATGAAATTTGTTAGCAGGGAGGCGAAAATACATGTTTGCTAGTATAATAATGATTAAAATTTTGTGAGTGGGAAAGAATTAGATTTTCTTAGAAGGAAGGAATGAGATTTTGTTAGTAAAAGGGTATTAAATAAAGTAATGAATTAATGAAATTTTGTTAGTGGGAAGGATAGACTATTTTTTCTTATATTCCTAAAGAAAATAAATAAAAGAAAAAGTTTGTGTGCCCAAAATTAGGTGGAGGTGGTAACTAGGTCATTGGAGTTGTGAATGAGAGAATGTCGGTACGACCAGAACGCGCAACAAGCTGTCACGCGCTCCCGGTCCAGAACAAGTAGCTAGATCTTTGTGAAAGGGAGGTAAAATCTACATATTTACACCATGAGTTCGTAACTAACTCTGGACCACTCACTAAACACCTTCTCGGTCAACTTGAGAACCGTTTGATACATTAGTTCAAATTAGGCCTTGTTTTCCTATGCCTAGAGGCACCTTCGCTTGCTTTACAAGGAATGGGGACATCATTAACCTTGCGGGATAGAAATTCGGTGCTTTACATTTTTAAAATGTTAAAATTATTATGAAAAGCAAGACTTGTTCCTGGCAAAATATTACGAATTAAAAAATATATTGTTATTGTTTTTTATATTGTCATACTATATAATAATATTTTTTTTAATTTTGTAACGAAAGTATTTGATTGTCTATTTGACTTTTCCCAGCAATAAATCCTCCTGAAAAATCTGAAACCTATATAATTTTTCTCATGCACAAAAAACGAAAGGAGTACTCGTATAACGCTTAAAGATTTCAACTAAGACGATTAAGTTTCATACTATCAAGGTGAAAGATGTATTGCTTAGCCTGAGGATATAAATTGCAGCACAGGATATTGTACGTATGACTTGATTTTCAAAGGAGCTCCAAACAATGTGAAAGTTGAAGCTATCACGAATAACTGAAATTGCTGAACGTTTTTCCTTGGGCGGTCTTACATATTTCTCCCTGAAGCTGAATTGCTGACATTCCTTTCGTGTAGAGGCTTAATTAGCTGAAGAGAATTTTCCTCTTAATTTTTTTTTTGCTTGTTGAAGAATTATTCTATTGTTCATCACGAAAGATGATTTATAAATTATTCGGCATGATATACGATACTTTCTCTTTGCACATGTTGCAAGGGTGGACGTTGACTAAACGTGAGGCTGTTTCTCTGAAAACCGTACAAATTTATTTCAATTTATGTAAGAATATTTATCAGATATTCATTTTTGCCCTTGTGATACGAGTATGCTAAGACTATTTTATTCTGTGACGCTGACTAAATGAATTCGGTGTTTCATGTAACCACTGAAACGATTAGAAGCAGCATGCATACTTGAAGCGTTCAATTTCATACGCGGCTACATACTCATCATTTGCTATATGATGAAGTGAAATGTTACTGGATATTAATTTCCATAATGACAGATTCTGATGACATGTAATCAATGAATATCATGATCACCATCTCAATCTCATTATGTTATGTCTAGCTACCAACGTCGTACCAAACATCCAAACCTACATGAACAATTAACCGTTAAACCTGCATACACATGAGAAGAGAGCTTGCATAATTTCTTTTGTTTTAATTTAAACGTATGGTGTGACGGAATCAAGTGGATTGGTAGCAGGTGATATAAAAAAGGTAGATAATACATATTTTTCAACTCATTCGGAAATTGTTTCCAACAAAAAATATCGCCATTATTTATTAATATCTCCCCAAAAGATTTTCAATTGATTTCACAGCACTTTTCACATGATTGAATTAATCTTATCCAATTCAAAGGGTGGTAATGCTTGAAAGTATTTATCCGTGGCGTAAATAATTGCTCGCAGGATGCAATTAACGCTCTTCGGAAAACAATGCAAATTGGAATTCCAAATATTTGACCTACTTTATAATTATTGAAAATTTTTCGGGGATTGACTTTTCCTCTCTGATACTTTGGAGTATTTTCATTGTTATCGGATTTTTGTTTTGTGAAGGGTGAAATTTTTTTTAATTGATTGCTTTTGGAAATGGGCCCGATGAAATCTTTTATTATGTGAAAATAAAATGAATGAAATGGAAAGCATCATTGTGAAAATTTAAATAGTATCATTATTTCACCTGATGCTATTGTGTATCGAGTTGAACATACTGTGATGATGGGTGGAATTTCTGGGAATGTACATTGTTGTCCCTTAGAACGTCTTAAGCGGATTATTGTAAATATAGGGTCTTTTTGAATAAAAAAATTTCATCGAAATAATTTTAGCGTCCACATGAAAAACCTATGCATTGTTCTCCTAAGAAAAAAAACCGTTTGGATTTCAGATGGGCATGCTTTGGCGACAAGTTTCCAAGATTTTGTTTTGTACTATTTCCCATTGTTATGAGGGCGGCTGAATAATTTCTCTTTTTCGAAAAATCCTGCAGTTATATTTGAACACAAAACCATTCGAGTATCGAGCTCTCAATGCATATCAGCCATACAAAGTATTTCAGTAATTGTTTTTTAATTACGAAGTTGTGAAAATTATAGAGGCATCGCTTTACTGTTTGTAGTAATTCATAAAAAGGGCTCTCTAAAATCAAAGAAAGAAAATTAAAGCCGCACTATGAATTATTTCAGGGGAGGTAGAGGGAACCCGAGAGATTTTTCCAGGTGGGAGAGATACTCCACATCACTTTAATCATTTCCAAATTCAAGCCATAATATTTTACTACATGTAACAACATGCCGTTCATTAGCATTTTGTAGTAATCAAGCAGTCACTAGGGCAAACTGCTCGAAAACCGCGATAATGCTGATCCAAATTTTAATTGTAAATTTAAAAAAAAATTAATATTTAAATTTAAAATTAAAATTTGGACACGGCAACCTCTTCCTAACGCAACTTCCCCACGAACTGCATTGTCCCGCAATGTCAACTAACGTTGACGAATGACGGCGGCCGCGGTGATGATTGAAGTGTGGAAATCGTTTGGCAGGCCGAAATGTTGATATTTGTCGGTGCGAAAGCGAAAATCACATCTCTGTTGTGGAAAATTGGAATTCATTCGATTTGGTGGGCACGGTAGTTTAAACGAGCGTCATTTTTATTTTGATCAGCAAAAATGTTCGTGATTTCATCAAGAAGTCTGAAAAATTTTACTTTGTGATCTAAAATCGTTCTAAAAGGTCATTTGACTTCATTTTGCTGTTGATCTTGTGTAAAAAATGAAACATGGTAGTGTTCAAGTGGAAGGTTTGGCCATAAATTCAGATATTCAAGTTAATAAAAATATGCGATGTGTATAGAAATTGGATTGATGTGCCTACATATTAAAAGTAGCTCATTTTCTACCACCAAATTAATATTTGGCTGTGATTAATCATCTCTGATGTATACGTTAGATGATGCCATCATTGTTAGAATAAAGAAACATCTTTTCGGGCATGAGTCGCGACCAAATCCACCTTACGGGAAATATGATCCACCAGTGCTAAAGATTGTCTTTGATGGGATTTCGGGGCACTTGAGAGAAAATAATTATCCAGCAGCGGTACTGCTGTCAAGTATGCTTCGTATAGTTTTTGGAAAATTTATGAACAGAAAAACAATATATTGGTGGAATAGGAATTCTTCACCATAGATGGTCCCAAACCCGTTTGAGATCGGAGGAGGGAACCCTTGTTTCCCTAACCCATAGCTTCCATGATACCTCATCCCAACCCCCCAATTAACGGGTAGTAAATGCTCTCGAGGTACACATTGGGTTTACTGGTTTCCCAATAATGTAACATTAAATGCCGACAAATGCTAATGACTGTGAATACATCTACAGCTCTGCTACTAAATCCTACTTACACCTCCTTTGTGAGGTCGTAAGAGGGTGAAGGCGAATCTTTCGTGCCTGATAACGGATAACGAATCGAAGTCACAACCATGCCGCCAAAATGGAGGCTAGGTGACGGGCTAATTCCCCGTCCCTGGAAAACCTTTGAATGTGACAAAACCTGCAAATAGGTCTGGGAATGGATTGGACTCATGGCAATGAGATCGCAAACGAAAAAAGGACTATGGCATTGGATCGTGGAATGTCAGATCACTCAATTACCCTGGCGCTTTCAAGGACCTTTTACAACAGGCCAGTCACTAAAAATTAAAAATAATGACAGTCCAGGAAACGAATTGGTCTGGAAACGATATTCAAGACATGAGATCGCACTCAATATTCAAAAGTAGGAAGCCTACTGGAAAACGAGAATTCGAAGTGGCCTTCATTGTGTATAGGGAGTTCAAATCGCACGTTCTTGATTTTAAGGCAGTCAGTAAACGGTTGCCGCTACAAAAATTGGATATCGACAGGCTCCAAATGGCGCCTGTGGCCAAAAATTTCACGGAAGCCCTTGACAACCAGCTGGCTCCCATCTTATCAGACGCATCAGGATCATGGCAGAACAGACGATCGGACATCAAGCCCGGCGCAAGAGGAATGATTTGTTCGATGATGAGTGCCAGAATGCGTTGGATGAAAAGAAAAAGGCGTACAAAGAATATGTAGGAAGGAAAACCAGGACGAAGAGAAAACACTATGAAAATCTCAGAAGAGTAGCGAATAAGATAATTAGGATTAAGAAAAGAAAATACTCTGACGACCAATTGAGAAGTATAGATGTAAGTTTAGCGAGCAACAACACAAGACAAGCATACAAAGTAGTGAAAAGCCTGAAACGTGGTTATCAGCCCAAAACCACGCTCTGTCGTGATGACATTGGCAATATCATCGCTGATGAGACCAAGATGTAGGTAAGATGGGCATCATATTTGAAGAACCTTCTTAATCCTCCGCATAGCTCCAGAACATCGGAGCCTATAGACGTCTACGGAGAGCTTCCATTGGCCCCACCCACTCTGGATGAAGTTTGTTCCATCATCAAAGCCCAAAAGAATAATAAACCACCGGGCATCAATGAGATTCCAGTGGAGCTCATCAAATATGGTGCCAGTAGTGTTCATAAAGCTATTCGCAAAGTCATCCAGTACATTTGGCAACAAGAACATATGCCGAAAGAGTGGAGCCAATCAATTATATTCCCTATCCACAAAAAAGGTGACAAGCTGCAGTGCGAAAATTATAGAGGCATATCAGTACTTTGTACGGTGTATAAAATATTTTCTAAAATCTTAGAAAATAAAATCGGATCATACGCCATCCGTATTATGTGGGAGTATCAAGGTGGTTTTTGAGCAGGTAGATCAACAACAGTACAATTGTTCACAGTCAAGCAGGTACTTGAAAAGTGCTGGGAGTTCAATATAGACGTACACCAAATGTTCGTTGACTTCAAGCAAGCATACGACAGTATTGATCGTAACGTACTGTACCAAATAATGCTTTGCTTTGGCACCCCAGCCAAATTAGTCTACCCCACAAAATGACAATGACGTCAACGACCGCCGAAGTCCGCATCAATAACCAACTCACCGATGCCATTGACACAAATATCGGACTAAAGCAGGGAGATAGGCTGACCCCATTGGAATTCAATTTGGCTCTGGAGTACGTCATACGGAAGCTACCTGTCGATACGCGAGGTACATTACTATACAAGTTGAGCCAAGTAGTGGCCGATGTGGACAACATCAACATTTTGTCACGGTCATTAACGACGGCCAAAGAACTTTTCCTGAAACTCGACATTGAAACAAAACTAGTAGGGCTACAAATCAATGAAAATAAAACAAAGCTCATAACGCAGTCAAGGGAAAATACCTCAAATATAGTACACAAAATGTCTTCTTCTTCTTTTTAGCAATACAGCCCCTCTGGGGCCTCCGCTTAGAGAAGGTTAGCGAATTTGTGTATGTAGGCGCCAAAATAACGAAAACAGGCAATAAAAGAGACGAAATATGCCGCAGAATACAGCTCGCAAATAAAATATTTTATTCAGTATTGACGATCTTGAAGACCAGCTGCATACATAGAAAATCAAAGCTATACAAATCTGTGATAAGACCTGTGTTATGCTATGGGTGTAAAACATGGACTCTATCCCAAGCATTCGCAAATATATTGAATGCCTTTGAGCGACGGGTCCTGAGGCGAATAATCGGAGCGAAGCTAGATGGGGACCAATGGTGAATTCGATACAACCATGAGCTGTATGAAATTTACGATGATCTGGACGTCTCAACGATTGTAAGACTGCGGAAATTGCAATGGGCTGGACACATGAATCGTATGGACGAACAACGGATTCCCAAAAAGGTATTCGTTGCGAAAACTGAAGGCGGGAGGCCAGTGGGGAAACCGAGGGAACGCTGGTCTGACTCGATCGACGAAGACAGTTCATCGCTGCTCGGGTTTCGGAATTGGAGGACGCGGTCAATGGAGCGAAACGATTGAAGGCGCTGTTTGCAGGAAGCGAAGGCCCGAGAGGGGCTGTAGTGCTAAGATGAAGAAAAAGAAGATATAGAAAACCACAAAAAGGAACAAAGTCACTTTGCAAATATATTTGGAAATCCATCGGGACAAAGGACATACATTCGGATGGAGCAAGTTAATAAGAGCTTCAACTTCAGAAGGATCAGTAGAGTAGGATGGATAAGTTTGAATTGAGTTGATGGGGGAGTGTAGTGTATCAGAAGAGGAAAAAGTAGGAGAAAAATATTCCGCAAATAGGTTATAAATATCCTGAGGGGGAAGGCTTTAGGTTTATTCGATTTAACAGTATGCGAAATGGTAGAGGAAGATTTAAAAGATAGGATGTAGGACCAAAACGGAACTCTCTAAACTGCTAAAGTTATTTTTCATGGCCTTTTCTAGTTCTTTTTTAGCCAAAGAACGTAGTCTACAAAAATTCTGTTTGACATCATCATTTCGGGTGAATTTATAGTGCCTATTCCCCTTGCCTTTGGGTTTTAAAGCACAAAGAACTCTTCGAGTAAGCGAAGGCTTCATTTTAGCTTTGCGAGGAGCTTGCAGTGGAATATTAAGAGCAGTCAGATTGCTAAGATGGCCGTTGAATTTTTTTAAAGCACTATCACAGTCAAGACGAGTGAAGAAGGTGCACCAGTTCACTAAGTGTAGATTGGTTTTAACTGCTCCATAATTTGCTCTAAAGAAGTTGTAACGATAAACTGAGGCAATTCTCCGAGGTCTTAGGGTATCAACGGTTAGCGCTAGAGACAAAGGTGGATGGTGGGGATCAGGTTGAATATAAGGATGTAAAACAGAAGCTGTTGATAGACACCCAGCTTGAACATTTGACAAGACAAGGCCAAGAAGGCGACCATTAGGGTTACGGATATGATTAAACTGTGAAAAAGGACAAATTGAAAGAAAGGAAGAAAGCAACAAAGAAAGATTATTTATTGAGGAAATGCCAGGTGTTGCTAATGGATCCCATTCCACTGCCGGTAGGTTGAAGTCCCCACAAATTATAATTTTAGAATGTGTATGACAAGCAAGAAGATAGGCAGAGAGTTCTTCGGAGAAGGCTTCGTACTCAGTTAAGGGACAATTACAGGGAATATACACAGAGGAAATTAATAAAGAGGAGTTATGAGGAAGAGGGAGTTTAACAATCACACACTCAACAGAACGAGCAAATTTGAAGTCAGCGTAAAATAAACTATTAAGGGTTTTTCAGACTGTAACCAAGACTCCCCCACCATCAGATTTATTAGTGTTGTTAAGGTCACGGTCGCATCAGTAGATTAAGTAATCTGGTAATATTTCTCACATTTGAAATATTTTCGTTCAACAACGTTTCTGTTAAACAAATAACAGAATCGTAAGTTAATTGAGACACGAGTAATAAGTCCTCAACTTTGGTTCTTCAGCCACGAACATTCTGGTAATAAATAGAAATAGTTGAACGATTAGGAAGGGAACAATTTCTTTCAGTGTTAGATGATCCTAGATGGTTGTTGAGGCTATTTGGAGCCTGTATCGGGACGAAATCACCATTTAGGTTGCCTTGTTTCGAATGCTTCAACGAGCGTCCCCTTTGGCCAAAAATCGTGGCGAAGTAGGGTAGAAAGTTTAGCCGGAACTGTCAGTTTGAATGAACTTATAACCTGGTCAGGAAGGTTGTCTTTTGTTAATTTTACGCACCTAAAAGTACTAGACATGTAACCAAGCTTCGATGCTACGTAGCTGGCAAGTGTATCCTTGGTTGTGTTGTAAGCGTGCCTGAATATGAACAATTGTAGAGGTGGGGAGACTGCTCGCAATACTCCGTGATGCGCATGATTTTCATTTATTTAATAAAAATTACAATACTTATTGATTTGCACGATGCCGATGTGTTGTCTTGTCGAATTGGTGGTGCTGCGTTTTTGTCAGAACTGTTATTCATTTTAGAAAATACAGTGCCGCCACAAGTCGTACTCATTACTCCAGCCATGCTTAAAATTTGATTTAATTTTTCTTAGGGCTGTTTAATTCAAGTCAGAATAATATATTTGATGAATTTCACAAAATTTAGGATATGTACAAATCTACAAAACCAGCTAATGAAACGCAGGCTTTTGTCTTCCCACGCAAAGTCTGCATCTTTTCGCTCAAGCTCACTCCAATAGTTCTACGAATTATAATTAGCAAATGCCAAAGGACATGCCAAACATCTCTTTCAGCATGTCCTCAAATATGTAATTAAAACCATTCCTTCATATGTCACTTTACGGTTCCCACATTCCAAACCAATTATGTACAAACCTTTCCATGCCACGAAAAGCTTTATTTCCCGGAAATCTTTATTAGGACTTGAATGTACCGTTCGACCAGATTGGGTGTCAACTACTTGACTTTAAAGTTCTAGATGGGATGTCACACATATCACAATTCCTTCCAACGATGAGGAAAATGAAAGGTAAACATACACAAACGTAAACATGTGGGTAACTAAGTTAGATGGAATTCATGGAATGGAAAAAAGTTGAACGGGTTTTAGGGTTAGGAGGATAATTTTCGGGGAAAAGTTTAAAGTGAAGTTAAAGTTTATAAGGCAAAGGATGATAACTATTTGGTTAATGCTTGGGTATTTAGGTTGTTTCTTGGGAAGACGTATGGCATTTACGAAATTACAGTGTTTAAAGTCCATGCAGAATGTAATGGAAAATTTATGTTTATTGTTTAAAGGGCTCAGGCTATTCTTGGAAATTTTGTTTCGATTGCTTGAAAAAGACACGGCCCTTGAAGGGTGTTTGCTACTCAAATTGAGTATTCAAAATTTTATAAGCACTTGAGAAAGTGTGGCAGACATTGTGTAGGGCATAATTCATTTAAGATTTGTTTTACACAGGAGTTGGTTTTGAAGTTATAGCTGGACGTCTAGCAAACAAATTCATTAACTTTGAAAATTAAATTACTTATGAAGAGCCATTGGAAACATTACCGAATGTAATTTAATATAATGAAAAGGATAATGTAAAGGATTGTTTATCGTCTTAATCTCTTCTGAAATTCCTACTAAATGTATTAGTTATATTGATTTATTCAAAGTTTTCGCCACTATAATGAATGCAATCAAACAACACTCTACAGACCTAAACACAAATTTCAACCACAAAACTTCAACCTTCCTCAAAAGGATTAGGGTTTTAGGATATTGCTAAATTTACCTCAACAAGACCGCAAAGTGAACCAAGCCGAAACAGCAATAAGACGAGGATATGCACACACAAAAAGACAATTGAAATAATCCTGCTATCTTCCAGCGAAGCACTTGTACTGCTCCCCCGGTGTAAGGAGTATTGCCAATTTTATCTTCCATCCTCAAATCGTCCTTTGGATGATAGATGTAGAATCTTCAAACAACTTCTCGTTTTCCTATACGGAATAGGTGGATGTTCATTGAAATGTAAATTTCTTCAAGTGATTATAATATGCTCATTCTGAGCAATTGATTTCCAATAATACGAGTATGAATTTTTATCAGGACATGTGAAATAGATCGTTTGCCTTTTGAAACGAATGTGTTTGAGTGTTTAAGCGGAAATAACGATTATTTGCTGGGTGTTCCTGTCATTTTCAGGTAGCAAATTGAAATATAAAATGGAGAGGGTTTAGCGTAGGATGTGATTCATACAATAAAAGGGTCACATGAGCTTTTCAATTTTTATTTAAGGATACTTAATTCACTGTATCAGGAAGCGAAGGCCCGAGAGGGGCTGTATTGCTAAGAAGATAGACGAAGAAGAATTCACTGTATAGTCATATGCATTACTATCGGTTTAAACATCGCACGTGTTGAGCATTAAATGAGGCTCCATGTTTCAGAGATGTAAACATTATCCGTATGATTTCTAAGCCTGATTTTATCAAGCCTTCCTACGTTAAATTTCCCTCTAATGTCCTAAAATCGCGTGGGCTACGTTTCTTCAGAAAAGACGTTTAGAATTTTATATTGTTTGAATAGTCAATCTCACTCAAATTTACAACTCCAAGACAATAAAACAATATGGGAAATCTATGTAAGGCTGCAATATTTTTTGAGATATGCATCATTCAGTCTGTAAGGGTCTTTTCCTCAAAGTTTATGACGCTTTTATATGGTATGCGAGGTGATGATGGCAGCCATAAACTCTTCGTGGTGGTCTTCCACAAGTTTAAAATTTCAAAGAAACATACATATGCTACGTAACACACGTCGACATGCATCTACGAGTATGAAGGTTTTGCCATATTTATGTATGTATGTGGTAAATGAAAGCAACAAGAAAATTTTTGTTTATAGAAGCTTGAATGCAGATTCATCATTTTATTTCCTCTCCTTTCTCCTATACGAAGTGGCTTAAATTTTAAATAATAATTCTTCTAAATTAAGCATGAAAGTATTCTGTAAGGGTAAACATCCTGTGAAATATTCATAGCGAAACCCTATTACTGAACATTTTTCCATCTTGTTGTCCGGAGTTGAGTTGAATACGACATCAAACTATATTTACTTGTTGCAATTATGGCAACTTATGCACAAAGCTTGGAAAAGCCTTGAAAAGATGTAGATCCACGTAAATATGCAGAAGGCTATGAAGCAATAAATTTTAAATTTTCCAGGGATTTTTCAGAACATATAGGACAAGTAGGAAATTACGATACTATATTGACCTTTTTGCATAGTAAATTGAGCCAAGTCATAAACATAGAACTCGCAAACGATTTAATATAGGAACCCAAAATAGTATATTTTAACTCACTTTTATCGTTTTCTTTAAAAACTCCGAATTTATTAACTATAAACTTTGATAAAAAAGCTTCTCATTGAAGAAAGAAGTACTAAATTTTTTGATTTTGAAAAGCATTTGCATTGTATTTAGAAGCACGCAAGTGCTTTGTTTAGAGCATATGAAAGCGCACATGTATGAAAAAGGAGATGGATTATGAGGTTCGATTTTCAATAGGCTCTTTTTGACAGATAACGCGTGAATCTGGTCAAACCGTAATGAAAGTAGTATTGTTTGACAAATCATTACGCCGCAAGAACGTATCCAAATTATTTAGCTATATTAAGAAATTCGTGCTCTTCGAGCAACTTATGGTATGCGTCGTCAACGTACTGAAACCACTACAGCCAATACAATCCGCAAATTTGAAACCCAGCATATATTATTGGATAAAACTCGACTGATTAGACCACAACTAGCACGTAAAGAAGCAAATATAGCGGCTGTAGCCGAGAGTGTGGCTAAAGACCGTGAAGAATCGAACGCATCTCCCAAAATTTGATCCTCAGGATGGACCATTTACGGCGTAGTTGTGGTCAACATTTAAAAGAGATAAACTTTAAAAAGTAAATGTCATAGATTCCAAACAGTAGCAACAAAATACTTAATGGTCCAAATGTCTCTCTAAATTAATACGTTATTACTTAGACACATTTTATAAAAAAAACTATAGCAAATTCAAATTAATTAAGATGATTACATATTTTATGATTTGATTGGAAAATGGAGAAAAAACCGGCCTACACTATTCAAAATTATTTATAATTTAAACACAACAGTGAACTTTGATCCTACACCTAATATGTTATAACCTAACTCCAATAAAATTTAATCAAAAAATATTATGTTATACTAAACAATTCTATCATCTATCTATCTAAGCCAAATAAAATAAACATAACATGTACCTAAACTATCCCTAATTTTTAACACAAACAAACAACAACACTAAATCTAGCAATAATGAGCTGAAACTCAAAAACTAAGTAACGAAAAGTACGAAAACTGAAAATAAACACGAATAATTTAAACATTGTCATTTAGCCACCAATACCTAGATTGCCCCATCTCAGCTCGATCAGCTTCAACGAATCTAGCAAATGAGTATCTCCATGGAAATTGTTGGTCTCGTGAGCTCAAACTCGGAGGATATTTTATCTTCTTATCGGTGGCCCGTCTATATATGTGATATATGATTGGGATGCCGTCAGAATGAAAAACACATCGATTCATGTCCAAACACACGAATGCTTCTGGAGGAACGAAGCCAGTAGCGAGGCAAGTCGTAATATACCCGTCTGTAGGGTGGAACGGCTGTGAAATTCAAGGGTTTTCACTCACACTTACAGATCTTGCGATATGATTCCGAAGAAGCTTCAGTGTGAAGATATCAACTCTTGTCACTTGAGCGGTTTGATAAATTCTTCTATTCGATATAAAGTGTTTCCGATCCGTCTGAGGCTGGCTGTTCAAACTAGTACATGCACGAAGACATTTCCTTTCGAAAACTCTTAATGTTTCCATAGTACTGGCACTCTGGTTGTACCAGAAATGACATTCATATATCAAAACTGGTCCAACCAGGGTCTTGTAAATATAATTTTGACCTTTTGATAAATGTATCTGGAATGAAAGAGTCTTTGTAGGACCATGACTACTTTAAGTGCCTTATTGAGCATGATGTTGACATGTTCAGTATAATACAGATACTGATCGAGATGAACACCGAGGTATCGAACACAGGATTTATGTGGAACCCGTTCTGAAATACCCTCGCCAGTCATGATGTGGAAATCCTTCCAATTACGTTTCAGATCTTGACAGATCCCCTACAGCGTTGTCCGAACCAAAATTGTTTCCCACTTCTGCGCATTGATTTTCGTTCACCAATTGTCAGTGTACGCCTGCACATCATTGAACGTTTTTTGGAGAATGCTCTGTACTATTGTAGCTTTTCTGTCTGCCATATAGATGATCAGATCATCAGCAAATGCTACCAATGATCGTGTTGGCGAGACGTTAAAATCAAAGCCATTCAATAGCTTGCGAATGGATATTGAGAAGAGTAGAGTTGCAGTAACTGTTCCCTACTGTAGACCATTCAAGGCCTTGAATTGTCGTCAGATTTCCATTGGTTGCAACAAACGATTTCCCGTATCACATATTGCACATCATGGTGACAAGGTGTCTGCGGAACTTGTCCTGGAGGAGTTTAAAAACTAGTCCATCTAACCACACCGTATCGAAGGCTTTCTCCATATCAATGAGACACGCTCCAAGACATTCTCTGTTGTTTAGTTTTCAACAGATATCTCAGGTTACTTTCGTTATTGCATGAGTGCTCGAATTCCTGGCACGAAAACCAAATGGGCAATTCGACATCAACTCATATCTCTCAACGTGGGCGTTTAATACTCTGTTGAGTACCATTTCAAACACCTTGCTGATGTTTTGCAGCAGCAAGCTGATTGGGCGATTGCTTTTCGGGCATGAAGGTTCTTTTCCTTTCTTCATGATGGGAAATACCTTAGCCTTTTTCCACTCATTTGGGAAATATGAATTGTTCAACATGTTGTTGAACAATATGTAATAATTCTTAATAGCAACCTTAGGCAAATGTCGGAGAACTATATTTGGAATACCATCAGTACCACATGATTTTTTGTTGTTTATCCTGCCAAATATGAAACAATAGTCTCCTGAGCTGACAAAATAATCAACAAGATTCAAGCTCGGTATGAGGTCAGATGTTAATGTTTCATTGAAATGAAGAATTGATTGGCCGTTCAGGCTTGAATTGAAGTCCAAACCTTTTGCTTCAACGACCTCTGAAAATATTTCATTCCCTCTCTCAGGGTTTGGTAGATGAACCATTTCAAAATGTGTTCCAATCAGGGCAGGTTTATGCAATCCCTCACAAATAATCCTGTTTCCATTTCTATCCGGAGTCGTGCTATCAATTTCGATACCAGCCCTACCGAGAAGATTTATCTCATGACTAGTGACTTCATGATTCGAGACCTTCACTCCAGACTTCTTACGGAATATGCTATTTACTTTCGCGAAAACTCAATCTAGGTCCTGTTGACTAATACCCCTCAATTTGTCCGCCCATTGATTGCTGACCCCACTCCTGAAGTATGACCGGATTAAGTTCCGGACATTCTTAAGGTGTAATTTCAACAAAGCCAACGAGGGATGGTTGTAGTCCAAAAATCGCCGATAAATATTGTTGACGCGTGTGAGAAGAAGGCTTTTCAATCTTTTCAACCTTACAATGCTTGGTGTTTCATATCCTTCCATATTGTTTCGATGTTTAATCTTGGGAACAACTTTCTCAATCGTTTCCAACGTCAGCTTCTCTAACTTCAAATAATAGAGATCCATTTCATCGTTAGTTAGATTCCTGTCATTAGGAACCATTGAGCAAGCGTTGCCATCATCAGAAGGAGGACGTTGCTTCTGGTAGTCTTGATTAAATGCCTTTTGAAACTTTCCTCATTCTGTTTTTTTTTTTAAATCCAACCAATGATTTTCGCGTTGAACTCTAATGAGGAAGAGATCATCTCTTTGATGATTGATTTCCATTACAATTGCGTTGTGGTCGCTATCATATGGAAGCACCTGCAGTTTCCGTTGAAGACTGTTAAAGCTGAATTCAAGTCTTGCGTCAGCAATGCAGAGGTCCAAATATAAATTTGTCCTAGTGTATGTTGGAAACTGCGATTGCACCTGTATTCGATTTGGTTCTCTGTTATCCACGATTTCAGGAATAAACCTTTTGGATTATTGATGGCATTCAGCCATGATGTATGCTTGGCGTTCAGGTCACCAGCAAGAATATAATAACTATGCAGCCTGTTCAATTCGAGTATTCTAAACAAGGAATTGTGTTCCTCCTTGAGCTTGAGAACAGTTCTACCAGTTGCATAGGAACGAACGATAACGAAGAGGTTATCCCCACCTGGCAGTGAGATTTTGATAACGGACACTTCAAGAGATTTAAAGCTTTTGAATTCAACTTTTGCAACATTTTGGAAACAATAGGGTCTTCGAACCAATATCTCAGTGCCACCTCCCCCATCAGCTATTACCCTATCGTTTCGTATGATATCCAAGTATTTGAATGTCATGGAGTGCCATGAATTGAGGTGGGTTTCAGTGAGAAGCATGATGTCAGGCTTTCGCTTTACAATGAATTCAAGGAGATAATCACGCCGATGTATAGTAACAATGGAGTTGACGTTGATCGAGATGAGACGAATCCTATCCATGGGAATGTGGCTGGATGACAAATTATTTGGAGGCATTTGAAACCCCTAGTCGATGAAAAACAAGATTAATTTTCGTATCTTGTTTATCGATTCTCTCCGATAAAGAATATAGTTGCTGGTAAATTTTGAGAAGCAGCTCATTATTTACAGCATTTTCTGCTGGTCCTCTAGCGGCTTGTGCAAATGATACTCCGGGCTTGACGAAGTTCGGGGCTAAGACACTGCGGTGTAGTTGTGTTTGTTTTGGGACAAATTTTACTCTTGCATCTTGATATTGGAGGCATGGATGCCGGGTGACCAAAAAAACCGCATTTAACACATTATAATTTCTCTTTTGGCTCCGTCTGAGCCAATTTGCACTCACCGGGAGCATGCACGTCCTCGCATTTGACGCATCGGTAATGCATGGCGCAGTTGGCAGTCGAATGCCCAAATCGTTGACACCGATAACACTGGTTGACTTCTCTTTTCTGGATTCGTTCCCACCCCACCACTCGAAAGTTTAAGTATCTTTTTTGTTCAAGAGCACTTGGATTGCTCTTATTTGAAATCTGCACTAAATAAAGTGGTAATTTTTTTTTACCGTCGACCTTCTTGTCGCGAATGTTCTAGCGGAGATAAAGTCAATTTCTGGTGCAACTTCGTTAGGCACCTGAAGAAGATCAATGGTATCTTCTCCGTAGTCCAAGCCCTTCAACAAGAACGTCTGGTTCTTCTTATTTTTCGGGGCATATGTGAAGTGTGGAACCTCCCCAGAATTCAAAGCAATTTTTGCCGATTTAAAATCAACCAGTGACTTAGTTCTGATAGTTCACTTTCCGGCATTGATTCAACAACGTCCAACAATGTCCTTTCCACTTTGACCGAACACATTAATTGGCGGAACTTTCTCTGTATTGTTGGCAACTTTTTGAGGAGGATCAGCAGAGCTGCATGAAGGTTTCTTCTCCTTGTTTTTATTTTTTAAATAGAGAGTAAAATTATCATTGTTATTTTGACAAACATTACCTTCAGTACTTTCGTCAACGTCTATTTTTCGTTGGAGTCCGTCCAGTGCTGCATAGTAGCTCTGGCTATCGTTAGCGCCTTCAGCACTTAGTACATTTTCTGCGACTTGTTTGACAGCTTTCTTCGCCTTCGTTTCTGTCCTCATTGACCTTACCGGTTCTTCATCTTGAGTCCTCTTCCCTCCTTGTATATATCTTCAATCGTTTTGAGACGTAGTTTCAATTCCTGTATTTCAGCTTGAAGTCGACTCACTTCTTGCTTGTCTTCGACTACTTGAGTCTTACGCCCGCCATCTGCGGAGTCCTGGTTACTCGTGTGTCTTCATTTATTGACACTTGCCGCGAATTTTGCAATGCTAGTTCGCCAGGGCCCCCCAACGGAGGGAAGCCGTCGGGCTCCTCCATACAGCAGTCCTGAGTTAGTCTTTGGTTTATTTGCTTTTTTTGACTTATTGATTCTGTGTGTCGATGCCTTCGACGATATATGCTTTTTCCAATAAAATCAAAATTTGCTTTTGGCTGACTCGTAGAAAAATTAATTTAATTTTTTGAAACTGACTTTTAAAAAAAATTAATTAATTTGTAAATAGATGACAGGAGCCAATAAAAACACGTCTTCACGCAACGAGTGCTAGACGTAAAATCCCAGCAAATACTCGTATACGAGTATGTATTTCAAAAGCTGATTACTTTCTGAATGAAATGAAGCTGACATTGAAAATGAAATAGCTGATTGCAGAGAAAGAATTTTGAAAGGAGCTTAGCAAGGCATTATCCACCATGAATTTTGATTTTAAAGTTTAGAATATGCAAAAATTTTTAATTCTCGTCGATTTTGGTGACTTTGGTTATATTTGCGGCTTTCATGGCGTTCATGATCTCCCTGGCTTAGAGTCGCTGAGCATGTGTATTCGGCGTCTGGTGTCGGACTCCTTCATTGAGGCTCGTTGACTCATCGTGCTAGCCTTTGAATCTCAACCGTGGGCTTGATGACATATTCGTGCGGAATATTAAGAGTAAGGATAAGTTCATGACTTTGTTTTAAGGTTTATTTTGAAACTGTGTGTCAGTTTGCCGTTAATTTGATTTAGGGCTCTGTGGTCAGCATCATGACTTCGACCATGTGACTAGTTAGCAGCAGTTCCACTGATATTCTATCTATTCTGGTACTGCTGCCTGTACTTTGTCTCTGGTTGGTGGTAAAACTGGGATCTTTTGCTCTACTTCTGCAATGTTCACAGCTTCAGTTGTTGTTGGGGACGCTGTGACAAGTTTCTGAAAATATTGCAGCCATCTATTTTTGATAGTGTTGCATATGATTGATCCTTGTGCACTTTTATAAATAATTGTTTGTGGATTGAAGCTCACTCTTAGTTTTCTAATAGAGGCATATGCAGGTCTAACTTCGTTTAGGGTCATGTTTTCGTTTATCTCTTGGATTTTGTTAGTGATGGGCAGTCTTTTCTATCTTTGACTCATTTTTTTTAGTTTGTCGTTGGCCAGAGTTTATATCTTCGTATGCTACGTTATTTTTTTCAACTGTTTCCTTGCATTCTTCATTTTACCAGTCGTATCTTCTTCTTTAGTCGGCACCCCAAGGCCTCTTCTACCGCTTCTGTTACTTGATCTCTTACCGTCTTCTACATGGTTTTCATCGTTACTCTCTCCCTTCTGCGGGTTTATGTTGATGCGAGTGCCAATGCTGGTATGTAGGTGCTATCATTTCGCTTACGAATCTGACACCCTGAGGAAGCTGATCTTGAAGATACGGCATTGAAACTTGACTCTTATAAGGAAGTGATCTGAATCGCAAATAGAGCCATGGAATGAGTGCATGTCAAGAATGCTAGTGCTCACTCGTTCTCGTATGAGAACATTATCGATTTGGATAAATGTGTGACCGCTGGGAGGCCCACGTTCTCTTGTAGATGTCTTAGTACGGGAGATTTGTGGAGCTTACTTTGAAGCCTCTGCTAATAGTGACGTCCAGTGAGTCTTTTTGTACTAGTTCCAAGCGAATTATCGCATTGAAGTCATCCAGAGCAATTTTAATGTCGTTTGACGGCAGTACATCGACAACGCGTTACGCAGTGCTGTTAAATCTGTCCTTGATTGCCTCCTCCTTATCTTTTGCAGGCGTGTCACAGTATGCCAGGCAAACATAAAAGAATTTGGTCTTGGTACTAATCGCATAGGTCCTTCTGTTAACCATTTCGAAATCAGTGATAATTTTTTTAAATGTGCTATCCATAATGATAACCACTCCAAATTCATAGGTGCCTTGTAATTTTCCGTCTGTTAGCACAGTGTGCGTTCGCGCCACATATTTCCTCAGCATACTATCTGGGTTTTCGCACTCCGAAGTTGTTGATTCTATGTTTCTTTATTTCAATCAAAAGATGTCGCAGTGCACTTGGTCTATTCAATGATCTGACATTCCAAGTTCCAAAAAATAGTCGTCTATACGTTGCGATATTCATTGCCGTTTATCAAATATGATTTGAGGCTATTATTCTGGTTTTATGACAAGTAAATACTAAGTGGGGCGTTGCCATTGCTTCAACGTAGTCGGTTTTTGGTCCGCAAGTAATATTTTAACTCCCACATATACGCCGGCTAATCGGTTAGTGTGCATCTCTATCCGATACCTGAGGATGTATTTGATGGGAAACCAAAAGCTCCACGTAAAACATGGTAGACCCAATCTTAACCAAATGAAGAACATTTTCAAGACGTGGCTTTATTAGTACATATGTAACATGTTTGATTGAATCTGAAGTATCTAGCTCTCACTCTACAAAAACTGGCTTGTAGAGACGTCAAACAATCGCCTATTGGCAAAGTGTTGCTTCTATATTGCCGTTACTTGAGCATCACGTTCAAGGTTTGATTGTCTGAAGTTTCCCAAGAAGTACCACATTAAAGTCCATAAACTTTAACCAAAATTTCAAAAGTGTTAAGAAGCCTTAAAGTGAAAACATTTTCACTTTAAACATTTAAAGCATTTGAAAGTCCGAATTTATAAGCTATTAAACGTTTGATTTCCACCATGGATTTCCTACAATTCAAAAGAAGTAAGCCGTTTGCTACTTCATGCGACTTTTTGTGTTATTATTATTACATTTTTTTACACACTTTCTTCTTCTTCTTCGTAGCACTACAGCCCCCCTTGGGCCTTCACTTCCTACGAAAAGTGCCTCCAATTGACCATGTCCTCCGATTTTGAAATCTGAGTAGCGATGAACTGTCTTCGTCGATCGAGTTAGACTAGCCTTTACTCGGTTAACATTGTCCTCGGCCTTCAGTTCTCCCAACAAATACCTTTTTGGGTATCCATTGCTCGTCCATGGGATTCACGCGGCCAACTCATTGCAACTTCCGCAGTCTTACAATCGTTGAGACCTCCGGTTCGCCAAAAATTTCATACAGCTCATTTTTGCTTAAGCACTACCGCCCCTTTCAGGCCTTCACTTAGAGATAGTTAGAGTATCTCATTATCTTGATCGAACATGTCAATATGACACAAGGTGATATAGCCAGTACCACGCTTTGGCTTTGTGTCCCCCCACCCAGCTGGGATACGTTCTGATTTTGAAGCCAGCACGTATCATAACTGAACGCGCTATAGTCCGTCCGAAGAATCACCCGAATTAAATCCCGTTAGCGTCAATGAGACACAAACTAGAGACCTTCGACTCACAACTAATGGTTGTATCGAATTTGCCATTGGCCCCCGTCTAGTTTCGCTCCGATTGTTCGCCTCAGGACCCGATATTCTAAGGCGTCTAATATGTTTGTTACACCCTTTCGCTGGGGTACAAATTAGGCCTTATGTAATGGAGTAGAAATATCTCCTGATGCACGGTTCCTATTGCCCATTGAATCTTATTTTGCAAACTAGGGAGCTAGGAAAAAATGTTTCTATACATTTAAAAGTCAACACCATTGGCAACGTTTCCTTTAAAGAAAATTATGAAATTGCATGGGTTACGAGAGTTATAGCTTTTTCAGTCATGTGGGAACAAATCGGACATAGGACGGCAGGCAGTACCAGATAACCCAACTATTGTAGTTATAAGAAAATGATATAAATGTATGAACATAGTCAATCCAAGTATACTCTATGAACCAGAAAGTAGTGATTAACAAAACCTAAGCAGGAGTTACCTTTCAATGACTTTGATTAACGTGCATAAATTTTTTGCTTATACCTTTAAATGTCTTTGCTCATGTCTTATCTTAAAATTCTTTTTTCAATATGGTTGACACTATATCTCTAGTTATACTGAACGAATTTGATTCAAAGTGTATGTAGGTCCCCAATACATAACATTCTATCATCCTTACTATGTTTATGTCTAAATTATACTTATTACAGAAACACCTATTTTGCTTTTAAGAACTTGGAGTTTTCCCCTTTTCTACTTTAGTATGAGCCATAAAGACATGTTATGTTATTGTAAATTGTTTCAACGTTTTATTTCAGATGAGCACAAACATTTGATAATGTCAACCACTGCCCCCTCATTTTTTTAATCACTGACTGTACGAGCTTAAAAAATATTTAATTTTCCTTCAAGACATATTAGCTATGTGCAGAATATCCAAGCACTAAAATGGGAGTACTTAAATTTATATGGGGGGCAGAATCATTCAAATGTGGTTTCTTTCAAACATGAGAGAATCAGTTTTAATACCACTTATTACAAAAAATTAAGTTCTATGATACACTTTCTTACATTTTCCCATTCCAATATATTGGGTGTACAACTTAATAAATTTGGTGCTTTATTGTGGAAAAATCTTACAATATATTATATTCAAAGTATTGTCCATCGGAAGCTACAACATTTCCCCATCTTTCAGGCAATTTATGATTTCCATCCCAAAAAATTGCACCGGCTTGGTGGCCAAAAACGAATCCATCCAATTTAGGATGCCTTGCTCTGAAGTGAAGCCTATTCCGGTGAGGGCGTTTTGCATTGAGCGAAATAAATTAAAGTCAGAAGGAGCGAGGTCCGGACTATAAGGCGGGTGGGTTTCGATGTTGGCACGCTTCAAACGTATTAATTGTGTTCGGTGCAGGTCTGGCCCGATTTCAACAAGTCATAATATAACGGCCACTACTGATCCCATCAAATACACAGCATAACCTTGGCGCCATGGACATTTGGCTTCGCCGTTGATTTGGCTGATTGGCCGGGCTTAGGATTGTCATAATGGATCCATATTTTACCCCCAGTCATGATCTGATGCAAAAATCATTTCTTTTTATGGCGCTCAAGCAGAATTTCAGATATACAGAGGTGCCGTTCAACGTCTCTCGGCTTCAACTCATAGGATATCCTATTAACTTGCTTCTGAATGTATCCGGCGGCTTTCAAACGTTTTGAAATGGCTTGCTGAGCCACTCCCAACGATTTGGCAAGTTTATCTTGCGTTTGACACGAATCATCATCGAGTTGCCTCTTCAATTCTTCGTCTTCAAACTTTTTTGGCTGTCCTGGGCGTTCTTTGTCTTTGATGTCGAAATCGGCACTTTTGAAGCGTTAAAACCCTTCAAAACACGGTGTTTTCGCTAAAGCATCGTCGCCATAAACTTCTACAAGCAAACGATGACTTTACGCAGCAGTTTTATTTGCAAAAAAATCACCCAACAGAACCTCGTGCAAATGCTGTCTTTTTCTCCAATTTTCGAAAATATTCATCGTGAAAAATAATAATGATGCACACAAGATAAAATTGTTTTGTTGACTGATTTTGATAGCTGTCAAATGTACCTTCAAAATGACATATATATATATATATATATATATATATATATATATATATATATATATATATATATATATATATATATATATATATATATATAAGTTCAAGCTTTCACGATATTTGTTAGTATGGACATCTAGCGTTGTACACCAAATAATATTTGATGGAGGTATCCGTACATCAATTTAATATATTTATGATCTTCAAATAGTTATTATCGTTCTAAAAATAAAAGCAAAACAATATACTAAACCATATGCTAGTGAACGTACTGGGCAATGCTTGCATTCAGCAGGAAGTGCATTGAAGCTTAAATAGAGCTCTGGGAAAAAAATTTATTTTGTAGGACTTCACTTTATAAGGCTCCAGGTTTCGCAGCCGCTTAGCAGCACACGTTTTATGAGTGATTTGTATGGGCTGATTCATTATGAGGCTTGGTTTTTAATCTCAAGTAAAAGGCATAACGTTGAATTCTATAGTCAAAATTTTATCCTGTGTCAAAAAACAATTTATGACACTAACTTTTTAAAAATTTTCTAGTTTGCATGTTGATCGCAACTACGCCGTAAATGGCCCATCCTGCATGTCTAATTATGGACGATTCGTTCCAACATAGCGAACGACATCACGCCACACTTCCAAACTATACATTTCTGTGGCGTTAGTGGTAGCTGTTGAAGCTCTTCAGGTTGTTCATCAGCCTAAATATGGCAATTCTGTTTATTGACGAATCCATTGAGCCAAAAATGCACCGCATCATTGAACAAAATTTCGCGATAAAACAGCGGATTTTCATTGAGCTAATTTTCGTAATAAAGGTGAACAGTTTGAATACTTTATTGCGTCGTTACGTTATTGAGTCGCGTGCCTGTAGTGTCAGATGATATTTCCAAATTAATATTCAACAGAATTAAAACAAGCCCATCCCCGTTTTTAAGGCCTTGCATTCCTTGAAGCGCAGTGATTTTTGAATTGTTCTTCCTATGTGTGTGTACTCATATAAAATCGGCCTCTGCATCTTTTCACAATATTCGGTGATTATAGATTTTGTATCTTAGGACGAACATCTGTGTGCCATATTAGAGGAACTTCAAATCAACGGTGTTTTCAAAAAAGTCATTTCTTAGCAGCCGTGGAAATAATCATATATTATATTGCATATCATCCATAATGCCTATCGAATTATTAGGTTTTCATACTCTTCAATGCAAATCAATCAACATTCTACCAGCAATCGATTGCTTTTCATACCATCCACTCATGACAAATTGCTCCTTCTGACACTAAAATGCCATTACCAATGTCCGAATCATGCCCAATACCGGCTACACGTGACTCATATCTTTCCCACTACATTTGTTAGCAAATTGGAAATGTTAACACCATGCGTTAATTATCTATCAGCAGTTGTATTTGTACCCAAAGCAAATCACAATAGATAAGCTAATGGTCAAATGTGGTTTTGTGCATGCGTGCGGTATATCCCTGGGGATTTACTCTTCCTCATACTGAAGCTTTCTTTCAGCGTAACTACCGCAACTCACATGAATTCTCATATGAGCAGCTAAGGATATTTATTCCTGTCGATTCACCACATTTCGTTGAATAAAATCATAAACGTGCTTGATAATTGTTGCCGTCAATAGAATAATTAATGAAGTGTTTGCTAACAACCTCCATTTAAATATAGGATCAACGTTAAGCAGAGAGCAAGGCCAAAGAGATTACCGTATTTATTTCACTGTGAATTTCAACTTAAAGCGTGTTCAGACTCATTCCGTTGGATTCATGAGGTGATAGTGTAGGAGGTCGCAAAGGTGAATAATACTACTACTGCAATCGATATAGTGTTCGAATTCAAATACAAAATTTCACCCCACGTCCTTTTTGCTACGTGTGAAAATTGTTGCAATAGCAATACAGGTATTGAAACTATAGCACTGAATTTCAATGTTTCTGAGCGTCTGATGGAGATGAAATTCATTGCACGCCCACTTAAGGTACTCAGGATAACTTCACTATGCGGATGGTAATAAACAAATAACTTTTATGAAATTATTCGTTGCACATTTTTCGTGGAACATCTTCAAATATTTTTCGTGTTTTCCTTTTCCCGGCACAAAACCACTCGCGATCCCTGGTAAATTTTTCAATTTAATTAATTATCACTTTTGCAAAGCTTTCGCACTACATTCAACACGATTTATCTTAAAAAAATTATACAGTGTACAATTTCAAATTCAATTTGACTAGATGTTTCCCGCCATCTGTTGAATTTTCACGAATCATGTGTTTTCAATCATATGGTTGATATTTCGTTGACAATTCGGAGGTTAAAGTATAAGAGGAGTGGGATTTTCGTGAGAGCAACTAGAGAGACACTTGAGTGTGTGGATGCTCTAGTGGCGTGAAAGGCGGGGGGATTTCTATTCGTACGGGAGCGGAAGGCATGCATGTAGTGAAAAACCTTCATAAGCTCATTTCGCATCCATTACTTTATGTGAATACTAGCAGGCACTTGAGAAATGCTGGGAAGATAGACGTACGCCAAATTCCCGTTGACTTTAAGCAAGCAATTGACAGTGCTGATCGCAAACATACTACGCGAAATAATGCTTCATTTGTTATCCCAGCCAAATTAGTCCATCTAAGCAAAATGTCAATTATGTCGACAGCCTCCCAAGTTTGCATCAATAACCAACTCACCGATGCCTTTGACACAAATATTGGACTAAAGGAGGGAGATGGGCTGGCCAATTGCTTTTAAATTTGGCTCTGCACTGCATCATGAGAAAGCCACCTGTCGGTACAAGAGGTACGTTACTATACAAGTAGGGAATACAGTCCTGGACCATTATTTCTATCCCGGGATCTTGGGACCAAGGAGCACTGATCCAGGATCCCGGGATTTTTTTTTGTGGTAGGGAGTTGAATGCCAATTTACGCACAGAGTGTGGGACTCCAACGCTCGCAAGAAGGTGACTGGACTACCCGGAAAGCACCTCCCCCGTCAACCTGAGAACCTAGCCTGCGACCGTTTGACACATTACTTCGGGCCAGGTCTCGTTTTGTTACGCCGTGAGGCGTCTTCAAGCTGGGAGATCCATCTTCTAGCGGGAGGGGAGAGGGGAAAAGGAAGTACCAGAAAAGTGATCCCCCAGCCCCACAACCCCCGGCTGCTGTGAGTCCTCGAGTAGCAAATCTGTGTTTTGATATCTTTTGCTTCAACTTTTTTCATTCTTTTTTCAGTTTTGGCCTGCAGTTTCTCTTCTAATGTTAACTCAGTTTTCTCAACTGATTCTGAATCTGGAACCTGGAATAGTAATTTGGGGGTCAGTTGGACAAAACTTAATTGCAAGCTTTATAATTTTGTCACGAAGGATCGTTTTTGGAGGAACTGAAAAATATATTTTATATCGAGAAGCAGTTCATCGATTTCATTTTACGGGCTTTGTAGATAGTTTAGCAAACCTGATAACTCCGATTGTCTTCTTTCTTGTGCTCTTTTTAACAGCGATACTGTTATTTTCTCAGAAATATTAATATTTTTCTCGTGTAAATCTTTTATCATGAATTTCAGTGGAGCGTCGGGACGGCAAAGATCTTCTACAGATAGTTTCTCAGGTGTTAGAGTATTAACTAAATCCTTGATAATCTCGAAAGCTGCTTCGTTTATTGTAACAGGATAATAAAGATCAAGGAGGGCTTTTTGAATGGGAATTTTCAGTAGTAGAAAGCGTTCCAACATTGCCAATAGGCTGTTCCATCATGTACGGCATCTAGCAACAATGATAATTCTTTATTGAATGCAGACTTTACATACTTTTGCAAGACAGTGTCGTTTTTTGTTGGCGATCTCTTAAAAAATAATATAATTTTACGGAATTTCTTTATGAAATCATGAATACCATAATTATTAGTGAAGTTTTGAGCACTAGCTGTATTAGCTTCACTTCCATCGATGTTTAAATACTATTCAGGATTATCTGGATCTTCTTGTTCATCGTCGGTATCGCCTAAAGAGTCATTAACAACCTCAGTCAAAGAAGTATATGGTTCAATGTCTTGTTTCCATGTGCCATGCAAAGTTGATGTTCAGTTTTGACGACAAGTCTTCCAACTTTTAACATTACGTTTGGACCACCTGTGGTCATAACTATACGATGGCTTGATCTAAAAGTAGATTGAATGCACCCAAATGCTTCCTCAAAAGTAGCAAACAGTTTTCTGCCGTCATAGAAACTTCAATTTGAACCAGTCCTAAGCTCGAAAATTTATTTTCTTAATAAACATGGATATTCATGTACCTTTTGTTAGAGAGTGATGTCCACTCGTCAAAAGTAATTGAGGACATGGGCTCTACTGATTTCGAAGTATTCATTTTGTCTTTTATGTGATGCCGGATGTTATCACTAAAATTCAATACTACGCAGCGAATTGTTGTTGAAGTTTTCGGTAATTCTTTATACCCTTGGCTAATAAAGGGTGATTCATAACAAGTGTACACATGTGAATGGGCCTTAACTCTTATTAACACCAATTTTAGGCCCATATATTGACAGATTATGACTATGATTATGATCTTTTACAATTTTATGATTATGATTATGATCTTTTACAATTTTAACCATGGCGTCATACGCATCAGCCAAACGTTTTATTATTTTTAAAACATTTTACAAAAATAATGAATCGCCAGTGCAAACATCGAATAATCGAATAATTTCAAGAAATGGACCCATAAATTGGCTGGCGAGATCGTGTGATTTGACTCCTTGTGACTTCTTCCTTTGGGAATTTCTGAATGATCGTGCTTACACTGATGCTCCCCAGACTATTGAAGCTTTGAAAAACAATATTCGAGCCAACATACGCCTAATAACGCCGGAAATGTGCGAGAATGTCATCGAAAGCGCACATATGCCCGAAGTAATGTATTAAATTTAATTGTAAGGGACCAAATTTTTATAATAAACAAACATTGCAGCTCAATCTGTACAAAAACTATGTAATGAATCACCCTTTAGTAGCTGTCTTAGATCATAAGAAGTGATAAAGATACTAAATGCAACCATTCGCCACAAAATTTTATCAAGTGTGTCCTTTCTGCCTTGAGTTTCGTGAAAAAAATCAGTTATTTGCCGCTTTGCTGGAGTCAAGATAGAACTGGTCAAAGGCTTTTGAGTTGGCGATGGCCTGTCTGAAAGGTTTGTGCTATGCTTATGCTTTGTAGATAAATGGGTATGCAATCCTTTTGTTGAGCCTCCTATAATCTTAAGAATAGATGGGCTTTTTTTGCATTGAGCACTATATATTTCCGTTTGTAGTTACCCTAAAATGATTCCACACTGAATTCGGGTTTGTATCGTTTCTGTAATTGACAAAAATGACAGACATCACGTTTTCCAATATTTTGTAGGCACTACAATTGTGACTTGTAAAAACAATATTTTTGGATCAAGAAATGCTCGTTCATCAACTTTTATTTCATAGTTTTCCCGATTATTCATAAAAAATTCAAATTAAGTCATATAAATGTTCGGAGGGAGTGACGTATTTTTTCCAAATCGTGAAGCATAATTTGAATGGACTAAACTTTACTTCTTAGAACAACACCCCCTTTTGGGCCTTTGCTTTCTGCAACTATCACCTCCAACTGTCTCGGTCCATTGACTGCGTACTCCAATTTCGAAACCCGAGCGGCGATGAACTGGCTTCTTCGACCGAGTCAGACCAGCGTTTCCTTGGCTTCCCCACTGATCTCCGGCCTTCAGTTTACCTGCGAATACTTTTTAGGTATCCGTTGTTCGTCCATAAGATTCGTGTGGCCAGTCCATTGCAGCTTCCAGAGTTTTATAATTGTTGAAACCTCCGGCTCGTCAAAAATTTCATACAGCTCATGGTTGTATCGGATTCACCATTGGTCCCCGTCTAACTTCGCTCCAATTAATCGCCTCAGGACCCGTCGCTCAAAGGCGTTCAATATATTTGCGGATGCTTGGGTTAGGGTCCATGTTTCACATCCATAGCATAGCACAGGTCTTATCACAGATTTGTATACTTGGAGCTTTGTTTTCCTATGTATGCAGCTGGTCTTCTAGAGACGTCAAAACTGAATAAAATATTTTATTTGCAAGCTGTATTCTTTGGCGTTTTTCGTTTCTTTCATTGACCGTTTTCGTTATTTTGGCGTTTAAATGCACAAATCCGCCCACATTTTCGATACTGTATTCGCCAAGTGTGATACTTTGTGTATTTGAGGTATTTCTCCTTGACTGCGTCATAAGCTTTGTTTTACTTTCATTGATTTGTAGCCCTACTAGTTTTGCTTCGCTGTCGAGTTTCAGGGAAAGTTCTTTTGCAGTTGTTAATGACCGTGACAAAATGTCAATGTCATCTGCATAGACTACTACTTGGCTCGACTTGAATAGTAATGTACCTCGCGTATCGACAGGTCACTTCCTTATGACGTACTCCAGAGCCAAATTGAATAGCAATGGGGCAAGCCCATCTCGCTGCTTTAGTCCAATATTCGTATCAAAGGCATCAGTGAGTTGGTTCTTGATGCGGACTTGGGAGATCGTCGACGTCATTGTCATTTTGGGAAGATGTACTAATTTGGCTGCAATGCCAAAGCAAAGGATTATTTCGTACAGTACGTTACGATCAATACTATCGTATGCTTGCTTAAAATTAACGAAAATTTGGTGTATGTCTATGTTGAGCTCCCAGCACGTACCTGCTTGATTGTGAACAATTGGTCTATCGTTGATCTACCTGCTCTAGAACCACATTGATACTCCCCAATAATACTGTTGGCATATGATCCGGTATTATTTTCTAAGATCTTTGAAAATATAGGATAGTGATATGCGTTCAATATATTTGCGCATGCTTGGTTAGGCTCCATGTTTCACACCCATAGCATTACACAGATCTTATCATAGATTTGTATAATTGGAGCTTTGTTTTCCTGTGTATGCAACTGGTTTTTAAGATCGTCAAAACTGAAAAAAAATATTTCATTTGCGAGCTGTATTCTTCGGCGTATTTCGTCTCTTTCATTATCCATTTTCGTTGTTTTGACGCCTAAATACCCAAATTCGCTAACATTTTCAATACTTTACTCGGCAAGTGTTATACTTTGTGTATTTGAGGTATTTTTTATCTACTCCGTCATGAGCTTTGTTTTATTTTCATTGGTTTGTAGCCCAACTAGTTTTGCTTCGCTGTCGAGTTTCAAGAAGAGTTCTTTGGTGGTTGTAAAATGTTGATGTCGTCCGCATAAGCTACCTTTTAGCTATACCGACTTGTAAACTTGCCCCATGGCTAAGAAAAAGCCGCACTAGTAGCATTTCATAACTCATACAAAATTTAATAAAAAAGGAAAGCTACCTGTACGGTTTATTTTTTTTTTTGTATTACTTGATCCCTGTAGCCTCTATCTGTAAAAAAGTCTTTAAGAAAAAGTATTAGGGTTAGCTTGCAGGTAGATTTCCATTAAAAAGGTGGAAATGGAAATGGTGGAATTCTTTTAATTCTTCTTCTTTCCTTTTAATTTTTTTTCAGTATTTCATTGATCCTCTTTTGGCCTTCAAAACAGCTTCCACTCTTCTGGGCATTGAATCATAGAGCTTTTGGATCTGGTTCTTGATTTCTTCATTGTACCACAATTCATTTAAAACAATTTTTAACTCCTCGATGGATTTTAGAGACTTCTCTTGGATTTTTCGCTGCATAATTCCCCACAAATTTTCAATGATATTAAGGTCTGGGCTGTTTCCTGGCCAGGACACGGATACTATCCCCAGATTTTCTTTCAATTGTGTTAACTGTGAATACACAATGACCATTAGAATGCATTTTTAGATAAAACTTAAGCACTATCGTCTTGAAAAAGTGGGTTTTCAACATGGCAGCTCAGCTCCCCAACTGTTGGAACCACTCCTTCTTTGATGACATTTTTATATTTTCCTGCATTCACGGAACCTCCTAGCAACAAAATTAGTCCAACTCCATAATATGTTATGCATCCCCATACCATAACATAAGGTGAATGCTTGACTGTTCGAAGAATGCACTCATCGGAATATCGTTCCTTCAATCTCCTTCGAACTGTGGCTTTCCCATCGGGCCAAATCAAATTGAACTTCGATTCATCAGAAAATATGACATTTTGCCAATCAGAAATCGTCGATTTCTTATGCTCCTTGGCCCATTCTAACCGTTTTTTCTTCATAGCCGCTGTTAAGAGCGGCTTTTTGGCAGATTGATGAGCTCGAAGACCCATATTCGTTAGGCGACTGGAGACAGTTCTTCTGCTGATTTGCATTCCCAGCTTTTCCTGAAGGTCTCTCCTCAGTTCACTAGCAGTCTGGAACCGGGTTCGAAGGCACATTTGTTCCAACGATCGATCTTCTCGCGGAGTAGTGATTCTTGGTCTCCCACTTTTGGTTTTACTCTTTATGCTTCCGGTTTCTTGAATTATTTTTAAAAAACGTCGCACTGTGCTTTCGTTGCACCCAATTATTTGAGAAATTCTTCTTTTTGAATAGTTTTCTCCACTCAGTGATACACATATCATACGGTGTTTTTGTTCTTAGTTTAACACCATATTTAAAACTAAAAAAAACTACTTCCGATGGACATTCTCTGATGTCTGAAATGTTAATGGACAGCTTTTGACAGATTGTGCCTTTTTACAGCAGAAAAATGTATGCATAAACAGGTAAAAAGAAAACCTTTCCTAACATTTTTTACTTGCAAAATAGACAATTTGCGAATTTTCGAGGTGCGGCTTTTTTTTGGCCACGGGTGTAATATACCTCGTGTATCGACAGGTAGCTTATGACGTACTCTAGCGCCAAATTGAATAGCAATGGGTTCAGCCCATCTCCCTGCCTTAGTCCGATATTTGTGTCAAAGGCATCGGTGAGTTGGCTATGGATGCGGACTTGGGAGGTCGTCGACATCATTGTCACTTTGACAAGATGGACTGATTTGGCTGGGATGCAAAAACAGTACGTTACGATCAATACTGTCGTATGCTTGCTTAAAGTCAACGAAAATTCGGTGTACGTTTATGTTGAACTCCCAGCACTTTCCAAGTACCTGCTTGACTGTGAACAGTTGGTCTATTGTCGATCAACCTGCTCTAAAACTATCTTGATACTCCCCAATAATACTGTTGGCGTATGGTCCGATTTCCGTACAAAGTAGTGATATGCTTCTATAATTTTCGCACTGCAACTTGTCACCATTTTTGGGAATATAAATGATTGGCTCCACTCATTCGGCATATGTTCTGGTTGCCAAATGTGCTGGATGACATTGTGAATAACTTTATGAACACTGCTGATACCATGCTTGATGAGCTCCACTGGAATCTCATCGATGGCCGGTGCTTTATTATTCTTTTGGGCTTTGATGATGGAACAAAATTCCTTCAGAGTTGGTGGGGCCAATGGAAGCTCTCCGCAAACATCTGTAGACTCCTATGTTCTGGAGTTGTGCGTAGGATTAACCCTCCGAGTACACACCTATTTTTTCGATCATTGAGTACATATGGGGTCTATTTGACCTTCTTTGGACGTATACAGTATCGCCCCCCCTACAAATATTAGTTTGAAAAATTTTCAGAAATAGTTTGAAAGCTCTTTTAGTAATTCTCATACATTAGAGAGGCCTTAAATGTCCTTAGCCTACCTAAAAAATTCGCGAACAACCTGAAAAACGAAAATTAGCATTTTTACATAAAAAATCGTAATTTTTTCAATTTATAATATTTTTGGCTAACAAAATAAAGGAAGCATGAGCCCTATAGTGTCCCTTAAAAAGAAAGTATTTATTTTGCATATTTACGATGACAATTTCGAAGATTTTAAAATTTTCATATTTTTTCAAAAAAAAAAAGGTTCATAACTTCGTCAGCTTTCAATATATTGAGCTTAAAAATTCATATAAATACTCCTCAAGACATAGTAGAATAAGGAGAAAAAAAACCAGCACTATATATAGGGTTGCAAGAAAAAGGTTTTCGTTACGCATACTTGTAATGGTAATTTTGGGGGTATAAAAAATCATGCTTTTTAACTTTTTTCAGTAGGAAAAACTTTTTTTACTCTTCAAAACATATAATAATAAAGAAAAAATAAGTAAAATATAAAAAAATCAATTATAACCAGCACAATCGTTGCATAAGTATACTCGATGCTCGTTACACACCGGTCGGCTGCAGGATGGGCACGCATCACTTGTTTTGTGGTCCTGCTGACGAGTGCACAAATAACACCTTGCTCTTTTTCTCAGCTGAACACGCTCTACTGTGACAGGTGGGATATTTATTCCTAAAATATTTGCAACCCCTTTTCTAATATCTGTATGCATACAAGGGTTTTTAATTTTTTCTCATAAGCATGGGTGAACAAGGTGAGCCACAACATCTTTTAAGGCACCAACAGCAGATTGCTTGATCCAGCATACCAAAAAAGTATCGCACTGGCCAACGCTTTGTTGCTCGGGTAATTGTATAAGCGTTGCACAGTTTATCGAACAAATCAGTTCCACCTTTGGTTTTATTGTAATACAAGATAACCTCTGGTTTATCTCTTTCCCAATATTTCCAGTTGTGATTTTTGTACTAACAACTAGTACAATTTTTTTTTTTTTGGTGTGAAACTGGCTAAAGTGATATTGCCATGGTAGCCCAGTCATATTAGGGCTTTCACCTCGGAATGAAAGATAATAAGCTGCAAATTGGTATGAACCTTTGTTTTGTCATTCTAAATGTTGTCTCAAAAGTCACAATCGTTATCGTGTTCGCGTCTCAAGATATTCAAGGTCAAAGGTCACAAAAATCGGTTTTTCGCGAATATCTGGCTTCCTATCGGTTAAATGAGATTTGCATTTATTATAAAAGTTGTAGGCTATAAAATTCCCTACAACTTTTGTTTCAACTTTTTTTTCATACGACCAACCGTTTTGAAGGTAGAGCGCGAAGAGTGCACATCGTACAGTCATATACGGCCTAATGCAAGGTCAAGCGTGAGTTATGGTTATCAGTACGTTATAAAGTCAATTATTTACTTGGAAATTATAATTATTAAACAATGCCTATTATTTATGTACTAACTATTAATTATTTATATTTAATTAAAGTAGAACCTAAAGAATGGGGCTGGATGCTTGAAAATGAAATCCTGGAGCCCATACGAACGTTATTACCTCCAGCACCAGCCGAACTACTAAACGTAATATTTTGCGATTGCAAAAATGGTTGTGGTTCCCGCTGTGGATGCAGAAAATCAGGGCTACTATGTTCTTTAGCTTGCGGCCAGTGCAACGGACAAGCTTGCCTCAACGCTTCACTGTATCCGAGTAATCCCGATGAAGAAAATACATATGATCCCGATATTCTGGAAGGTTTGGAGATGAACATGACAGATAATGAGGATGATGACAATGAATCGAACATTTTTGAGCGACAAGAAGAAGAATTCATTGTCATCATCCTCATTATCTGTCATGTTCATCTCCAAACCTTCCAGAATATCGGGATCATATGTATTTTCTTCATCGGGATTACTTGGATACAGTGAAGCGTTGAGGCAAGCTTGTCCGTTGCACTGGCCGCAAGCTAAAGAACATTGTAGCCCTGATTTTCTGCATCCACAGCGGGAACCACAACCATTTTTCCAATTGCAAAATATTACGTTTAGTAGTTCGGCTGGTGCTGGAGGTAATAACGTTCGTATGGGCTCTAGGATTTCATTTTCAAGCATCCAGCCCCATTCTTTAGGTTCTACTTTAATTAAATATAAATAATTAATAGTTAGTACATAAATAATAGGCATTGTTTAATAATTATAATTTCCAAGTAAATAATTGACTTTATAACGTACTGATAACCATAACTCACGCTTGACCTTGCATTAGGCCGTATATTACTGTACGATGTGCACTCTTCGCGCTCTACCTTCAAAACGGTTGGTCGTATGAAAAAAAAGTTGAAACAAAAGTTGTAGGGAATTTTATAGCCTACAACTTTTATAATAAATGCAAATCTCATTTAACCGATAGGAAGCCAGATATTCGCGAAAAACCGATTTTTGTGACCTTTGACCTTGAATATCTTGAGACGCGAACACGATAACGATTGTGACTTTTGAGACAACATTTAGAATGACAAAACAAAGGTTCATACCAATTTGCAGCTTATTATCTTTCATTCCGAGGTGAAAGCCCTAATATGACTGGGCTAATGGTAGCAAAATTTATTGGAAGGTATTTCCGTGCCAGCAAACTTCACTTCAATCGGAATGTCGGGCTTATTTTTCCGGATTGTGCCAGTTACATACATATTACAATTTTCTTACAACATATCTTTCAGAAGAGGAACGGTTATAAACCAATTATCGCAAGTAACAAATCTATTAGAACCATGAATAGGTTCGGTTACTTTTTTGAAAAAATATTCTCCGGAAGACTGATTACGTGGGTAACCCGTTTTTCCTAAATAAGGAATGCCATTTATCTGAAGATAAGATAAATAATTTTATTATGTGTGAAAAAATAACAACAAATAAATGATAAAAAAAATTACCAATTAAAAATTTGTGCATCGTTCATTGTAATAATTTTCAAGCCATATTTATCAGGCTTCGATTTTATGTACATTCAAAATATGCAGCGCCCTCTGAATGAAAGAAGCTGCTCATCCACAGTAATTTCATTGCTGGGATTGTAATAAAATTCACAATTTTTAATGAATTTATCCCACGATTCTCGAATAGGTGATAATCTATCATCCTGAGATCGATTATCTCTAGCATTAAAACGTTAGCTATTAGCAAGGAAAGCAAATCTTGATATTGGAATAACGCAACGATAAAAATATGTTCCATGAAAGTTGCTCCATAACTCCTTGACATCAACATGATTAGGTTTCCACATTCCTGCATAATAAATAATTCCAATGAATGCGTTCATCTCAAGTATATCAGTAGTGCGGTGATATGTCTGCAACGGCACGTCATCAACCATCATTTTGAACAAACATCTTCAATTTCAATAATAGTATATTCTACTACCTTCCTTCTTATATCCTCATCGAAAAGAATATCCCAAAATTCAACAATGTTGTTAAAATTTTCTGCACCGTTTCTTGGTCCAGGTACTCTTTCTGGTACAATCGACAATCGATCTGTAACATAGAAACAATATATATTCACACTAAAAGTTTCATTGAAATATGATAATAGTATGCGTATATTACTGTTGCAAAAAATTTGTTGGTAAGAATGAAGAGAATTAGAAAATGTACGAAATATATTCCAACCTGATAATCATTCACGAGCTCCCATTTTCCACTTTGTCTTATTTTTACTGATCAATGTTCATGTTGGTCTCCCTCGTGCGGCTGAATTTTCACGCTGTTATAAAAGGCGTTCACTGAGAATTGCATTCTCCACATCATCATTTTCTGAACATTCAGAAAGTTCATAATCAGATACTAATTGCTCAGAGACGTGGTTGTCTTCGGAGGAACCACGGCCGCCAAAATCATCACCGCTGTCTTCAGCCAACAAACGATTACGCACACTATATCGCAGATTATATTCCATATCGTTTAAAAAAAATAAAAATACTTTCAAACTTTTTTTTGTCTTTTTGAATTAATCTACTAATTCAATTTTTACCTCAAAATTGACGTTGAGTACACAATGGGGTCAAATTGACCCCAGGCTGATTTCAAAGGTATCTCAACAATAACTAACGTCTTCGAAAGGTAAACAAACTATGTAAACTTATAGTCAAGACACTAAAATATACTTAGAAGCCCATAAAACCCCCACTCTCCTGCAGGCCTAGGGGCTGCAATCGGTCAAAGTAGCGTCTGGGGTCAAATTGACCCCATGTGTACTCGGAAGGTTAAGGAGGTTCTTGAAATATGATGCACATCTTTCCTTAATCTTGGTTTCATCAGCGATGATATTGCCGATGCCATTTACCAAATTAGGATAAGCAGTGCATGTTAAATTTAGATGCGAGTCTGGAAAATTTATCTCACGCTCTCGAAATCAATTTGAATAAAAAAGTGAAGCAGCAATCAGGTGCCCATCAAATGCAAATCTATCTTTGGTGGTATTTAATACAACGTCACAAACTTCTAAAGCAGAGTGGCGATGGCATTCCGGATTATTCCGAGCATGACATTCTAGATACATATTTTCGCTGTATTGAAACATCACTTGCCTTGGCATCTATAATATCGTATATTTTGTTTCGGATTTTTTGAATGCTTTCCTCAAATGAAACAATGTTTGCTTTAAGTTGTAAGGAGTCGTCTTGTGTATTTTGCATCTGCTAAAACAAGATTTCAACATGAGCCGTTGTATGGTGTAAGAACATAAGCCATAAAATAAATACTGAATCATTCAGCATGCGACGAATGCCAGAGGCAGCACTACAAATGGTAACGTCAAAAATTCTTCTTCAATTATTTTCGTACATACAATCAAGCTTCCTCTATGCTCGAATACAATATTATAAATGCGAATATTAAAATTCCATCGCGTTGGTGTAAGGTGGGGGATTTCCCTTTTTATTATTCGAGCTGCTAAAATATCTGGGAACCTCCTGCGAATTTCCAAAGATGTAGCATTTTGTATTATTAAAGTTAACTGATGAGCATAGCAGTCCATGAAATGCGCAAACTTATATTTTCTTTTTACAAGTGCTTGATCTCTAGCTCTTTGTCCACTTATTACAGCTGTTCCATCGTAGTTTGTGCTATTAGTTTAACTCTGAATTAATTATTATCAGATCTGTGGTATTCAACAAATGTTCGCTTAGAGTTGCAGCGTCCAGTTTTGGAGGATTTAAATAGCCCCAAAAACGCTCTACAGGACTTCCATTTTTAAAGTAGCGAAATATAGTTATAAGCTGGGGCTTTCCGGATACATCAGTTGTTTCATCAGCCGCAATGGCCAGAGGGAGCTTCGTTGATTTTAGCCAATATTTACTCATGGCAAACTTCTAACTAATTATTTATTAAACCATGCGGTATCGTTTTAGAAGTACCTTTGAAAATCGTTGCATTTTTCAAATGATCTCCCAACGCATTATCAAGCTCTGCCTAAAAGCTGAAAAGGCCACGGAACACAACTGGATTTTCAGAATTATCGGACTTGTCATAGCCGCGAGGAGCTAATTCGAATGCTCCACGGAATTTGTTATAGTTTATAATTTTTGACAAAATATACCGGTTTCGTGAAACGCCTTTATTTTGTTTTTGAATATTTCACCAATGAGCTGAATCAAGTTGAGCCTGTATATTCGAAGTTTCCAATGTGTTGAGCTCCATTTGGTTCTAGAGGTGGGCTCGGAAATCTTCATGACGTTTCATTTTTTCTATGAGGTAAATCAGGTCACTGACTCCAACTTGTGTCCACAGCGTTGGTTTTGTTACACCCGCAAATCTAATTATTCCTTGAATAAATTTCTACATTGAATTGCCATTTATACTGTTTGCCACGGCTGCTGCTACTTGCCTCGATTACAATGTTTGGTAGAGCCCGACCTTTATTTTTGATGTCCACTTATATAATTGCTAAATGTCAAGAAGTTTAAAGCTACCGTTTTGATTTTATGGGTGAAAATATAAAATCTACAAATCATACTATAATTAATAAAGCTGAGTGAATTTTGATTTCTAAGGTATTTGTTGCCTTTGTAGATACTCATCAATAATCACCTCCATAATTATTTTCAGATTTTTCGGCTCAAAAGTGGCCAATCGGGAGGGGAGACACCAAATTTTGGTACAATTATCCTCCGTCTGGACCCCCTGATGTATAAAATAACTTTTTATTTCAAATTCTAAACGTTTTAAATAATTTTTAAATTTTTGATAAGATCAAAACTGTACTTTTCACAAAGTTTGAGTATTCTAGATTCTATAGTTTCTGAGGAACCTTGCTGTGACGCACGGACAGACGGTCGCGAAACTAGTATGTGTTTGTAAAAAAAAATTTTGTCAAAGACCTAAAGACTAACCAAAAAGGCTTAAATAAATAATCAGGGGGAGATATAATCAATAGACAATTGAATTATAAAGTAGCATCCTATTTAACTATCCCTAACACGTTTGCGTTCCATCCTTTGTTCATTTTAAGCTCCAGTAATTTCCCGATAGATATAGATGAGAAATGATAAAAAAATTGAAGTGCAGTAAAACCAAACATGTTTTATGGGCTGTTGAAAAGCCTACCGCAATACTCGTATAACATATTACACCGCACAGGATAAACATTTTTAAGTGCCAGGTAATACAATTTCAGATAATACCTCGTAAAACGAAAAACATCCTTCCATCCATCATACGCTTCTGTGAATTGTCGTCTATCCTGTTTTTGATTTTTATTGGACATGTCATATGGATGGGTTTATAAAGTTCATGCTATTCTCGTCATATCGCAAGCGGTTGCAAATCCCTTGGCTGGGCATGCCACGCTAGATGGGCACTGGGACACAAATTCACTTACGCTCTGTTGTGCTTACGTACTATATAGTATACTCCTAAATGGTAATATCAACATGTGAAAATGTTTTCGACCCTTTTTTCAAGCCGTATATGACCCTTTGGTGTGACACCAGCATGAATTCGGTTTTGAAATATTTAAATTTGTGTTTTACAAACGACAGTTAGAGGCCTTTAGTTTGTTTTTCATTTTTCCAATGACTTGTTTTCATTTGGTATGAAAAACGCCTAGTCACTAAAAATTATATAGATCGTGTCTCTATTTCAAAGATGGGATGGTTGAGTTTGGAGGATATTGTCTGCAAGGGATGGTATTCAAAAGAATGTAAAAGTCATTTTTAGGTTTATTCATATGACGGTGATGCTAAATGGAAATTACTTTGACAGGAACATAATTAAGGAATTTAGCAATATGTGAATGCGTCAACCCACAGCGATACTTTGATTAAGTATTTTAATCATTTCCTCCAATTTAAAAACACCCAATTTGAATGTGATTAAAACTCATCCCAATATAAAATCGTCACAGTATCAAAACTCGAATCATTCCCACTTTGAAATTATCACTCGCAATTTGAAAAATCAAATGTCTCTGGCGTCACGCTTTCAATTCATCTTCAAAAGAGCTATGTTCAAACATTAACGTCTTAATTTGCGAGTGCCAAAGCAGTAAAACGATAAAACGCGCTAGATGACGATTTCACACCAAAATACCAGTAATATTTCCGCTTGAAATTCCTTTGAGCTGGAAAATATGAAAAGCATTTCAGGTGGAAATGATATAATTTTCCCAAGCGTAGAAAAAATTGGCCAAGATGGATTTCATGTGCACACGAGAGTGCTCCGTGAGTGAATTTCACTGAGGATAAAATGGATCAATAAAATAACCATGTGCTCGGGAAAATATGGCGAAAATGTCAAATCCGCAAAAAGATACGAAGAGTTAAAGTGAATGCTGACTTATCCTTTCGTTTCGTAGACATGATGATTGCTAGAAAGGAATACGAGTATATTCGAAATATGTGTTAGTACTTACGGGAATGTGTTGTTATTAATCCTCTAATGGTTTTGAGAAAAGAATTTGAGGATAACATGAAGAATTCTAGGCACGTCACGTTCGGACAAATTTATTGTATTTGTTTTGGCTTTTCATTTGTTGGGCAGTGTAATATGCTTCAGGTGGTCCATAATTCATGGAGTTTTCGCCTGAAAAATGTTTTATCACGTGGGTTTGTCATCATTGGATACTAAGCGGTTATAAATAGATTGTAACATTGATTTCTGTGTACAAGATTCATCGTTTTAAGGATAAATTTAAAGAGTATAATATTTAAAGGAATCATTTTCAGCTTTTTTCAGTTTCAATATCATGAATTTAATGAAACCTTCGAGTAAAGAGATTTACTAAATATCTAGTCTTTGTTTCGAGCCTGGGTCCCTCCATTAATTCAACGTTACATAGGGTTTTCCATTAGGGACATAAAATTTTGTATCTATATGAATGCACCCTTAAACTTTTTAAATAAACTGTCAATGTCAAAATGTTAGTAAAAGTCAACATTTTCATCATGGTAAAGTTCACGAACCAGCAACGTTAATACCGGCCGCCATGTTACCGCCAATGGAAAGCGCTATCGTGTTATGTTGGAAGATGATTTGTTGCCAGAATTGGATGAACTTGACATCAAGGATATTGTTATAAATTATCAAATTATGTTAAAAGGTTGCTCCAACATAGGCGGGTGAATGTTGAGGGTCGTTTGCTGGACTGGGCTACCTCTGTCCGTGGTTGTAACTGGAACTTGTGGCTGGAGCGCATGGTGATATCCAGGATGTTGTGCACACTTCTTCCGTTAGTTTCGGCGGTAGTCTCGCTGAAGAGCGATGGCCTAGTCTTTGAAACAGGCCCGCTTCTCTGGAGTTACAGCAATCAGGGCTAGCCGGAGGAACTCCGCCACCTACTTGTCGATTTTGCTCCGCACGCCGCACCTATGGCGTTTACCCGGTATCGCGGGGGATGCCTCTGGTATCACTTTTGCGCTAGATATTGCATGGCGGCGTGCTCGGTATTCTTCCAGAGTCAGAGGCCGAGGTGCAGCACGGGGATTTTCGCTAAGCGCTTCCTCTAGTATAGGTTTTGGGGGAAGAGTCCTTACTTCCGCTCGTTTAGTCGGTCCAATGGGGTGGACGGCGTTTCGAGCCCCTGAGTACTGTAGGGAGTCCTTGCTGGTAGATGTGGCCTGTAAATTCTTCAAGAAATAATGAGACAATTTTAACATGTTAAAACCTAGAGCAGGACTTTTGCTCAAAGATTTCTTACCATCGGCGGGCTTGTTAAAAGCCCAAGTGCCGCAGTGGTGAGCGCCGTCAAGGTCTTTCTGGAGGGCTGGGACAGCCTAAGTCCCACTTGAAAAGACCGCTGCTGACCTGCTCTGGAAGGCGTTGAGTGGCCCAAGTTCCACTTAAGCAGCGTTTTCTGTTGAAGAATCTCGTTACCTTGGAAGGCGTGAGAGCAGCTTGTGTTCTACGTACGAGTACGAACCTTGGAAGGTGCTTAAGCAGCCTAAGTTCTACTAGGGTTGATCATTAGACGCTCTTGAAAGGCCTGTTAAAGCCTAAGTTCTACTCTGGACGCGTCTAGTGACGAAAATGAGCTTCTTTAGGTGCCTTATGGATTTTTATCCAAATTAATTGCTGATTAGACAGCTTTTGCCATTGTCAATACCTGGTACGGTGAATGGGGCAAAATGCTGATGGACCAATTTCTGTGCGCTCCACCCAATTTCATCAACCAGATAGTTAATCAATGGAAACGCTATTCATACGAAGTGCTGTCATTGCATTATTAGGGTTTTGTACTAAAATACAAAACCCTATTGCAATCACGACCTGTGTCCGTCTGTCCGTCCGTCCGTCCGTCCGTCCGTCTGTATGTCACAGCACTTTTTCTCCGAAACTATAGAAGCTACCGCCATGAAACTTTGTGAAAAGGTCAGAAGTGGTGACCTCTTGAAAGTTCAAGGGTGGAAAAATTTTTCGAAGGGTTTAAGGGGGGTCTCCCCATATAGGGAGGTGACCCCTCAAAAAAAAATTTTCACCATTGGTAGTCGAGTAGGGTGTCATTGGAAAGGTCTCAATGAGATCTTTTCAAAACAAGTCTTAAAATTGCCTTGTGAGTACCGAGGAGGGCAGGGGAAGGGGAAATGTACGAACTTTTCGCGTACCCCCCCTCGCGATTGGAAACCTTCCATCCGAAAAATCTGAAAAAAATCATGAATGTAGGCCTTAATGAGTACAACAACAACAAATACATGAGAAGACAAAGTTCACTCAACTTTGTTAGTAATAGTATGATTTATCGATTTTATGTTTTCTTGAATAAAATCCAAACGGTACCCTTAAATTCAATAAAATTTAGCAAACAGATGACTTTCTATAAGATTGATCTTTTCTGAAAGTTTCATAAAGATCGAATAGTATTTAATGAAGTTATAGCGATTTAAATTTTCCTGTATTACTATGGAACAATATGCCTTGTACTACTATGGAAACATATGGCTATGGAGCCATATGCGCTTTTTATCGATTTAGACACTACAGCTTTGCTAGGATTTGCATGAAAATTTCAGGAATGATAGGTATCATGAAAATGAGTACATACAATTGAAACAAGTCGAAGAGGCAGGAGAGAGCTCCTAGCAAAAGGGCTTTGTAACCATTCTAGGATTCGAAAAAATAGGCCATGAATCGGTGATTACAGTACAGAGGAGTGGGCCCTGAAAAAAATTTCATGAAAGGTAGCCGATATGAATATCAACTGAAAGTTCTCTATGAGAGCTTTTCAAAACAGTTCTTAAACTGACAGTTTTTGCTGCAGTGGAGGCAAAGGGGGGGGGGGGGAATACATGAAAAATGTGTTTCTAAAAAATCTGGAAAAATTATCAAGGGAGATATCTATGGGTATAAGTAAAACAAATACCTCAGAAGTCACAATTCTTTCAACTTTATTAATAATAGTATGATCCTCGAATTTCACATTTTCTCCAATAAAATCGTCTTTGACATGTTTCTTGATTTTATTCGTTGCTGGTTACTGCATTTTGTAAGTTGAGTACAAAACCCTTCTGACATGAGCATAGGTCTGTCTACCCAACTTGTTTTTTCCTTGATTTGTCGTTGCATATGAACATTCATAGAAGGCTTTTTGTACGTAAAAAACGCACAATGCTGCTAGTGCAGTTTTTCCATATTGTTCACTGCGGGGTATTCAGTATTGCTCGAATTTTCCAGGTAGTTATCGCCAGAACATTCGCCAATATACGAGAAATGGGTTGAATGACTAGAGACCCTATATAAAGCCGAGCTGAATGAATGGGCAAGAATAGTGAAACAGCGATAGTAAAACTGCGATAGAGTGGAGCGCGAAATAAAGGCGATATTGATTGATAAATGAAGTGATTTTCGTGATACAGACAGTTGAAATAAAAATTTATAGATAAATGAATAACATTTTAATTATTTGCAAAATAGTAAAATCAATTGTTGTGCATTCTTAGTAAATAAACTCTTTTAACTTAATTTAAAAGACATTGCGTTTTCACTTTCTCGGAACATTAAAACTATCGGCCGTGAACCGGAACGCGCGACAATATCTTTCCAAATCGTTCACGTCATTGCATGGTTCATTCTGGCGTTCCCTGGCCTTATCAATGCAGGTGACGGTCGTAAGGAGTATCATGCATCTTTTATAGTTGATGGTGTTTCCCAATGTCGACATGATTCAGTTTAGTTATTCATATGTTTGATAATAATGCTGTTTTAGCATTTCAGTGGCTTTTAATTAAGTATGCGATAACGTACACAAGAGTACTCGGATTTCACTCACCTTGAATGAATTTCCTTGATCTTGACGTAGCAGGTGAAGTTTGCGTTACCTATTGAGCTATTTTAATGGCTATTCATTAATTATTGCTGTTCTGTTGATAGTGTTAGCTACTTAGGTAATGTACTTTTTATTAGTAAATCTATTGTTTGTATAAAATAGTAACCGGTTGCTAGTGTTAGTTATCTATTGGTAGATGCAAATGCTGATTTGTTGATAGTGGTAGCTATTACGTTATTTAATTATTATATATTGGCTACATTACTTGCTTCGTTACAATATGTAGTTTCAACAAGACGGTGCCACTAGCCACACAGCAGGCCTCACAATTGATTTATTGAAAGGAAAATTTGGTGAGCGTGTCATCTCGAGAAATGGTCCGGTTGAATGACCGCCTCGTTCTGCGATCTGACGCCATTGAATTTCTTTTTATGGGGCTATATCAAATCACTGGTCTATGCCAACAAGCCAGCAACTTTAGACGAGATCAAAGACAACATCCAACGTAAAATTGCCAACTTTTCGTTCAAAATGTGTGCTAGAGTTGTGGGAAATTGGGTCCAAAGAATCGAACATTAAGAACGGGCTGGTGGTCGTCATATGATCAAAATCGAATTTTATTCATAAAATGTAATGCTTGTACTACACTCACAATAAATTTGAGCTCAATATCTCAAACATTTCTTGGTTATATTAATAGATAAAATTTTTATGTCCTTAATGGAAAACCCTTTACCTCTTAGCCATACCCGTAGCATGCCGACATACGTAGTGATTTCAACCAATTCTAAAATCTCATTTCTATTAAACTTTCCTAAAAGTGCAAAAAAAATATAGTTCTAAGGGGTCAACTCTTAAAGTAACATCTAGCCCTATAAACGCCTACAAATTTATTTTATCGAAATGAAAAGATATTTTTCTTCATTTCAAATTATGTAAGGACATTTCAAGATTCTTTTTGGCTATTATGATGTTAACTTGAGGCAAAGTGCTTCAAAGTAGTGTAGTCAGAGCTCCATATTACTGGGTGAGAAAAACATCGTGCATAGCACTTGAACACTATTTCCTGAAGCAGTCTTTTTTCAGCTTGACGAATCAAGCCCGCGATTAAACCGTGTAAGCAATAATAGTTAAAAAGCTTCACTAAGTGCCTACTGATTTTATAAGGCTTTAACTTGTTACATTAAAAATGTTTGTTCCAAATTTTAATCGCGAAAATTTATTCATGCGTAAATATGTATATATTTGCGATATCTTGTCGCGTGGTAAGCTGCCGCAACGTACCCACTTCTGCGGCAATCGCTAGTTAATCTGTTTTCAAATCATCAATCGAACAACTCCTGGATAGAACCAAGCTGATAAATCCAAGACAGAATCAATCGGGCAATTCCAAACCAGAATCAATCTGAAAATGAAATGGATGTCCCGACAAATACATGTACACTCTTGCAACGATGTCATCTATCATTGATGTTTGCCCTGTTCAAACGCGCTTCGATTCTAATCCAGTACTTCGCCCACGCTTTCCCACGTTTCCATTCTTAATGTGGTTTATTTGTAAATCTTGTGTATTAAATTTCATCAAATGAGCACCCTGTGTATTAATATAGTAAACACTCTCTTAATTAATGGTGACCCCGATGTGATACATGACCGAAAGCGCAAAAAATTGTAAAGATTTAATTACCTCAGTGTCATCCATTCACGCGCCATGATAACACCGGATCACGCTACACAGCGAAGTTCTAGCACATCGGTAGCTACGGACGCTTGATCCAAGACCGATCCTAGAACACCACGCATCTCCATATAGAGGCTATTATTGAATTTGTTGATAATAGATGACGTGAAGTGCATAATAGATCACGCGAACAGCATATGTCATATAGTAGTTATTGCGTGGCTCATCAATACAGGGAACGTATAGTGTATTGGACTGGCATCTAAATTGGACCATTCACATATCTCAAAATGTACTGGTCAATAGTCAAAAGCACTTTATTCAATACTAATCGCTATAAATTTTCCAAGCATATAAAGCAAATTCCAAACAATAAAAAATCTAAAACTTATTGGCCCAAATGCCTCGCTAAGTATAAAGGTTATCAATGAAACACATTTTATTAAGATTTTACACATTTTATGGTTCAATTTGGAAAGTAGAAAAAACCAACCAACACTATTCAGAAATTATTTATAATTGTAACACAACACTGAACTTTCATCCTACACCTAATATGGTATACCCTAATTCAAATCGAATTCAATCAAAAAAAAATTTCTTATACTAATAGAATGCTAGCCCAATATTCCCAACCTAAGCGTTAAACCTTATCTCTAAAACTAATATGATAAACATAACTTATACCTACCCCAAATATTGAAAAACACCTCTGGTTTTCACCATAAATAAATAACAACAACACAAAATGTAGCAATAATCAACTGAAATACCAAAACTAAGTAACGAAAAACACAAAAACAGTTATAAACACGGATAATTTAAACATTGTCATTCAGCCACCAATACCTAGATTGCTCCGTCTCAGCTCGACCAGCCTCAACGAATGTGGCAAATAAGTATCTCCATTTGAATTGTTGGTCTCGTGAACTCAGATTCGGAGGATATTTTATCTTCTTATCGGTGGCCCGTCGGTATATGTGATATATGATTGGGACGCCATCAGAATCACAAACATATCGATTCATGTCCAAATACACGAAGGCTTCTGTTGCAATATACCCATCTGTAGGGTGGAACAGTTTTGAAATCCAGGGGTTTTCACTTACAGTCACAGATCTTGCGGTATGATTCCGAAGAAGTCGTAGTATGATTATATCGACTCTTGTCATTTTAGCAGTTTTATAAATCTTTCTATTCCGTCTCAGGCTTTCTGTACAAACCAGTACATGCACGAAGACATTTCCTTTCGAAAACTCTTAATTTTTCCATAGTACTAGCGTTCTGGTTGTACCAGATCTGACATCCATATGTCAAAACTGGTCTAAACAGTGTCTTGTAACAGATAATTTTGACCTTTTGATCAATGTATCTGGAATGAAAGAGCTTTCGAAGGGCCATGACTACATTAAGTGCCTTACTGAGCATGATTTTTACATGTTCAGTATCGTACAGATACTGATCGAGATGAACACCGAGGTATCGAACACAGGATTTATGTGGAACTCGTTCTAAACTACCCTCGCCCGCCATGATGTGGAAATCTTTCCAATTACGTTTCAGGTTTTGACTGATCCCCTGCAGCGTTGTCCGAAACAAGATTGTTTCACACTTCTGCGCATTGATTTTCATTCGGAAATTGTCAGTGTACAGCTGCACATCATTGAACATTTTTTGGAGATTGCTCTGAACTATTGTAGCTTTTCGGTCTGCCGTATAGATGATCAGATCATCAGTAAATGCTACCAATGATCGCGTTGGCGAGACGTTAAAATCAAAGCCGTTCAATAGCTTGCGAATGAAGATTGAGAAAAGCAGAGGCGCAGTAACTGTTCCCTGCTGTAGACAATTCAAGACCTTGAACTCGCACATTATTGTCAGATTTCCATCAGTTACGACAAACGATTTCCCATATAACATATTACACATCATGGCGACAAGGTGTCTGGGGAACTTGTCCTGAAGGAGTTTAAAAACTAGTCCATCTAACCACACCATATCGAAGGCTTTCACCAAATCAATGAGACATGCTCCAACACATTGTCTATCATTTAGTTTCCAACAGATGTCTGAGGTTACTTTCGTTATTGCATGTATGGTCGAATGCCTGGCACGAAAACCAAATCGGCAATTCGGCATCAACTCATTTTCCTCAATGTGGGCGTTTATTGCTCTGTTGAGTATCACTTCAAACACCTTGCTGATATTAGGCAGCAAGCTGATTGGGCGATAGCTTTTCGGGCACGAAGATTCTTTTCCTTTCTTCAAGATCGGAAATACTGTAGCCTTTTTCCACTCATTTGGGAAATATGAATTGCTCAACATGTTGTTGAACAGTATGCAATAATTCCTAATAGCAACCTCAGGCAAATGTCGGAGAACTACATTTGGAATACCATCAGTACCACATGATTTCTTGTTGTTTATCTTGCGAAATATGAAACACATGTCTTCATAGCTGACAAAATAATCAATAAGATTCAAGCTCGGTATGAGGTCAGATGTTAATGTTTCATTGAAATGAAGAATTGATTGGCCGTTCAGGCTTGATTTGAAGTCAGAAACTTTTGCTTCAACGACTTCTGAAAATATTTCATTCCCTCTCTCAGGGTTTGGTAGATGAACCAGTTCAAAATGTGTTTTAATCAGGGCAAGTTTCTGCAATCCATCACAGATAATCTGTTTCCATTTCTATCCACGGTCGTACTAATAAGACCGATACCACCCCCATCGAGAAAATTTATCTCATCACTAGCGGCTCGAAGACTCAATACCTTCACCTGAGAGTTCTTAAGGAATCAGCTATTCACTTTCATGAAAGCACCATCTGGGTGCTGTGGGCTAAAACCCCTCCGTTTTCCCACCCATTCCTGAAGTATGAATGAATTGAATTCTGGACATTCTTCAAGTGTAATTTCAACAAAGCCAATGAGGGATGGCGGTTGTCCATAAATCGCCGATATATATTGTTGTCTCGTGTGAGAAGAAGGCTTTTTTGTGTTTCATATCCTTCCATATTGCTTTGATGATAAATCTTAGGAACTACTTTCTCAATCGTTACCAATGCCAGCTTTACCATTTCCTTCTTCACCAGTGTCCTGATTTGCTGCTTAGCACATTTAACTCTTGCATACGGGATGGGGGTTTTCCGGTACGATGAAAGGTGGCGAGTCTCACGCCGATGAGCAAGGGGAAGGAAAATCCCAGATTGCCGTCTGTAAACCACTTGTTATGCATGCTAGAAACTGTGTTAGAGAAACTCATCAAGGGAAGACTTACTGATGCGATTTGTGCTGCATGGAACTTATCTTCTTGGCAGTACGGGTTAAAAGCAGGACGTTCCACCATTGATGCGATTACAGATGTTGCGAGCGTGGTCCAAAAGGCTGAAGCATATAGCTACACCAAGCAACGGATTGTTCTGTTGGTGACACTCGACTGTAGAAACGCCTTCAAGTCCGCAAGATGGGTGGATATTGTATATACGCTGGAAAACCCATTTCAAGTTCCAAAATATCTAATGTGGCTTCTGAGGGACTAACTGAAGGACTGAAGCCTGCTTCACGACACGTCACAGGGCCAACAAAGTATGGAAGTCACATCGGGCCTTGCCCAGGAATCTATCCTTGGTCCCGACCTGTGAAACGTGTTTTACGACGAGCTTTTGAGAACGGAGATTCCAGATGAGTCACACTTGATTGGCTATGTGGATGATGCTGTGGCTCTGATCGCTAGACGCACCGTTGAATAACCACAACTTAGGCTAGGTATGCTAATGCGCCGAGTGAGAGACTGGATGACTGCTCGCGGGTTTTAGTTTAACACTGAAGAAAGCCGAAGGGATCATCTTGACAAAAAAGAGAGTCCCCAGAGTAAGAATGATCATTATTGGAAGCATACTAGTTGAACCGAAGCCAGCGGTGAAATACCTGGGGCTACTGATCGACTCGAAGATGAGTTTCTCTGATCAAATCAGGGCAACGGCTAAGAAGGCTGCCTCAGGAGTACCGACTCTGAGTTGACTTATGGCTGATGCCTTTTCATGAGTGCTGTAGGGTCAGTACTACTGTACGGAGAGGTATACCGAAAACGCTTTGCAAAGGTACAGAGAAGAGGAGGGCTGAGGATTCCATGTTCACGTCCAACAGACTCTGATTTGGCAGTGAAAGTTTTTGCAGGGGTGATACCTATCGCCCTCCTTGCAAGAGAGTGCCACGCTATTTACCTGCGCAGAAATCAGGACGCGAGGGAGGCTGTTGCTCGCATATAGAAATAACGCTCACGAAAATATTGGCAGCAGTCTTGCGTAAATTGAACGAAGAGAAGATGGACTGCGTGCCCCATCCCGGATGTGAGACCGGGGTTTAATGAAGAAATGGTGAGACTAATTTCTATCTGGCCCAGCTTTTGAGCGAGCATGGGTGTTTTCAGTTTGACCCGCACAAGATTAGTAAGCTACAGTCCCCCAATCGTTGGTTTTACGCAGGAGAGGAAGACAATGCCTGTCACACATGCTTTGCGTGCCAAAAACGGGACAGGCTGTGATAGGACCTCTACACGGAGACGGGAGAGCTCACCACAGATAGTGTAGTCGCGGTGATGGTTGACAGGTGGAACCAGGTGGCGAGTTATGTTCGGGCAGTCCTAAAAGATATAAGGGAGTCATAGCAGCCGGGGACTTTAGGGCAGGGGGATCGCTTGTCTGGCAACTCTGCTTCTCCTCTCCCTTCTCATTAGATGAGGAATCCTCCAGCTTGAAGACACCTCACGGCGTAACAAAACGAGACCTAGCCCAAAGTAATGTGTACAACGGTTCTAGGCTGGGTTCTCGGGTTGACAGGGGAGTGTTTGGAGGGTAGTCCAGTTGGCTGTGAGCATGGATTACATTCACCTCCAAACCACCAAAAAACGTGAACTTCTCTAACTTTGATGGAGATATATTTTAGCGTTTGTTAGATTCTTGTCATAAGGAACCATTGAGCAAGCGTTGCCTACATCAGAAGGAGGACATTGCTTCTGGTAGTGCCGATTAAACTTCTTTGGAAACTTTCCCGAATCTGTTTTTTTGAAATTCCATCGATGATTTTCATGTTGAGCTGGAATGAGGAAGACAACATCCTTTTGATGATTGATTTCCATTTCGATTGCTATCGTAAGGGAGCACTTGCAGTTTCGGTTGACCACTATGAAAGCTGAACTCAAATCTTGCGTCAGCAATTCTGAGAACCAAATATGAGTTTACACTAGGGTATGTTGGGAACTCCAACCCACATAGATTGTACCTGCATTCAATTCGGTTCTCTTTTATACACGATTTCAGAAATACACTTATGGCTTGGTTATATCATTTATTTGCATTGTCGTCTGCTGGTCCTCTTGTAGTAATCGAGCAGTCATAAAAGCAAACTGCTCGAAAACCTTCCTATCTCTTATCCAAAATTATAATGGCAGATTAAAAAAAAAATGCAATTATTTCCCTTGTAATTGTGATTTGTAGAATAATTTTTCTTATTATTATTATATTAAATGTAACTTGATATCAATTTTCCCCTATATTAAATTTTTAACGTTTTCTTTAATTATATTCTTCATGAGATCTAACTTTTATTACTATTTAGAATCTTTTTCATTTTTTCTTTACTTAACCAATTTTTCTTGAAAAAAAACTTTAAATCTGCCCATTAAAATTTAGGATGTGGAAACACCGATTTAGTGCAGGCCAACGGAGTATTACATCAAGGAATGCATTCGAAATCAGCTGAGTGGGCAGCTGATTGAATTTCTACCGGTATGCACGGGATAGAAGAAAAAAAGAGACAAGTTTGGGGGAACGAATCGAGGAGTGAATCGAGAAGTCTGTTAGTCACTTTCACCGGGGTCACATCGCGACGCCCAAGAGAGGAGTCAAAAATAGAAAAGTTCCCGTGGCTGTACTCGTAGTATCCGCATAAAACTTATTGGATTGTTTTGCAAGACGTGGGCGCGAATTTAGTTTTCGATTTTTACGGCGCAGCAAGTTAAAATTTCGGGAAATATTTGGATAACGCGTCGTGGACGTCGTCATGATTTTCCGGAGGGTCTCCAAGAGAACGCCACGCAGGGCGCACTTTGCGAAAAACTGTACCGAAAAGGGAAAAAGTGCGAGAAAACAAGCCCGAGTTAAATTCATATAAAGTAGCCAAATTCCCCCGGCCATCGTAATTTGGATTGAATTTTCACTTATTTGTGTGCTCGTACAAATGACGAGAGTGCTTATGGTGGATGTGTGTGTAAGCTTCGTGCAAATATTTGTGGAGTGCGAAGAAGAGCTCGCCATTGGCGACAGGAAAATAAGTGTTCTTACTCTTGCGCCGACCCATTAAACCGCGGCGATAAATTGTTGTTAGGAAATGTGTGTACGAGTATAATGGTTCCTTAGCTAAGTACTTGAATTGTACATTCCTCATAAATCCTGAGGCTACCACCTTTTGGCATATGCGTCGGCAGCTGGTGGAGAAGAATTAAAACAAGTGATTTCAATTGGAATGTGTGATCGATGTGCTGATGGAGCAGTGAGTAACAGTCAAGCCTGGTCGCATCGTCAATGGGTTCTGAAGCGCGCATCTCTCTCTGCAGACGGAGCGGTTCATCAAGAAGCGTATCAGGGACTATAGTTGCTTTCATTATCGCCAATTGGTGCTACAGACAATGTGCGAAATATGCTACTAGGATAAGGAAGAAGATGAGTATCCTTACCTAAAAGACTGGATAAACTTTTATCTAAATTAACGGTGCATCATCGGTCGAAAGATTTATACGAACTCTCTTGCCAAATATTAATGCAACGTTTGTGCGTTTGTAAGAAAGAATTATGCAAAGTGCTTTTGTATGAGTTTTTCACTCAAATGGGAAACACAAGGCCACGTCTACGTTTGGATCTTGATCCAGGTGGGAGGATGCGAGGGGGCACCGCATCCATCTGGATGCCCCACCCTTATTTGTGGGCCATAACGATTATCGCAATGACGAGGTCTCCGCCAGTCCGTCCGTTTTTGCTCGTTTCCACTTGTTCTCTGCCTGCCAGCGCATTTACGCGTCCCCAGACAAGGCCAATCTCGGCGAATCCTACCATCCTCTTTCGCCGAGGCAGCAGACCATCACTGCAGTCCTTTATGGACAACTTTATACCTGCTTTCACTACACTCTAGTAGCAAGTGCAAATGACATCCCGGCTTGACGGAGTACAAGATTCCCTATGAAGACTGACTCACTTATTTACATCTACCTTCATTAAAAGCATTTAGGACTTTCCTTGACGAATGCCTTTTATTTGAACTCCATCACTGCCTGATTGATTGCCCTAACTTAGTAAATCAAATAAGTTGCGCTCCCCCAATCTTGACCCATTTTCATTCTGCTATGATTCGTTTGCCTCGCATGCCCAATCAATTAGAGCTTGGTACTCTCCCTCAGTCTTAAATAGCATTTAAGCATTTAATTGTTATAATTTATGATTAATTGTCATCCCTTTTTTTCTATTTTTGTAATTGGGCATTTTGGCTGTAAAAATGGATAGTAAATAAATAAATAAATGCCAGGTCCCGGATCCGCCAGAGGTGGGAAGCCGTCAGACTCCTCCGTGCCCCCAGTGAAAAACTTTTCTTCTTTTTCGAACTTCTTGAAACTTCTCCAAAAGTAAAACCCAGATATTCGATGCTGTTTTAATGATTTGTCGATGTGATAAGTTTTTCAAATTTAAAAAATTAGTCTCGAAATAACCTTTAAAGAATTATTTTAGTTTTGAAAATTATTAACAGGAGCTTTTAAAAACAGATCTGTACGCAGCGAATGATAGACGTGGAATCTCACTATGTATCGTGTGAAACTAGCCGAAATAGTGTGTATTGTGTTCACCACTTAAATATTCACTACAGAATTCGAGAAAATCAAACTTTTTGCCCATTGGCCAGGATGAATACATGAAAATGTAACCAAAACTTTGACGTTTGGCATGATTTCCCCTCTCCTCGTGAAAACCGCCTCTGAAAGCAAAATATTGGAATTCGCATTTAGGGTTTTACACGCATAAACTAACTTTTCTTCTCTCTTCCTCTTAGACCTATCCCATAGATATAGAGAGTACTGGATCCGCAACCGGTCGCGAGAGCCGAGGCAATTAGCAACCTTCGCTAAAGTTGTGTGAAGTTGAGGTTTGAACTAATATGTTTTTGTTTTTGCCCTTAACTTCACTCGGAAACATATTCACGTTTATAAAGTTTTGGTTTTGAAGATTGCATGTATGAAATCGGCACTTTAGTTCTCTATTTTTATTAAAAACTTACGAATTTTCAATTCAGCTTCGACAAATGAGTTTTCTAGCCTCTACAAATTTTCATCAGCTTTGACGTACGAGTTTTCTGTGAGAGAACGGTTGTTGTGTTGTACTCAAACTGTTTAAAGAATGATAACGAAGGCACGATAGTGTGCACGTGAAATGAAATTTTGCACGTGTGCGCGGGTGTCAGTGATTCTTCGGAAGAGAGGAAAGAAAAAGCTTTCGGAAAACAAAGGGGAAGGAGAAGCAGAGGGAATCATATAGTTTCGAGAGCCTAAGATATTTATGTGTAAAACTTGCCTCCCACATAGACGAGTACACAGATTCTCATTGCTCGTCCATTTATTTATATCTCTTTGATTTATCCCTATTCATTCTAAATTTGCATGTTGTGTTCTCAGATAATTTACATTTTGTCTTCCCAGGTAAAAGTATGGATGCTTCTGCAAACTATAGTGTAGTTGAATAATCCTACATACTATAATTTCAAGATTAATATGAGCTTATTCATATAATAGTGCTCTCTTTTCCTGCCTAGTTCTTATCAGTTTTAATCTAACGAACATCAGCCAAGTATGTTGAAAAATCCTCTCGAAACTCCTTCAAACTTTCTTGTCCTAGATTTAAATCCCCGAAATTAATCCTATCGCTTCGCTATAAAATTCATTGATTTGCATACATTATTAAGCGTCCCATCACGACTGTGCCCATCTGCCTCGCGTATTCATCCACCTGTTAAAATAAGGTAAATGCAAGAGTATGTTCAAATTACTTCCATTCTCTCCGAGCAAAGGTAAAGTTCACCGCCAAACAATGGGTCAGGATTCAAACTTGAGATAGAAGCACGTAAAGCACATAAATGTGTGTTTCATAATTAAATATTTATGATGTTGCGGTCGAAAGTTAACAAAACATTCACTAAACTCTTGGGGTGCGTTGAGCTCCTACGTCAATTTCAGTTCCTTAAACAGGGATAATTTCTGTCCGCCAGATTCCGCCTTTGGAATTAGTAACGGTTAGAAAAAGGACTCTTGGAACGTTCACGTTTATCAATTTGCGGTTTACCATGGGGTTCGCCTTTGTCACTTCTCAGTTGCTTAATAATCCACTAGAGAACAACTTGTTGATAGCAAATTATGCAGTGAACTGCCTATAAATCATCTTGAGGAGGGATGGTGACCACATTAAGTGGCCACAATCGTTGCTATTCAGTTAACATTCACCTTCATCAGATTGAATTAGATTTAACGGTTCTCGGGAAAGTAATTATCTCCGATGCTAATTAGAGGACATTTTACGTGTGTGGGAAAACAAGTTATCATATAGGGTAAGTCCGGGATAGTTGGACCATGATTTTCTAAAGCTATTTTTTCCGAAATTTTGCAATGTCTAGGATAAGTTTTATATAATTTTAATAAGTATATAGGTCTTTAAACAATTGTAAGGCAGTTTGCAGTTGTTAAGCTTATCACACCGGGAGTTATGATGTTTTTTTGGTTTTGCTCGATGGTCCGTCTATCCCAAGCATACTCGGGTTAGATGGACCACCTAATAGGGATTGTTGGACCTCTATTTTAAGTGACTGAATCAGGATATAACACAAGAAATACATGTTATCAAAGGTATAAAGACTATTTATTCCAAGCTATAAAGTTAGGGTATAGAGTTATAAACTATTTGATATGATTAATAGATTTGACAATCAAAATAATTACAAAATAGAGCTAGTATAACTCAGTTTCTAGAAATTCGAATCATTCAGCAGTCATCTTATTTGGAGGATCTTGCTTTCCGCAGTAATCGCATTTATCCTCGAATCTTGTACAGCCTTCATGTGTTCAGCGGGAGTATGACACACAGTTAATTAAATCTTCATCTCTTTTTGTTTCGTTGTAGTTCTCTTTACACCATACACATAAATCTTCATCCCAGTCACTTTCATAAAGATTGTCGTTGCAAATTGTGTCGATATCAATATCTTCGGAATCCGAGGATGACGTTAGTTCTTTTTTTCTTCGCGTTCTCTTACTTTTATTGATTGTTGTTTGCATATTGTTCTCATTTCTCTGCTCTAGCTTCTTTTTCTCCTCTTTTCTTTTCCTCTCCGTCTTTCTTTTTTTCCTCCCTGTCTTTCTTCTTTTCTTGTTTTATTTTAATTTTTGACTCTTTCTCATTTTTTTCTTTTCCAGAGCAGTTATGTTTTCTGGAGAGCTTAACACTGTTGATGTAATTTGAACTTTTCTTTTCACCGTCTGAACTTTGTTGACACAAGGCACTGGATGTAGTTTGTCCAAAAACTTTGAAAGGGTTACAATTTCAGATTTATTCTGGTGCTTTTCAGAAGGTCCAGGTAAAGGAACATTTTCAAAGCTTCTTGAAGTACCAGCACTTGGGCTATTAGGACCAGCAGCAGTGGCATCATTTTTTGAACTACCGGAGCCAGCAACATCAACACCAGTCACAACGTTTTCGAGAACAAGAGACGTATCTGGAGGCCTGGAGTCCATTAATTCTGACAAAAAAAGCGTAGTCTGGTATCGCATCAGGTTCAAATGGAATGATTCCACACGTTCTAAATCCACTTATTCCATTTTCTGCGTTTGCTGGCTTACCACAAGCTATGCTAAGAAGCGCACCAAACTGCATTCGAGTTATCTTCCTTGAAGGGTTATTGGTCACGTGCTTTGAGCAAGCAGAATAATAGTTCATTTTTAAAGACTTGAAGAAAGCGCGGTCTAACGGTTGAAGCCAATGACTGGTGTGGGGAGGGATACTCATCAAAATTATTTGATTATTTTCTGCGAACTCTAGCATTTCAACGCAGCTAGTGTGTGATGTATGTCCATCTAAAAGAAGAAGCACCTTTCCTGCTGGTTTTCTTGGAGTGAACTGATTTTTCAGCCAATCAAAAAACAAATCGCTATTTACATAGCCAGACTTTGGCGACATTTTTACTTTAGCGCCAGGTGGTAAACCGTCACAAAACTCCTGCTTTAGGTTCTTTCCTTTCATTATGCAAAAAGGTGGTAAGAATGTACCCTCTCCATTCACACTTGCCAATACTGATATGGTTTCACCCTTTTCTCCTGAAATAACATTAGTTACATTCTTGGAACCTTTCAAAGCAACTACCTTCCCTGGTTTGTTATTTAGCTGTAAACCTGTTTCGTCCATGTTGAAAATGTTGCCAGGTTTATCTATAAGACCATTTTCTTCCAAAACATTCTTTAAGAGGTCAAAATACGCTTTGACATCTATTTTATTTAGACCTTTTGCTCTTGCAATAGACACACCTTCAGATTGCCGAATGGACAGTTCAGGATTGTGAACAAGAAAAGAAGAAAGCCAGTCGTAGCCTGCTTGCTTTGTTTCATGATTGAAACTATGCTTCAATTGTAGGTTTTCAGCTAAATAGTAAGCCATAGAACGGACTGAGTCTATGGTTGGAGTAAAAACCCTCCATTGTATTTTTTTATGTGTACTAAATTTTTTTTTTTTCATTTTCAACTCCCAGCAATGAGTTTTTTCCCATGGAACCTTTACTAAAACTTTGTATCTTGATGCGTCTTTTCAAAGTTGTTTTCGGTATTCCAAACACCTTCCCTTCCCTTACTTTGAACAGCTCTGGCTGCATTTTCGAAGCTACGTTCAGACCATTCTCCCCTCCCAGACATGCGTTTTCTGGTATAGAACGTAGGCATTTTCCTATAACATAAAAAAACCAACGTATCAGGACACACCTTTGTGTTTAAAATAATTTTGATAAGTATCATTTAATGTATATTAGAAGTAAAGTCCTAATAGGAAATATGGTCCTACTATTCCAGGTTCTTTTCAAGTGGGCCAACTATCCCAAATGTCACTGACCCATCTATCCCAATTGTCAGGGATAAATGGACCAGCTACTCATTCAGACAAACAACGCTACTGGAGCACCATTTTAGGTTAAGACCTTACTCAACTATACAATCGAGCTATAGCATTGATCTTACGTCAAAATCAATTAAATTAACTTAACCACAGAACAATAAAATCCAGTGAAAAATATTTTTCAACTCACCAAAAAAAAATACACAAAGTTTTTTTCCTAAAAAACATGTGACACTCACGAGCAAAACTAAACGTGTTAACGTCTGCACGAGTAGAAAAATACTAGCCAACGAATGCGGCGCTGCTGTGACAGACGAGCGAAATATTCGAATGGTCCCTCTATGCCGGTGGTCCATCTATCCCGGACTTACCCTATTCGTCTGTGTTTTAGTGTAATTTAGCCCACCAAGAATTTAAATATGTATTTAATTTCTCATAAAACCAAATCTTTTCGTCGGAACTACATCCTGTATAAAAGCAATGTTTATACTATACTAAAACCATTTCCGTTTCACTTTTGAAAATTTTCATCTGGTTTTCAGAGATCGCCGTTTTTATTTAATTCAGTCTATAAAAGTTGTTGATGAATGCTAAATTAACATTCCACTTTTATAATTGCTGCCTACAGGTATGAATGCTAGATGTAATTGTGAGTCCTGCCTTATGGTTGTATAATTACCCGCAGACGGAAAATTAAACAAAAAACTGTTCAACATGATATCATGAAGCTCTTGCGAGCAATAAAATTTCACTCGCTTTCCCATTTGCAAAGTTGCAGTCCTTAGACGCGATGGAATTACGGAAAGGATCCAAAAAGGGTCTTATTCAATTTGTCTGTCGATTAAAAATAAAGAAAACATGAATATATAATTTCTTGGGGTTTTATGGGGATGCAGTAAACGGTGAGCGATTTTGTTCTAAAGGAAAGCAACAAAGATGCTTTTCATCAAGTTGAAATCGGAAAAGCATTCGCCAGACTTAGCGGAACTTAAGATTTCCTTTTTGAGTACTAAAAACTTTTATGTCTACGGCAAAAGAATTAATATTGTACTGCTTGCTCATGTTTTCTGTCATTTCTTTATGGATTATCCCTAATCAAAAACAAGGGCCATCCGATTTTTATTTAATATGATTTTTTGTCTGCTCTTATACTGAGGCGATTGAGTTCATGCTGATAACGTATTTTGAGTCCTTCATGCCTCTGAAATAAATCATCATTGGAAGTACTGCCATTTCATTGCCGCATGTGGGACTTGAGTGGGCGATTCCTACGCAAAAGAAGAAAAGAGCTTAAGGTAAGAGCCATAAAATGTTAACCAATGAACCGAAAACTTACTTTTTGAGTTGGATGAATGAAGAAGTACTTTTGACGAGATTTCGTATGTAAGCATGGATAAAATTAAATTTATGGTGCTAGTGCTTATGAATAAACAGTTGAATAGGTACGAAAGCGATTAATGCACAAACTTATAGAGTTCAGGACAACTAAGAGCACGTGGGGAGAAGAAATACACACACGATGAAAGAACTTGGAGAGAAATATGGGGTACGAATTATAATTAACTGAGGAATTTTCTTAAGTTGGGCTTAATAGCAGCGATAAATTAGAAAACAAAACAATTTTCCTAGGTTGAGTTTACATTTATTGACGCCAAGCAATATTGAGTAATCTTCAGTAAGTTTTACAATTATGCTTTCTGCACTAAACTTTTTAATTGATCACATAACCAATTTCATTTAAATCTATACGTTTATGTGGTCTATACTAAGCTTTTCATTACATCGTGCGAGTAACGATCTCGTTTTATGGATGCCTCTGATAGCTTCGAATTTCTTACAAACTTTTTTTGTATGTAACTACTTAAAGGTGGATTTTCACATAGCCTGCCGTGTCCATGACATGCTCCTGCTGTGATGTTCACTTCCAATTTTGACAATCGGTAGCGGGCGATGCGACTGCCGACCATGGTATAAAGAATAACAAGGTATGCTCTCTCACGAAAGCTTGATCGCAGTGGTGGCACGTGGGCTTCGAGGCAAGGGAAGCAGGAATCTTGCCACACAGGCTTGTACTTTATGTGAACTATTTTAAATCTCTAGCTTTTGTAAATAAGCGAATTTACAAGTGATACGACGCACATCCATTTAATATTCAAAGGTAAAAAAAAACAGAATTTAAATTGTACGGAGTTGATTTAGCTCCAAAATTTTTTTCCACTTTTCTAAAAACCTGCTTGCAATTTTATTATTTATTATTGTGTAGAAAATTATTATCACAGATGTAGTATTATTACGGCTTTAAAATATTTAAACTGTAATGAGATTTTCATAGGAAAGTGCCCTAATCAGTCAATTTACTTACTTACTTTATGTAAGCGTGTTCCTTATCAATAATTTATCGCTCACACCAAAAAATTAACTTACCCAGCAAGAACCACAAGAAAATTTAGAGCTTTCTTGCCAGGAGAGGAAGGCAAGGGAGACAAAATACTTTGCAAGCCATCAATATGTCCAACAGTCTAGGGAGCAGTTTACGCACCCAATAATGGTCAGCAAAGTAGTGTGCCGGCAAAAAGACAACAACAAACAGATGGTCAAAAGGAATGCAGAAAGGACAAAATAAGTTAATACACTTTTGTTTGATTTTGCATTGCAAAATAAAATAAAAATTTACGTTCAAAAGTATTTATTCAAAGTAAAATGAAAACTGAGCGGTTGTGTTTATGATGAAAGTTACGATAAGATAATTTTATTGAAGTGTAATATTTTTATGAAAACTCTCCTTTTGCGCTACGATGTTGTCAATGATTAGATCGTACGTTTTGTCAGCACTGAGGAGGTCTTTGAGTAAACTTTTCTCGATTGACAAAAGTGACAAACTACTAAGACGTTCTTCCCCAGTAGAGCTTCTAAGATAATTTTTCATTCTTTTCAACATTGAAAAGTTACGTTCTGCTGAAGCTATTTTTGCTGGTTTAGTTAAGACTAACTGTGAAATTTAAAAAAAGTCAGGAAAACTGTTGCCAAGTTGATTATTGAGGAAATATTGAAAAAAATTTTTGAAGTTTTTACGCCCTATATCACAATCAGAAAAAGTTGGCTTGACAGAACTACACTCATGTCAAAAGGGTTTTGCATCAACCTACAACATGAGGATAAATAGAATGATTTAATTCAATACAAACTCCACTTTAACCTGCCAACGTTTTGTTCCATGTTACTAAATCCGTTAACTGACCTGAATCTCCATTTTTTTTATTCATTTTATCTGAAAATTCGGAGAAGATTCAATCAAAAGTGTAGTGTTTGATTCGATGGAAAGCTCATGTAGTAGAAAAATCGTATATGATTGTTGTAATCGGAAGAAATTCAAATGGCTATAAAGTCGGCAAATTTTGTTGGAAATTATATAATAAAATGATATTTTGAAGAACTACTTAAGTGACTGATTTCATCCAATTTAATGATACTAATACCGTTTTACTGACAAAAATGTAAAATTCGACTACTGTTGGCAAAGTTCAACGAGTTTCAGCCTACAAACTTATTTGCTAGTGGATCTAACTCCATAATTTTTAAGGCTTTCTGAAAGAAATTTTCCAAAAACTTACTAGTTTTCCGTCCTATCTGTCCGTCTATCCGCCAGTTCATCCATCTTTCCATCTGTCCGTCGATCTGTGCATCACAAGAATTTTCTTCTGAAACTATAGAAGCTACATAGCTCAAACTTTGTGAAAAGGTCATAAGTTGTGGTCTCTCAAAAGGTTAGGTCTTATCAAATATATCAAAATTTTTTAAGGGAGTCCACCCTTACAACGAAGTGGCCCTTAAGATATTTTTTTCATTAAATGTAGTCGAGTAGGGTATCAAATGAAAGATCTTAGCACTTTCAGAACATGAAAAATAAGTCATTTTTTGCATTAGGAGTCCAGGGATGCATAGTGTACGAACAATATTTGTGTCTCCTCCCCTCACGACTGGAACCCTTTAAGTCGAAAATCTGAAAAAATCATGAAGGTACGTCTTGATAGATTGGAAGACGCGGTCAATGGGCCGAGACAGTATGAGGCGCTGTTTGCAGGAAGCGAAGGCCCGAGAGGGGCTGTAGTGCTAAGAAGAAGAAGAAGAAGGTCTTGATGAGTTCCAGGACAACAAATTGCTCAGAAATCAAAATTCACTCAATTCTGTTAATAGTAGTATGATTTGTAAATAAATTAACTTTTCAGGAAAACTCAATTTTATAAATAGCCATTTGTGTATTTGGTTGAAATCAAAGCTGCCGTCAAGATTTTATTCAAGAAAATGTAAAATTGATAAATCATAATATTACTAACAAAGATAAGTGAATTTTGACTTCTCCTGTTTTTGCTGCTGTTGTACTCCTGAAGGCCTACATCTTTGATTTTTCGGATGAAAAGTTGCCAATTGCGAGGGGGTGCACACGAAAAGCTCGTACATTTCGCCTTCTACTGCCCCCCACCATAGGGTTAAGGCAATTTTAAGACTTGTTTTGAAGTTTTGTTATGGCCTTTCTGATGACACCCTATTTGACTACCAAAGGTGAAATTTTTTTTTCAAGGGTCACCTCCCTGTATGAGGAGACCCCCTTAAAACCTATGAAAAATATTTAACCCTTGACCTTTCAAAAAGTCACCACTTCTAACCTTTTCACAAAGTTTCATGGCTATAGCTTCAATTTTTTCGGAGAAAAAGTGATGTGACATGCAGACACAAGAGAAAAAGGTAACATACAGCACAAAACCCTAAAAAGGGCTGAAAGCTCTGTCGTGAGGATGAAAATTCAAATCTGTTTGGGTAAGATTGCTGCAAATTAGTGAAAAGTGTACTCGGAAACTTAGAGGAAAAATTCGGGTGAAGGGAAGTGTTCAGCAATTCTAAAAATTTTTAATGATTTGGTGATTCGAATCTTACGTTCAAATCTTGGCTTATGTTGTCCAGAGTTTCACAAAAAAGCTGCCTACAACTTGGCTCGAAGTTTATTTCTCCATCCACCGAACGTCGGGGTTTTTTTTTGGTTGGAAGGAAGTCACTGTTGTCTATTGTATCTTTAAAAAATGAATCGAAATTTGATCGAATGTCTTTGAAATCATCAATTTTCTTAATACAGTATGAAATGTCCTTAATTTTTTGTTTGAAAAATGTTAAATAAAATGTCACAAAATCGAAAAATTGATGCAAATACAGTTAACAGAAAATGAAATTGAAAATCAGTTACAGTTGCTGAAAGTACTTTTGCTGCGTTAAAAGTTTCACTGTCCCAGGCACCAGTATTTACGATATCTAAGAGCAGGTTTTATACATCTGATATATTTTCAAATATGATTGTTACTAGGCGGCCATGGTAGTAACAACTCTAGGCAATCGTCTTTTTGTGAATTCATCGAATTTCGAACACCTGTTAGTAGAGTGAGTAAAAAATGATGAAAAACCATGCAACTCAAAAGAAAATTCGGCAATCTTTGATTTTTTCACAAGACTTTTAAAGAGTTAAGTCTAACCTATGGGCAAAACAATGTACAAATGTATCATCTAGAAACCTTTCTCTCACTCCTACAAAAGCCGCTTACTTCACCATATATAACCGCTACTCCATCATAACTTTGTGAAACGAATTTTTCCTTCGCATTCAAACTTGCATAATATGATCATATAGGACAGACGCTGTTCTATCGGTAGATACATCTCGAAAGCCAAAAAAACGTTCCTGTATAATACCATCTTAGTAACGTACCTTAATATTGTGGAAAGCTCAGACTTTGTGGATACATCAGTTGCTTCGTCTAAAATTATTGATATGAAGGGAGATTTCTCCGTTTCCTTGCGGATAGTATCAAAAATAATGGAAGAAATTGATCCAATCAAATCATTTTGAATATCTTTTGATAAGCCTGAAAAAGTTTTGAATTTTCGAGATGGTTTTTTAAAATGGGGTTATAAAGCAATGGTTTCCACATAAACGCTTCTGTTACACGAACCAGAAGATTCATTATGGCTACGAAAAGCTAGTTTTTGGGTACCAAGAAAAGACACAACATCGATGAGGCATTTTAGAATTCCACGATTTTTTTTTTGACTTGGTCGTTGCGTGCTTTAATGTTCAGCGACAGCTGGCAATCGATCATTGTCTCAATACGTGGTAAATTACCAAACTTTTTCCAAGCTAATATGCAGCGCAGATGCTCTTGAGATATTTCAACATGGCGCTTTAAGGCTTTGTGCAAATCACTGAGGTCTGAAAACCCGGAAGTCCACCAAACGTTAGTTTCTGATGAAAATAGTAGACAAGGCTAGCAAAAGAGTTTGTTAATGTGTTGGTACCTACAAAGACATTCAAATTCATTATAAAGATTTGTTGAAAAATATCTGACAATTTCCCTTAACAGATTGCTGACTAAGTGAAATAAGCGGCATTGGTTGTAAAAGTATAATTTGATAATTTTATCTTTAATTTCGCATAAATAACAAAATCAATTCAATTCAAAGCAAAACCTATCTTTTAAACTTTCCTCCGGATAAAACTTTAGACGACAAGAAATGTTTTCCTTGAACGGAAAATTAAAAATCCGATTATTACAAACGTTAATATCGATGGCTACTGAGGTGCCACTCAACCTCTTATTGCACATTAAGATAAAATAATTTAAATCTACGAAGGTCAGGCCCTAGAATGAATGATTTCAGTACAATAACATGTCAAGCTATCTTTCCCTTTAATTATGCCTACATTTTTTTGCCATTAAGAAATTATAACAGTTGAATTTAATTTTTGAAAATTTGAGGAGAAGGGGTTTTTGTTGGAACTTTCTTTAAAACTGGCGTTTTATGAAGTCATTTATGTGTCTCAGACATTTATGTATGTACTTGAAAAACAAATGGGAATTTTCTAAAACAATCAAATGGATAAATGGAAATTAGTCTTACCGAAAACTTTCACAACCATATGGAAACATGTTGAAGTAGCAGGAGAGTGCCCCTGCCAGAAGTGTTTTGTAAAACAATTAGTAACTCAAACAATATATTCTGCATGTCAAACCTTGACTAATATACAGATTCCATAAATTGAGTTCGAAAAATTGTTATGGTTATTATGTTTTTAAATTCGGCGCCATTTTGTTTCAAATTTGTTTACCCCGTTGCTTAATTAGTCATGATAACACATCAATATTATGAACCATTTCTAAAATTTTTTATCAAATTCCTACATATTTGTAGTGTCTAGGTCCGTTGTAAACGTGTTTCTCCTAAGTATCACGCGTTAATGTTGTTGTAATTGTTCAATATTGAATCGGCTGTAACTTAGCTGTTTATTGTTCAGTTATTGTTAAATTGTAGCGTTTGGGAAATTTAATGGTCCCATTTTGATTTCATAGGCCAAAATGTAAAATTTATAAAATATACTATTATTAACCAAGTTGATCGAATTTCGACTTCTGAGGTATTTGGTGCCGTTGTACTCTTAAAGTCTCTCGATTTTTTTCAGACACAAAATGTTCGTACATTTACCCTTCCTCTGCATCCCTCAATGCAAAATTTGTGATTTCAAGACCTTTCATTTGATATCCACATTGCCTACATGCGATCACTCCCCTATATGGGGAGATCCCCTCAAACACCTTATAAATGTCTTTTTGCGGCAAAACTTTAAAGACGTCACTAAGGTTGTTGAGATCAGAAGGCACGGTCGAATAAAAGCCTACTTTGTGGAGACTTTTTTGAACGTGGGGGTGTCATGGTTTCAATAAGATTTTTCCCCCTGGAAAATAGTGAACATCCTTATCATTTGGTTTGTTGACGCTTGTGCAGTAGCGGAATTAGAACAAATGCATTTTTAAAAGGGATCCGATAGCATTTGCAGTGAATTGTAGGTTCAATAAACTTTTCTATTTCTGTCGATAAATTTTTACAGTGAATGATACCTAATCCTATGGATTGCATCGGGTCAGTAAAGAAATCTGTTACTTGGGTATATATATATATATATATATATATATATATATATATATATATATATATATATATATATATATATATATATATGTATTTTGTTGTGGTAGGGAGGTGAATGCCCATCTACGCACAGAGTGTGGGACTCCCATGCTCGCAAAAAGGCGACTGGACTACCCACGAAACAACTCCCCTGTCGGGCTAGGTCTCGTTTTATTACGCCGTGAGGCGCCTTCATGCTGGGGGATCCCTCTTCTAGCGGGAGGGGAGAGGGGAAGAAGAAGTGCCAGACAAACGATCCTCCAGCCACAACACCCCCGGCTGCTGTGAATTCCTTTTATCTTTTAGGACTACCCGAACATAATGTGCCACTTGGTTCCATTGGTCAACCGGTTTGAACATCACCGCGACTATATTATCTGGGGTGAGCTTTCCCGTCTCTCTGTAGAGGGCCCTTCGTAGCCTTTCCCATTTTGAGCACGAAAAAAAAGTGTGTGGCCAGCATTGTCCTCCTCTCCTGGGCAAAACCGACAATCGGGGGACCGTGACTTACCAATCTTGTGCAGGTAAGACTGAAAACACCCATGCCCGCTCAAAAGCTGGGTCGGATAGAAGTCAGTCTCAACATGCCTTCGATTTAGCCATGGTCTCACATCCGGGATGAGGCGCACAGTCCACCTTCCTTTCGTGCAACTCACCCAAGACTGCTGATAATCGTTAAGTGAGCGCTGTCTCTCTTCGCGGACAACCATCTCGTCGCTTCCTCATTTCGACGCAGACAAATAGTGCGGCGCTCTCTAGCCTGCAATGACTTTCACCGCCGAACCAGAGACTGTCAGATACGAAGATGCAATTCTCAGCGCTCCTCTTCTCTACACCTGTGCCAAACGTTTTCGGTATACCTCCTTGCTGAGAGCGTCGCCCCATACCTCTGCTCCGTACAGTAGCACTGACCATACAGCACTCATCTTGACGGGCTGGGTCCCCCTACGTTGGCCATAAGTCGACTCAGGGCCGATACTCCCGAAGCAGCCTTCTCAGCCGTTGCCGTGATTTGCTCAGAGAAATTCATCTTCGATTCGATCAGTAGCCCCAGGTACTTCACCGATGGCTTCGATTCGTTTCCTGGGTCTTCAATACTGATCATCCTTACTGTAGGGATTCTCTTTTTTGCCAAAATGAGCACTTCAGTTTTCTCCAGTCCTAAGCTGAGCCCGCGAGCAGTCATCCAGTCACTCACTCGGCGCATTAGCCTGCCTAGCCTAAGTTGCGCCTGTTCGGCGACCAGAGCCACAACATCATCCGCAAAGCCGATCAAGCGCGACTCATCTGGCATCTTCAGTCTCAGCACTCCGTCTCAAGACATGTTCCACAGGTCTGCACTAAAGAGAGACCCCTGAGCAACACCCGATGTAATCGCCATCTTTCGTTGGCCCTGAGTCGTGTCTTAGAGCAGGCTTCGGTCCTTTAGGTAGTCCCTCAAAAGTCGCGTTAGATATTTTGCAACTTGAAAAGGGTTGAAGGCGGTCCTCACGTCGAGTGTCATCAACAGGACGATCCGTCGCTTGGTGCGACCATGTGCCTCAGCCTTTTAGACCGCGCTCACCACCTCTGCAATCGAATCGATAGTAGAGCGTCCTGCTCTAAAGCCGCACTGCCGAGGAGATAGGTCCCCAGCAGCACGAATTGCGTCACTGAGTCTTCCCTTGATGAGTTTCTCTAGCATATCCCCAGCAGTGTCGAGCATGCATAACGGACGGTACGGGATTTCCCTTCCCCTTGCTGATCAGCACGAGCCTTGCCACCTTCCATTGTACCGGGAAAACCCCATCCCATAGGCAAGCATTGAATGTGTTGAGCAGCAGGTCAGGACAATTTTGATAGACAAGCCGCAACACCTCAGCCGGAACACCATCTGGACCTGGAGCCTTCCTCGCTTTCAATGAAAGCATTGCCTCCTCCAATCCCGGCTGTGTGAAGAGTCGACACTCGTCTGCTGTTTCACCATGGACAGTGTCAACACGGACTGGATGGGCAGGGAAGGGTCCCCGCACAATCTCGTCCATCTTTTCCGCATCATGTATGCAAGGCTTCCGTTGGGCACCAAGCTTCCACATAACTAGCTTGTAGCCAAGACCCACGGATCCTTGTTCACATTCTCCACTTGGTCTTGCCATTGTTAATCAATTTGCGAAGGCATTTCCGGGCCGACTTATATGCTGCCGCCCAGTTGCATACCTCTTCACGGTTCGGCGCCCGTTGAGCCTCACGTCGAAGCTTGTGACACTCTCTTCGCTTTTCAGCGATTTCAGTTGACCTCCAGTACACCGGGGGGTTAACCGTACCGGGGTCTTCAGCGGGGTATAGAAGCTTTGCAAGCAGTCGTGATGATACTCATAGTTGAGTTCACCATGTCTTGCGCTGCCAAATCTTCCGTCCTCTCCGCAGCTCCCTGCAGTGGCTCACCTGCTGTGAGCACCTTGACGAGCCTCTTAACGTCGCTCCTTCCGATATTCCATCCAGTTGGAGAAAGCCGAGAGCACGGACATTGGGAGACAATAACCCTGATCTCAAGCAAAATGCACTGATGATCACTGGCTGAATAGTCCTCTAATACTTTCCAATTGTGTATCCTCCGTACTAAGGACTCCGAGGCGAATGTCACGTCCGGTATGGTTCCCTCACAGCCAATATGGTGGAAAGTCGGCGTATTTCCGGTGTTTAGTACGATGAGTGCCGTCCTGGCCGCCATTTCCAGGATTCGTTTTCCCCGCGGATCTGTTTGAGGCATGCCCCTTTTGATTGCTTTAGCGTTGAAGTCTCCCTCCAACGAGCACTTTGCCGTCTGTTTTCGAGACATTGCCTTCCAGAGCATTAAGTTTGGCTTGGAAAGATGATATCGAAGGTGGTCCCTGAGCATCGCACCCACACGAAACCATCCCTCGTCCACAACTCTCCACTTGAAAATTACTGTTCCGAACATAGATGGCGGCAGTACCAGTTTTGCCAGGATACCATAATGCAGGACTTTATCATGGTGTTGTTCACTCAGCAGCAAGAAGTCAGCTTTCATGTCCCTCGCAAACTGCTCAAGCAGATTTTGGGCGGTTGAACTGCGGTGTAGGCTTAGATGCGGGATGCGCGTCATCGAAGTTCTGAGTTTGCCTTGGCTAGGGCTTCCTGGAATACCCGGCATTTTCCTGATCCCAAGACGAGTCCAAAATCAGGTCTTGGATCAGCATCCTTGCAAAAAATGTAGTGTGCCACCTTCGTACACTCTTTTCTTTTATGTTCCATTTCACCGCATTTGTAACATAGAGAACTCCTATCGGGTCCTTTGCATACTTGTGTGGTGTGACCATAGCCAAGGCATTTGAAACATTGAAGAGGCGTTGCTCTTCGCCGTATCCTACAGAAAACCCACCCTATTCGTACTTTTCCCTTGTTCAGGAATTGTTCGGCGTCCTTTTCGGTCCAGCCAACTATGGCCATGCGTTGTCCCCTATTGTTTTGTGGTGTCTGTCTCGCTTTGAGCCTTGCCACGCTAGGGAACTCCCTTTTGATGGCCTCTTCAACCTCGGTCAGAATAGTGACGCAGTCAATGTCTCGTATTTCGATCGGCTCGAGTGAGGCTATACGTGCGGTTTTGCCGAGGACTTGCTTTACTGCGTCGCAGAATGCTTCCTTATTGTCGGCGTCTGCCCCGAATCCGACCAGTATGTGGCCCAATAGTACTGCTTTAAAGGTAGTGTTGGTCCCTTCGGGCCTTACGTTTCCTCTAATGTCCCGCAGCTCCTCCGCGTAGGATCGACCATCTTGGGGTTTTACCAGAAGTGCCTGCTGCTGGGGTCTTCGTCAGGGCTTCTGTTTCTCCTGTTTTGCATCATGTCTTTTTTCTTTTTGGGCGTCCGTGCTGACTTTACTTTCTGGCAATTTTTGAAGGATATATATATATATATATATATATATATATATATATATATATATATATATATATATACATATATATATTCTTCCAAAAATACAATCTTCACGCCACGTTTTCTAATACCTTCATATAATCGTATAATGAATGGTTGTACATGGTAGCCAACATAAAGACCCACAATTGGCCAGCCAGATTCTTCTTCTTCTTTGTAGCGCTACAGCCCCTCTCGGGCCTTCGCTTAGAGATAATTAGAGTATATCTCATTTTTCATGACCGTATTGATTTATTCGGAAGTTGGTTTGCCTGCTCAGCTATGATATGATTTGATTAAATCAGTACATATCACCACTGAGTGAACACTCGTAGTTTGTCCGAAAAATCCCCTGAACTAAATCACGTTGCTCCCAACGAGATTTGAACCTGGGTCCTTCGGCTTATGCGTTCATGCTCTAATCACTAGGCAACACAGACTACTACTAGCCAGATTGCTTGGAGCTTTTGAAAAACTGCATTTCGTCGATTCCAACATCTATAATCACAGATGCGATATCAGTTAAAAATTCGTATGTGTGATTCATCAACGAATTTTCTATTTCGAAGTGATAGTTTTTTCCACCAGTCTTATCGGTATAATTTGGAAAAATTTTGTATTTAGGGGTTCCCATTAGACCGGGATACAAAGGTGGCAATTTTACATGGGGGAAATTATTTGCAAGAATATGGAGTAACTCGTTTATCGAAGACTGCATCAATTTATGCTTTAGCACGATATTCACTAAATCAGATGTAAGTTTATCTTCCAGAAATTCGTTTGGATTTTTCTAACTTTTCGGAAGGATATCTGAGCAAGTTGGTGGTTCCAATGAATATTCTGAATATGATAGTTATGATGAGATCTTAGTGAGTTATCTTTTTCATTTAATTGAGCTCTTATTAAACGCTGAAAGTACCTCCGAGAATATCCAACATATGATTGCTCCATAATTGAATTCTGAACTTTTACCTTTATTTTGATATTAGGAAAAAAAATCTTATTTTACTACCGTCAAATTTGAATGTGTTCACGAAACAAGATACTAACACTTTTGTAAAGTTTTGCTAAAACATAAATAAATCAAGCAATATTCCTCGAATAGAAGCGACTTTGTTCATATGGATCACCTTTTAATTGAGTTAACATGTGGTTCCTATTGAAATTTATATGAGTCTCAGAATAAATATACATGCAAAGTTTTAAGGGTACCATTTTGATTGAAAGATGTCCAGTCGGGAGAAAGGGATACACAATTTTCCCCGATTTTGACCCGCCCCGCACTCCCCTATGACGCTACTGCACTTTTAGCACTTGTTTTCAGAAGTTATCATCAAGACCTTTCTCTTGATACCCATATCAGTGATATTAAAAAAAAAAACAATTTTAAGGCGTCACCCCAATTTATGGAGAGCCCCCTTTCAAAACCTTACAAACGTTTCTTAGAAAGGAACTTTTGAAGACGGCACCACTTTTGACATACTTACAAAAAAACTGCTGTGACGTATGAACGGACGGACGGAACAGGTAACAATTTTAGTAGTTTGGTAAAATTAATTTACAAAAAAAATTACAAAAAACTGGAGGCCCACAAAACATAATATATGCAATATGTTGTAAGTTAAAGAAAATTTGTATCCATAAATTAACTTACTTCTAGAAATTTAAATTTTTGTTTGTAGCTCAAAATCCACACCTTTTAACGTGATTGAGGATTATCCAGGTTTGTAGATTCGTGGCTTTCTCTTGTCCAAATCCAACCTTTATACGTCCGTATAAAGTGGAGGATATTATTGACCACAGTGAAAATTTAGCTGTAAAACGAAACAATTATGCATAAAGTAATTTAGTGAAGACTGCCATAATTACCAAAGTGACTGTTCCGAGTGTATCTCACCCAACTCGTAGATTCAGCGTATGCTCATATCCAAATCCAATCTTTTCGCTTGCGTAATCAACTGTAAATACAAACACGATCAACTTTCTACTATGGCTCACAAACATTAAGTTGCTAACGAAGTTTTATTTTGATCCGCAACCACTTTTCCAGTAAATTATTATAATAAAGCGCACAATTTTATAAAAATTACGCAGAAATTTCTGCGTTGAATTATGCAAATTCTCTTTTCTACCCGGCTTCGATCAATTGTTCACTGCCAAACTGTCAAATTGTAGCAGTTTTCCGCGATCATAACACCTACATATTTCTCTTACGCGATTGTTTGGTGTAAGTGACACGTACTTGATCGCTGGTGGGTATTAGTTCGTAGCAAAACAACAACGTAAATACCCATCCTATGGGGGGCACATAAGTATCTTGTTCGGTACGTATTTTTGCTGCGCCTCGACACATTCCTCCTCAAAACAGAATCTATTTCTCATACCTTCCACCACGGATACAGATCTATACAGACAACTCATGCAAAAACCTAATATATTTAGGGTTCGGCCACATTGCGATTTTCCTGTCGTAACCAGCGATTTTTCGACGCAAATATGAACACACTGCGACAAGATTTGCGAAGGAACTTCAGGCATGCGTAGAACTAATATGCTCATTTGAAGGTATGTCTTCGCCAGGAATACATGCGCTAACTCATTTGTGCACTATGCAAGAAACTTCCGTGCATGTCAGCGTCAAATGTCCAAATGATGTGCGCCTAAGCGAGTATCACAAAAACTACCTATTAAACTGGTTTTAGAAAAAATCGCAAATTTCTGCGACTGCCGATTTGGACAAAATTGTCGAAAATCGCAGTGTAACCATGTGTAACTTGCGACAGAAGTACGACTATATAGACGTAGTCTGATGCATCCGTTAACCATGGAAAAACCCATCATAGCATCCAAAAATTCCTTCCCATTAATCTCATGCAAACATTCGTACACACAACACTCAGTTGAACAACAATTTTACAAACCTTTTTGTGCCGGCATCGTTTGATTTTACACTACAGCATCTTAGATGCCCAATCTTCAATCACTAACTAAACCAAGGAACTTTCATCTTTGATTAAAACCACCTTTAAGCACACAATTGATTTATTTTACCAGAAAAACTCTCACAATTTGTTCATACCTCAGCCTCATTATTAATTTGAGTGACAAGTTGCTGGCGAGTTCTAAAAGACGCATACCGCCATTTAGTATGTGATGGCTAAAGCGTCATGCGTAAACAGCTCACTACATAATTTTCGATCGTATACCCATAGGCGTAGCAACGATTTTTTCCTAAGGTGGGCAACATCTTCAACTTCGCCTAAAATTACTAGCTGCCACTTGTACATAGTGAACAGGAAAGCTTTCCGATAGCTAAAAGAACATAATCGCACTAGTTTACTGTGCTTTTTTTGATAGTTATTTAAGATTCTAAGTAAAATATATGTATACAATATATATATTTATATATATATATATATAACATGGATAAAATAATATTTGAAAAATTTCACGTGTAGGAAAATATCTTTTTGGGTTTTGTAAAAAAATTTTTTTACAAAACCATTTAAAATCGGTACTGTCCGTACGTCTGTCCATCTGTCCGTCCGTGCGTCACAGCAGTTTTTCTCAGAAACTATAGCGGCTACAAACACGAAACTTAGTAAGTATATCAGAAGTTACGGTTCCTCAAAATCCAGGCATCAAAATAAATTGAAAGGGTTGTTAAGGGGGGTCCCCCATAGCGGAAGGGGACCCTTAAAATTTTTTTTAACCAAAGGTAGGCATGTGAGGTGTGAAAAGGAAGGTCTTAATGAGAGCTTTCCAAAACAGGTCTCAAAACAGTCTTAACAACTTTGCGCGGTGCAGGAGAAGGGCAAATGTACGACAAATTTGACCCCCCCTCGCGATTGGATACCTTTGATCCGAAAAATCTGAAAAAAAATGTGGAGGTGAACCTTTATATGCACAACAACGACAACTACCATTGAAGTCAAAATCAACTCAACTTTGGTAAAAATAGCATGATTTATGAGTTTTTCGTTTTCCTCCATAAAATCGCAAGGGTATATTTCAATTCAACAAATTTCGATGTTTTGCTAGCCCTATATAAGGTCCTTATAACCTGTGAGTTTCATTAAAATCGCTTGATATTTGCAGAAGTTATAGCCACTTTAAATTTCTCCAATTACAACAACTACTGTACATGATTTTTCTACTATATGGGCTTTCCATCGAACCAGAAACTACAGTTTTGATTGGATCTTCTCGAAAACTTCAGATTATATGAATACTATAAATATTTTTGAGATTTCATCAATCAGTAATATTAGTAGTGCCACAACAAAATGGCGGCCGCTTAAAATTAAGGAACGTTGGTTTTTTTTTTAAACAAGTATTCATGTGCAAGTTATCGAAGTATATCTTCAGGATGTTCATCATTGCAATACATATCATAGTTTGCGTACAAAACCCTTCTGACAAGAGCGTAGGTCTGTCTACCCGACTTGTTTGGTATTTTCAATCAGAAGTTATATCAATGATGTGAGAAAATGATATTTTATCGCCTCAATAAAAAAAAAATAAAAATATCAAAATTAACGTCTCATATCACACATTAATTTTAATCAAGAGCAATTCTTCGATTTTTTTAGGTAAATTTCGCGAGAGAAATTTACCTATTGCGGAGAGCATCATATATATATATATATATATATATATATATATATATATATATATATATATATATATATATATATATATATATATATATGGGATATAACGAAATTTGTGACCACGCTAGAGGTTGCAATTTTGCTTCGATTTTCACCAAATTTTGAGGAAAGGTGTATTGGGTAATTATCTCGGCTAAGTTCGTGAACCAGCTATATCGGCCCGGCAAAAACAAAATGGCGGCCATTTTAGACGAAAAATCGCGATTTCTGTTCTGACCAAAGTGTGGCTCCGATTTGGATGAAATTTGGTACAAAGGTTCATTGAAGTATGTGATGAATCTCACAATAAAAAATTCAAAGTCGGTACGGCAGAAACAAAATGGTGGCCGCCCAAAATCGAAAAACGTGCAAAATTTTGTTGTTGTAATAGTGGTCAAAACTTTCAACAGATTTTCATGAAATTCGGTAGTTTGATAGAGATTATAAGTATCTAAAGAATTACGTAAAAAAAACTGGAGGTCAGGTTGCAAAAAACAAAATGGCGGCCAGTTGAAGGTCGAAATTTCAAAGGCTTTTAAAAGTCGCTATTTTGATCTGAAATATATGAAACTTGGTTTCAAGATAGACATTACTTACACCTACAGTCTTTGATATTTTGGTGATCATGCATGTGCAAATTTCAAAATGGCGGCCGTTTAAATATGCGTTTTTTTCATGTTTTTGTGGCGCTCTAGCGGTCACATTTTCCAACGGATTTTGATGAAACTTGAGATTATGAATCCCTGTACTATGTTCTTGTATTTTGCAGGAAATTATTAAAATTGAATGAAATATAAAAAAGTCAAAAATTTAAAGCCTAATATTTTTAGCTGCGATTTTCTTTAAAAATTGAATTATTTTGCCCTGTCTAGAGTGAAACTCCTGTTTGAACGAGATAGTACATTGATTGATGAGGTCCTAGTATACAAAGATTTAAAATAATCCAAAATCAAATGCATGCATTCAAAATGGCGGCCCCCAAAGGTCTGAAGGCAAGCGCAATTCGCTATTTTAGTGCCAACTGAAATAATGAATATTTTTCATTGAAACGTTTTAAATGACTTTACTTGAAAGAACTTATAAACCAGATCATTTTTAAGATATTGTATAATATTTTTAACAATACCCTAAAAAATTATAAAATCGCGACTTGTCTGTCTGTCCGTCCCTCCGCCCGTTTGTTCATGCGTCATAACAAGTTTTCTCGCAAACCACATGAGCTAGAATGAGGAAATTTTCTACGTAGGTCAAAAGTGGTGCCTCTTGAAATTTGCAGTGCAAGAAAATATTTTAAGGTATTTAAGGGGGGTCTCCCCATACAGGCGGGTCTCCCCATACAGGCGGATGGCATACAATTTTTTTTATTTCTGCAGCCCTCTAGCAGCCAAGATTCTCAACAGATTCCGTTGAAGCTTGAAATTATAAGTTATTAAGGCAAGTTAATTTAATTTGATTATGCAAATCGAATGACAAATAAAACAGTCGAAAATTTACAGCTTAATATTTTTAGCAGCCGATTTCAATAAAAATCGAAATGACGGCCCTCACAGTTCAGAAAAAAATTGAAAATGTATATATTAAGTGCAACGCAAGTGCTGATTAAACTTTTATGGAAATCTTTTGAAATTAACTATTCGAGCTATTTAAGCCTTTGTGTGGTTACCACTGTGAACTGTGTAAACAGCAGATGCGAGAAGGGCGAAACCGGTATTTATATGTTTACAACAATATGTAATCCATACGCATGCAACTCAATTTAATTAGCAAAATATTTGCGCCCCGATAAAAGGTTTCTAAAAACGAACGTGGCCAGATTTTTTTTATGTTAATAAATACCCATGTGGTACTACGAAAATTGCAGAAAGAAGTTTAGTAGTAGGCAAGCCAAATTCTTTTTCGAAACTTTACGCTACATACGAGAAATTTACCTTTCCGGCTGGTGCTGCCAACGGGGATTTTTTGTAAACTCATTCATCACATCAACTGCACTAATATTTTTCACTACAGAATTTTCTATGTTTATTATGGCCAAATTTGAAAATCGCTCATGATCCATTGATGATCTAAGCCAGTTTTTTATTCTACGCATGGCTGAAAAACTGCGCTCACACTCGGCCGAGCTAACAGGTATTGTTATAGCAATCTGAAATGAAAGGAAAAGTGGCTCATTAATAATTACCAATGTTCTAATAAGGTTGCTTACCTGGAGTAATTTGTAGTAAGTAGGACAATAATCTTTGTTAATTTCTTGTTTCAAATTTTTCAAAATGAAGTCCAAGTTTTTATTCCTAAGTATACTCGCAATAATCGTCATTTCTGCTTGCAATGTATCCGTATCAATTTTTATTCTGTCTTTATAAGCATTAATGAAACTTTCAGACTTTTTGAAATTAAGCTTTATGAAAAAATCTAGTGACTCTGCAAATAGTAGGTTCTCGAATCTACATTTGAATTGACGAACAACATTATCTAAAACTTGTAGATAAACGCTTGTTCTCCAATACTCAGATGCATGTACATGTGATTCTGATGATTGAAGATTGTCTATGTTGTGTCTCTTCCCCAAACTGGTGTCAACGATAAAATCTTCTAACCTTTTTGGTTGCCTTCTTTTTTTTTGAGATTCTGATAGGCTCCAAAGAAATTTCGTTATCGTTCAAAAATTTTTGAATCTCATTCCAGATATCTTGGGAATGTTCCAAATTATTTCTGTCCTCCTCCAATGCAGTAATGGTGCTTCTTATAATATCAACTGCTTGGCCTAATGTAGCTTCATTGTTTTGAAATATTTGCTCAAAATGTTTATGATTGATAAAACATATTACATATAAACAAGGGAACTACAAAATCGGCTTTCGAAATACAATTTAAAAGGCCTATCGCTTCTACTGAATTTTTGTTTTGAGGGTTATTCGCTTCCTCTTCTAAAGCAGTTTTGATGGCATCGTAGTTTGTTAAAACAGCTTTGCAATTTTCGAACCGGCAAGCCCAGCGCGTTTCACTTTGGCTATGTATTTCTCGACTTGATTTCGTACTAATACCAAGAGATTCCTGAATATTCTTCAGTTGTGCAGTTAGACGTGGGTGCGCAAAATGAGCATGTAGCGCTTCAATGACATTGAAGAATCCACTGACTGTTGAAATATTGTTGCGAGAATCTACTACTACTAAGTTAATTCTGTAAAAGACAATGGACGATGAGTTCCAAACATATCTATTTTTTTCGAAGAACAATAGAATATAATATGCATGCTTTTACAAACCAAATGGGAAACAGCCGAAAAAAATTGTGATAATTTTTTCGCGGATGAAATATTACTGTTCTAACGTAATTTTAATTAGTCATGATCATAGGAAATCTAAAATTATACTTACCTATGCGCTAAGCAATGAATGTATATCGCCTCTGGGTACGTTTCTTTAATAATTGCTTGGACGCCACGGTTGTGACCAGACATAACGCTTGCCCCGTCATATGATTGCGCTACCACGGGTAAATCATTTAAGATCATATTTTTTTAATGCTTCTAAAATAAACCCTGCGCATTTCGTGCCGTAGAGCAATCGATAAAAGTTAGAAAACGCTCCTCAACATCTAGATTATTTGCGTATCTAATTGCAATCGACAACTGCACCTTTTTGAACGATCGTGCTTCATCAGCCATCAAAGAAAAAAATCCACAACTTCTTACTTCCGTTGCTATCTTACGCAGCGTAATTTGGGCAACAGTAGTAATAATCTCATTTTTAACTTGAGGGGAACAGTAATTCGTATTTTTTCCGAAGTGTTTTCTAAATGTGGCATCATTTTTGGCAAATATGTCACACAGTTCCAAAAAATTTCCTCTATTATGGGAAAGCACATCTTCCCTATGTCCCCTTAGTGCAAGTCCTTGACGAGACAAATACATCATTATCTCAATTATTTTAGTCAAATATTCCCTTCTTTGAGCTATTTCTGCATTATGTTGTGTATTTATTTTATCTTGTACGCTTCCCGAAATTAGTGATTGTTTAAAAGCGATATGAAATTCAGTCGATTTTTTATGAACAAATGAATCGCAATGTTTTTGCACCGCTTCCCCTAGCTTTTTCTAATCATCAAAACCACTAGAAATAAATTTTTCGTGTTGAGTGCGTAAAATCTGTGTACGAAAGTTTCTGCAGACAAAACAGTATACTTTATCTTCTTTAATGCTGTACTCAATCCAGGGATATTCATCATAATACAGGGTGCGGCAGCATAACTTCCTTTTTTGAAATGCCCGCCCTTAAAGTGCTAACTGTTATAGCGCGGCGCTAGTAGTCTCATTCGAGAGAGGTGATTTTAAAGTTTTGCTCATCCCTTAGTTAGTCGCTATCATGCGTTGGAACAGTGCGGAGGGTGCATTTGCAACAAGTACCGCTGAAAATTTGTTTTGTTGAATTTTGAAAAAAGGAAGTTATGCTGCCGCACCCTGTATCTCGACGAAAAACATCTGAATCGGTCACCGATTTTTCTTCTAGGGAAATCTATGACTGGCCTTGATGGTTCAGTTTCTCGACATCCAAGGTCATTTTCAGTACTTTTAGTACATGCTGTAGATGTAGAAGATTCATTGGAACAACAATTTTCTTCCTTAGAACTAATACCAGAAGCGATTTCCTGACCCTCGCCGCTGTCATCTGATTGCGGCTGAATTGTATTATTTTTGAAAAAACATCGTATGTCCTTGAATTTCTTCATTTTATTGATTTATTATAACTCCATATAGCGGAGAAAGAAAAACCATTCACATTTCATTTGTTTATTATTATTAAATCTTAATAAACTAGATATACCTTATCAAACTTCTTTTCCGATAAACAACAGCACCTCAGATCAGATTGTCAACACTGTACCACATAAACTCACAACACGATACAAAATTCAACTGATTACCTTATGCAATGCACAAAAAATATATGTACATCGTTGCGTTTTGTGTTTGCTTTGGAATGACAGATTCCGATGCGCGGCCAGCGCCACGGCTGCACAATCCATGCACCTAGTCAATAATGGTATGTGTGTTGCATTTCATTGGGCGGCAGAATAATTTGAGTACTGTTCATAGCAAAACTGATCGACGCGACTTTTTGAAATATTTTAACAACTTCCTATGTTGATGTAGATTATCGTAAACTAATTTTCTCATTGTGCATTAACAGCTAATATTCTAGGGTGGGCCAGGAAGATTCTAAGGTGGGCCAGGCCCACCTGCCCCCCCTCCCCTTTGCTACGCCAATGCGTATACCCAATAACTATAACCTTCTCCTATTTTCAAACCAAAATTGATCAGATCTAAATCAAACATTTAACAATTTTTCAAATTGTAAGAACTATACATTATAGCCTATCGAATTTACTCTTTCCAATCTTCTTAAAAATAATCCCCCAATGCCGTCACACAATCAGACAAATTAACAATAATTCCATCAACTTGTTCGCAAAAGTGATTATCCCTTCACGTGGTGGATCCATTTTGAAAAGCTCACAAAACCTCATGTATTCCATATAGAGCTTGAACAAACAGATTTTTCCTTGCATAGCTGGGAGAACTGAATGAATACATAATGATGTTAAAGAAAATGTAAACATAATTTTGCTAGAATTAATGTTTATCTCATCAAAATGTACCAAAAAAGGGGTTCAGTGTGGCGGTCATTAAAATTACTGTTTGGATCAATTTAAGTGGTTTTGTGGACCCCACACATAATTTTCTGGTTTTTAATGTGAAAAGTGTGATTAAAGCGTTTCAAAAGCTTCCTTTCAATGTGTCTGTGGGTGATTCTTAATTAGTTTTTTGTTGCTGTGGTTTACAACTGAGGTAAGCACCTCGTACGGCTGGGGTTTGTTCTCAGTAGTGTAAAATTAATTCATGTGACTTTGAAGAGTAACACCAAGTTCAATGTAAGAGACTAAACAGCAGGAGCTCATTCGATGGAAAACATTTATAAAGGGTAAACCGTTAACTGAATTGTTATGAAAAGCACGAAATATATTGGTGTTTAAATCTCCTTCGATTTAAGATGAATACGAAATCGCATTCGATTCATAGAAATTGCGGCATTATTATCAACGTAGGTGTTGTTTTTTTATATCTCCACATGCTGTCCTGACGCCTACGAAACATTCTTCTTATTTTCAAGGTCATATTCATAAAATATCTTCAATCCTTGAGCCGGAATCCCGCAGACGATATAATCACTGCGACACATTTTCCTTTTCCGTTGACGTCAACACGTATTAAGCGGTGAATAAATATTTTAAAAATTCCATTATTCTTATTTTGATCCCGGTTTACTTGAATCGAAAAAGTTTTCCTATTTCCTCACGTCGAAGATGCTTGCAAATCGGATGAGATTTCTATATGAGTCTCATCCAAACCATTTGAATACCCACTTACTATTAAATCAGCTCAGCTTCATTTCATACATCTCTTCTTATCCACCTGGGATACATTCAGGTGCTTCCACGAAAGGTTCAAGTGAAAACGCTTGGTGGAAAATTTATCTTTATCCTTGGTACCACTGCCTCGAGAGAATCCTTGGAGCAGTTTCGTCTGTGCGGGGAATTTTACGCAAGTGCGTAACACAAGCGGGTTGAACAGCTCACACATGTCTTCAGTTAAAGGTGAGTCGTTTTCCCAACGCTATCCGCACATTTATTTATCGGGATGTTTTGACTGATCCGTGAAAGGTACGAGAAACGGTTTCAATATTCCCCGAAGAGATCCTGGGAATTGGAGGAATCGTTTGATCAAAATTCAAATTCCTTTTGTTAACACGTTGTACGAAACGTCTTCAGTTTGCAAAATATCCTCGACAATAGAGTTTATATGCTGCCATGTTGGGGACTATAATAGGATAATCGAGGAAAAGAAATATGAATTTCGTATAAATAATACATACCTAACGCCTGAAAGGGGTGAGTTTGTATTCCGGTAGAACATTCGTGGGCGACACTCGGTGGAAATAAAGTAGGAAATGAAATGAGTGGTGACAAGAAAGAAAATGTTTTCTTATTCTTCCCACAGTCCTTTCAACTCCTAGAATAAGTGCAGTAAGTGTAACGATGCTCTGCGAGTGATTTTATCACAACAGGAAACTCATGTACGTTCGCACTTATCATGTGAATGAAAGACATCATATGATTGCCTCAGAAACAGTCTATAATTTAAAATGTAATTTTCCAGTGTCAGAAGGAAAATCTAATGAAAGTATCTTTAATATATAACCACTATGTCCTGTCGCTGTCAATTATTTTTTTTATGTGCAATCCATTGCGAAATGATAGAGATGAATTGTGATAAAAGTCTTTGCAGTTCTCATGATCCATGAACAATTTTCACAGTTGGGGTAATCTGTGCAACACACAAGCAGAGTGATTTGATGGGAAATTGGATACAGTCCATAACCGCGTATCCTGCGGCGAAACTCGTGGCCAATAGAGGTTTATTGTACGATTCTGGCATGGAATCGAATAATATTAACAAAAACCACATTCCATTTGCACATGTTGCTGATGATTTTTGAAATTAGGCTTTGACCCTTGCAAAGTGGGTTTTAAGCTGGTCAAAACCAATTTAAAATCTTTTCCATTCCTTGCAAATATTTGACTTGTTTATGAGGGATATCCCGTATATGTTTTCAGTATTCAAATAAAGAGAAACTGACTCGTAAGTTTTTTTATGATAAATGCAATTACATATAATAAACAAAAGTGATTTTGTCATAAGGAAGAGTGGGGGAGTTGAGATCCGCGGGTTAATTGGGAACAACTAAATAAGTAATATACTTCCCCTCACTATACCGTACCGCATCCGATCAACAGATGTATTGGGTGCTCCTCAGTATGTACGCGACAGTGAGAGCGAAATACTGCACACAACTTTTATCGATAGTCACTCATCCCGTGAGCCGAAGATTCCTGGTTCGACTCTCGTTGGCGGCAACGAGACTCAGTTGGAGTGATTCTTCGGAAGGACTATAAACCCGTTCAGTTATGGTACGTGCTGGTTTGCAATCAGAACGTATCGCAGCTGGGTGGACGGACACACGGCCAAAGCGTGATACAGATCATATCACCTTGTGGAATGGTGACACATTCGATCATGATAATGACGCACTGTAACTATATCTAAGCGAAGGCCCAAAAGGGGCTGTAGTGCTACAACAATAATATTTATCGATTGTTACGAGTAACTATCATATTACGATCATGCATGCATTATCTGTTTTCAGAACTTACGTGGTTTGAAGTTCACTGAAAATACTGTTGAGGATGGCAGCCATTTCGATTTGTATTGACTACTTTGGACAATCGAAAAAATTGCTTTAACGCAACAAATTGTTTCAGATGCCTCAAAATCACTTACAAAAACCTAAACCAAAATACCAAGTTAAAGATCTTGTTAGCCATGAAATGCTCACCGTGGGATGGTTCCACACCAAAAGGCGGAGGGTCTGGCGGGGCTTCTTCGTGCCGAATTGCTCGTTGGAGACGGGGGTGGTGCGCCACTATTACGGATGAAGTAGAGAGGCATCAATATCACTTCACCTCGAACACTAACATATCTGTCGCGTGACTCGTTTAACTAAGCAAGGCTAGGACGCACTCGATTAGGGTTTTGATTAACACTTCTAATTATACCCGTAGCAGTAATTTAAGCACCAGTACTTTTAGTATTGATATAAAAGTTAAAATAAATAAATAAATATAACCCATACTGGGAGAAAGGTAGGTTGCTGTGAAAGTATATGCCATTTTAGGTCCGGAATTAAGCGGACAAAAACTTAATTTGGAAGAAATGTCATCTGACCACTGAACCACTGGCAAACAACATTCACATCCTGAACGAGAAGGTTCAACAGCGTTTAGAGACTAAAAGTGCCCCAACGAGACAAGTTGTGGAAATGTACCGACCGACTACAATATTGTGTATCATGACGAAGGATTTCCTGCAGCCAAAGGCTAAGGAAGCAAGTCAACATCCGAAGCTGATTAAGAGTTAAGTCGCACAATATCGAACAACTCTATCAAAGGGGAACACGAAATGCAAAAAAGTTTCTACATGCCTACTACGAAAACGGGCTAGGACACCTTTTTGAACAAGCATGTAGCATAATTTTAAACATTATGTGGAATTATGGGAAGTCAACGCGAGATTTACAACCCTTAGCCAAAGTACTTTGCTTTTTGCTTTATTATAGGAACATCCATACTCTCATTTACTTAAAGAAGAACAAGCTCCCATGACCGCACGCGAAATTATTCACTGGTCACGGAATTCTATGAAATGTGTGAAGTAATAGAAGCACTTAAAAAAATAGTGGGACCGAAATGTTTCAGGCCGTGATGCGAACAACATTGAATTTGCATTGGTCAAAAGTATACTATGAGTTTACGCGGAACGACTAAAGTAAATAAGAACAAACATACGAATCAATTATGCATACAACCGTAAGATTTTCCGCGGTCTAATACCGCCTTCCGCCATTTATTTCCATTAATTGCATTCTACATTGAATGCATTTTATGAATAATTACGCGGGGGACCTAGGTTTCTCGAACTGTTGCGGTCTTTCATTACACTCACTTGCAAGCTTTCGGGGAGCAAACATGGTTTTTGGCAATGCCTTCCCAATAATGACCCAAATGACCCCTTTCCGCAATGAAACATTTAATGAAGACATTATACATATTAACGACCATAAATATAAAATTCAGATTCTTCATTTCGATTTACAATTGGGCCTGACATAACAATCTGTCAGAGAAGATGTTCAGCTGATTCAGCCGTGATTGAAGTGATCGCCACCTGAGTGATTGAGGGTGAAGTGGAAATCACGCTGAGTTTGAGTGAAACTACTCATCGGGAATAGGAAGAACCACTCCGAAGAGGTGGCTGAACCCGAGACACCTCGTACGGAGATAGGTACATTGGACGTTAGAGGGAGATTATATAAGAGTGCGATGAATGACGTGCCTCTTCTTTCTTCTTGAGTTTGGCGAAGTGATAGAAAAGTGAAGCGACGAGCGTCGGTGGATTTTTAAAAGCAGTGGTAGCAAGTAGAACGGAGGTAAGGGATGAAGAGGTATTTTTAGCATTAAGTGGCGAAGCAAGTAGAACAAAGTAAAGCGACGAAGAAGTACTTTGAGCAGTAAGTGGCAAAGCAAGTTGAATGACGTCAACAGAAGCAGCGGAGTAGGGGCTCCTTTATGACTCGTAGACAGTAAGTTTTACTTTTTAAAGGCTTCTTCTTTTGCAATCGATTAAAATTGAGAGCTTAAATTAGTTTTTCATAATGCGAAGATTTAACAAGAGACGAATTTGTATATTTGAAATTTAACCCATGTCGTAATTAATTTTAAATTTGAGAAAAAACGTAAATTTTCTTTAGAGAACCTAATTAAAGGTGTGTTTCAGGTTGTAACGGGTGCGGCTTGTGTGGTAAACCGCGAGAAGAAAAGTTTAGTGTCAGTGCTCGGGGGTGGTGTGTATAGGATGACAAAATTTTGAGATAGTAATTTGCCCTTGCACGCCCCGTAATCGTAACAAAAAAAAGGAGAATGAAGGGGTTTTTCCTTCTGGCTGATTGCGTCAGGCGATTGGAATCGGAACTCCAAGAAGTCCAGAAATTGTCGTACGGATTTGTTTTTTTTTGGCTTCTGGATGGATTGCTCACACAACATATGACTTTGTCGGTCCAACTTTTTGACAAGAAAGTGGAGAAGCAGTGGATCCCAAGACGAGACATCAACTCCCAAGTTGCCCAACGCTAATAGACCCTCATGAATGGTGTCATGAAGGTTATTCGTAGCTGAAGATGATGTGATCTCACTTACTATGGCTGGGATGCTCATGGCCTTGGAGATTAGGCGAACGTCAATACTCTTATGTTGTTGTAGCGCTCCTGCATCGGATTCCAGGCTGAGGCATAATTTTGTTCTGTTAGAGCCAGATGTCTTATAAATTTTTCAGCTTCACAAGATAGAGATCTCGACTATTGATTGGTTTTGGACCATTTAGTGAACGTGTCGCAAAACTCGCCCCACTTCAGGTAGTCACCATCAAAAGTTGGAATGGTAACCTTGGAAAGTCTTGTAGAAGGACTGACCGTTGCACAAGAAGCTTGATTTTGATGTGGAGAATGCAGCGTAGCTATCCTCAATTGGTTTTCTCGCACTAGCCGTTCCATTTCAATGAATGAATCCTGCTGATATTCATGTGGATCCTCTTTAAGTTTCAGGATGGAATAGTGCAGATCATCAATCTGATCCCATAATTTGGTGATGTGGCTGGTGGTCACGTGTATCGATTGGGGATCCACCACATCGGATACACTGGCTAAATGGCGCTGAATGGTGGCAATCAAGGCCTTTTGTCGTCGAATTATGCTTGTTACTTGCGCTGGTTCTGGCCTCTGGGAAGGATGCAATTGGGATTGGTTCATGCAATTCCTTTGGCCCTGTGGCGGCCTGGACCTTGGCGTCCTTCTCAATTATCTGAAACAACTTTTTTTCATAGTTGTGAACCAGATCTGAAATTTCCTTATAATATTCCGATCGGAAATATGGATGCTCGATCTTATTGTCAGTGGCTTTAAACTGAACCCAAGCTCTTGATAATTCGTGAAGCCTTTTTTCCAAGCAGGCCCTTGTTTTTCAAGTTACGCCATCCTTTTTATAATTTCGGATAACCAACTGAATCTCCTCGCCTAGCTTTGTTTGCTCTGCGGCGAGCTGCTCCATTGGAAATTACTAATTTGGCTGCTGCTAAGTCGTCTCTGATATCTGCACTGGCTTCCCAAGTCGAAGCACTTGGTGGAAAAAGGATGCTTAAAGAATCCACAGGTTGAAAGAAATCCAAGTGACGTGAATATGGATCACATCAGGGTTACCAATGTCGAATCCTTCGAGAAAGTCGCGAAATGAAATCAATTAGTGCAACACCAATCGATTAAATGCGCTGAATCGGCCCTTGATGCATCCGATGAAAGTCACAGAAAATTACTGTGGCTGATAATCAATTGATGCAACACCAATTGGTTGACGCATTGGGAACCTATTGGCACTTTAACCAATTGGTTTTGTGTGAATAAAAAATTTTTTCTTCATCAAATTGATTGACTATAAGCTGCAATCAAGCAACTGCCAACTGCCTCTATGCACTTGAATGTGTGCGCCTCAAAAATATTCCAAATGTAAACAAATAAAAACACTACCAAACTCCATGAAATTCAAACGACAATCCACATTATTTTCTTCTTCCTTAATATTAAATACATAAAAAAGTGCATAGCACGCAAATTCCACTCGCGCGATAGTGTATTCAAAGTTAAGAATGTTGCTGACAAAAATGATGACAAAATTTCAAGTGGAATCCGCGCGCGACAATGTCTACACTTGAGTTCACAACATATCAAATGCCAAGTATACTTATTTGAATTGACAAAATGATGACGAATACAAATGTGTACATGTGTGGACAATGTGTTTAAATTATTGCAGATCAAGTTTCGTCAAGCGATTAAAATGCTGATGATATGTCTGCATCTTGTGCATCGATATGAATTACACAGCAAGAATGAATTAAAATACATTGTATGGAAGCTAGTATTGAATTCTGTGATGTATTTGTACAAGCGGAAATGCTGATATGCATTTTGTGGCCAAGTTAGTTATGGATTGAAGAAAATGCGGATTTAGCACTACGGCTCCTTTTGGGCCTTCGCTTCCTGCAAACAGTGCCTTCAACTATCTCAGTCTGTTGACCGCGTCCTCCGATTCTGAAATCCGAGCAGCGATGAACTGTCTTCGTCAACGGAGTCAGACCAGCGTTTCCTTGGTTTCTCCACTGGCCCCCGGCCTTCAATTCTCCCAACGAATACCTTTTTGGGTATCCGATGTTCGTCCATACGATTCATGTGTCCAGCCCATTGCAGCTTCCGCAGTCTTACAATCCTTGAGACCTCCAGTTCGTCAAAAATTTCATACAGCTCATGGTTGTATCGAATTCGCCATTGGTCCCCGTCTAGCTTCGCTGCGATTATTCGCCTCAGGACCCGTCGCTCAAAGGAGTGCAATATATTTGCGGATGCTTGGGTTAGGGTCCATGTTTCACACCCATAGCATAACACAGGTCCTATCACAGATTTGAATACTTGATTCTTTGTTCTCCTGTGTTTGCAGCTGGTCTTCAGGATCGTCAATACTGAATAAAATATTTAATTTGCGAGCTGTATTCTTCGGCATATTTCGTTTCTTTCATTGCCCGTTTTCATTATTTTGGCGCCTAAATGCACAAAATCGCTAACATTTTTGATACTGTACAGGGTCTGAATAATAAGTAACCGGACTGACCTCAGGAAATTTTTTATTGGCAAAATATGTACAATTTTTCTTTAGAAATCTTCAAAGTAGTCCCCATTGGAGTTGATAACATGCTGATACCGGATTTCCCAATCCCAAAACGCTCCCTGGAAGTCGGCAAGCTCGATGCTATCTAGAGCCCTCGTCGTAGTACGTTGAACGTTTTCCAGAGTCCCGAACCGCGTCCCCTTAAGGTGCCTCTTGATCTTGGGGAACAGAAAGAAGTCTGCTGGTGCCATATCCGGACTGTAAGGAGGTTGTGGCATCGTTGCCCTCGACTGTTTGGCCAACTGCTCGGTGACAAGCAGGCAGTAGTGCGACGGAGCATTGTCGTGATAGAGGATCCACGAATCGGCAATCTCCGGACGGACTCGGCGAACCCGGGCGGTTAGTCGACGGAGCACCCCTCTGTAGTACTGGCCGTTTACAGTTTGGCCGGGTGGCATAAACTCTTTGTGAACAATGCTTTTCACGTCAAAGAAAGAAATGAGCATCGACTTCACCTTCGATTTGCTCTTGCGCGCTTTGTTCGGTCATGGTGATGCCGGTGTGTGCCACTCCGGACTCTGCCGTCTCCTGTAATAACGTGGTTAAAAAACTCTGGTTCAGTTGCTCGATCGTACGCTCCATTTTCACTCCGACGACGTAACTGAACACGCACTCCGCTCTCGCTCGATGCTATTTCTCCAAGCCCTTGGAGGCAACTGCTGCAGCCTGGTTCCCTTGACCTAGACCCCCACCCCCACTACAGCACCAGATACCGGTTAGCAGACGCTTTGACGGCGCGGGGCGGGTTACTTATTATACAGACCCTGTATTTGCCAAGTGAGATATTTTGTGTATTTGAGGTATTTTTCCTCAACTGTGTCATGAGCTTTGTTTTATTTTCGTTGATTTGTAGCCCTACTAGTTTTGCTTCGCTGTCGAGTTTCAGGAAGAGTTCTTTGGCAGCTGTCAGTGACCGTGACAGAATGTTGATGTCGTCCGCATAGGCTACTACCTGGCTCGAATTGTATAGTAATCTACCTCACGTATCGACAGGTAGCTTCTGTATGACGTACTCCAGAGCCAAATTGTATAGCAGTGGGGTCAGCCCATCTCCCTGCTTTAGTCCGATATTTGTGTCAAAGGCATCGGTGAGTTGGTTATTGATGGGGACTTGGGAGGTCGTCGACGTCATTGTCATTTTGGTAGAATGGACCAATTTGGCTGGGATGCCAAAACCAAGCATTGTTTGGTACAGTACGTTACGATCAATACTGTCGTATGCTTGCTTAAAGTCAACGAAAATTTGGTGTACGTCTATGTTGAACTCCAAGCATTTTTCAAGTACCTGCTTGACCGTGAACAATTGGTCTGTTGTTGATCTACCTGCACTGAAAACACCTTGATACTCACCAATAATACTGTTGGCATATGATCCGATTTTATTTTTTATGATTTTAGAAAATATTTTGTACGCCGTACAAAGTAGTGATATGCCTCATAATTTTTGCACCGTAGCTTGTCACCTTTTTTGTGGATAGGGAATATAATTGATTGGCTCCACTCTTTCGGCATATGTTCTTGTTGCCAAATATGCTGGATGACTTTGTGAATAGCTTGATGAACCCTACTGCCGCCATATTTGGTGAGCTCCACTGGAATCTCATCAATGCCCGGCGCTTTATTATTCTTGTGGGCTTTGATGATGGAACAAACTTCATCCAGAGTTGTTGGGGCCAATGGAAGCTCTCCGCAGACATCTATAGGCTCCGATGTTCCGGAGCTGTGCGGAGGATTAAGGAGGTGCTTGAAATATGTTGCCCATTTTTCCTTAATCTTGATTTCATCAGCGATGATATTGCCAATGTCATCACGACAGAGCATGGCTTTGGGCTGACAACCACGTTTCAGGCTTTTCACTGCTTTGTATGGTTGTCTTGTGTTATTGCTCGCTAAACTTACATCTATACTTCTCAATTGGTCGTCATAGTAGTTTCTTTTCTTAATCCTAAATTATCTTATTCGCTACTCTTCTGAGATTTTCATAGTGTTGTTTGATAAAAACTATAAGCATCAAACGAATTGTGTAAAAAAACTGGAGGTCGGTTGGCAAAAAACAAAATGGCGGCCAGTTGAAACTTAAAGCTGCAAAGACTTCTAAAAGTCAAAATTTTGATCCGATGTATATGAATCTTGATTTTAAGATAGAAAGAAATCAGATCTATAGACATTGACATTTTGGTGATCATGCATGTGTAAATTTCAAAATGACGGGGGTTTAAATATGCGTCTTATTTTAGGTTTTTGTGGCCCTCTAGCGGTCACATTTTCCAACAGATTTCGATGAAACTTGTGATTATGGATTTCTGTACTAAGTTCTTGTATTTCGCAAAAAATTATTAAAATGAAAGATAAAAAATCGAAAAATAAAACCTAACATTTTTAGCTGCCATTTCCACTAAAAATTTAATACTTTAGCCCTGTCTAGAGTCAAACTCTGATCTGGACGAGATTTGGCACACTGATTGATGAGGTCCTTGCACACTAAGATTTAAAATAATCCAAAATTAAATGCATGCATTCAAAATGGCGGCCCCCAAAGGTCAGAAGGTAAGCGCAATGCATTTTAGCAGCAACTAAAATAATGAATATTTTTCATGGAAACGTTTTAAATACTTTATTTATATCTCGTAGAGTTCAGATGTGTTTTTGTAATACTAAACAGACGTGTTTTTGTAATACTAAACATTTCTATAGTTAGAGATCGGAAAATATTATTTTAAAAAGATGGTGCAAGATGACTCGTGCGCGAAATGCTCGAAAGTGTTTGTAGATCCAAAAGACTTAATTGAATGCACTTCATGAGAAGAATATTACCATTCAGGGTGTAGTGGACTTAAAAATGTTAAGAACCTCAGAAAACTAGGAGCAAAGAAAGAATCATGGAAGTGTGAGCCATGCAAGCTTGCTCATAAATCTGGAGCAGAGAACTTCGGAAGTGATCAGCTGGTGGAAAAAATTTGCGCAAAAATAAAGGAGGAAGTAAACTTAAACAAGGTGGTAAGATCAATTCAATTTTTATCAGATCGATTTGATGACTATGGCAAAAAATAGAAAGGCTAGTCAACGAAGAAAAAGCACTGAAACAAGAAAACCAAGATCTAAAAAATAATATCACTAAATTCACAGCGCAAAATCATCAGCTAAGCTACGAACTAAGGAAAAATGATTTAAAGTTGAACGGGGTAAAAATAACACAAAATGAAGATCCTATTAATGCCATCAAAAAGATATCACAGCTCATTGGATATGAGATCAAAGACACAAAGATCAACAGTACATATCCGATACTAAACCATAGAACAGAAATATCACCGCTCATCATAAAGTTCACCCGAAAAATGGAAAGAGATAACTTTTTGAGTATGTACAAACAGAAAATGTGAGAAATCAACAATGGACCAGGGTTAAACGCGAGAGATATGTGCGCCAGCTTTGGAGAGGGAAAATTTTATTAATCAGAGCACTTAGGGTTCGGCCACATTGGGATTTTCCTATCGTAACCAGCGATTTTTAAAACGCAAATACGAACACACTGCGACACGATTTGCAAAGGAACTTCAGGCATGCGCAGAATTAATATGCTCATTTGAAGGTATGTCTTTGCCAGGAACACATATGCCAACTCATTTGTGCGCTATGCAAGAAACTTCCATGCACGTCAGCGTCAAATGTCCAAATGATGTGCGCCTGCGCGAGTATCACAAAAACAACCTACTAAACTGGTCTTAGGAAAAATCGCAAATTTCTGCGACTGCCGACCTGTACAAAATTATCGAAAATCGCAGTGTGCGGGCTTCCATTTAACCATGTGTAACTTGCGACAGAAGCACGACAATATAGTCTTAGTTTGATGCATCCCTTAACCCAACAAACGGCTCAGCTATTAAGAGAAGCCAAAAACAAGGCTAGAGAGAAGAATTATAAATATGCTTGGGTAAGAGAAGGTAGAGTGTATGTTAAGCAAAATGAAAACATGAATGCCATCAAAATAAATATAGTAGAACAAATTATTTGATTAACATGAAAAAAGCTACCTACAATTACGACAATAGATACACCCAACAATGACTGATATTGACTTTGCTCAGAACTATCTAAATGAACAAACAGACACTGGGTATTTAAAAACCTTAAGAGAACATAAATAGAAATTTCCAAAATCCATATTAAAAATAATACATTTAAACATCAGGAGTGTGAAAAAACATATTGATGAGTTAAGATGTAGTCATATTAACCGAAACACATCATCAAAGCTACATATTACCGAAAGATACATATAAAAATGCCTTCATTTGTACTTCACGGAACAGCAACATAATAAATGTGAAACACACAGTAAAAGAGTTACACGAAATGAACGCATCGAACGCCTTACATATAGAAGTCACTATAGACAAAATAAAGATGAGCATATTAGCGATATACAGATCGCCGAACAAAGATCCAAATGAATGTATAAAAACCCTTTCTGAATGGATATATCGTACGGAACATACTCACATCGACGCTATTATAGATGATATAAACATAGACCTACTTGATAGTTCCCATGAAATAACAAATAAATACACAATGGAACTGCTGTCCAAGGGTTATCAAATGATGATATATAAACCGATGAGAATCACCACAAATACAGCAACCTGCATTGATCATGTATTTGTGAAAAGATCGAATATGCATAAAAACATAACCGTAGAAAGTGCAGTAATAGAAACCTATATTACAGACCACTAGGTACAAATAATCCAATTTGACTGGGAGGCTGAAAATTGTAACCAAGGTCGAAGCAAAAACAAAGAAATCTCAATTAAGTTAGATTAAGAGAAACTCCTAAAAGAGTTTGAAAATGATATGATTTGGAATGATAAATTTCAAACTTGTAAATAGAACAGTACTCGCATCCATTGCACACGGCACTAGCACGAAAATGCAAACGGCAACCTTACAACGTAGCGCTAGAACAAAAATACAAAAAGTACCGCAATATGCTTACAAATTTAATAAGAGTCTCAAAAGATAACCATTTTAGAACTGAATTAGAAAGCGCCCAAAGTAATCCAAAAAAATATTGGAACTTCATTAAACAGATAAATCATAGATCTAATAAAATAGAAATGTGCTAAGGACAGTTTCTAGGGATGAAAAGTAACTCAAAGAAAATTGCCAATGCTTTCAATAATTTTTTTAGAGAAACAGGACAAAACCTGGCTGCAGAAATTAAGAGAATACAAAGCAAACTACCCACTATAGTTCCAAGTCATATAATCGATTCAGATCTTCACTTGCATTAACCAACAGAGAATGGAGTGGCAGCTATAATAGAAGAACTGATCATGAACAAATCCCCAGGATACGATAATTTGAGCGCAGAAATGAAAAAAATAATCAAAAATCAAAAATTTTATCAAAAAACTATTGAAAATCTTATTTAACGCCTGTTTGGATCAAGGTGTAAGCCAGGTAAAAAAGGCTAGTATCATACCCATTTTCAAAAGCGGATATACAAAGGACATCAACAATTACCGACCAATATCGATAACAAATACAGGGTGCGCCAGAGAAACTTACTTATTTGAAAGGTCAATAAAAACAAAAGTACTTCAGTTATAGTTTTAATTTTTTTTTTGTTTGAGAATACAATATCCCAATTTTTTTTTCATGCAGTCTTGTAAATGACCCCCATTGCGCATACACTGATGAATTCGATTTTTGAAATTCGTATCCACTCTTTGCAGCATATCAATCGGTATGTTGGCAATGGCGTCGCGAATGTTGTTCTTGAGGTGTGCTATGGTCCGTGGTCGATCGACATGAACCAGGGATTTCAAATAACCCCATAAAAAGAAATTGCATGGAGTCAAATCTGGAGAGCGTGCCCGCCATTGGAGATCGCCTCTGAGAGATGAGGCGGATCACCTCTGAGAGAGATGAGGCGGTCGGGGAAATGTTGTCGCGACAAATTCATTGAGTCTCGTGCTGTGTGTGCTGTGGCTCCATCTTGCTGAAACCACACGTTCCTAACGTTCATTTCTTCGAGTCTTCGAAGAAAAAATTCCTCGATCATGTTCCTGTAACGAGCTCCATTCACGGTAACTGCGCGTTCATTTTCTTCAAAAAAAATAAGGACCAATTATTCCCATTACCGACATTACACACCAGACAGTAACTCGCTCGACTGGAGGGAGAAACAAACTTGGGAACTTCCCCCTCCAGATGCGCCCCCTCTCGCCCCTCTACCCGCCTAACTCACCGCGCGGGAATTTTTTCAAATAAGTAAGTTTCTCTGGCGTACCCTGTACCTTCGCAAAAAATATTCGAGAAGTGCATAAAAACACGTCTTACAAAATTTTTCGACGATAATTCAATAATACCCGAGACACAGTACCTGTATGGCTTTGTAAAATGCATTTGCAGAAGTAATAACACACATCGTGAATAACCTAAAAAGAAAAACACTGGATGTCTTCTTGGACTTTTCAAAAGCATTTGATACGGTTAGTTACGATATATTAATACACAAACTCGAATCTATCGGAATAAAACAAAAATCTTTAGCATTGTTCACAGACTACCTCCAAAATAGAACTCAGGCAGTAAAACTCAACGAAACTATCAGCGATCCTATAATTAACACCAAGTTTGGATTACCTCAAGGAAAAGTTTTATCCCCTAGCTTATACAACATCTACGTAACATCGCTCTTTAGAATCGCCGCGGCAGAAGTAAAAATATTAGGATTCGCTGATGATACTGTCGTTCTAATTACAAGCGACAAATGGGAAAATTCTTATGAACGCTCTACAGAAATATTGGCAAAAATTATACAATGGACAGAAAGACATTCAATCAAGCTAAATGCTAAAAAAACAAAAATTTTACCATTTTTATGTAATACAAGCGCCCAACCACCAAATAATCTTAATGTCAAAGTAAGAATAATGGAGCAGAACAGAATAAAAATAATTAAACTTCAGAACAATGCGTCGGCTTAATACTTAGGGTTGCATATCGACAGACATCTAAACTGTTAAGATCATTTACAGAACTTAAATGAAGAGCTCAAACGCCTTTTGTACATATTCTACAGTACCTTGCCAAATTATTAGACCCACGGACGAAATGCGTTATTTTTTTATTTTGACGGTGAATATTGCTGCATAATTAAGAACTTTTTACTTTTAAGGCTTTTTCATCAGAAAAACAATAAAAGAAAACAAATATAACGAAATATTTTTTTTTTCTGTGGATATTACATCAGTTTTACTCTACAACCTATATTTAGTCAATATTTCGTTGACCCTTCCTTAGCCGTAATAAGTGCCTTTATTCGTCGGGGCATGCTTTCTATCCATGACTGGACAGTATCTTGCAGGTGAGGATTATGATTTCACTCGAAAATCAATTTTTCAGTAAGCGCTGCTTTTGTTGTTATAACAAATTTTCCTGTATCCCCTTTCAGAAGCTTCCAGGCATTCTCGATGGGATTCATATCTGGAGAGTTTCAGGCCGCTCCAGAACTTGAATTTTCTTGTTTTGCAGATAGCTTGCAATTTTTTTAGCTCTATGGCAAGGTGCACCGTCGAGCATAAAAATTGGTTTTTCATCGAGTCTTTTAACTGTGGTATCAGCTCGGTTTTTAGGACTTTTTTGTATTGTTCTTGGCGCATTGTTCTTTCTACAGTATAGAGGCGGCCAGTTTCTTTCCTTGATATCACAGACTAGACCATAATAGAAGGAGGATGCTTTAATCTAGTAACGATGCAGTCGGCCATGTATTTTTCGTCTGACGTCAGCCGTACAAATTTTGTTCTGTCCATAAAAATTTGGAACACAGATTCGTTGAGAAACAAAGCTGTTGTGATAAATACTGGTGAAAATTTCTGACATTACGCACTGATATCATTGATGTTCAATATTACAAAAAATTTTTTACCTTTTTCCAATCTTGTATGGTGAAGTTTTTGTATTTACGCGTCCAGCCAAGCCGCTTCTTCATCATGGTTGGAGTCAACTTTGGTTTTCTCACAGTTCTACGTACGATCAGCCCGTTTTCAGCGAGCCGCCGCTGCACAGTTCACTGAGATACAAGTAACCCGTAATTCCTTATTTTTTGTGTAAGTAACCGTACCGGTAATTTTCGGTTTCGGATACAGGTATCTCGTATTTTCCTATCTCCGCGTAAGGACGTAGTACGTCGACGTCCGCGATGACTCTTCGTTTTTGGCAACAAAGGTATCCCGGGGTTCATTTTTCTTTTGATATTCTTTACGGAACTTCTCGAGACACCAGTCACGTTTGCAATATCGTATTAAGATAGATTAGTAGCCTTTAAAAGACCACGGACTTCATCAACTTTTTTCGGAGAGAGATCACAATTTTTTCCCATCGAAAATATTTACATAAATAATATTTTCGGCCATTTTCTTACTTTATGCACACTCAAAACAAATCACTGAGAAAAAAAAACCAAATCGAAAATAGAGATGCAAATTCACCGTTATTAGCAAAAAGAAATCATTTTAACCTTCAAAATTTATCGGTCTAGGTCTGCTGTTTTGCACTTACGAGGGTATAATGATATGTGTTTTACTTTCGTTGTGTTGAAAGCCTGAAAATTTCTTTCTTAATGTTGTCAGTACTAGAAATTATAAAAAAACGAACACGCTGCACTTTTAAATATTCACACAATCGTTCTTTGAAGTTAGAAAATCCAATTATTTTTGCTTGAGTCTAATAATATGGCAAGGCACTGTACAATCTCAGACGCATACTTAGAACAAATGACCTGATCAAATTATACAAAACGTTGTTCCAAACAGTTTTGACATATGTCATAATCGCTTGGGGTGGAACTTACGAAGTCAAAGTCAAAGTCAAAAGCGCTTTATTTAATACCAATCGTTATAAATTTTTAAAAGAACATAAAGCAAATTCCAAACAATAAAACTATAAAAAACTTAATGGCCCAAATGGCTCTCTAAATTTATACGTTATCAGATAAACACATTTAATGAAAAAAATACACTAGCAAATTTAAATTAATTAAGATTATTAGATATTTTTTGATTCAATTGGAAAAAGGAGAAAAAACCAACCAGCATTATTCAAAAATTACTTATACTACTAACACAACAATGAACTTATACCCTATACCTAATATGTTATACCCTAATTCTAAATAAGTTCAATCAAAAAAAAAACGTTACCTTATATTGAAACCTATACCTAATTTATAATACAAATAAACGACAACACTAGATGTAGCAATAATGAGATGAATCTAAAAAACTAAGTAATGAGGAAAAGCACAAAAACAGAAAATAAACACGAATAATTTGTACATTGTCATTCAGCCACCAATACCTAGATTGTTCTATCTCAGCTCGACCAGCCTCAACGCATCTAGCAAATGAGTATCTCCATTGGAATTGTTGGTCTCGTGAACTCAGATTCGGAGGATATTTTATCTTCTTATCGGTGGCCCGTCGAAATATGTGATATATGATTGGAACGCCGTAAGAATCAAAAACACATCGATTCATGTCCAAATACACGAATGCTTCTGGAGGAACGAGGCCAGTAGTGAGGCAAGTCACAATATACCCGTCTGTAGGGTGGAACGGCTGTGAAATCCAAGGGTTTTCACTCACAGTTACAGATCTTGCGATATGATTCCGAAGAAGTTTCAATATGAAGATATCGACTCTTGTCACTTGAGCGGTTTGATAAATTTTTCTGTTCGATATAAAGTGCTTCCAATCCGTCTCAGGCTTTCTGTACAAACCAGTACATGCACGAAGACATATCCTTTCGAAAACTCTCGATCTTTCGATTGTACTAGCACTCTGGTTGTACCAGATCTGACATCCATATGTCAAAACTGGCCTAACCAGGGTCTTGTAACAAATCACTTTGACTTTTTGATCAATGTATCTGGAATGAAAGAGTCGCCGAAGAGCGATGACTACTTTTAGTGCCTTACTGAGCATGATTTTGACATGTTCAGTATAGTACAGATACTGATCGAGATGAACACCGAGGTATCGAACACAGGATTTATGTGGAACCCGTTCTGAAATACCCTCACCAGCCATAATGTGGAAATCCTTCCAATTACGTTTCAGGTCTTGACTGGCCCCCTGCAGCGTTGTCCGAAACAAAATTTTTTCACACTTCTGCGCATTGATTTTCATTCGCCAATTGTCGGTGTAGAGCTGCACATCATTAAACATTTTTTGAAGATTGCTCTGAACTATTGTAGCTTTTCGGTCTGCCGTATAGATGATCAGATCATCAGTAAAAGCTACCAATGATCGCGTTGGCGAGACATTAAAATCAAAACTGTTCAATTGCTTGCGAATGAATATTGAGAAAAGCAGAGGCGCAGTAACTGTTCCCTGCTGTAGACCATTCAAGACCTTGAATTCGCGCATTGTCGTCTGATTTCCATCAGTTACAACAAATGATTTCCCGTATAACATATTACACATCATGGCGACAAGGTTTCTGGGGAACCTGTCCTGAAGAAGTTTGAAAACTAGTCCATCTAACCACACCGTATCGAAGGCTTTCTCCATGTCAATGAGACGTGCTCCAACACATTTTTGTTGTTTAGTTTCCAACAGATGTCTGAGGTTACTTTCGTTATTGCATGTATGGTCGAATGCCTGGCACGAAAACCAAATTGGCAATTCGGCATCAACTCATATTTCTCAATGTGGGCGTTTAATGCTCTGTTGAGTATCACTTCAAACACCTTGCTAATGTTAGGCAGCAAGCCGATTGGGCGATAGCTTTAAGGGCATGAAGATTCTTTTCCTTTCTTCAAGATTGGAAATACCTTAGCCTTTTTCCACTCATTTGGGAAATATGAATTGTTCAACATGTTGTTGAACAATATGCAATAGTTCCTAATAGCAACCTCAGGCAAATGTCGGAGACCTATATTTGGAATACCGTCAGTACCACATGATTTTTTGTTGTTTATTCTGCGAAATATGAAACACAAGTCTTCATAGCTGACAAAATAATCAATAAGATTCAAGGTCGGTATGAGGTCAGATGTTAATGTTTCATCGAAATGAAGCATTGATTGGCCGTTCAGGCTTGATTTGAAGTCGGAAACTTTTGGTTCAACGACCTCCGAAAATATTTCATTCCTTCTCTCTGGGTTTGGCAGATGAACCAATTCAAAATGTGTTCCAATAGGGCAAGTTTCTGCAATCCCTCACACATAATCCTGTTTCCATTTATATCCGGAGTCGTACTATCAATTTCGATACCAGCCCTATCGAGAAGATTTATCTCATCACTAGCGACTTCAAGATTCGCAAAAATGCCATCTGGGTCCTGTGGGCTAATACCCCTCAGTTTTTCCGCCCATTGATTGCTGACCTCACTCCTGAAGTATGAACGGATAAAGTTCCGGACATGCTTCAGGTGTGATTTCAACAAAGCCAACGAGGGATGGTTGTAGTCCAAAAATCGCCGATAAATATTGTTGGCGCGTGTGAAAAGAAGGCTTTTCAATCTTTTCAACCTTGCGATGGTTGGTGTTTCATATCCTTCCATATTGTTTCGATGTTTAATCTTGGGAACTACTTTCTCAATCGTTTCCAACGTCAGCTTCTCTAATTTCGACAAATAGAGATCTATTTCATCGTCAGTTAGATTCCTGTTATCAGGAACCATTGAGCAAGAGTTGCCATCATCAGAAAGAGGACATTGCGTCTGGTACGCTCGATTAATCTTCTTTTGAAACTTTCCCCAGTCTGTTTTTTGAAATTCAATCGATGGTTTTCATGTTGAACTGGAATGAGGAAGACATCATCCCTTTGATGATTGATTTCCATTACGAAGGCATTATGGTCGCTATCGTAAGGAAGCACCAGCAGTTTCCGTTGAGGACTATTAAAGCTAAATTCAAGTCTTGCGTCAGCAATGCAAAGGTCCAAATATGAATTTGTTTTAGAGTATGTTGGGAACTCCGACCCATATAGGTCGCACCTGTATTCAATTTGGTTCTCTGTTATCCATGATTTCTCTTGGATTATTGGTGGCGTTTGGCCATGATGTATGCTTGGCATTCAGGTCATCGGCAAAAATATAATAACTATGCAGCCTGTTCAATTCGAGTATTTCGAACAAGGAATTGAGTTCCTCCTTGAACTTGAGAACATTTTGACCAGTTGCATAGGCAGAGATAACGAAGAGGTTATCCCCACCTGGCAGTGAGATTTTGATAACGGGCACTTCGAGAGATTCAAAGCTTTTGAATTTGACTTTTTCAATATTTTGGAAACAATGGGGTCTTCCTATTACCCTATCGTTTCTTACGTATGCAAAATCTTTGAATTCTATGGAATGCCATGAATTGAGGTGGATTTCAGTGAGAAGTATGATGTCAGGCTGTTGCTTAACAATGAATTCAAGGAGATAATAACGTCGATGTATAGCAACGATAGAGTTGACGTTGATCGATATGAGGCGAAGCCTATCCATGGGAATATGACTGGATGACAAGTTATTATTAGGCATTTGAAACACCTAAACGCTGAAAAGCAAAGTTAATTTTTGAATCTTGTTTGTCGATTCTCTCCGATAAAGAATTAAGTTGCTGGTAAATTTTGAGAAGCAGCTCATTATTGCCACTTACATTATTTACATTATGCCCAGCATTTTCTGCTGGTCCTCTAGCGGCGAGGGCAAATGATACTCCGGGCTTGACGAAGTTGGAAGGTATGATATTACGGTGTACTTGTGTTTGCTTTGGAGCAAATTTAACTTTTGCATCTTGATATCGGGAGCATCTTCGATATGATGCTGGGTGACTAAAAACACCGCAGTTAACGCAGTATAATTTTTCTTTAGGCTCCGTTTGAGCCAATTTGCACTCACCGGGAGCATGAACGTCTTTGCATTTAACGCAACGATAGTGCATGGCACAATTGGCAGCCGAGTGTCCAAATCTTTGACACCAATAACACTGGTTGACTTCTCTTTTCTGGAGGCGTTCCCACCTCACCACTCTGAAATTCAAGTACCTTATTTGTTGAAGGGCACTTGGACTGCTCTTATTTGCAATTTGTACCAGGTAAAGTGGTAAATTCTTCCTTTCTATGGTTGACCTTCTTGTCCCAAAGGCTTTTAATGAAACAAAATCAATATCTGGTGCAGCCTCCTTGAGCACCTGAAGAAGATCGACCGTATCCTCTCCGCTGTCCAAACCCTTCAACAAGAAAGTCTGATTCTTTTCACTTTTTGGGGTATAGGTGAAGTGTGGAACCTCCCCAGAAATCAGCGCATCTTTGGCTGACTTGAAATCAACCAGTGATTTCGTCCTTATAGTTAATTTTTCGGCATTAACTCTTTTGATTTCGAAATTGGCCAGTTTATTTTCGGCTGCCAATAGCCGAACCATATCTTTCCCGGTTTGTCCGAACACGTTGATTGGCGGAACTTTTTCTGTCTTGTTGGAAGCTTTTTCAGAGGAACCAGCAGAACTGCGGGCTGGTTTTGCTCCTTATTTTTGTTCTTTAAATATTGAATAAAATTTAAGTCATTATCTTGATTATAATTACCTCCGATGTTTTCTTCGATTTCCATATCTTCGGTTAATCCCTCCAGCGCTGCAAAATAATTTTGGCTCTCGTTGGTGTCACCAGCACTTAGAACTTCTTCTAGAATTGCTTGCTTTGTACTTTTCTTCGGCTTTGTTACCTGTTGCTATTGATTTTGTGGCTGTGTCTTTTGAGACTTCATCCCTTTCTTGAAAAGATCCTTGAGAGACTGTATCTCTTGCCTTAGTTCATCATTTTCTTTCTGCAATTTGGCCATTTGTTGATTGTCCGCTATTATTTGCAGCTTGCACCCTCCATCTGCGGAGTTTTCTTCGTTATGTTTTCTTTTGGTGATTATCGCCAGTTTTGTATTCGTCGTTTCCCCAGGTTGCCCCAACGGTGGGAAGCCGTCGGGCTCCTCCATACCAGCGGCGAAATTTTCTTTGGTAATTTGTTTTTCGTTACCAATCGAAGTAAAAAATATTCGATAGAAATTTCCTGAGTCGATTACTTCGACAATATAAGATTTTTTCCGATAAAAATTAACTTCGGACTAACGTTTTTAAAAAATTAATTTAATTTTTGAAAACTTTTGACAGGAGCGATTCAAAAGACGTCTATACGCAAAGACTACTACGATCCATGCTTTTGGTGGAACTTACGACACACACATAAGATGCGTCCAAAACATACAGAAAAAGGCGTTGAAGATAATTATTGGAACACCTCATACTTTTCCGTTAAATCAGTTATTTATTTGTACGAGTACTCTCAATATAACAAATTTATATGCGCTTAAAGTTCTCATATAAATGACAAAAAATAAAAGAATGACACGAATAACTCATGAAATGAACACTAGACAGAGGTTCATCAACATGGCAACTATTCGTGTAACTGCAACCCAGGAGCAGAAGCATTTCACATGTGTAGCACCAAGGCTTTACAATGACTTACCAAACGACTTAAAGGGATGCTCAACAAGCCCAATACGTTCCAAAACAAAACTGAAATACTATCTGATAGTCAAACAATCATCGGAGCAGTCTACAAGCTAATCATCACTATCCACTAGTTACACGTATAAATAATTTTTCAAATTGAATTTAAAGAAGTATAATAACATGGAGGAATGTTAAATAAACTCTAGAGATACTAGGATAAGCTATGATTGCAAGAAAAATATTCTCCCTCCAGCATACAAGTTCATTACTTATTTGGAGGGAGTAAAGCAATAAATAAATATATGCCAGGATCATTGCAGCTTATAACCTTTTGTTACTATAAGACCGAAAACTTTGAGGGGCTATAAGCTGAATGTCTAGAGGCGAGACTAGCTCAAAACAAATATAATGTCGGTCGAGGCTTCAAGTTGACGTTTAACATCTTCATTTCGATGGGAAATGGAATGCGGTATTGAAATGCTGTGAGAGTAACATTGGAAAACTTAAGGCCGCCTTGAATGTGTAAGGAAATATTTAGGAAAACAATTTATCGACATAGGACGAATCATAATTCAATTAGGGGCTTAAAGCTTTTCGATTCACATTTTAGCATTTTATTAAAATTCTTCTCAAACAACGACCATAAGTTTTGATTTTTAAGACCTTTTTGAATATACTAAGTAATATGCATCCTTATTCAATTATTTAAAGTATTGTATATCTCTATGACTACCCTTTTCCATAAAGCATCAGGCACCGGTTTCCAATATTTCCCACTCATGAATTTATGCATCAATAAATAAAAGAAAGGTGAAATTATACAGCAGAGAAGGCCTTAAATATGTACATTCAAACTTTCACCGAAAGTTCGATGCAGGATACATACTGGAACAGAAAAACGTATAGCACTCCTTCCGGTGTGCGATAACGATGAAACATTCCCAAGAGGAGGAAGTTGCAAACGAAATGAAATCCACCCTTTCCTATACAATACAAACTTCAATGGTTGATTTAACAGTCGAAAAATTTGCTCGAGGTATAGTTCGAACGTGGAAAATGCATTAACACCTCTTACTTGACGCAACACAATCGTGTGAGAAGTTAAGTCATACGAGTATTTACAAAATGACTGGATTTGAAGTCTCAATAAATTGTGGCTTCGGCTGCAGCTCGAACAGGGAAGTACTCAAGGACTATAGTTTTTCGAAAATAAGAGGATTTGGAAGCAAGTTTGCTGAGTGTTTGCCATTGGAATGAAGGTGTCATGTGCTGATATGCAGGATGACAAGTTACACAAGGATTATGTAGCTTGTCGGGTGTTGAGAATGAACTAGCTGGAAGCTGTCGAAGAAGTTTTTGTTAGGGTAAAAGCCATGTTAACGGTGATTGGATTTTTTCGTGGAGTGCAACTGAATTCGTGACTTTTAACCGCTTCACTGAAAGCCAGATGATGATTTATGGATGAAGTTAATCTTCTTATCCAGGAAACGTGTCATGAAATCATGACCCCTTATAATTGTCTCACTCACATATGAAATCGTTTTTAATGATGCAGAGAGAGCTGATGCACTGCTTGTAACGTGATTTTAAAGACCTGTGGGACGCATCCTGGCAGTAATTAAGAGAAAGTTCATCGAGCAATTGCTACATATTCGATTAAAATTTCGAAACACGCCGTCAGACTGGTGTTACAAGCATATGGACATTTGCGAAAAGGTTATCCATGTTCAATTGAGCCTTATGTGACTTGTATATACGAATATTCATATATGGGTCAGTGATGTTTTTTCTCATATTTCTGAATGAAAGTATGTATATGTATTCCAAAGTTTAAATCTGACACTAAAAGTTTAATCTGAACATTTCCTGTACTTGTTCAAGGCAAGTTAAAAATAAAACCACGGAAGTGTCTAGTTCATTCAGAACATTCAGGAAATTTTCGCCATCAACGTGACGAATCTGAATGAAAGAGGAATGTGAAGAACTTTTGACTTTTTCGAATGAGGAAAATGTGGAGAGTTTTGTAGAGTTTGACTTTGACAAGTGATCTACTTGATATTTGAGCCCTGAGACACATGCTGCCCAACTTATTAAAGTTTTGACGTAGGTCTGCAAAGGAAAAGGGGTGCTTGATTTTGAATGGCAAATTTAATTTAAATTAAAAGAACACGTTTTAATTAACACAATGCATCAAAGGTATGAAATGAATGTTTTTCTCATTCAATTTTAATTAAACCACTTTTCAATTCAAAATGCTATAACAACTGATGCAGAATGTGTAAGTAATTGAGAAAATATTTGCATTCAAAAATTATGAGATGAATTTACAATTCTTAATAAATTGTAAAATCATTGGTTTAATCAGAAATCAGAAAATATTACCAATGTCTTGAATTTCAATTTCAAATCATATTTAATCTCTCTGAATACAATAATACGAGTATAATAGTCTTATTACCTTTTCTTCAGTGATAAATATTGCTTTCAAGGATAAAACTGATTGAATTTTATTTTTATTTTCAGAATAATGTCACCAAAAGGATGCTGTTCTACAGTTGTGGTGGTCGGTTTACTTTTGTTTCTGGCGACACTCACAGAATCTGCCCCTATGCCCAGGTAGTTGTATTTATACCAACATTATTGCTTACTATAGTTTCTATTGGTTTATACTTTCCTCGCAATAAACTTTTTAAAATACACACTTCTGTTAGCACTGGAGTGGAAAGTGGAAAGTTGATAGTTGATATTTTCCAATTCATCCGATGTTAAGAAAAATTTACCAGCACAATAGATTCAAATCAAGTATTGAATGCTTTATTTTTATGTTTGAGAGTCTGTTTCACTTTTAACATCTTATATTTTCAAAGTAAAATGAATGAAATATGGAGAAACTGTCGATGCTTTGAGTAATTTAAATATATTTCTGTTATATCAGCCAATTTAAAACATTTGTAAAAACTAACTTGTTATTCACTAAGGATGACATGATAAGGCAACCCTGCACTTAATTTTTCGTGCTCATCAACTTATTCATAACATGATCCAATACATGTTCGAAAATACAAAAACACAACATAAAAGATGAAAGTTCGGTTAAACTAATAATCAATCGATCATCTGATAGGTCGATAAGTTGACCAAGAAAAATAGCTTGGTCACTGATACAGAAAAAGTGGTTTCGAGAAACCCCTATTTCAATCGTTTGCTATTTTCCTAATTCAGTCATAAACCAATCAATTTATCAACACGGTGCCACACAAAAATGCAAAGTGCAATACTACAAAATGGAATCATATGCACTCATTTCTGAATTGAAAGTGTTTTAACTACATATGTTATCATTGAAATTTCATCACGTTGTCAAATATACTCGTATTTTAATTGTTCATATATTTTCTGTAAACGAGTTAGGCAAAACGTAGCCACTTATTGTTTCTAATCGGAACAGGCTAGGGGTTTCTTTTATCAGGTTTTTGTAGTTTCAATTGGATAATGTATACGCGAAAAATAATGGAGTCTTGTTCATAGGAAAGCGAAGAGCTAAGACTAGCATTTCAGAACACAGTTATCTTTTAATATTTTGATAAATAAGTTGTTCTGTATGTACCGTTGTTAGTATTGTAGCAACCGCGCAAGTCACCGCAGGTGCAGACATTAAGAATTAGCAGCGGTGTGTGTAGGCCGGGGTGGCATACTGAGGCCGGCTAACGCTCAGTCGTGTCGTGGGACTTCCGGGACACCCTCTGCTCGTGCTGAGCCAACTTACATATACATACTAACACGGCGGGAAAAGGACGGGAAAGGGAGAGGTCATTTTGAGAAATGAAAGATGATGGGTTTAAACTGACATGGTCGGTTTATTTAGCCCAACAATTATATTCACAACCAAAAATAAACCTTACGGGATAAAAAATGACAAAAAAACGAGTAAAAGGCCCTTTCGAGATTTAAACAAAAGAATATGTACCAAAATACAACCCAACAAATAAATTCAATTTAATATAAAACTTATTGCAAAATATTGAAACAAAATACGATTGATACTTACTTCTTTCCTTGCAAAGCTCCGAGCGCCCGGTGAAGTACAAAAAAAGGAGCGTGGGGCCACTGGAAATCAGATTGTAAGGTTAAGGTAACAAAAAAACTAAAAACGCAACGGCCACTTTCAACTTTTTGATCCGTACTCGCCGAAAACTTCACTCTAAGGCACCTGGTCCTCTCCAAAAACCAACAAAGTTAGTTTTCTTTTGTTTTTTTTTTCGCTGAATTTCAAATCAAAACTTCCAATTTTCGTCTCCCCGCACTTCAAATTAATAAAATCTTTTTTTTTCTTTTTCACACCGCACAATATCAACTCCCTTCTCTTCCAAAGTCTAATATTCACCTCACTTTCTCAATTCTGTCACTCTCCTCCTTCTCATTAAAACTTCAAAAACAAAACCTATTTAATTCACCATTACATTCTCAATCCTTCCACTCTTCTCCTTCGTTACTAAAATCCACCAAAAAAAATCTATTTAATTCACCATCACATTCTCAACCCAAAACTCTTTTTTTTCCCCCAATCTTAAAACACCCAAAAATCACTTTTATCCCGCACAGCAAAACTCCTATATCTTTTCCAGCCAAATACTAACTCCCTTTTTTCCCAATTTTAAAACCCCCAAAAATCAATTTTACCGCGCACAGAAAAAACCCTTATCTTTTCCAGCCAAATACTAACTCTCTTTTTTCCTAAAACCAAATACGGAATCTTTTCGCGAATTCCATTCCGCACCGCCAAACACAATTGCTTTTTATCTTACAGTCAAATACTAACTGCCCCAATCCTCACCACCTCATTCCACGTTTCACCTTCATCCAAAACGATCCCGCAATCCTTTTCATTTTCAAATTACCGCTGCCGCATCTGTGTAAGGTAATCGAAGTTCATTACACTTCGACTCCGCTACCCACACATCTTTTGTTCCATATCGACAAACTCAATAGTATCCGTTATTTTACATATGGCAATTTGCACAATCCAAGAAGCGCTTGGTTGACTGCAAAGTGTCACATATACATTACGGAAGCTATTGGTTTTGCCGATACCCCAAAAAGAGTGCTTCCCTGTGCCCGCGGGAACTTGAACTCAGGGTTCCAGCAGACCCCAGTCATGGATTGTTTATCTCCCATTCATCTCATAAGTAACTTCAACGATGCCTTTGGGTATGAGTTTGAACTTTGTTAGTAGGGGAACGTGAATTAATTTTTGTTAATTTAAAAAATAAAATTTGTTAGTGGGAACTAGTGAATAGAATTAGTTAGTATGAAGGAAAGGAATTAGGTTTTGTTAGGGGAAAGGTATTGAATGAAGTTTTGTTAGTGGGAATTAATCAATGGAATGTTGTTCGTGGGAAAATTGAAATTATTAGTATATATTATATTATTTTAGTTAGAAATAAGGGAAAAGGGTAGGATTGTGATGATGGGGAAGTAAAAATTATAGGGAAATCGGAAAAATTTCAATAAAATTAAATGAAGACCAGGGAAAAAGGTATAAATGCCCAAAGGTAGATGAAGATGTTACGGTGGCAATTTGAAGTTGCGAACGGGAGGAAGTTGATACGCCGGAATTCGCAACAGTATACATACATTTAGTAATTCATTTTTGGCGCTGTTAAAATTGAAAGCTCTACACTTTATTTTAACTCGTATATTTTCGCCACATTAACTCAAGCAAGTACACACTCGGAAATACAAATTAAGAATGATGAATTTTTTTTATGATAGGCAATTAACGCCATCCATGACTTCACATCGTAACAAACTATTTTACGCTACTAACTAACTATTTTACACATTCCGCCCAACAAGGACTTTGTCCTTCAAATTATAAAATATTATATAAATAACAAATAGTCTAAAGCAAGTATGGATGAATAAAGTAAATACAAGTAATATGCAAACAACTATTAAAAATCAAAGTAAGATTTTAAAGTAAACCAATTTCTTACAATAGATGCCGCTCACCGTGATAATATGCGTTAAGTTACTTTTCCTTTGTCAACACACACAATTTATTTACTGGGCGTTTAAATAAGCTTCCCTTACATTTGAGGGTTATAACTCGCGTCATATTGTCAGGACCCTCATGCTTATTAACTATTTTTCCTTAAGCCCTCTTGGCAGGTGGAATATTGTCCTTTTTAACCACTACAACATCACCTATGTTAACATCAGGTTTTTTAGTACGCTACTGGTTCTTTGATTCAAATTTCTTAAATACTCTTTGCACCATCTTTTCTAAAATGTATTTGAAATCTTTTGTAACAATTCAAATCATTCTAAACCAATTACATTTTTATTAGAGTAATCCATATCATTTATTGTTATTAATGCTCTCCTACTAAAAAAAGACCAGGTGTCAAGGAGACGGGATCATCAGGACTATCACTCAGAACCAATAAAGGTCTTGAATTTAAGCATGCTTCGATTTGTGCGCGAAGTGTAGATATTTCTTCATACGTTAGAGTACTATCCCCGATGACTCGTTTTAAATGAGCTTTACCAAAGCGAACGCCTTACTCCCATAGTCCTCTGAAATTCGGCGCACCTGGAGGCATGAAATGCAATGTGTTAGCTACTAAGGTTAATAGTTCCGCTATCTCATTTGGTATCTTAGATTTTACACTATCGAACATATTTCACAACATGACATTTGTTCCAACGAATTAGTTCCGTTGTCACTATAAAGGTTATCACACGCACTTCTACGTGCAACAAACCGCCTAAAAGCAGCAATAAAATTTTTAGCAGTTAAGCCTGTTACGGCTTCCAAGTGAATGGCACGGGTCACCATACATACAAATAAACATATGTATCCTTTGTAGAATTTGACTCCACGCCCTGGTGAAAACCTTATGTTTATGGGACCAACATAGTCGACTCCTGATGACTTGAATGGTCTACTTGGTTTTAGGCTGGCTTCTGGTAGCTGACCCAGCAATTGTGTAGTTGATGTTTGAATATCTCAGATAAACTGTGCAACTCCTATAATGTTTTTTAACTAATTCTCGTGCTCTCAGTATCCAAAACCATGATTTAAAAAACGCATCATGATTTGGGGTCCTCCATGGAGAGTCTTTACAAGAGCATATGCAACTATCAGCTGGCTAAGATGATTCTTTGCAGGCATAATAATTGGATGCTTTTGATCATAATTAACATCTGCTTAAAATGCCAATTTGGTCAAAAAATGAATGAAGATTGTAAAGACCAAAGTTTTCAGTTTGATTGAAGTTATCTCATCACTGAATTCACATTGTTGAACTTGTTTTATACAAAGTTGTAAAGTTTGATTCATCCCTTCAGGCGTGACAAACTTTGCACAAGTTTTTTTTGATTGGCGGTAATTTTAGCCTGAGGAATCTTCGACATAATGAAATTATTTTCAACTTTTTATTCAAATCTGAATATTTATTCCACACCAAATCAAAAATTTAATTCACTGTCGCAAAAGATCTCCCTCTCTCTTCTTCGTCTGTTTCAATGATCTCAAGACTCTACACGTTTATGACTGGTCCAGTTAGCCAGTTGACCACAGCAGGTAGTTTCTAAATTCGGACAAATTCTGGCCTCGTGAAACACAATCATCGGGATCAATATAGGTTGATACATGCCCCCACCTTAATTCTATAATATTGTGGATGTGTGAGACACGATTACTCACGTAAGTGGCCCATCGATTTACAGGACCGCGTAACCACGCCAATATGACAGTTGAATCTGTCCAAGAAAAAACATTTTACTTGGGTATATCCATCACTTGTGTCAACTCGTTGATCAACTTTGATGCTAACACAGCCCCACAAAGTTCCAACCAGGGTATTGACACGTCCTTTTCAATTGGTGCAACTTTGGTTTTTGCGTTACTAACTTTACGTGTACTTTTTCATTCTCGTCCACTGTTTGCAAATAAACTACAGCTGAATACGCCACACTAGATGCATTTGAGAATGCGTGCAGTTCATGTTTAGATTCTTTGGTTAAGCAAAACCATAGTGAAATTACAATATTTTGAATTTGTACCAACTCATCTCTAAATTTTACCCACTCAACATTTAAATCACTTTCGCAATCTAGACTTGCCTTCCATAATTTTTTAATGAAAACTTTTGCATTGATCACTATGGTCGCTATCCAAGCGATAGGATCGCACAATCTGGCAATGTCTGAAAGAATTTCGCATTTTGTAATATGTTCCACCGCCTCCGGCAAAAGAATTCTATTTTCAAAGTTATCTGTGATTCTGTTCTAACTGATACCTAGAACATTCATCGTATTATCAGTTTTTATTGTTACAGATTTCTAGGTGTTTATCTTGTCATTTTTAATGTGATTCGAAAATTATTGATCATTGTTGCTCCAGTCCTGTAATTCGAACCCACCAGTGCCCATTAGCTTACTCATTGTCTCGTACTCGTATATGTGTACAGCCTCTTCTTTTGTCTCACAGCCTGTCATTAAGTACGTAATCACCGCGTTTATAAATAAGCGCTGCTAATTGATATGTGTTAGCCTCTAATTCAGCTAGCTTCTGTAAAATTTTTTGACGGCAGGGTATGGTGCACAAGCAGTTCTAAAAGTTAAACTTTAGCAGTTTGTAGCAGTAGCAAGTAACACTTTAGATGTTTTTAAATCTCCTCTTGAAAAGTCAGCTGCAATTGGTATCTCGTTAAATGAAGAAGTCGCTTTACTCTAATGTTGTGTGACTGATCTCGTAGGCTCTTTATTTTGTCTTCTAGCATTGTAAACTTGTTTATCTTCATCTTCGAAATGAAGTTAAGTGTGATGTCATCTCCCACACTTTTGACAAGACATTTTTTGGCGACACTTAAACACTGCGTTCGTGGGTGCAAGACAGTTGAAACAGAGCTTTTTTGTCTTTCAGTCACTGGTTGCTTCTTAAATCGGTCACAATAGAATATATAATGTGACCCATTGCACAAGGCGCATAACTGTTGGGGTGTATTAGATTTCACGTTCACAGCAGAAAGAAATGCGTTTGTTCTGACGCATTGTTTTAAGTTCATATATTTTGCAGCCGCCTGAGAGCTTGTTGTTCGATTACTCGTATCTAGACTTCTAAAGCGCATCTTTAAGAACTTCTTTAATTGGGTCCATAGAGGTGGATCGTCTTCTAATCCACTTACATAAGTCTCCCACTATTTGTGTGACTCTGCGTCTAATTTTAAATAGCCAAGTGTATTATAATCGCATCCCATTCTTGTGTTGCAATGTTAAGGTAATTTAGTGCTTTCAAGCATGAAGTAGTTGTGTCTAATAATTCTCTGATTGCTCTTCTGGACTCGTGTTGTAAACCCTTTTGTGAAAAGAGGCTCTTGAGAATAGCGTTGCAAATATATTATCTATTGTTGTATCATTTAGTTAATTGTTCCCATGCTTCTTTGTAGTTGGCTGATGTAGTAGGAAAATTTCTCTATAGTGTTTCAGATTCACCAGACAAGCTCATTTTTAAGTAATGAATTTTTTGTACTGGCAACAGCGTGTTGTTGGCATGTATTAATGACCAAAATATGTCATAAAATTTTTGCCACTCCGTGTATTTTCCTGAGAAAATTAGTAATTGTATTCTAGCCAACTGTACCTCAAAACTGTTCTCTTTAGTTACATTTGCATTTTGACGGGCACTTGACCTTGAGGAAGTATTCGTCCCTAAGTACTCGTTAAATAAGGATTTATAGTTGACATCACTTTCTTTAAATGTATCTTACACGTCATTCAAAAAGTACGATGTATTATCTTTTTGCTCCTCTGTTAGTTCTGAGACAATTCTTAAATGGTTCTCGTTAAATGCATCCTCTAATTTGTCTAATAACTCCACGCTCGCTGTTACGTAACTAGATTTAGTTCGCGTTGCAAGATTTGCCCTTTTAAAGTTACGTTTCACCCTTCTCAACTGTTCAACATCCGTTTGGCCTTTTATTAAACTCTCCATTTTTATGTTGTATGGAGTCAAATTTCTTCAAATAAATATTTTAATGTATTTTACGTATTTACAATATTATGGAATCACGAAGCATTTTACAAGTCTTGCTTTTCACTGATATCGGTTTGTTTACTCACGGTTCTATTTCTCGCAATTGAACCTACGCACCCCCCATCTAATGTATACAGAATAACAGCCTGCACTGTCAACTGTTACTTTCATGTACAAATTCTCGAAAGTTATGTTCAACAAGAGGCACCAAGTCCAATTACATCTGTCCAATTCGAAGTATATTGAATTCCATAAGCCCCAATTGTCCTTTTCTCATTGCCCTCCTTTCCCGGGTTTCGGCACCATCTTGAGAATAAAAAAATCGACACGTATTTTCAACTTGTATATTTTCGCCACACCAACTCAAGCAAGTATACACTCGAAAATACAAATTAAGAATGATGTATTTCGACAGATGTGGTTAATTTAGGTTGTTACTTATATGATAGGCATTTAACGCCATCTATGACTTCACATCGTAACTGACTATTTTACACTACTAACTAACTATTTTACATAGGCGCGATGAAAAAATTCTGTTGGATGACGCATAGTTCCACCATCGTCTGCTTGTAGTTCTACATATTGTAGAGCACCCTCGAGTACTGCCGCTTCCTCTATGTGCGGAATGCTTTCTCCCTTGTCACATTCAGCCTCGTCGTCACTTTCGTTTTCATGATATGCCATCGGCCATTTAGCAATAGTTGTGACAGTTTCGCCATCCGTCAGGTTTTCAAAACTTGCACCGTCTGCTGCCATCGATTCACTGACGTGCTAACTCGCAATCTAGAATTGCCTGTACAAGCTGCAGCATATTATCACCATCATCATCAGGCTGATTACCTACGAACTTGAAGGTTTCCCACAGTTTGTTCCAAAGCTTTCTAAGTCCTCTAACGTGCCAATTTTTATATAACAAAAAAAATGTTTAAAAGGGTGTATTTCGTGCATATAAATATATTTCAACTTCGAAAAAACCGGTTTTTTCAATACCCTAGATTCTAGGTACTAAAATATGCACCCCGCCTTAAGGCGGACCTGCGGACAGAGGTGAAAGAAATTTATTTATGACATTAACAAAAGCAATATTTAACAATTTTATTTTGTATGGAGTTCTCCCAAACATTTTTTTGTTGACGATAGACACAGTTTCAAGTTGTTTTTACAGCAAAAAGCCTAGGTTTCAGATTTGCAACCCTTATTTTTGCACATTCGCTCACTGCTCGTATCAAGAAAATCTGGCATCTGATTCAAAACAGCAAATCGAATATCTGGCTCTGAAGTGTTTGTTTTGTTGCTGGGTTTTGCCTCTGGTATTTCATATTGTTGTGAAGCAAGCGATGGTCTGCCGGGTCCTTTTTTGGAGCTTCATTTGTGCAGAGCACAGAAGCTACTTTGGCAATTAGGGTGACGTGCCGTGAATGCGCTTATGTAATAAATACGCGTTTACCATTGCCACATCGATGAAATGGTAAAATAATCGTAAAGTCCATTTACGGGTCTTCAAATGGCTGTAGTACCTTCCAAGCAGACCATCCATCAGATCGATTCCATCCATGTGGTAGTTATAAACACGTATAATGGTAGGGCAATCAATCTCTACATATTTGTTGTAGTTCAATCAAATCGAGTTGCTCTTGATGTCTGCATATCCTTTGCCCTCTTGAACGGGAGCATTCCGAAATATGAAGAAGCCAAGCGGGCATTTTTATTGTCCTTCCATAAAACAGTCCTCAAATCTACGACATGTGCATTTCCAACGTGTTCAACAGTATAGATTGCAATACTATACGATAATCCGCTGGTATTACAGAGCATGAAAAGTTTGAACCCCATCTACTGGGTTTTGCTGGCATGAACTGTCGCAAAGTAGAAACCATTTCAGTTGCGCATCTACACACAATCGTGGTAATTTAGGGACTGTTTCAAACCGTGCGTTGAAATGTTTTACTAAAGGTAAAACTTTGGATAATGGGCCAAATCCAGGTGGGCCCTGGTTTTTTTCTTTAGACTTGCCGTAAAAATGGAGCCATTTTTGAATCGCATAAAATTGCTTGGATGTAATTGTTGTGTGAATCGGCTTAAAAAAATAACGACCTCAATATTCTGCAGCACTTGGGTATCGATATATTGACATAAATATCAATATGCCAATGTATTTACGAATAACTGAAGCTGCCACTGAAAATCTTGTTTGAATATCATGCTGCTGAGCGTATAAGCTTTCTATCCTGCCGTTTCGTCAAAAAGTTGCTGCTTAAAAATGAACGTGAAACATTGGTAAGGTGTTTCCAAATCGTTAAAGCTTGATGGAAGAATTGCAATTCCACGGAACACCACTTCGTTTTTATGTCGCTGTAAGTGCTTTTTGTACCATAATATTGATTTACACTCTTTTGATTGTGCTGTAAGTTCATGTGCAATTCCAATAAAGCCATCAGCGTTGGTTCCAGGAATACCAGCATCCTCTTGAAATTCTGGGAGAAGATTATGGGTGGTGCAGGTAAAGTTGATAATTCTGCTTTGGATGGTTTTGTTGAACATGAAGATGGCACATACGCTACTGTTGATGTAAGTGAAGCCGACCCAATCAGTTCGGATTAGCGGAAATCTGCTGTATTTTAACTAAATGTGTATTTATTTTGCGTTTAATAAACATTTGACACACCGTTAAATAAATTTAAATTAGAACGAAAAGAAAACATGCCGGGTGGGCAATATAGTAGTTTTGTTTTAAATTATTTTGACACTGACAGCTGTTTCCCGCTCAATATTACGTCAGTGAGTCAATATTAACCTTATGTGGAATAAAATGAATCGATTTACGCTTGAACAACATTTGAAAATATAAAAATTGAACTGAATTCCGTTTTTTTCCCAAGAACTCACCTTTTCTGATGAGGCACATTTTCATCTCGGCGGCTATGTGAACAAACGAAACTGCCACATCTGGGGCTTGGAAAACCCACATGTGATTATCTAGAAGCCAATGCATCCTCAGCGAGTGACAGTATGGTGTGGATTTTAGAGTGGTAGCATCATCAGACCGTTTTTCTTTTAAAATGAGGCTGGAAAAGCTGTTTTGGACTTTTTGTGGCCGGAAATTGAGGATTTGGACTTGACTGAAATTTGACTTCAACAGGATGGTGCAGTATATTATACAGCTTTTGCGATCTTTTGCGCACAAAACTCGGAAATCGTGTAATCAGCCGCCTTGGCGATGTCGATTGGCCGCCTTGAAGCTGCGATTTTTGGTGTGAGTCCGTGCCCTTGCAGCAACATTGCAAACAGAGCTGCATGTACGCATATCCATGATTGTGGGTGTCATTTATTCACGAGGGAGGGCCCTATAAGTACTTAGCCTACAGAAGAAAGATAAAAATTTAGGAAAAGTGGGTATTTATTTCTCAACATACTTTCTCTTAGCTTGATACACTTGACCCAGCGATGCTCCAACTTCTTTAACCCGAATAAAATATACGTTTTCTCGAAGTCTGCAAAGTAGGCCTCCGTGGCAGCGATGACCTCCTCATTCCACTAAAATCTCTACCCGGCGAGTGACTTTATCCAGTTTTGAAACAAAAAGAAGTCGCGCTGGGCAAAATGTAGAAAATACCGTGAATGGGGTAGCAGTTCGTAGCCCAATCCAACCAATTTGGCCGTGGAGATAGCAGAGCTGTGAGCCAGTGCGTTGTCATGGTGAAAGAACCCCTTTTACTTTGCCAAATGGGCCCTTTTTGCTGCAATTTGACGTTAAATTGGTCTAATAATTCGTTACTGTTACTGTCTTGCCCTTCTTCTGGTAATCAATGTAGATCACACCTTGTGAATCCCAGAAACGTTGGCCATCACAAAAAGAAGTTGCACCGGGCCAAATCTGAAAAGTACGGTGGATGTGGTAGCAGTTTGTAGCCCAGTCTAACCAATTTGGCTGAGGAAATGGTAATTTTGTGAGCTGGTGCGTTGTCATTCTGGAGAAGCACTTTTTCCTTCGTCAAATGGGAACCTTTTTCTGCAGCTCGGTGTTGAATCGGCCCAATAATTCGGCATAGTAGAGCTTTGTGACCGTTTTGCCCTTCTCCAATCAATGCAGATTACACCTTGTGATCCCAGAAAATGGTAGCCATCACCTTTCTAGCCGATAAGACATTCTTTGCCTTCTTTGGAGCACGTTCGCCGCATGAAGCATTATATTAATAAATTATTTATTACTTACTTTAATTGCAGTAGTAAAAATTACTAATTTATTGTACGGACCTCTACAACCTACTTGGATAAACTAACTAATGAACAAACCATCACGATTAAAATACCCACTTTTGAAAATTGCAAACAATGCACTCGTAGATTTACCAGATCGAGAGACCGACAGATGGACAGACAAGTCGTGAAACTACTCGGTTTTTGTTCACTTCTAAATTCTTCAGCTTAATTTCACTGCACCGTCGTAGCCGAATAATGTTTGTGGACATGATTGAAATTGTGCGTGGTTTCGTATCTGCATCTCGCAAATAGGCATCTGTGGAGTCGAGTGCCGTATTGTTCTCGAGTTTCGACAATCTAGCATACTTTGAAAATATTGTGACACAGTATTAGGGAGGCTTTCGAAGTGGATGGTCTACAATTGGCCAAATGTTCTCAGTCAACCAAGTGCTTGAAAAGTGCTTTGAACATTGATGTGCACCAACTTTTTGTAGACTTCAAGTAAGCATACGAAATTGTCGACAGAAATGAACTGTACAAAATAATGCTTGATTTTGTCGTCCCAATAAAACTAGTTCGCATGATCAAGGTCACGATGCTAAACACAGAGTCCCAGGTCAGGGTAAACGGTGAACTAATGGACAGTTTTATAATGGAATCAGAATTTAAGCAAGGGGATGGACTTGCCCAAACCTTCTTCAATATTGCGTTGAAACACGTCATCAGGAAGACATCAGCTAAAAATTCGGGCACACTACTGCTCAAGTCAACACAATTGGTAGCATACGAGTATGCTGATGGCGTCAATATTATGGCACGTTCAATTTTAGATGCCAAAGGAGCATTTCTGAGTATAGAATCTGAAGCAAACCGAATTAGCCTACGAGTCAATCAAACCAGCTCGACAAAACCTGACCGGAGGTGACTAAAACCTCGAAAGTGTGAATAATTTTATCTACCTTGCAGCCACCCTGTATAGAAGAGGCGCCGAAAAGGACGAGATTGTACGCTGCATAAATACCGTAAATAAAGCATATTACGCCGTACTTCCCAGTCTGAGGTCCAGAGTGGTGCACAGGTAAAATAAGCTCCACATTTACAAAACACTAGTCAAACCTGTACTGTTATATGAAAGTGAAACATGGACGCTGAAAAACAAATCCAAAAAGGCAGTGCACGTATTCAATGCAAAGTGGTCTGGAAAATCTACGGCCCAGTGAAATAAGAAACAGAGTGGAGACTACGTTATAACGATGAGTTGTGTAAACTATTTAACGATCTACTGGTTTCCTCTTTGTTGAGTTATACGAATTGCAATGAGTGACCTATGTAGATAGAGTGGCTTCTCAAAAGAACATTAATGGGTCGAGCACAAGGTAGACATCCAATAAGGAGACCGAGGACTCGATGGTTGAGACAGAAGCTGACAGCAGATCTATGTTGTGAGTAAATAACTGGCGGACAAGTTCGCGGAACCATAATGATTGGAGGAGATTAATCCAGGAGGCCAAGGCCCAGCTTGGGCCATGAATGATGAAGATTTTTTTTCTTATTCAAGACAAACATAGTATTGGGAGAATAATCGAGATTTATTTGGTTTTCGATTAAGCCAGCGATGAGACTACCATTGAAGTAGCATTAAATGATTTACGCACTTTGAAAAATACGTTTGTATGCAACAAAGACTAGACGTGGAATAACTTTATTGCATCAAAACGAAACTAATACTTAAGGGAAGGTGAGCGAGAGAGGGAAAAAAGAGAGCTAACCTGATATTTTCTTCTAATTTAGCAACTTCTGTAATATATTTTATGGTCCTTATTTCGATCGAGATCATCAGTTCAACAGTCAATGAATGAGCTCTTGTTTGTTGATTGTGCCCCAATTTCAATGAGAAGGCCACGTGCTGTAAATATTCCCACTATCCTAATGCTAGTTTCTTTTTTCTCTGCCTCCATATTTCTCGCATTTACGACTAGAACTTTGATAAATATCCTCCAATTCATTGATATTTCAAAAAGCTGTTTTTGTTCCACTTTTGATCGTAGCCGAAAAAGTTTCTGTAAGCTGTTGTGTTAGAACCTTTTTGTCCTTTTCATCAGTCCAGTTTAAGAGAGTCACAATGTATTCTTTTCCCGTTTCTGCTGGAAGGTGAGTTTGTAATACAGCTGTATCTTTAGTTAGCACTCTAAGCTTATCCTTTGTGTGCAGCCATTGGAAATAATAGTGCTGAATTCAATCAATAATCTCCTTGAGCTCACCAATCTGGTATTCATCTCGGCTTCCATAGCTATTCTCCTAGTAAGCAAAGCGCTCGATTCTCTACTATCACCTAATGGGCTTAGTTCATTTTTTCAGCTATCATCTCTGTCCTTGGCCTTTCAGTAGTCTCCAAAGTATTTTTTTTTGTGTGGTTGGTTGGTGAAGGCTATTCACACTCTGGGCGTGGGGCTCCTAGATATGTAAGATGTCTGAAATACCCACATAATAACTCTCCTGTCAACCTAAGAGCCTAGCTTGGAACCGTTTGACACATTGCTTTCGACTAAGACTCGTTTTGCTACGGCGTGAGGCATCTTTAAGTTGGGGGATCCCTCATTTAGCAAGAGAGGAAAGAATATTAAGGATTGCTAGGAAAATAATTCCTCCAACCCAAACGTCCTCATCTACTGTGAGTCTTTTTTATCTTTCCTCACCTTGCGTTGGAGTAGCTGGCGTAGAAGAACTTATTTGGAATCTTGGTCTCATTAAAACCTAAAGCGGTGAACAAAGGCTAATGATTTCGCTATATTCTCGCAGTTCTATCATTCGTCGTTGATGTTGTTGGATTTTCAGGTGAATATTGCCGTAGTTTTGTATGCGAACGAACATACCTGGCTCCACAGATTGATCACTTGTTGCAATAAACTCTTCAAAGCCGGAATATTCTACATCTTGAGACTGCCCTGGTTACTTATCTCCAGCCTGGTTGTTGAAGAAAAACCTGCTTGAAGTCATAGCCCATCAAATTTTATCAATGTTGATCCTGGGTGCTGGAGTATTTCTGGAGAATGTGAAAGGTGGTCCAACCGTAATGCACGATGTTAATTGTGAATCACACCTTAACGTCAAGTTTTTTGCCCAACTTAATTTAACATTTCTTTGTTTCAGTGTTTGACAAATTCAACCATGGAGAAGCACACAATAGAGCAACGCGTTAAGGTTGTTGAAGTCCTTTACGAAAATGAGCGTTCGAGTCAAAATGCATTTCGTGTACTTCGTGACTTTTTTGGTCAGTACGACGAGGCACACTTTCACCCCAGTGGATTCGTTAACAAGCAGAATTGCCGCATTTGGGCAAATAAGAATTCACGGGTGGTTGTTGAAAAGCCGATGCGTCCAAAAAGAGTGACTGTTTTGTACGGTTTATGGGCTATTGGCGTCATCGGGCCGCACTTCTTCGAAAATGAGGATGGCCAAGCAGTTACCGTGAATGGTGTTCGCTATTGCGACATGATAACGGACTTCGGGTGGCCAGAAATTGAGGTTATGGTCCTGGACGATATGTGGTTCCAACAGGATGGTACCCTTCACCACACAGTCAACGAAACAATGGCTCTTTTGCGCGAGAAATTCAATGACCGTGTTATCTCATGTTGTGGCGATGTTAAGTGCCCGCCACGATCATGTGATTCGACACCGTTGGAGATATTTAAAAGAAAAAGAAAGAAGAACAATTCAAGAACTAAAGGATGAGATAGTTCAGCACATAAACGACATTGAACCTCAATTATATTTCAGAGTCATTGAAAATATGGTCCATTGGATAGAAGTATGCCACCGTAGCCGTGGCGAGGATTTGGGCGATATTTTGTTTCGCACATTATTGTCATAAATCCTTCTGTTATAATAAAAAATATTAACATAATCCTCTGAAACTTGTTGTGTTATTTTCAATTAACAACGTGCGTTTAAGTTGGACCACCCTATAGATGAACAAAAAGATCTTTACAAGTATTTGAATTGTCAAATCGAACATGCAGTTTAAATTTATTTCGGTTGAGAAGGATAACATAAGTTTATGACTAGATAGCTTAAATAAGACCCTAAATCAAACAAATTCTTGAATCTGGCAGCTACTGGATCAATCTAGTTTTACATACCAATATAAACATTTTTGTGGCGCTCATACTTAAATAATTTCACTGTGAAATGCATTATAAAAGTTCTTCCTCTTTCTACCTTTTCAGAGATCCTTAAGGACCAAAGTGTTGTTCCCAAAGAATGTCACATTCCCACAAATCACATTTAAACCCACGAAACTTTTTGATTTGCTTAGTATTGGGTTATGTACGTGCATTACCAGTTTATGTTCAGTTTTCTTTTCCATAATGAGATCACGTTCTTGGCAAAATTTCTGTTTTCCTTTAACGCAATGAAGAAATTTAGTTCGAAGGTTACGTCAGAAAAGGCATTCGGTTGTGAAAGAATGCTAAAAGTCAGAAACAGATTGAATGAGTTATCGTAGGAAGTGAAAACTTTTCCTAAAAACTTTGCTATCCTTCATGAAGGGAAAATCTCAAAAATACTGCTCAAAATGCACTCAAATTCAACCTTGTGAAACTCAAATTCTGATTTATTTGATTTCAACAACTTTTATTGTGTCCTTCCAAGCAAATTTAATGTTTTAATTGGTCGACTGATTCAGGAAGAATGAAAATGACACTCAAAGACAACTAACCTTGTTATATCGCATGAAATATAGATAATAATATAATAACAAGAGAATATTAGATGGTTTATAATGTTCCTTGAAACGATTCAGCTTCTGCTCTCCCTCTTGTGAGTGCCTAACTAAGCCTTTCTCCTGCAGTAAAAAGACAAAAGACGGATAATAATGACAAACGCTTTGAAATAAAATTCGTCATTGTTCAACTGGAATTCCTGCAAACAATCTGCAATACTTGATTGTTTATCTTATTAAATTTTCATCGGTCTATTGTTGCGTACGAATTTCAATGATTATCCTGTCTCAAAAGCAAACATGATACCGTGTCGAAAAGTCGAATTTACGGAATGACGACAAACAGGCAAATGACAATTGACATGAGAATTTTCCAAGTCAATAAGCCTGAATGTTAATAGGCTTTCTATGTTGAAGGTTGAACAGGAGCTGAGAAATTGTCAAAGGTTTCTTCTAAATGAAAGAGTCGAATTACATTAGGAAGAAATTTAAATTAAGGAATTAAGACACGTCCACATTGTTTGTTTATTTTTGAAATGCAGTTGTAAGAAGGACCAAAAAGGTCAAGTAATGTTAGAGCACGCCATGAAATGTGTACCTGTATAGTACTTATTGGAGGTAGTTTAAAAATTTCAGATGATATCGATTTATCGATGATTAGTCCAACCACGATTGTGACGAAATATATAATGACTCCAACTAGAAATTCAATTTACGAAGTAGTAAGGCTCAAACTAGGCATGCCTAAACGGGCATGATGCCGAACATAACACTTATTCCATCACTTCCAAAACAGAAAAACTTTAGGCACTGATGGGATTTAAAGCATAGGGGCCTAATGGGGCTTTCCTAAGCCATCCTAATTTAGGAACTTATGGGGTTTTCATCAACAGTTCTTAATTTAGGAACTGGTGAGATTTTTTCAAGCAGTTCCTAAACATTAAAAAAAAGGCTGAGGAAAAATCTAAACTAAACCCCTAATTTTTTGATAAGAACTTAAAACAAAAGGTGTTTTTTTTAGAGGTATAGAATCTTACGTTAGCAAAACTTTTAATGTTACATGTGGTGTGATAGCTGCCATACGTTTTTAAGTTAGTTTTGTTTGCCGTTTTGTCATGAATAGGATGGAATGGAAGACTACATTCGCCGATTTATTGGCGAGATACGGCCCCAATTATTGGTTAAAGTAGTCAAAAATTGGACCTCTTGTTTGGATTTCCTCCACGCTTGTGGTGCTTACATGCCCAAAATCTATTTAAATAAAAATTGCAGAGAATTATCTTTCCAATAAAACCGATTACATCGCAATTAAAATAATTTATCCGTATTTTATTTCATTTTGACGCTCTATACTTCTAAAAACAACATCCTTTACATACCATTTTCCTCACTTGATAGAAAACTTACCATTTTTCAGATTTTCTGAAAAATGCACATTCTCGATGCACATGACTTTATTCTAAATTATACTCAATTAAATGTTTTAATTTGATTCTTTCTTAACTAGGCATGCCGGAGTAGGTTCCCTTGAAGCCCAAATTAGGTAGTGCCTAACTTCGGCATGCCACATAGATCCCCATTAGGTTTGCATTAAGCATACCGCACTGTCATCGTATTAGAACCTAATGCCTGTTAAGGCATGCTTAAACTGATTTTCAGTCGGAATGATTATATTCGCAACATTAATATGTTAGATGCCACTTGGGGGAAGTACGCTAACTCTGAAAGATGTTGTTAGAGTTAAGGAGAGAAAGCTAAATTTATTAAATTGTGATGCGTTTGCAAAAACCGGGCTTAGCTTAGCAACAAAACTTTATAGGAAGAAAGAAAATTCAAAAAGAAACCGAACGTCACAGGATATATAAAAGCGCTGGAAGTAGTACTGCAATGCGTTGGAAGTTCTAATCGATTCCTTAACATCCTCTGTCAAGTAAACCGAAACCCAAACGCAGCTGCTCCGAATACATTTAGAGTTTTGTGGTGGTAAGACCTTTATTCAGAACACGTGCAGTCATTTCCTAGGTGCACAAATATTTTAACTTAATATTTCCTGCCATTAGCGCACCTCCTATAAAACTTCTCTTGATTTCTATGTGGTCGAATCTAGAATAATGCATGAGACTCTTGCAATATGATGAGCGCCCTGGCTGTCGTTATACAACCCCACCGCACCCAAACCTTTTATTTCCACTCCTTAATCCGAGATACTCAGATCCATTCGAAGAAAGCGGCTCAACAAAGCAATTTCAGTTTAAGACTTGCGGTCCTCGGCATAGTTTCCCCATTCAGCGTCAACAAAACCCACAAGTCTTCCGGGTTTGTTCGAAAACAACCAAAAAACTGTTTATAGAGCCTTAGTGTAGTGGTTAGAGTACTCCCTGCGTAAGCCGAAGGTCCCTAGTTTGAGTTCCGTCGGTGACAACGAGATTTGTTTCGAGTGATTTTTCGGATGAATTATAAGTTCGTTTAGTTATAATACGTACTGGTTTCGAATCAGAACACTTCGTAGCTGGGTAAATGGGCACATGGCCAAAACGTTGTACTGACCATTTCACCTTCTCCAGTGCCAATACATTCGATCAAAGTAATGGGATACTCTACCTCTACCTCAAAAGGGGCTGTAGTGCTAAAGCAAAGTAAGTTTATTTTTCCCTTCAGGTATCTGAGTACCCGTTTAGCTGTCCTCCAGGGATTTTTAGCAAATGGACGTTAAATTCACTCAAAACGTTGACAAAGTGGGAAATATCTGGACGAGTACTCTTTAAGGTGTCTTCTCTTTGTTGTTGTTAGTCGCACACATCTTTAGTTACACTTCAAGAATCATAGGGTCCCTTGTAGGCTTGTAGTCCGTTATTTCAAAACTGTTGTGGATTTCACTTATGTAGCTTTACTGTGACAAATATATGCGATCCTCCTTTACGAGAATTTTGATGCCCACGTAATAATTGATTCGATCTAAATTTTGGACTCTAACATATCAGAGATGCTTATTTTGATGGCTAAAATCCTCTTGACACCCTCTAACCCGTTCAATGCCAAGCTAGCAATTGGAATTTCGTATGGTGACCAAATACTTTTTGTCTTCTAATTAGTTTTTTTGTACTCAAAATAAGTAAATATATTATTTCATTTTTTTTTAAAGACACTAAATTTATGTACTCTAAATAAATATCGCATTCTCTCATTTGCTCTAAATATCAATATCTATCAACTCCAAATATCTGTATCCATCAACTTTTTTGCACTTCTTATTCTTCTTAGCACTAGAGCCTCTAATGGGCCTTTGCTTCCTGCAAATAGCGCCTTCAACTCTCTCGGTCCATTGACCACGTCCTCCGATTTCAGAATCTAAGCAGCGACCGTCGACCGATTCAAGCCAGCGTTTCCTCGGTTTCTCCACTGGTCTTCGGCCTTCACTTCTACCAACGAATAACTTTTTGGGTATCCGTTGTTTGTCCATACGATTCATATGGCCTATTGCAGCTTCCACAGTCTTACAATCGTTGAGACCTCTGGCTCGTAAAAAATTTCATACAGCTCATGGTTGTATCGAATTTTTTGCACAACCCAGCATAAAAAAGAAGACTATGACTGAGGTCATCACTCACAACACAAGTCCATCTCTTCTACGTGGGCCAACATAAATATGGCTTGCGTTTCCATTATGGCTAGCAGACTATTCAACTAAGAAACAATAACTCGTGATTGGCCAGTTGGTGGGAATACGCATCACGCAATTTCGCAAGATTTGCATTGAACGTGTTAGTTTTATGATGATATTATCGATAAAGATTAGTACGATGGTCAATTCCATAGTCTGATCAAACAAAACACACAGATCGGAGACAGTCTGCCTGAGACCGATAGACTTCAATGCTTCTGTCACCTGCTTAAGCCAGTATAGTAATTTATTTAGTTGACAAACATCCTTACCGGCATAAATATCTGAAATCATACAAGGCACTTTGGAAACCAATTTCTTGGATACTTCACCACTCATTCTCTGAAGCATCTCTTGTAGCAATGGCGGTTTCGAAATAAATATTTCAATGTCGACCGAACTGTTAAAATAAGCCACAATCACATCAAGTTGTGTAATATCCAAGACAAATTTTGCAGATAATGCAATGAGGATCCTAAATGAAGATAACCTGGCAACAGGTGAGAAAGTGTCCAAGTAGTCGACACTGGGTTGCTGTGCATAATTCTTAGCGATGAGTCTTACTTTTGTGTCCCTCTAAAACTTCTTCAGCAGTATGCTTTTCCCTTAATACGATCCTGGAGCCTATAAAATCAATACCTATGATTCTGTTAACCATGTTCCATGTATCATTCCCCACTAAGGACTTCATTGCCTATTTTCATTCATCCTTGTCATTACCGCTGAAGGTACTATTGTAAGGAGCTTTTGCAGAACACATACCGATGACAAGTGTGTCATCCTTGTGATGTGGCTCGTCCTTTTGCTAGCACGTTTTCAGCTCGTTAAGTGGCGGCATTTGTACTTCAGCTGATTGATTTTTGAGCTCGTTCCTGATCCCCTACCCTTGTTTTTGTCAAGTATCGCTTCGAGCTCAGACGGCCTCATAACTTCGATAGCACTTGTGACGTAGTCCCTTCTTTTGATCCGCTTCTACAATTTTGGGTCTTCCTGGTGCTTTTCAGGGTATTGTAAAATCGTTTTAACAATACCCTACTAAAATCGCGTCCTGTCTGTCCATCTGTCCGTCCGTCCGTGTGTCACACCACTTTTTCTCGCAAATTACATAAGCTAGAAACATAAAATTTTGTAAGTAGGTGTAAAGTGATGCCCTCTTCGAAATTTCATTACAAAAAAAAAAATATCAGGTGCTCAAGGGGGGTCTCCTCATATAGGGGAGTGGCCCCCGAAAAAAAATTTTCATCGCATGTAGGCAATATAGCTTTACAAAACAGGTCTTAAAATGACGAATTTTTCTTTGAGGGGTGCAGGGGAAAGGGAAATGTACGAAAATTGTGTGAGACTTTAAGAGCACAAGGGCAACAAATATCTTAGAAATCGAAATTCGATCAACTTTGTTAATAATAGTACATTTTATAAATTTTACGTGTTTGCCTTTAAAATCAAAATGGGACCATTAAATTTCCCAAAAACCACAATTTATGTTTTTTGAAAGCAATTGTATGTGTACTGAAAATTTCACAATAATCGAACTATAAACAGCCAAGTTATAGCCGATTGAATATTTAACAATTACAACAACATTAACACGTGATACTAGGGAGATACACGTTTGTAACGGACCTAGCCACAATAAATATGTAGGAATTTTGATAAAAATTTTAGAAATGGTTTGTAATATTGATGTGTTATCATGACTTATTAAACGACGGGGTCAAAATCCTTGAAACAAAATGGCGGCGAATAGAAAAATATAATAACCATAATAATTCTTCCAACTCAATTTATGGAATCTGTATATTTGTCTAGTTTTGATATGCAGAATATATTGTTTGATTTGCTAATTGTTTTACAATACCCTTCTGGCAGGAGCACTCTCCTGCTACTTCAACCTGTTTACTTAAAGATATGTTGTTGCATTACTTGGAACTGTAGTAGAATGTTCCAGAGGTCCGCTCAAAAAATTTGTGACCCCAGGTCTTTGAGTACTTGCGACCCAAATGCGGTACACCTTTGACTTGGTTGAGTAGTCCACAAACTTTGCTCCTATAGTCCTTGTCTTAAATTTCCCCTTGTTTAGGTGGTTATCTGGAAACTTAGCAAGGCAGCCTATACTTCTTCTTCTTTGGAGTATCACAGCCCTTCTCGGGCCTTCGCTTCCAGCAAAAAGTGCCTCCTACTATCTCAGTTCATTGACCACGTCCTCCAATTTTGAAATCCGAGCAGCAATGAACTGCTTTTGTCGACCGAGTCAAGCCAACGTTTCCTTGGATACCCCACTAGCCCCCGCGAGTTCTATCTCCCAACAAATAACTTTTTGGAAACCTATTATTTGTCCATACGATTCATCTCGCAAGCCCACTGCAGCTTTCTCAAACTTGCAATTATTGAGACCTCGGGCTCGTCAAACATTTCATACAGCTCATGATTGTCTCGAATTCACCATTGGTCCTCGTCTAGATTTGCTCTAAATATTTGCTTCAGGATCCACGGAGGTGTTCGATATATTTGTGGATGCTTGAGTTTGGGTCCATGCTTCACACCCATAACAAAGCACAGATTATGTCACAGACTTGTATACTTGGAGCTTTTTCCCTGTTTATGCAGTTGATCTTAAAGATCGTCGAAACCTATTTTATTTGCGAGCTGTATTCTTCGGCGTATTTTGCTTCCTTTATTTGCCTCTTTTTTTATATCGTATTCACCAAGTCTGATGTTTAAGGTATTTAAGGTATTTTTTTTCTAGACTGTGTCAATTGTTTTATTGTATTCTCATTGATTTGAAGCCTCACTACTTTGCTTCCCTGTTGAGTTTCGGGAATAGTTCTTTGGAGGCTGTTCACGACCGTGACAAAATGTTGATGTCATCCGCGTAAGCTACTTCTTGGCTCGACTTGCATAGTAATGTTCCTCTTGTATCAAAAAGTAGCTTTCTTATGACGTATTCCAGAGCCAAATTGAAAGGCGATGGGGCCGCTCATCTCCCTTTTCAGTCCGATATTTGTATCAAAGGCATCGGTGAGTTGATTATTCATTCAGACTTGGAAGATTGTCAAAATTATTGTTATTTTGGTAAAACGGGCCAATTTAGCTGGAATATGAAAGCAAAGCATTATTTGATATAACACCTTAATGTCAATAACGTACTGTCGTATGCTTGCTTAAAAACAACGAGAATTTGCTGCACGTCCATGTTGAACACCCAGCATTCCTCAAGTACCTGCTTAATTGTGAACAATCTGTCTATTGACAATTTACCTGCTTTAAAGCCATCTTAATACTCCCCGATAATACTGTTGATATACGATCTGAAATATTTGTTACCCCATACAAGGTAGTGATATGCCTTTATAGCTGCACTGTAGTTTGTCGTTTTTGTGAATAGGGAATGTTATTGATTAGCTCCATTTGTTCTGCATATGTTCTGGTTGCCAAAATTACTAGGTGACTTTATGGATGGCTTTATGAATACATTTGCCACCAAATTTTATGAGCTCTCACTGAAATCTTATCGATACCCGGCACTTTATTAATCTGATGATGGAACAAACTTTATCCAGAGTTGGTGGAGCTAAATGATGCTCTCCAGGAATATTTATCGGCTTTCATTTTCTGGGGACACATCGAAAATTTAGAAGGTTTTAGAAAAATGATGTTCATCTTTACCTAATACTATTTTCATCGGCGATTACTGATCGCCAAATACCCTTCAATTATCAATGTAAGGTTTTTTCTTCTTCTCTGTAGTATTACAGCCCCTCTCGGAACTTTGCTTCCCGCAACAAGCGCAGCCAATTGCTTCAGTTCATTGACCACGTCCTCCAATTTCGAAATCCAACGATGAATTGCCCTCGTTAACCTTGTTAGACCAGAATTTTCTCAGTTTCCCCACTGGCCTCCGCCTTTCATTCCTCCCAACGAATACCTTTTTGGGTATCCGTTGTTCGTCCATACGATTCATGTGGCCAGCCTACTTCAGCTTTCTCAGTCTTACAATCGTTGAGACCTCCCGCTTGACAAAAATTCGATACAGCGCATGATTGTATCCAATTTACCGTTGGTCCCCGTCTAGCTTGGCTCTGATTATTCGCTTCAGGGCCCATCGCTAAAAGGCGTTCAATATATTTGCGGATGTTTGGGTTAGGGTCCATGTTTCGCACCCAAAGCATTGCACAGCTCTTATCACAGATTTGTACACTAGGAGCTTTGTTTTCCTGTATATATGGTTGGTCTTCAACAAAGTAAAAACTTAATAAAAAATTTTATTCACGAGCTGTATTATTCTGCGTATTTTATTAGCCATTCCTGTTATTTTAGCGCCTAAATAAATACAATATTTTGTGTATTTGAGGTATTTTATCTTGAGTTTTGTTATATTGTCATTGAGTTGTAGCCCTACTAGTTTTGCTTTCCTGTCGACTTTCAGGAAGAGTTCTTAAGCGGTTGTTAATTATCTTGAAAAAATGCTGATGTCATCTGCATAGGCTGCCACTTGACTTGACTTGTATAATAATGTACCTCTTGTATTGACATGTAGGTTTCTAATGACGTGTTCCTAAGGCAAATGGAATAGCAATGGGGCGAGTTCATCTCCCGGCTTAAGTCCGATATCTGTGTCAAATGCAACGATGATTTGGTTATTGGTGCGGACTTGGGAGGTCGTCAACGTCATTGTCATTTGGATAAGATGGACTAATGTAGCTAGGATACCAAAGCGAAGCATTTTTGGTACAGTACGTTACGATCAATACTGTCGTATTCTTGCTTAAAGTGAACCAATGTTTGGTGTACGTCTAGTACCTACTTGACTCTAAACGATTGAACTATCGTCGATCTACCTGCTCTACGAGTAAAGTCGCCTTAATACTCCCCAACAAACCGTTGGCGCATGATCTAGTTTTATTTTCTAAGATCTTTGAAACTATTTGATGTACCGTCGAAGGCAGTGATATGCCTCTAAAGTTATAGCTCTGTAGCTTGTCACATGTTTTATGGATATGGAATGTAATTGATTAGCTTCACTCGTTTGGTATATGTTCTTGTTGGCAAATGTGCTGGTTGACTTGTGAATGGCTTTCTGCAAGCTGCTGTTACTATACTTTAGAAGTTCTCACTGGAATTTAATTGGTGCCCGGCGCTTTTGGGCCTTGATGGTAGAACAAATTACACCCAGAGTTGGTGAGGCCAATAGGTGTTTTCTGGAAATATCAATAGGCTCCCATGTTTCGGAGCTGAGCGGAGGATTAAGGAGGTCCTTGTAATATGAGTTCTTTTGCTGTAGGCTGGAAGTCTTATCTTCTGTTTTGTCACGATTTTAATAGCCGCTTTCAGTCGCATCTTTAGCTCGTTGCTTGTTTTCAGCGATGTATTTAATAGGATGGAAACCAGCTGTTTGTTGAGGGTCTCCATGAAATTTTTGGCCACGTCTGGAGCCTTTTGATGTAAAATTTCTGTAGAAAGCTAGTCTTCGCTGAAAACGCCTTCAATATACGACATCAATACGTTGATTTGATCATGTAATGATCTGAGTTACAATCGGCTCCTCGGTATGTACAAACGTTAAGTATGCTCGAGACCCAACGTTGTTGCATCCAAACGCAGAAGATTTGGTTTTTGTGTGTTGCCATCTCGTGATATCAAAGTCATTTTATGGGTGGATCAATGTGGGAAGCAAGTCGAACGTATGACTAGATTTCTGTTTTATGCAAAGTCAATCAGGTGCTGTCCGTTGTCATTTGTTTCATCGAGGAGGCTATATCCTCCAGTCATTGCCCCTTGGGATAGCTCATTGCCAACTCTAGCGTCGAAATCACCAAGAATTATTTTTGTGTCGATAAGTCTCTCCTGGTGATTATAGAACGTTTTCTTCGTTTCTTCAACCTTTTCGTCAGTCGGGGCGCTTACGTTTATTGGCCTGATTTAAGAGAATTTCGCTTTCATACGGGTCACACGCATTTGTTTATTAACTGCTATAAAATCAATAACGTGTGATTTAAACTCCCTTTCCCCAATAAAGGCTACTCCAAATTCTAGTTTTCCAGCAGGCTTCCCACTTTTGAATATAGAGTACGATCTCACATCTTGAATATCACTTCGAGCCCAATTCGTTTCCTGTATTTTAATTTATACTGACTGGCCCCTTATAAAACGTCAGCACCTGGGTAGTTAATTTATCTGACATTCCAGTATCAAATGCCACAGTCCTTATTTCGGTTGAAAGGTTGTTGCCGTAGATCCAATTCATTTCTGGTTCTGTTGCAGGTTTCGAAGCAATGTACGGCTTTCCAGAGTCGGGGAGTTAACCCATCGCCCAACTTCCTTTCCAGCGTCATGGTTATTACTTTCGATTTCGTTATCAGATGCGGGAAACTCACCTTCACCCTCTTACGTCATCACAAAGGACCTGTAAGCGGGATTTAGAAGCAGAGCTACAGGTGCATTAAGATTTCTCGGTATTTAATGTATCATCTTTGAGGAGCTAGTAAGCTTAATATGCTACCCACCGACAATTTACTGCTATCGCGGGATTTAAGATGAGAAATCATGGAAGCTGTGGGTTTTTTTTGTTTGTGGTAGGGAGGTGAGTGCTATTTATGCACAGAGTGTGGGACTCCCATGCGCGACTGGACTACCCACTAAACACCTCCCCTATCAACCTGAGAACCCAGCCTGGAACCGTTTGACACATTACTTCGGGCCAGGTCTCGTTTTGTTACGTCGTGGAGCACCTTCGAGCTGGGGAGTCCCTTTCCTAGCGGGAGGGGAGAGGGGAAGAGGAATTGCCAGTAGAGCGATCCCCCAGCCCTAGCACTCCCGGCTGCTGTGAGTCCCTTTTATATTTTAGGACTACCCGAGCATAATGTGCCACCTGGTTCCATTTGTCAACCGATTCGAGCATCACCGCAACTATATTATCCGGGGTGAGCTCCCCCGTTTCCCTGTAAAGTTCCCTTCGCAGCCTGACCTATTTTGTACATGCAAAAAATGTGTGACAGGCATTGTTCTCCTCTACTGGGCAAAACCGACAATCGGGAGACCGTGACTTACCGATCTTGTGCAGGTAAGACTGAAAACACCCGTGCCCGCTCAAAAGCTGGGTCAGATAGAAGTCAGTCTCACCATGCCTTCGGCTTAGCCACGGTCTCACATCCGGGATGAGGCGTACAGTCCACCTTCCCTTCGTGCAATTCACCCAAGAATGCTGCAAATCGTTGAGCGAGCGCTGTCTCTCTTCGCGGACAACCATCTCCCTCGCATCCTCGTTACGGTGCAGGTAAATAGCGCGGCGGTCCCTAGCAAGGAGGGCGATAGGTATCACGCCTGCAATAACTCTCACGGCCGAGTCGGAGACTGTTAGATACGAAGATCCAATTCTCAGTGCTCCTTTTCTCTGTACCTATGCCAGACGTTTCCGGTATACCTCCTTGCTGAGAGCTGTGGGTTGGGGAAACAAGAAATCCCTCCTCCTTTCTCAACTGGACTTAGGACCATCTACTGTAGAGGAGTAAGACTATGTGCTTCGGCCTCTTGTACCACGCTTATAAACTCTGTAATTGCGTCAATGGTGAAGCGTCTTACTTTAAGGCCATGCTGCCAAACAGACAAATCCCCAGCAGCGTGAATCGCGTCAGTGAGTCTTGCTTTGATAAGTTTCTTTAGCATTTTTCCAGCCACGGGCGAAATGCAGACGGTGACTCTAGGTTCCCTTTCTCTTTGGTGATTAGTACGAGCCTTGCTTCGTTTTAACGTTCTGGCAGTAGCAATTTTGTCAGGGTACCATGATGACGAACTTTGGCCGTAGGGTTACTCACTCAGCAGCAGAAATCAGCTTTCATGTCCCTCATAAACTGGTCAAGCAGGTTTTGGTTAGTTGTACTGCGATGTGGGTTTGTCTCCAGGATACGTATCATCGTGGTTCTACTTTTACCGTGAATGGGGCTTCCTGGAGAAACCGGCACTTTTCCGATCCTAAGACATGCTTGAAATCCGATTTCGGATCAGCATCCTTACAAAGGATGCATTGTGCCTCCGTCGTACCTTCATTTATTTTCTATACCATGTCACCACATCTGTAGCATAGGGAGTACTCTTAACGGGTCACTTGCATTCCTACGCGGTGTGACCATAATCACCGCACTCAAAGCAGTGGAGGGGTACTGTTCTTTACCGTATCCTACAGATGACCCACCCAATTATGACTTTTCACCCACTCGCAAGTTGTTCAGCCTCCTTCTCAGTCAGGTCGATGATGGCTATACTATTGCGTTCTGGTGTCAGCCCCGCTTTAACCCTGCTTACGCTGCGAGTTCCCTCTTGCTGACCTCTTCTTCCTTAGCCAGGTCTTTAACGCAGTCTAGGTGGTCAATTTCTATCATTGCCATCCGCTTGCCGCTGCCGTAGCTATTTTGTCGTAAAGCTTCTTGATTGCACCACAAAATGCTTTTTTATAATTCGCTTCTGCTCCAAATCCAACCAGTATGTGGCCATATCGGATTATTCGCACTATTTTAATGGCAGTTTGTATACCTTCGGGCTTCATAATGCCCCTGATCTCCCTCAACAAAGCTGCGTAGGATCAACCAACTTTGGGTCTCACGTGTTGTGCCTGCCGCCGGGTATTTGTCGTAGCTTTTTTCTCTTCTACCTCTCATCAGGTAATCCTTTTTGTTGGGTATACTATATATGACAACTTTATTTTCAGCACAATATGTGAGCGTTTTTGGAGGCTATCTTCGCTGTCTTTGATAGCACTGTCTAGAATCGCTGATCCAATGTTTCATGCCATTTAATTGCTTCCTCTTTCCACCTTTTATCCAGGTCTCCTTCTTTGATGATGTTTAAACGTGGAGCTCTCTGCGCTTTCTCAGTAGACTTGGCCCTTAGCTCTTCCTCAGCCTTCAGTTACTTCCGCCAGTAATACCCAAGCAGTCTAGGAGCTCTTCTAGCTCCAGAAGGCCTTTCTTTACACCTTTGCTCATGTTTTTTGAGAACCACACTCAGATTTAATTCACTTTAGAATCCTTTCCGCCTTTCAGATTAGCATTTCTACCTGATAGCACTCAACGTTTGTTGTGTTTTCTTACCTTCTCTGTGGAGAGAGGTTCTCGGCTTCAGTTTTTGGATACAATGCTTCACTTACGTTTTCGGTGATGCCAGCAACTTCACGCAATAGCACTTCGTTGGGCTTCTCATTCTTTTCTTTTTCTGTCGCGTTTAGATTTTCGGATTTGCCCTGGTTTATTACGCACTCTTATCTTAAAGAGCATCTCGAGTGCGTGCAGTTTTTTACTGCGCCCGAATGCCGCAATTATATTCAGCTGATATATGTTCTCTGAGCCTTTCATTCAGTTATCCATTTGTCTTCATTCTTTGAATCTTTAGTTCCTAGTGAAGCCTTTAATGTCTTAATGGGCTTTTTCAGACGCAGCGTCAAAAGTGAGCGTTAAACAGGTTATATGGGCAAGAAGAGTGAGAGGCATTGAGGGAACCCGATGGTTAAAAACACGCCAACATTTTTTAGGGTGAACGAGCGTAACGCACATACACAAATGCATTTTGTTGATCATTTGGTGGGGGAAATTTTATACAAACGCCGGTAATCATTCCGAATTGAACAGAGTCTGATTAAGACCTTCATCGTGGACGGTTGTTCAGTGCGAATTGAAAACGTATAGTGTAGTGATACAGTGAATAAGTGTGTGTGTATGTATGAGTATACATTGCACCATACAAACAGCGAGCCAGTTGAAGCGGAAAAGAGCCAAAGTTCAATTCAAAATTCTTGGGTGAGTGTGTGTGTATTCGCTTTACTTAGATTTAGTTAGTTTGACGAACGGACAAATACTTGGTTATCGGACTCGGGTAATCAACTCTGCTCGGTGCAGAACATTTTTTGACAGTGTTAGGCGGAATGGAGGGGACGATGGGACCTGGACATGACCCAACGGACCAGCAAAATGTATTATTTCTCGAGCAATTTAGAAAAACAAGAATCGGTGGAATCGGTTTCCGATGAAGAAATGGAGGAGGAACTCTGTGAAGAGGAGGCAGAGGAGGAACCGGAAAAAGGGGAATTTCCAACCCTTCCTCCCCCAAAACCCGCTGTTAGTTTCCCAGAAATGAGGATAATCCCCAAACCTAAACCTCCGACATCTTCAGTTCCTACCAATCCCTCTCCCACAAAACCAGAACAGGACAACGAACAGAAATACCACACGTACTATCTGCCGGAAGATAAAAAACTAAACGTGGTCCTTCGTGGACTACATGGCCTCACCTGTGAGGAAATTAAGGAAGACCTCGAACTACAAGGCTTTCACCCATTTGAAGTTTTCTTTATAAAATTACAAAATGGTCCATCAAGACTGGTCAAAGTCCTCCTCCCAAAGGAGGAAACTTCTATTTATAACATAACCGCGGTTTGCCATCTGATCTGCAAGGTGGAAGCTTTGAAGCCTAGAAAAAGTCTAGCGATGTGTCACAACTGCCAACAATTTGGTCATTCCTCGGGCAATTGTCATGCACAGGCCCAGTGCGTTAAATGTGATGGTATGCATCACCACAAAGAATGTGTCAAGGCGAAAGATGACACACCGAAATGTGTCAACTGTAAAGGAGAGCATCCGGCCAACTATGGGGGTTGTCCAAAAAATCCCAATAATATGAAGAAGACGTTTGCACAGATGGCTGCACAGAAAACCCCCAACACAAACACAAGCCTTCCCACAACCGCAAAAACGAACAACATCTCAACACCAACAGACAAAACACAATTCACCAAAAAACAACCACAAACAACACACAACACTTTCACTCCACCAGACATGGGACAATTCTTCGCCTCAATGCAATCTCAGTTTCAGCTGATGATGCAAGATATGATGGCGAAGATGTTACAGGGAATGTTCTCTGCCCAAAACATGACATCAAACACAAATAAACGATAATGGATCACCACATAATTACAACACCACAAATGCAACGAGCAGAAGCCACCGCCATTAAATTGCAAACGCCTGCCTTCGAATTTATCGTGATTTCTTTGTATAACCCCCCCAACAACAAACACCTAGCCCAAGACCTTGCTTCTCTCTTCAGCCTCGAGGGCCCAGTCCTGGTAATAGGTGACTTCAATGCATATCATCACAATGGGGAGCTATGAGAAGAAATCAAGCAGGGACTGTGCTAAGTAGATTCATCACAATCATTGAAGGTAGCCTGCATATCCCCGATGAACCAACCCACTTTGGCCGAACATCTAACAACATTCTGGATATTGGAGTCTCTCGAGAATTCCATCAAAATATAAGAATCAGGGTCCTCAATGAACTCTCCTCAGACCACCAACCAGTTCACTTCTTAATAGAGGACGTTTTTATAGACGAACCTTTAAAAGTTAAGAAGCTCATAAATTAGAAGGCTTTCCAAGACTCGCTGGCAAACGAAAGTTTCACCCAAGAATTAAACACAGCTAGCGACGTCGAAAAAGTTATTCAAGAAATAACAGAGAAGATTAAACAGGCAAAAGAGGACCACACAGTCACAACTTCGGCAAGGGAACACAACCCCTATGAACTCCCTCAAGATATAAAAAACTTGATAAGGAGGAAGAACCAAGCCCGGAGAAGAGCTAGGAGCACGGGTGATCCTAGACTTAGAACGAAAGCCAACCAATTAACAAACAAGATCCGAAATCAAATCCACGAATTTCGCAACGAGCAATGGGAGAGCTTCTTACAGAGCCTAGTGCTTGGCGAGAATGCCTTTTGGAGGACTACTAAATATTTTTGAGCAAAAAACAAGGTAGTTATGCCACCAATCCATGGACCAAATGGTCTCATATTCGACAATGCGGGTAAGGCGGAAGCCTTTGTAGACACACTAGAACTTCAGTTCCGCGAAAATATCTTCCAAGAGGAGGACATTGACGAAGAAGACCAAATTTTAAATCAAGTTCACGAGATAACACACACGCAAATTCAGGCAGATAGTACACTAGAACCAATTAACTTAGAAGAGATAAAAGACCTTATACTAAGACTCAACAAACGTAAAGCACCAGGCTTTGATACACTGACAAACACGACGCTTAAATGGCTACCTGACAACCTGCTACTGACAATCACCGACGTCATTAACGCAATCTTCCGTTTGCGGAAATACCCCAAAATATGGAAGTCGGCAGCAGTAATAGTTATCCCCAAACCAGGATAGATCCTTACTTTTCCACAGAATTGGAGGCCAATCAGTCTCCTCTCATCTCTTTCCAAAATAGCTGAAAGAGCTTTCCTCAAAAGACTCCAAAATAATATAAGCAGAAATCAAGCTCCTCTTGACGAACAATTCGGATTCAGAACAGCTCATTCCACAGAACTCCAGCTAACAAGAGTGGTCCAACATATAAGAAACGGGATGAACCGCAGGAAGTCAACGGGCTTAGTTATGTTCGACATAGCGAAAGCCTATGACAAAGTCTGGCATGCAGGACTTATCTTTAAGATGCATGAACTCAAAATACCACTCGCGTTAACACAAATAATACACTCATTCCTACAAGACAGATCTTTCCGTGTCAACATCGACAACTTCTTCTCAAACCTGCGACCAATTCTAGCTGGAGTTCCCCAAGGATCACCTATTTCACCAGTCCTTTACAGCATATGCACTATTGACTTGCCCAGCCTTCCGAGCAATGTTCAAGTTTCCCTATATGCTGATGATACATGTATATACTATTCAGCTCGACAAGCAGAAGTCATCACCTTAAAACTGCAACAATCCATCAATACTTTCCTGGAATACTTCCGGAAATGGAAGATCAAACTAAATAACGACAAGACGCAGGCAGTCTTTATCTCAAGACGTAGACATCAACAACCACCAACTTTACAAATAAATTCAGACATTATACCTTGGAACAGATCCATAAGATGGATCTTCCAAATCCCATGGTATATTAGAAACACAGACATTTACAAAGACCTACGAATCGAGACTATTGACAAATATATACGCGACCGTGCTTTAAAACTTTTTCACAAAATAGACGAACACTCTAATAAAACCTTGGGATTTCTAAAGATCTCTGATAGGGCACGAGTGACTTACCCGAGCCTCCGATCTATATTAGACAATACAGAAACTAACTCTCAATCATAGGTAATAGTGAGTGCACAAGCACTCGCAGACATGAATGGAGTAAAAGTGCTCAATCGCACTAACTCCAAGGACCCCCCCAACTCCAGGCCGAATTGAACATTCGGTGAAGAAGGTAGTCGTCATGAAACGATTGCCTTTCTTTAATTTGCGTGCAAAAATGAATGCGTGGATGCGAGAAGCTACGCGTTATTTAATAAATTCATGAAAGCGGAGGCCATGTTCAATTTCAGGAAACAACACGACGAATATCGCGATTTCTATAAAGTTAAATTGCCTATTGTAAATCCATAGAAAATTAACAGTACGCATAATCTTCATAGAATCACATTATAATGAGCAAATTTACAACACATCAAGAAAAATATGCGACTAAAAAAGATATTCAAATTTGGAATTTATTTTTCAGAAAGCGGACAAACTTTAACAATCATAAAATACATTTTTCATTCCAGTTTTTATTACCTCGTGCACAATTCAAGGTTAAACATCAATTCTCAATCGCTTATCTCTCTGTCTTCGCTTTCAAGTTGTCCGCACGATGTTTAACGATCAAATGATCCTTCTGAAACATACACTCGCAAGACGTGTATCGTATACAAAAATAGGTTGGGTGAACTATACAACGTGTAAACATAAGGGCGTAAGCGCGAAACCTGTTTGTATATGGGTTTTCACCATTCCGGTGTGAAAAAGCCCAATAATTGTTGTTGAGTTGAGAATTGCAACAGCTCTTATGGGGACAGGTGCTTAGAGCGAAATCAGTACTAATTGGCAGTCTTCATCACCCGAACCAACACTATCAACTCAGCGATGCGAATTTTGTTTCTAGTTTCACTGTGGTTAAAAAAATTAAAGTTATGGACCTTTCCGCGGTCCCTTTAATTATATTGAATTTAAAACACAGGTTATTATAATAATTTTTTATTAATTAAACTCCCGGTCAATTAACTGTATCTTAAATATTAACCACCTATATTGTGTGAGAACTTAGAACTAACTAACTTTTTGTATTCTCAAGTCTTTTATAAATTATTTATGTTGATTCTGCAAAAAATGACTGAATCACTTTGACAAAGATATTCAATATCTATCTCTTATGAATCATATTGAATCATCTGCAAAAATGAAAGTATTGATTACATTACTCTACTGACTCATATATCGAGTTTGCTAAAATTTGCATGTTCGCAGGTGTTCTGACTCATTGGTTTAGATAATATAACTCTTCCCTCCTTATGATGAAATTCGTCCTCGAATTTACCCTTAATGTTAGTAATCTTTATTTTCAATGTTTTTCTTTTTAAATAAAAGTATACAAAAATAATGATGAGGACGATTACAATGATAATAATTATTGAAATGTTTATAGCCAGATGGGTTTGTCTTACATATTTTATTTCTTTTATTTCTTCTAGATTTTGTAAATGAAAGTCCTTTAATTCATTCCATGTGGGTTGTGTAAGATAATTTGAAAAATTTAGATCTATTTTTGGAATTAAAACTCGAGCTTTATATTCAGGAAATCTGTTAGAAAATGTTATGTTATTTAATGTAATAGAACAATTATTAAAAATAAATAAGTAGTTCCCATTAAGTTCTTGATTTCTTTCGTCACATGTATTATGCCATTTTATTTTTGATTGAATAACCAGAACTGTTCCTACTTCTAATTCTACAATTGATGATCTTTCTCTTTTTATTATTGTACATGTTTCATTTACGAAAAAACACAAATGACTTTGTTTGAGGTCCTTGAAATTATTTTCATTGTTATAGGTATACACAGTATTATTTATTTTTACAATATTTTCTGGTTCAAATTGAATTTCATAATTATTTTGATTAGGAACAGGTAGAACAATGTATTTGAAGGTATTCAAAATTTTGTGAGGAATTTTTATTGCAAATAGTAGCTCTAAAGGATTTTTGTTGCTAATGGCTACGGCTATTTCTAAATGTTTGAGTTTATCTACATCTATTGCATAATCAATTATTTCTGCGGTTGTTAGCATATTCCTACTCATAAGTCCTAGTCTGGATGATATTATATTATCCTGTAAAATTTCCAATTCATTCTGTAGTATTTGAATATTAACAACTGTTGCTAAATATGACAATTCTGTCTTCCATCTTTCTGTAGTTTTGTTTAATGAATGTTCTATGATTTTTCTATCAATTTGAATAGTCGCTATTACTTTATTAATCTGTTCTTCTAACCTATTATTTATTTTTATTTGCTTATTCATTTTATCTATTAATTCATGGTTATTTTGATCTATTAATTTGAAATGATCTTCAATATTCTGTCTATCATTGGCATCCATTATACCAAAAAGCCAATTGTATACATTACCTATAGGATTTATTAGTCCCCTACGTTTTCGTTTGTTTAAACCTAAGCTCTTTCTTCTATTTTCACATATTTCTTTATATCCTGTTTTACTAGTTAAAAATGTAGAACTACAGGTGTTAGCAAGTCTATCAGGGATTCTTGGTACATTTTGGGGTTTTGTAAATTTATTATTTACAATTTTTTCAAGTGTATTCTGTGTCATATTTGTTTTGTAAGTATGTTCTTCTTTAGGTATTGGTCTGTATTCTTTTGGTATCAGTGTGTATAATTGATGTTCCATATCATCCAATTCTTCGTCTAATGTCCATTGTCGGTGATCATGTATTCCTAACATATTAGTCTTTCTCATTTCGTTAATTGCTGTCAGTATATGTTCCAAATTTACTTTATGTAAAATAATATGTCTCTCGTTAACTAATTGTATTTTGTCAGTTTTTATTTCGATATATCCTGTTTCAGAGTTGATTTTATCTATCACCAATGTCCCCGATGTTAGGTTCAACAGAAGCATTAGATAATAGGTCATCATCGTCATCGTCGGTGCTGACATCTTTATTTTCTTCCGAATTGTCTGGTTGATTTGAATCTGTAATAATAATATTCTTTTTTGGTCTTTTTATATTAACTTTTGCTATTCTATTATTATATGTTTGTTTTTTAAATTTAGGTTCTAATTTATTTCTTATCGCTTTAGGGTTCTTCACAAAAATATTTTCTCTCTCTTCGTTATATTCTTCTCTATTTTTATTATCTCTTATAAGCATATTATGCTTTGCCTTGATTATTCTATCATATATAATTTCTTTATCGATTTTTCCAAAGTGCACATCAATTGGTCTTTCATTTATAGTTGAATGTATTTGTCTATTATAAAATTCAAGAGCTTCAAAGAATTTTTCTTTTGTAGTTTGTTTGGGTATGTTATTACATCCCGTTCTCATTTTCTCCTGTATTGTTTCGTGAAATCTTTCAATGTCTGCATTTCCTGTATGGGAATGTGGTTTTGTAATATGCAATTCTATGTTTTTAATTTGATATACTTCTTTTAAAAAAACTGATTCAAAGTCTCCATCTCCAATAATAAGGTTAGGTCGTCCGGTATTTGCTAAAATTGTTAGTAAACCTTCTCTCATATCTGCCATATTTTTGGATTGTATCACCGTACCCACTGCAAATTTTGAAAATTTATCTATACTTGTCATTATTGTTAATCCGTCGATGAAAAATAAATCCATGTGGATTATTTCTCTAGGATTCGTTGGTGTCTGAGATAATTCGAATACTGGTTTGATTGGTTTTCTATCAACTTTCATTTCGTTACAAATATTACAAACGTTAATAAATCGATTAATATATTGCCGTAGATTCGGAAAATAAATTCTTCTTTTTAATCCTTCATAATTTTCTTTTATCCCTGAATGGCCTGTTTCCTTCTCATGATAATCCTTGATAGTTTTAATTAATTCGTCTTCGGTTTCTATTTCTTTTAATAATTTAGATACTTTAATAAATTTTATTTTAGTTCTATCGAATCCTTTTATCAAAATTTGTTGCAAAATATTATACTCATGGTCATCTAATTCACTGTATATTCCAACTTGTCCACCACGTAATCTCTTTTTAAGGAAATCTATTGTTTTATTTTCATTTTCAATATATTCTATTGGTAAAATAATTCTTTTTCTATTATTTGTCTTGAGTTTGTGTTCTGGTTTTTCTTTTCTTACTAAAAATATTTGCTGTTTATATTTGTTAATGAAATCATCTTTAATTGGAATGTGATCATTGAAATTTTCGACTTGTGAATGTATTGTATTACCGCTTGTACTTTCTACAGGTTTTCTAGAAAGACTTCTTTGCCTTACTACTTTCTTAATTTCTGGATAGAATTGTAAATCAAAGTTTATATCGGATGAAACATCTGATGCTTGTTCACCTTGCACCTTATCTTTTAAAGTCTTAATTGAAGTTATCTGAATTTTCTTCCTTTTATGTTGATCTTCATTGTTGAACATGTTTATTTCTCCTGTTTCTCGCAGTCTTGATAAAAAATCTGCTGGGATATTATCTTTTCCCTTAATGTATTCAAGTTTTATGTCATATTCTCCCAATTTTATAATCCATCTTTGTAATCTTGGAGTAATATCTTTTCCTTTGAATTTTTGATATAGCCACTTAATAGGCTGATGATCAGTTTGTAGATCAAATTCTCTTCCATATAAATATGGTCTTAGATAGTTTACTGCCCAAACTATTGCTAACATTTCTTTTTCAATTACAGCGTATCTTTTCTCATGATCGTTTAATGTCCTGCTTATATAACAAACAGGATGTCCATTTTGACTTAAAACCGCTCCAATCGCAAAATTACTAGCGTCTGTAGTAACTTTGAATCTTTGTGCAAAGTCAGGATGTTTCAGAACAGGTGCTGAAGTTAACAAGTTTTTTAACTTTTCAAAGGCTCCGACATATTCGCTGTCGTTCAGATTTACTTTCTGATCCTTCTTTAAGTATCGTGTCATTGGCTGTGCTACCTTAGCATAGTCCTTTATGAACTTCCTATAGTATCCCGTTAAACCCAAGAAGGATTTAATTTCCTTAGGGGTTTTAGGAATTTGCACTAGTATTATTTTCTCGATTTTGTCGGCATTCGGTTTTATACCCTCTGCTCCAATAGTATGGCCTAAAAATTGCGTTTCCCTTTTTAGGAACACACATTTATCAACTTGTAATTTTAAGTTTGCTTCTCTTAATTTGTTGAATACTTTTTGAATATTATCGATATGTTCTTCTATGGATGTACCAAAAATTAAAATGTCATCGAGGTAAACTAAACATATTTTATTGATATAATCTTTTAATACATGATTAATTAGTCTTTGAAATGTGGCTGGCGCGTTTTTTAATCCAAATGGCATTCTCGTATATTCATAATGTCCTGTTGCTGTGGAAAATGCTGTTTTCTTAATGTCTGACTCCTTCATACGAATTTGGTGAAATCCTTTGGCCAAATCTAGAGTTGTAAAATATTGGGCTCGACCTAATTTCTCCAGAATTCCATCGATGTTTGGGATTGGGAATTTGTCATCTATTGTTACTGCATTTAGCTTCCGATAATCGATAGCTAATCTCCATTTCTTTTGTCCTGAATTATCCATCTTTTTCGCAACAACGACTACAGGCGAATTGTATGGTGAATTGCTTTCTCTTATAATACCTTGCTCCAACATTTCATTGATTTGCTTTTCTATTTCTTGATCATGTATTTGTGGATTCCTATACATTTTAGAATATATTGGGTCTTCTGTTGTTGTTTTAATTTCATGTTCAATTTGGTTTGTTGCTGAAAGATAATCTCCTTCTAAATAAAATATTTCTCGATTTTTCTTAATTAGTTTCTTTAATTCGAATTTTTCTTTTTCATTCAAATTATTCATATCTATATCTATTTTATCCATGGCTTCCATAGTATGTATTTCTTCAAAACTGAATTTATTTAGTTCATTTTCACTTACACTTTTATTGACACTTTCACTTGCACTTTTAAATTCATTTTCATTGATAAATGGCACTTCACTGTCACCAAATGTAATACTTTTACTTCCGAAATTAATTTTCGAACCGGTGCAAGATAATATATTAGCACCAATTATTGCGTCGAATTTTCTACCCGATAAATCCGCAAGTTTCCATCTTGCGAATTTCCGAATACCAATTTCTGGAGGAGTTTTTGTTATTGTCTCATACTCTATTTTTTGAGTACCAGACAATGTACGATATTGTTCGTTATGCACTTTAGTTATTGGATGATCCTGTAAATGATTAATATCTAAAATTGAAACAGTGGAACCAGAGTCGATTAATGCTCTAGTTGGTATTTCATTAACATGAATTTGAATTATGGGAAGGTAGGAATTTCCGAGGCTTGCACAGGAAAATTTTCCTCGGTTTTTATTAAGTTTGTATCCATAGGCTCTACTCTGTCATGATTATTATAATATTGGTTATTATGAGAATGATTTTGATAATTATTTTGTCTGTAGTTTTGTCTGTTTCGATTGTAATTGTCATTATAATTGTTTTGTCTGTATTGGTTGGAACCGTGAGCCCTATCCCTATAATTATTTTGATTTCTTTGATTTGAAAGACGACCGCTGTCATTTTGATTGTCTTGATTATCCTCTTCTCCTTTTCTTTCTTCCGTGTGCCTATTTTGTTTATTATGTTTTTGTTTCTTTTTATATGCTTCATAATTATCAATATAACCTGTCTGTACTAATTCCTGATAAGCTTCCTCCAATGTTTTAACGTCCTTCGTCCTCAAATACATTGCATCTGTCCTGTTAATTTTACTAAGGAATTTTTCTAAAATGCTTATTTCGTTATAAGTTGGTTTGAATTCATCTGGTTGTTCAGGATCTAATAAATACTTTAAATTAAGCTTATCTAAAATTACAGTAAGATGTTGATAGACATCCTTTGCGCTCCTTGAATGATATCGATCCGCTTGTTCCTTTAGTTTTAAGTAAGATTCCTGGACTCCAAAAGAAGTAATCAGGGTTTTCTTCACATTCTCCCATGTTTTTGATGTGATCCTTCGAGCGGCTATTGCAGCTTTACCTTGTAATTTTGAAAACAATATTTCTGATATGTATTTGGCTTCTTGTTCATCAGTTATCAGTGACATCAGGCCCTCTACTCCAATAATGTAGCTATGAAGTTGGAACCCTTCATCTCCTGTGTAGGCAGGCATCGATCTCGCCTCTCTCAATATGTCGACAAATGTGATTGGCATTTTGATTTTATATGTTCCTCTTTTTATTAAGAAAAGTTCTTAAGTTCTATTACCTTAGTATCTGCTTTTTGAATTTGTTGTTTTTGCTATTAAAATCTTACAGGGGCGACTCTTCCTGTAGATTTATAGTTTTAAATATTTTATTTAACCTTGTCTGCAACGAGCACAGCAAGGAGGCGAATTCTGCCTTCGGGACAATGCAAGTCCTTGTTTTATTAAAAAAACTTTTTCGGAAATATTATGTCAATTGTTATTTAACTTTTCACTGTTTTTCACTGTTCACTCTGTTTAACAATAAGTTCGTTTTATGGACACCGGTAAGCTTTTTCAGCTATTAGTTCGAACGCTGTTTCGGATTATTTTTATTTTTCACTTTCGCGATTTACACTCACGATTTCAATAAAACTTCCCGAAACTTATACGCGACGAACACTTCGGCATCCTACCGACTGCGCCAATTTTGTTTCTAGTTTCACTGTGGTTAAAAAAAATTAAAGTTATGGACCTTTCCGCGGTCCCTTTAATTATATTGAATTTAAAACACAGGTTATTATAATAATTTTTTATTAATTAAACTCCCGGTCAATTAACTGTATCTTAAATATTAACCACCTATATTGTGTGAGAACTTAGAACTAACTAACTTTTTGTATTCTCAAGTCTTTTATAAATTATTTATGTTGATTCTGCAAAAAATGACTGAATCACTTTGACAAAGATATTCAATATCTATCTCTTATGAATCATATTGAATCATCTGCAAAAATGAAAGTATTGATTACATTACTCTACTGACTCATATATCGAGTTTGCTAAAATTTGCATGTTCGCAGGTGTTCTGACTCATTGGTTTAGATAATATAACTTGCGCACTTCGAACGAACTGCGAGGCCTTCAAAGGTTTTACCACGATGGAGACGGTATGATATTTAGATTTGACCCGTTCACATATGAGTGTAGCGTGCTATGCAACTAGGTCCAAAATGTCAAATCTGCTAGCCCAAAACATTAGTTCCAATACAATATCCTACAAGTAGTCCATGGATTGTTGCCAGGTTGTAATCCGAAGAGAAACCTTACGGAAACATCCGCTTCCTCGGGTACGTGGTGGTGCCATATCCCAAAGAGTGATTGTGTCCAAAATACTTTCGTTAACCGGCACTCTCCCTGATGGAGTGTTTTCACTTTAATAAAAAATAAAATGGCATGCACGGGGTTAAATTTTATTGTCAGGTGGCTGCCGGTCTACTGAGTGGTAAAGGCAGTTGATCCTGCTAGAACCAAGGTATCGTAATATCTTGCTGCTGTTCATATTGGTACAGGTGGTAATGATGAGTAGTTTTTAAGACTGGCAGTAGGAAACATGCTGCTATTCACAAGGGGATGGATCAGACTGGGGTCTAAGCTCTGGTCACTAACCTATCATTGTTGCGGGAAAATTTTTAGTGACGCTCGGGCTGAGTTCAACATAAACCTAAGCAGATATTTGATAGGTACCATCGCCTAACGAAACCCCAAGAATGGTGGGGAGTTCATCCGGGCTGAAGCATGGTAATATTATATATGGTTTTTATTTCTGTCTAGGAAGAAGAGTTGTATAGGGACCAGCGTCTAGTGAATATCCTATTTGAGGTAAACTAGGACCCCATCTTATAGGTGCGGTTATTGGTTGACGCTGAATTTAGCTCATCTATGAAAATCTTGAAGTAAGGTCCAAGATTCGGCCTTACTCATGTAAAATGTAAAATAGTTCGACTTTTGAAGAATGCCAAGTGAATGCCCGAGTTAAAAGTACCCAGATAGAGAGAGATTGATGGTGATTAGCCAACAAGAATATCATGAAATAGATGAGAGGGCTCGATCGATGCAGAAAACAAAACACTTTTGAATATACAAAACTGGAAGATGTGACTATAAGACCGAGGACAGTGGGTGGGGAATGTCTGATTTGGAGTATAACACCATCTAAGAAGAATACTAGCCAGTCCATCATTATATCTGTCCTACGTGGATTTCTTCTAAAAAAATCTCTTTGGCCTACTAAAATGACTTTATCCTAAAAGTATCGAAAATAATGAAAACACGTAAAGATATACATACATTATTAAACTATATTTTAAAAACGTTTTATAGATCAATCTATTCGAGTAGCACAATTCACTTATTTACTTCATTGTTTATTTAAAACTTTTGTTGACTCAATTTATCATTCCTTCACCAATTCAACTACTTAAACTTTGCCACAACTCTTTTATCAATTTAAAGTAACTACAACTTCTCAACAATAACTAAGTTAATGACTCCTTTAATCCGAACTCTTTCTATTTCCTTTTTTCCCACAGCTACAACTACTACGATGCGATGCAGGAGATCCCTCGTGACGAGCTAATGGCATTTATTGCACGACTCGGAGAGACTGTCCTGAAGACGCAATATGATCTCGGAAAGTGAGTAGAAAATGTGTGAAAAACAGTATAAAAATAAATGATTCGGGAAACGAGTAATTAAAAGAATAACCACTTCATCGGGAAGTAAAAAGAGGAGAGAAGAGGTAGAGCTAAAATGTTGTGCGAGGCGAGGAAAGTGAAATACTAACCAGGATATCCTGGATGAAATTTGATTTTTCATTTTTCCTGGCGAAAATGGTGCCAATGAACCTACGCCCAGAAACCAGAAGCACAACCCTTTGTTGTGTAAAATTAATTTGCTTGGCAGCTTTCTGAAAAATATTGTTAAAAGTTCGCACGAAACGACCGCGAGTAGGTTGAAGGCCCAGTTATAATATGGACATAATTTTAAACAAAAGCAACACTCTTCGGCTCTCCTTAATGAAATCCTTGACGCTCTTAACGCCCTGATGGTCGCGGTTTCGAGATGACGTCCATTACATCTTGGAGGCGGCTTGTAAGGAGTGTAATACTGGAGCGGATGAAAATCCCTTGATGGTGCGAATCTTATGCTAGTAATTAAACTTCATAACTCGCATTAATGATGTCATAATTTGATGAGAGGTGTAATGATCCTCTGGGTGAGCAGATGCTTTGAAAAGAGAAATGATACATACATACGTTTGGCATAACATTTTGATGCTTGCCGTTAATTTCTGATGAAATAAGGATTTGTGTTGAATATTTGTGATTAATTTTGAGTTGTGAGAGTATAGGAGGAGGAGGAATAAATATTGGATGGTATTCGTGAGAGTATTATCCATCGTTAATTTATCGATGAAGATATATTTCGATTTAAATTAATTTTGGCGGAGTAAACACATTTATAACCTATTAATATGTATTTGTCCATAATAAGGCTACTTCAATATTTATCTAGTAAAGTTTAGTGCGCTTCTCAATAAATAAGGATTATAAGCTGCTATAATGAAAGGCATTGCAGCAGCTCATAATCCTTATTTACCAAATTCCGAAATCCATAGTTAGTTTACATGGAAAACCCATCCAAAAATATAGAGGAAAGTGCCCAAAACTGAACCCCTATTTTGTTTTTCATTTCAAAAAATAGAAAACAGGAAAAAAAACTATATTTCAAAAGTATGTAATACTAACGTTGTAATTTTAAGCATAATTTCCATTTTACTTTTAGAAAATCTATTTAAAAACTAGCAAAAAGGAAAAAAACTATTTTAACAAACGTTACACTTTCCCAATTCATGGTACATTTTGCCTTCCCCTGGACCCTCTAGTTCATAAAATGCTTTTTTTATTTCAGGTTTTAAAAGTTCTAATCAAGACCTTTCACTTGATACTCCACTCGACTACTTTTGATTAAAAAAAAATTTTAAGGGCTAATTCGTTATGGGGGTGGACCCCCCTTAAAAAATTATTAAATTTTGGTAAGACCTTAACTTCTGAGAGACCATCACTTCTGACCTTCTCAAAAAGTTTGAGCATTCTAGCTTCTATAGTTTCTGAGGAAACTAGCTGTGACGCACGGACAGAGGGACAGACGGACAGACAGGTCGCGAAACTAGTAGGTCTTTGTAAAAAATGTTTTTACAAAGACCTAAAAACTACTTTTGCACTGACTCCAGCCTATTGGCATGAATATCGAAAACAGGATTCCAGATTAAGTTAGCGTATCCAGGAATAGGACGTACCAGTGATGGTATAACGATTTTGTTGCCCAAATATTTTTAAATTCCTTGTCCCTCCTTTTGATAAAGCTCTTGCAACTTGACTAATTACACTACGCAACAAAAGAAAACAAGTTGGGTAGACAGACCTATGCTCATGTCAGAAGGGTTTTGTACTCAACATACAAAATCCAGTAACCAGTAACGAATAAAATCAAGAAACATGTCATGTTCGAGGATCATACTATTATTAGCAAAGTTGAAAGAATTTTGACTTCTGAGGTATGTATTATAGTTATACCCACAAATATCTCTCTTGATAATTATTTCAGATTTTTTAAGATCACGGGTGTCCACTCGCGAGGGAGGAAAAACATTTTTCATGTATTCCCCCCCTCCTGTGCCCCCACTGAAGCAAAAACTGTCAGTTTAAGAACTGTTTTGAAAAGCTCTCATAGAGAACCTTCAGTTGATACTCATATCGGCTACCTTTTATGAAATTTTTTTTTCAGGGGCCGCTCCTCTGTACTGTAATCATCGATTCATGGCCTGTTTTTTCGAATCTTAGAATGGTTACAAAGCCCTTTTGCTAGGAGCTGTCTCCTGCCTTTTCGACTTGTTTCAATGGTATGTACTCATCTTCATGATACCTATCATCCCTGAAATTTTCATGCAAATCCTAGCAAATGAAACTTTCAGAAAAGATCAATCTTATAAATGGTCATCTGTGTGCTAAATTTTATTGAATTTAAGGGTACCGTCTAGATTTTATTCAAGAAAACGTAAAATCGATAAATCATACTATTACTAACAAAGTTGAGTGAATTTCGACTTCTCATGTATTTGTTGTTGTTGTACTCACAAAGGCCTACATCTATGATTTTTTTCAGATTTTTCGGATGGAAGGTGTCCAATTGCGAGGGGGGTACGCGAAAAGTTCGTACATTTCCCCTTGCCCTGCCCCCTCGGTACTCATAAGGCAATTTTAAGACTTGTTTTGAAAAGATCTCGTTGTGACCTTTCCAATGACACCCTACTCCACTACCAATGGTGAAAATTTTTTTTTGAGGGGTCACTTCCCTATATGGGGAGACCCCCCTTAAACCCCTTTGAAAAATTTTTCCACCATTGAACTTTCAAGAAGTCACCACTTCTGACCTTTCCACAAAGTTTCATGGCTGTAGCTACTATAGTTTCGGAGAAAAAGTGCTGTGACATACAGACGGACGGACGGACGGACGGACGGACAGACGGACACAGGTCGTGATCGCAATAGGGTTTTGTATTTTAGTACAAAACGCTAAAAAGGTTGAACGTTTCCCTTACTTCACGAGTCAATTCTTACTAATTTTGGGTTAAGAAAAAGGAATATGACAAAGAAAAAAAATTTATTAGCTCTACATTTTTTGATGTGTAAATGATGAAAATTATTGTTTCTAAAAACTGGTAAATGTGAATTACATATGCCACCAACATTTAAAATGTATTCGCACTATCATTAATGATATTTAAATTTAAAATTCTTCAAAAAATACCTTCCAGGTACTACGAAGAATCAACTGATTCCTTTGATCGTAATCTTTTAGCTTTCCTCTTGTAAGAGACCTCTAGAGCGTCTCTACATTTAAACCAGCAGTAACCTGCAAGCACTGCTTATTCCAGCGGCCCTGATATCTTCGTTTCATCACAGAAATATCTTGATGGAACCGTTCTCTATGCTCATCACTAACGAGATGGGAGTAGAGAAAATGGATTTTTAGAGACATATTGCAGCCGAGTGGGTGATATGTTTGTAGAAGTTCGGTGACCCCTTGAGGGTAGGGATCATCTCTTTTGTTCCCTAAAAATCTTTGTCTAACTCCCTTTAGAGCTTCCCAAGCTTCCTATTCTTTCCCTTCCAAGTTGACGTATTTTTGCCCCAACAAAAATGCCTTCTTTGGCCTTTGCATCCCTAAATTTAAGAAATTTGTCGCTTCAGTATTTAAAAGCCTGGCCTTCTCGGTTCATGGCTTTGACAAAATTCTTTATTAAGCCCAGGTTGATATGTAAGGGTGGAAGAGAAACTTTCCTTGGATCTAGGAGTGGTTTGGCAATTACGTTTTTCTCTCTAGGGTTAAGATTTCTTGCAGATCAATCTGTTTAAATATAATGTGATTTTCTATCCCTACTATCCCACATACATAAAAAACAACAGTATTTCGTATACCCTAAGTGCATCCCTAAGAGTATAGCAATCACTTTTAAATCACCGCAGATTTTCCACTTATATTCCAGGTAGTTGATTGAATCTAGAAGGTCTCCCATGTTTGCATAAGTCTTCTTCATGTGAACCGCATGGCCAATAAGAATGGAAGGTAGATGGTCGCTATTATGAAGCAACACAGCTTTCAAACTAAGCTTGGAAGAGTCTATAAAAATTCTCCATTCAGTTGGATCATGCTTCATATTCAAACTTTTCATCGAGCCATTAATATTACAACAAAAAACAAAGTTAATTTTCTTTTCAAAAAAGGAATCAAATCCCTATGATGTTGTCTGTACTTGGTGACCCTAACATCATTCTGCAGGAAATTTTATTGCCGTTACCCTGATCCTAAAAGTTCTGCCTTCTACTGTGACAAATCAAGATCTCTAATGAGATCACTCAACTCCGATTGACTCAATTTATGCGGTTGATAATCTTTTTAGGGTTTTGTAAAATAATTTTACAAAACCCTACTAGTTTCGCGACCAGTCTGTCCGTCTGTCCGTCTGTCCGTCCGTCCGTCCGTCCGTCCGTCCGTCCGTCCGTGTGTCACAGCAGTTTTTCTCGGAAACTACTTGAGCTAGAAACATCAAATTTTGTGTGTAGGTGTAAAGTAGTGATCTCTTCAAAGTTCAACTACAAAAAAAATTTTATAAGGTATTTAAGGGGGGTCTCCCCATATAGGAGAGTGACCCCCCGAAAAAAAAATTTCATTGAAGGTAGCCGTTATGGGTATCAAATGAAAGGTCTTGATGAGAACTTTTCAAAACAGGTCTTAGTTTTGCAAAGTTCGCTTCGAGGGGCGCACAGGGAGGGGAAATACACGAAAAATTTGTGTCCCCCCCCCTCGCGATTGGACACCTGTGATCCGAAAAATCTGAAAAAAATCAGGAATGTAGGCCTTGGTGAGTACAATAACAACAAATACGTGAGAAGTCGCAATTCACTCAACTTTGTTAGTAATAGTATGATTTATCGATTTTATGTTTTCTTGAATAAAATCTTAACGCTACCCTTAAGTTCAATGAAATTCAGTACGTAGATGCCTATTTATAAGGTTGATCAACCCTGAAAGTTTCATAAAGATTGAATCATATTTAGCGATGTTATAGCGGTTTGAATTTTCCTGTATTACTATGGAACAATATGCGCTGCATTTATTACTATGGCAACATATGGCTATGGAACAACATGCGCTTTTTACCGACTCAGACACTACAGTTTTGCTAGGATTTGCATGAAAATTTCAGGAATGATAGGTGTCATGAATATCTTTGAGAGTCGGTTCAGCTAGTGGTATCAGTAATCGTAAAACAAAATAGTGGCTGTTTTAAATGCGATGATTGAACAATTTTGAGTTATTTTTTCCCAACTTCAACGTTTAAGGTGCGTGTTTTGAACACTTGATTCAATTTGATGAATGACTGAAGATGAGCACCTACAATTAATGCTCAAGGAGGTGGGAGAGAGCTCCTAGCAAAAGGGATTTGTAACCATTCTAGGATTCGAAAAATTGGCCATGAATCGATGATAACAGTACAGGAGAGTGGCCCCTGAAAAAAAAAATTCATTAAACGTAGGTGATATGAGTATGAAATGAAAGTTTTCATGGCAGCTTTTCAAAACAGTTGTTAAACTGTCAGTTTTTAACTTCAGTGGGGGCACAGGGGGGTAATACATGAAAAATGTGTTTCCTCCGTCGCGGATGGACATCTGAAATAATTATCAAGGGAGATATTTATGAGTATAACAATACCAAAAACCTCAGAAGTCGAAATTCGTTCAACTTTGTTAACAATAGTATGATCTTCGTCTTTGAAATGTTTCTTGATTTGATTCGATCTGGTGACTGCATTTTGTAAATTGAATACAAAACCCTTCTGACATGAGCGTAGGTCTGTTTACCCAACTTGTTCTTCTTTAAAATCAGGATCATAAGATGTTGAAGGGTCGTTGAGTTATCCTTCTACACTGTCTTCATTTTCTGCTTCCAACTCATAAGTCTGAGGTGTTGTAGGAACTGGTCAACTGTCTGAATGTGGAATAGGTCGAGTAGCTGATTCTGGTATTTAACGGTTTTTAGTTTTTTCATTGACAATCCTGCTTTTATAGACGGAGTCAAGCAAAAATAGCAATCATCTATGTGGTTAGCGGGCTCCCGCCAAATCAGAGGCACAGCAAAAGCCATGAATCGTTTTTTATTTTTCAGCCATTCTCGTAATATAACTGAGCACGAATTGCAACATATGTGTGAAGCCCATATATATGGTTTCCTATCTTCATACCAAAAGAATGTTGATAGTTTTCACAAGGGGCGTCAAATTGCGTTTTTGTGAGGCAAACGTTGTTTTGCCACAAATGTAACAACAATTATTGACTAAATTTACACGTTTCAGTGCCACGTTGATTTCTCTCTTTAAAACTCTCCAAAAGAAGATGATATGCACGAACTACTATAAATTTCACCGTTACCGCAAAAGTATCACACACACATCTTCTAGCCGTCAAATTATAATTTGACAAATAAAATTTATGCGTATTTTGACAATTAACAATGTTGCCAATTTCGAAAAACAAATTTTCCGCAGATTGAAAAAGAAGAATTTATAAAATATAAAAAGTAGCTTGTATCTCTAAAAGTAGAGCTAATCGGTTCTTTTACTGGTCGTTTTTGCATTCAGTAAACGAGAAGACATAAGATAGGACTCATTTTTAGACCTAAACAATTTCATTGTTGCGCAGTGTTATGTACGGTCCTTCAGGTAAGAGTGAATCCAACTAAGTAGTGAACGGGTAACTCCGAAACTGCGAAGTTTCTTTATTAATATTGCATGATTCACACGATCAAACGCTTTGCATAAAAAAGTGTAAATAGCGTCGATCTGCTTGCCCTTTTCCATGTTACAAAGAACGTCTGAAGCCATTACCATAAGATTTGAAGTAGTGGACCTATTTTTCTGAAAACCATGTTGCTCTTGATTTAGATAGGAATTGGCGATTGGAGATATTTTGTTGTAGATGATTTGTTCAAAAATCTTTGAAGTGGTGGAGATTATGGCGATTCCTCTGTAAGTTATACCAATTTTTTTTCGCCTTTTTAATAGATCAGAAAAATCTAAGATGGCTTCCAGTACGAGTGGAAGATACCACTCGAAAGAGACTTATTGAGAATAATGAAGAGGAGCTGAATGAGTTCATTTTTACATTTAGCTAGGAAAATAGGTGGAACTTGATCAGGGCCAGATTCCCTTAATCAAATCAAGATCCTCAATTGCCTGAAGAATATCATCATCAGGTATTGAAATATTATCAATAAGAGATTTTGAAGTTGATTTTGTGAGTGCTTCATTTGCTGATGTTAACGTATCTTGATAAACCTCTTGAAAATGGTCTGCAAAAAATTTGCAGATCTGCTCTAAAGAAGCCAATAGAGAGCCCTTATATGACATTGTTGAAGGATAACCATGGTTTTTACGTTTGACATTTACGAAATCAAAGAACTTCTAAGGATCGTGAATAATGTTTTCTCCTATGTCACTGATATATGATTCATATGCTGTTTGAGATTTGGACTAAAACTCCCTGGCAAACTCCTTATATTTACTTCTGATTTTGTGGCTATTATTATTCCATCTTTTCATAATTTTGTATAATTTGTCTCTTTGATTTCGTAAGGATCTGAGATCCCTATCTACTCGTAGCTACTGCTTGGAGAGTTTATTTCTTTTTCTGATTTCAAGTACAATATTTTCAAATGCATCAAAAATTGATTGGTAAAAAGTAGACAGAGTAGCATCTACATCTAACGTTGAAAGGGTACCAGTCCTATTAAAATTAGATAAAAACTTGTTAATTCTTTCGCAATCAGCACTTCGAAAGTAAAATACAAATTTTTTATCGTTCGAGATGGGTTTGAATGTATCAGTAGTAGAAAATTCAATAGAAAAAGCGATGTGATGAAGCTTATTAAAAAAGAGATGCTCGTTGTTATCAGTTGGATTATCCACTACGTCGTCATATACATTGGTAAAGATAAGACCCAACCAATTTCAGTATTGGCTGGATACAGGAGAAATTTGCTTAAATCGTTGCCACAAAACGTGCTCATAAGAGTAAAATCAGTACAGTCACGAAAGTGAACTGGGAGAAGAAGATTGTCCTGATTATCGACCACAAAGATTAAATTCAGCCGATTAAAGTCACCAGCAACAATTATTCTATCCTCTTCATGAACATTTCCAGTCATGTCAGTGATAGCATCGCCGACTTCATTGTAAACAGCTTCGAGACAATTCAGAGGTACGTAGTGTTTGGGGCGAAAAGTGTTGCTTGGAGAATTGCTTCGTTCACTTTGGATGTTTTCTATGTAACTCGAAATGTCTTCGATGGAAAATTCGAAAGGAGTTTTCAATGGTTGCGAGACAATTAACAAATCACATAACAATTGAGACTAGCACTGTACTTTATTTTAAATTCTGACGATAGTTCCATCAAAACCGACTTATCTTCTATTCTAACATCAATTTCTAATTCACTCAATTCTTCCTCGAACAAATTCAAATTCTAACTCGAACAAATTCTAAATTCTAACTGAACTCTCTCAACTCGTTATCCAACTGCCTTTAATCACTCGAGAGTGCCGCTATTTTTTTCCATTACATGTTACAGTTGATCGTGGTTGCCACTTCTTGTCATTTTCAGGGTTGGTGTCTTCAATCGTTTCTATATCGATACTTTCAATCGTTTCTCAACATCCTCCCCCCGCTGGAAAGTATTTTCAGGTAAATTCCTGCTTTCTGATCTGGAAATATGATTATTAGTTTGCATGTAATAAGTGTTAGAATATATTATAGTTTATGGCGTTGTTCCCGTTCCGACTCTGGATCTCGAGGATCTGGGTACCAATCGGTACTCAGCGGTATTTCCACCGCGCTTAGAACCTTGAGGCGCAGGAACGGAGGACATTATAGCGCGTCCTACTCGCTCGGGTTGTTTTTTTTTTTGTTTCAAATGATTCTTGTGGGGTTTAGAGTGATTTGTAAAGGGAGTGTTTTCAATATCTTCTTGTGTGTGTTCTTTATGTTTTCTAAATGTTCTTCTGCGTGTTTCTCATCTTTCTGTGTATTCTGTTAGTTCTCTTATGAGTTTTAGTTCGTGATTCGAAGTGGGTTTCTAGGGGTTTGGCGTGTGATTCTAAGTGGGCTTCTAGGGGTTTCTCAGTCATTGCTAGCGGTGCAATTTTTGTAATTGGCCTTTGAAATGACGAATTTTGCGTTTTTACAGTCACGACTCTGACTCTACCATCGACACCAGTTGTGGTTCTTATGATCCTTCCCAGTGGCCATTTGTAAGAGGGGCATCTATCCTCCTTCACTAGCACCAGATCCACTTCACGTAAATTGGGTGTTGTTTGGAGCCATTTAGGTCGCTGCTGTAAGCGTGAGATGTGCTCCGAGCTCCATTGTTTCCAAAAATGTTGCATAGTCCGTTGAGTGAGTTGCCAACGGTTTAAATGATGAATTTTCAAGTCCAATAAATTGTCTTCCGGTACAGCCAGAGGAGCATCACCAATCAAAAAATGTCCTGGTGTTAAAGCTAATAGATCATTAGGATCTTCTGATAGTGTACATAGTGGTCTAGAATTTAGACAAGCCTCAATCTGCGTTAGCACTGTGTTTAATTCTTCATATGTCATAGTTCGCCGACTACCCTCTTAAGGTGGTATTTTATAGACTTGACTCCTGCCTCCAACAGACCCCCGAAATAAGGTGCTGCGGGAGGATTGAAATGCCACGTAATGTCGTTGGTGACTAGGTCTTCTGCTACATTTCTATTCCTTTCGATGACATTCTTTAACTCAGAGTTAGCGCCTACGAAGTTGGAGCCTCCGTCACTGTATAGATGCTTGCAAAATCCTCGTCTACTTACAAATCTTTTGAGTGCGGCTAAAAAGGATTCTGTAGTTAAATCTCCCACCAATTCGATATGAATAGCCTTTTTCGCTAAGCAAATAAATATAGCGACATAGCCTTTAATCTTCGTGGTTCCTCTGCCCTTTCCATTTTTAATAAAAATAGGTCCACAATCATCGACTCCGGTATGAGCGAAGGGTCTAGATATATTCACTCGGGCACTCGGCAAGTTTCCCATTAATTGCGATTGTACTGTAGCCCTATGACGAAAACAAGTAACACAGCGATGAATATGTTGACTCACGAATTGTTTTCCATTAACAATCCAATATTTCGTTCGTATCAAATTTAGCGTTAGTGACTTTCTTAATTCATAAGTGGACAAATGTGGTGTATCAGGCTTGATCCTTTTCGCTAAAGCGGCAAATCTGTAACAATATGCCGTCACTCGAATGAGTCTATTCAAAGTAGAGAATTTGTTTAACAAGTACTCGCAATCTGTGAAATGTGAAGTATGGACCACGACGGCAAGCTTTCGAGCTTTAAGTTCTATTGTAGGAATTTCCATTTGCTTCGGGCCACGGATTTTCCATTGAGTCAACCACCCTGGCCCATTCCACCACAGTGAATGCTTGGGCAAACTCGTTGGATCTACGCCTCTAGTAGCGATATCAGCGGGGTTCTCGGCAGTTGGAACATATTGCCAAATAGCATCTTTTGCTTCGGTGTGTATTTCTGCGGTTCGATTAGCGACGTATACGGACCATTTACTTGGATGACCTTTAATCCACGATAGGACTACCGTAGAATAAGTCCACAGGTATAGTTTAACCGCTCTGAGATTCAATGACAGTTTAATTTCCTTTATTAGTTTAGCTAGTAAAACCGCTCCACATAATTCTAGTCTGGGTATTGTAATGGGTCTTATTGGGGCGACTTTGGTTTTAGTCATGACCAACGATGATTGTGCTTGTGTTTGCGATGTCGATACCAGATATACTACTGTGGCATAAGCTTGATTTGATGCGTCACAGAACCCGTGCAATTGAACTTCTTCACTTTTTTCAACCTTGATTAGACGCGGCACTCGCAAGTTTTCGATATGTATCAAATCCTTTTTTATATGGTCCCATTCGTCACTGATTTCCTTAGGTAAGATACTATTCCGATCCGTACCGCTCAACCACAGAGCTTGCATTAATATTTTTCCTCGAATAATGATCGGAGCTAGCCATCCCATCGGATCGAACAGTCGCGCTATTTCCGACAATAATGTCCTTTTACTACATACCGGACCATTCGATGTTATTTTAATTTTGTAGCTAAAACTGTCACATGACGGATACCAAACAACGCCTAGCGTTTTGCAACCATTGTCCCAATCTAAATTCAATATTGTATGCTCAGCTTGATCCTTCAGTTCTATATTCTGCAAAATGGAATTATCGTTTGCTATCCATTTCCTCAGTTTGAAGCCCGCGGTATTAAGTAAATTTCTCACTGTTGTTTGCTTCTCCATGGCTTCTTCTAAAGTATCTGCTCCCGACAAATAGTCATCCATATAGAAATCTTGCATTATCGATGTATAAATCGAAGGATTCGTTTCCTTAACAGGCTCAGCAGCTTGATGTAGACTTCGAATCGCCAAATATGGAGCACAAGTTGTTCCGAAGGTGACAGTTGCTAAGCAGTAGTCCTTAATCGATCCATCCGTATCCCTCCATAAAATGCGCTGATAGTTTGCATCCTCTTCATGAATTCTTATTTGCCGATACATTTTTTCAATATCGGTGGCGAAGGCTTTTACACAAAGTCTCCATCTCAACAAAACATCCGATAATTTGTTTAGAATACAGGGACCAGTCATTAGAACATCGTTCAACGCCCATCCTGACTTTGTTTTCCTCGCCGCATCAAATACTACTCGGACCTTTGTTGTGGAACTATCTTTAATTATCGCATGGTGTGGCAAATAATTCGCGGTGCAGATTTTTCTCCCGTCACTAGTCTCGATTACGTCTTGTGTATCTTTCGCAGGAAACATGTGTCCCAACCTCAAATATTCGTTGATGCAGTCTCTGTACTCAGCCTCTAACTCGGAATCCCTCGCTAATCTCTTTTCTGTAGCTATCAAACTATTTAACGCAATTTGTCGTGATGCACCCAGCTGACATTTGTAATTATTCTTAAAAGGCAATCTTGTTGTAAAACGTCCGTCTGCACCCCGAGATGTATTTCGCTGATAGAAACTTTCACAACTTTCTTCTTCCATGGTAAAGGCTCTCTGTGTTGTAACTTCTTCTACTTCCCAAAACTTCCGAAGTTGTTTGGTGATTCCATCTTCAAGATTCTTTGTAATCGCAAAGCTTCGAATTGTCGTTGTATTTGAATTATTCACTTCTCCCGAAATGATCCAGCCCAACGATGTGTTTTGTGCTATCGGCCCCTCTAGGCCCCGGACTATCCCAGGCCGTAAGATCTTCGAGACCACGTCAGCTCCCAATAGCATATCTACCTTAGCAGTTTTATTGTAATGAGGATCCGCTAGCCGAAGGTTTTGTAAATGTTCAAACGCTGAGACCTTGAACTCGTTTACAGGCAGTGGGCTCGTAATTTTCCTGAGCACTAACATTTCCATAGATATACATTCAGTAGATGAAATATTGATTTGACACAATACCTTTCTTCGCAACTGTACACCGGTAAATTGACCAATTCCGGAAATACCAATGTTTGCAGCTTTCCTCTTCAATTCTAACTGAGTAGCCGCATTTTCGGAGATAAAACTCGCTTGGGATCCCTGATCAATTAGCGCCCGTAAAACTATTGAATTCCCTTCCAATGACTTCACATTTACGAGAGCTGTAGCCAATACTATGTCCTTGCTTTGAATTTCTGTAGATGGTGTGTAGGCATGTCCATTGAAACTTCGAGTAGTTGACTCGTTGGCTTTCGTCGGTAATTTTGATCCGTCGGAGATGGTTGCTTCTCCTGACGCTTCTCTGTGCAACAACCCGTGATGTCGTCTGCCGCATGTTGCACATGACACTTGGCTCGCACATTGCGACACTATATGCCCTTTGGCTAAACAATTAAGACAAAGCCCATTCTGCTTGATCGTCTTTAATCGATCATCAAAATTTAACTTTACGAAACTTGAACAATGTCTTATGTTGTGATCCTTTCCTTTGCAAAATGCGCAGACTTCCTGTTGCACCAAATGCGATTGCAATTTCGAAGTAAATTGTTTTGCTCTTGTTGTAGGTGCAATCGCTCCTAATGCCCGAAAGCGGTTGTCTAAAAATAATTTCATTTGTTCGAACGACGGCAGTTTTTTATTGACAGTAGTTTGCTGTTCCCATAACTGACGTGTCTGCAGAGGCAGTCGTTGTGTGGTAACATGGACAAGCAATGCATCCCATATATCATCTATAGCAAGATTTTCTATTGCCTTGATGGCTTCAAATGTCGTGTCTAGCAATTTGCGAATCCCAACCGCAGACTCACCCACAGTGCTTGGATCTAACAGCTTCCGGAGTTGCGTGTCAAGCAAAACTCGTTTATTTTCGAAACGATCAGCTAAAACTTGCCAGGCAACAGTAAAATTGGTAGCAGTAATCTGGTATGGTTTTAAAAGTGTCGCCGCTTCACCAAATACACAAGCTTTCAAATAGTGAATTTTTTGCACATCTGATAAATTTTGCTCCTTTATCAGCGAACTAAATAAATCCCTGAACGACACCCAGTCTTCATATGCCCCGTGAAACTGCGGTAGCTCAATTTTTGGCAGTTTCATGCCACTATTAACGGGACACTGAGAATCTGCCACCAGCTCGGTCTGTAAAAATTCATTTATTTCGTTGGCTAACGAGAAATACTTCTCTTCCAGTTCACCAAATATATTTTTTTCGAAACAGGGTATTTCGTCCCCTGCCCACAACTTCAGTATCTCCTTGTGAGATTCTTTGGCCGCTAAGTAAGTATCTTCAGCGGATTTAAGACGCCTCTCGACACTGTACACTGATCTTTTCTCTTTTCCTTCTTTCCCATAGTTAACAGCGGAATTGATCATTTGATTTAAGCGTTGCATTTGTACCGCGACTAGCTTATCCATCTTGACACTACTGTTCTAATAACACACCACTCCTGTTTTATTTTTAAAAAAACACACACTCTCCCCTTTTTATCTGTTTCAAATATGCCGTATCCGGCTCGACGGACCAATGTTTGGGGCGAAAAGTGTTGCTTGGAGAATTGCTTCGTTCACTTTGGATGTTTTCTATGTAACTCGAAATGTCTTCGATGGAAAATTCGAAAGGAGTTTTCAATGGTTGCGAGACAATTAACAAATCACATAACAATTGAGACTAGCACTGTACTTTATTTTAAATTCTGACGATAGTTCCATCAAAACCGACTTATCTTCTATTCTAACATCAATTCCTAATTCACTCAATTCTTCCTCGAACAAATTCAAATTCTAACTCGAACAAATTCTAAATTCTAACTGAACTCTCTCAACTCGTTATCCAACTGCCTTTAATCACTCGAGAGTGCCGCTATTTTTTTCCATTACATGTTACGGTTGATCATGGTTGCCACTTCTTGTCATTTTCAGGGTTGGTGTCTTCAATCGTTTTTATATCGATACTTTCAATCGTTTCTCAACACGTAGAAACCACCAATATATAGAGCATATTTTTCCAGTTTTATTGGACCACCTTGTGTTGGAATGATTTCTTTGACGTAATGCTTACGATCTTGCTCAAAAGGGAATTGTGCACTGCGACTAGTACGCCCCCTCATCGTGTTTTTCCAGTGCTGCGAAAATCCCTATCATCTCTGAAGATATTCCAATCACTGTCTGGAACTTCTTCATTTTTATGAGATTCATTTGACCAGGTGAAAGGATGTGGATATTGAATTGGCAAGATTTTGCGTCAAGGTATAATTGATTTAGTTTACTGCGGACTCTACCACAGTAATGGTAAAATAGTTTAAGGTTAAGCTGAAGGGGGTTCTTATTCGGGATAAAAAAATTTGCGGTGTTGTTCCCTTACCCTCTGCAGGGAAGAAGTATAGTTGGAACTAACATGCGATGCATATGTTTCAAGATGTTTTTTTGGCTTAATTTGAGGTAACATCTAGCTCCTAACGGTAGCGAAAATAAGCAGCTCAAAGAGCATCAAATCTATTGTGGGAGGCCTTCACTTTGTATGATCACTTTAAGGTTTGTCTTAGTTTTTCCGTCAATGTAAGTTGTGTCTGAAGCTTTATGCATTTATGAAAGGTAGAGGCAGACGCATTCGAATATTTTGTGATCTCTGAGCCTGGAAATAAGATACCTATTCTCGAGATCATTAGTAGAGTTAATGGTGGCCTGATTGTTGATGGAAATAGGGGATCTAAAAAGGATTGGGGTTAATTAAGAGAAATTGGTGAATTTGGCAGCTCTATTGACCCCGAAGGCAATGTCATTTGGTCTTCACCACGTACAAAGATATTGTACTTAGTTGAAGATACCGATATCATCGCTTATAAAAAAAATGCCTTTTTCAAGTTGGGGATACGAGTTTGTGATAGTTTGTCAGTCACTAAGTCAATCGATGCTACAGATTGTTCACTCACTTTATCTGCAGACACTGTTGCTATGGCATCATCCTCTTTCAACAAGTTGGTGTCAGAAGCTCCTCTTTCAACAAGTTGGTGTCAGAAGCTGTATGGAGTGGATTGAGAACGTTTGTTTTTCGGAGGTTAAATGGAAGTTAGATGAGTTTAAGGTATTACAGACTTTCTTAAGATTACCAAGTTTTTCGCTCTGAATGGGACTTGTAGCGCTGTTTTTTTCCTTCCACAATTTAAATACCTTACCGTTCCAAGCAAAGCCACCATTCATATTCTTTAAGTTCGAAGAAAGCCAGGCACAATATGATGGAACAAAAAATTTTAAGCCTGGTTTTCGCTTTTTTCGCAGAGGTAGTCCTTCAACTCTGCAACCGTGGATGAGAACGTTTTTTAGTATTATTCCACACATTTCCAAACATACACCTTCCATAATACTTAGACTATACCATACTTTCAATTGACACACCACAGATACCTAATTTGTAAGATAAACTGTAAAAAATCAAAAAAAAGTTATTGTCAATCTTTTCTTTACTTTTAAAAAATTAATTATAAAATTTGTGCATTTGAAAATCTCTTCTGATTTCCCTTAACATATAATAATCACTGAGAGTCGCCGCATTACTTCAAGTTACGCTACTCACGTATAACGTACATTTGATGAACAACCGTTGACTTCTTCTACCTGCTGTACGTAGCATCTTTCCAAAGTGCATCCAATTTTTCGTGCCAGGATCTCGGCTAGGCAAAATAACATCTGAGAGAGAGATTTTCATCAAGATGATTATTGACCTATCCCAGAAGTAACAATAGCATCTGCGAAGGGAAGATTTTAACTGGACAGGTATCATGTCGATTAAGGAGTAACACCTATAAATGGTGACCCCAAGGTGAAACACGCCAACGCCCCAACTCAATCAAGGGCAAAAGAAGATACACTCAGCGCTACTAGTACCCCGGCTGAACCGGGAAGTTTCAGAAATTCGACTATAACAACTTTGGAGATGCAGCAACATCAACTCAAATTTATTTGGCGGATTCAATACTGCAACCACTTTAGCTTCTACTGCATTTGGTGGATAATGAAACAACCACAACTTCTGTACGCACCTCTGGTACATTTGGATCAAAAATTAATATCAATTTTTGGAGGACTTGGGCCCACAGGAACCACTCATCAGTATTCAGAATTTAATTCTCTGGATTTAACCAGGAGAAAAGCACAGCTCCTACCTTGCAGGTTTTGAAACAAAAATTACTACAGAAACACGAGAAAAATGTGCAAGTTAATTAAATTAATTGTTGGTTTGTTGTTTATTTTTAAACATGGTAATTATGATTCTCTACAACACAATACAACACTTGACACACTCTACACTTATTTTCTCTCCTACCACTTTTACTTTCCTGTCCGTTTTTAATAGTTTTTCTAGACATTTTTAACGAGTTTTATCGATTAATCATGGCTAATGAGAAAAATGGAGATGGCCCTAGCCATCATGCAAATTTGAGTGCTTTAGTGGTTAAAGCATCAGCATTCTGGCCGACTGAGCCAGAGTTATGATTCGACTAACTTGAAGTCCAATTTGTGGTCTCTGGCATTATAGTTAGCCTGTCGTGCTGGCCGCATTAAATTTAAATGATCTTGTTGTGGTCCACAATATATTCCACATTCTCAAATTAAACATGCTCTGAACAGTCGCCTCTCAGCCAGCGAATCTTTCTGTCCAAACCATCTTTTACGCGACTTACATTAGGTGACAACCAATGCTCTCAGTTGCTCAGCAAGATGCACCAGCTAGGGCGTCTAAGGTTGGTGATGACCTCCTTAAAAATCTTCGGCTGCAACGTTTAACCGAGCATATTATGACATTTCTCGTTTGAAATTCAGCGTCAACTCTGCTACAATTGGCTGAGACAGCTGATAAAGCTCTAGAAATATTAACATCACCGGAAATTTCCTCAACATCAATTCAACCATCGTCAATTCAATCCTTACAACCAGAAGTTTATACAACAACTTCGCAGTTAAATTCTCGGCCTTCTTCTGTAGAGCAACAAATCATAGACTTGATAAAACAATTGGCACTCATTTTTAAAAAACTGAAAAGTTAATCTTTTGGTGCTTCCAAATCTACGGATACACAAATACCTTCACGTTCTGGAAAGCGTTTTTTTACACTTTCTTATACCCACCATAAGAGTTGCTGGTATCTTCGTACATTTGGTGACAAGGCACTCAAGTGCATCACCCCATGTAACTACCCGGGCAATCAATCCATTGGCTGTATCGAGCAAAAAAACTTATGTTAACAACCACCGTACGCAAGCACGCCATTCTATTAAGGCGTCACCTTGTGATGTTTGATAAAAGCACATAAAGGCATTTTTCGATCGACACAGGTGAAGACATTTAGGTTTTGCCGAGCATACACTCCGGCAGTCTAGTTTCTTCTGGCGTCAGGCTTTCAACAGCTAGACATACATCCATCAACACGTATGGATGAAAAACTCTTACATCAGATCTGGGACTTCGTCATGAGTTTCCATTTAGTTTTGTTATAGCGGATGTTACTGGACCTATTTTACGCGCAGATTCCTCGTGCCACTATGGGCTAGTAGTCGACTTGGCGAAGTGTGTCCTGATGGACTCACTCACCACACCTTCGTCTTCTGGACATCACGCTTCCACTATATTTTCAAGCCTAAGTATTCAGCTCCAGTCCCATTGGGACTCACGAAAACACTCACTTATCCGCAAATTTCGTGCCATCACGATCAATGATGGGTTCACACAGCCCACAAAACACGACGTGTAACACTACATCCTCACTAACGCTCCTCTAATAGTATCGAGAGCTTGTCGTTTAGCTCCTGATAGGCTTGCGATGGCTAAATTCAAGTTGGTTCTCTCCTCATCATATGGTCAAAAAGATAAATGGATATTGGCTTTCTTGCGGCGACCACAGTCGCCTCAATGCAATCATGATTCCCAACCACTACCCAATACCGATCATTCAAGACTTTTGCCACCATCTGCATGGCAAATCGGTACTCTCTGCTCTAGACCTAGCTAAGACTTACTATCAAATTCGTGTGGCACCGAATGACATTCCAAAGATCGCAATGGTCACACTTTTTGGACCTTCTGAGTTCATTCGCATGAAATTTGGTTTATGCAATGCAGTACAGTCGTTTCAACGTGTCATCCATGTTGGCCTTAATGGCCTTCTATCCTGTTTCGTCTATTTGAACGATATCCTTATCACTTCCTCTTCTGAAGAGGAACGCCTCGACTATCTTGAACAGTCGTTTGAACAGCTTGCAGATCACAACCTCATTATGACCTTGGAGAAATGTACCTTTCTCAAGGATACAATGAAATTTCTTGGGCATATGATCTCACCACAAAGCATCAAGCCCTCCCTTGACAGAATCAAGGCTATATCAAACGCCAAGTTGCCAATCACGGTAAAAGACCTAAGATGACTTTAAGCCATGGTTACTTCTACCGCCACTTCATCGCTCATATAGCGAAATACCAACGAGTTTTAAATTCTTTTCTTTTGTGAATCCTAGAAAGAAAGATCAAGAAAAATGCATTGGACACTAGAAACAATTTTGGCCTTCACTGCCAATAAGAATGGTCTTGTTGAAGCGTATCTTTTGTTTTTCCCTCACCCTATGGCTTAGTTTTCTCTATTTGTAGATGCCTTGCAGCAAAGAGTTAATAACTCTTGGCATCCTCTTGGCTTCAACCCTTCTTCTTTTTCGTAGCACCATAGCCCTTCTTGGACTTTCACTTCCTGCAAATAGTGCCTCCAACTGTCTCGGCCCATTGACCGCGTGTGCCAATTTCGAAATCCAAACAACGATGAACTGTCTTCGTCGACCAAGTCAGACTAGCGTTTTCTCGGTTTCCTCACTGAATAGCTTTCCGGTTTCAGTTTTCAGTTTTCTCAATGAATACCTTTCCTGGTATCCATTGTTCGTCCATACAATTCATGTGGCCAACCCATTGCAGCTTTCGCAGTCTTACAATCCTTGAGACCTCCGGATCGTAAAAAATTTCCTCCCCGTCTAGCTTCGCTCCAATTATTCGCCTCAGGACCCGTCGCTCAAAGGCGTTCAATATATTTGCGGATGCTTGGGCTAGAGTCCATGTTTCACACCCATAGCATAACACAGGCCTTATCACAGATTTTTATACTTCGAGCTTTGTTTTCCTTTGTATGCAGCTGATCTTCAAGATGGTCAAACTGAATAAAATATTTTACTTGGGAGCTGTATTCTTCGGCGTATTTCGTCTCTTTCATTACCAGTTTTCGTTATTTTGCCGCCTAAGTACACAGATTTCCCCACAATTTCGATACTTAATGCACCATGTGTAATATTTTCGGCACTTAAGATATTTTTCCTCGACTGCGTCATAAGCTTTGTTTTATTTTCATTGATTAGTAGCCGTTCTAGTTTTGCTTCGCTGTCAAGTTTCAGGAAGAGTTCTTTGGCAGTTGTTAATGACCGTGGCAAAATGTTTATATTGTCCGCATAGACTGCCACTTGGCTCGACTTGTATGGTATTGTACCTCGAGTATCGACAGGTAGCTTCCTTATGACGGTCTCCAGAGCCAAATTGAATAGCAATGGGGCCAGCCCATCTCCCTGCTTTAGTCCGATATTTGTGTCAAAGGCATCGGTGAGTTGGTCATTGATGCGAACTCGGGAGGTCGTTGCATTGTCAATTTGGTAAGACGAACAAATTTGGCTGGGATGTTAATGGCATGGCTTCAAGAAAACTCTCTGCATTCAATACGCTCTTACAATGGTATTGAATTTTGCTGTGATTTTCAAATTTTTCAATTGCGTTTTTCCAGCGTCAAAATGGGCTGGTAACTAGTGATCCAGGTTTTTCATGGCTTCCTTTACCCATTCCACAGGCCTCATTATAAAATATAAAGCACACTTTACAGTATACACCATCTTCTACCTTAGAGTATGGCAACCAAGGCTACCTATTTATCCAGCCGGGCTAACATTTTAGCTGTTTTTCATGAAATTCAGTTGAAAGAAACTTGAATGGGTGATGGGGTAGGATTTGATTTGATAAAATATTCTTCCTCAAATTGTCATCGAATTGCTCATGCTTTTTTATGTTTGTCACGTCAAAGGTATCGAGTTGAAAACATAGGAAATCACTAGAACTACCCGGTACAAGAATATTTTCTGACGGCGTTTGGGCTCCAGACGTCGCTATAATCTCCGGTAACATACTTGTCAAATGCAAGCATGGCTTGTGCGGCATATTCCTCAAACGTATCTCATCACGGCCTTCAGGAATAATTGTTTCTATAGACTCTTACAGCAATTATGATGATGCAGCCTCTGTAAAAAACATGAATTGTAAATACATTTGTATGGAGATCGATGCAATAAAACATAGCCCTATTTGTACATAGGAATATACTTTTTTCAGTATAATTGTAACGTTTCTCAATGTATACAGTGTCATCCCGAATGTACACATGTGAAATAGATGTAAATAATCTGTGAAATAAAAAAAAACAGCCAAAACATTGGAATATTAGCAAAAAAGTTAATTGTTGGATTTATTCGCATTATTACAATAAAGAAGTTTGTCAACAAGTTCTACAGTTGTGATTTTTAAGGCCTCAGTTGTGATTTTTAAGTCCGACAGGCGACAAGAAGCCCCATGACAATGGGCAAACAATACACAAACTATCTTTTCCCGCGACTGTAGAGGACGTCAGGTGAATATAAATAAATGGACGAGCAACGAGAATCTGTGTACTCGTCCATGTGGGAAGCAAATTTACCACATAAATAAGTTATAAATAACTTACGCTCTCGAAACTATATGATTCCCTCTGCTTCTCCTTCCCCTTTGTTTCCAGACAGGTTTTTCTTTCCTCTCTTCAGAAAGTGACTTCCCCACTGACACCCGCGCATACCGACAAAAACTCATTTCACGTACACACGATCGCGCCTTCGTTATCATTTGTAAAACTGTTTGATTACAACACAACAAACGACTCTCACAGAAAACTCGAACGTCAAAGCAAAAGTAATTCGAAGAGGCGCGAAAGCGGCGAGAAAACTCATGTGTCAAAGCCGATGGAAAATTCGTAAGTTTTTAATACTGAACTAAAGTGCCGATTACGTACACGCGAGCTTCAAAATTCTAAACTTTGTAAACGTGAACGTGTTTTGGTGTGAATTAAGTGAAAAAAACAAAAGCATATCACTTCAAACCTCAACTTCGCACAACTTTAGCGAAGGCTGCTAATTGCTTCGGCTCTCGCGACCGGCTGCGGATCCAGTACTCTCTATATCTATGGATGCGTACCATGCAGCACCTTAGCGAGCAGCCCAATGACCAGCCCGACGAGTATCTCGACGAGCAGACTGTTCACACAAATCGCGCCACACGTCAAAAAAGCACGAGAAACCGAAGCGAATAATCCCAATTATTGTAAATTCATTTGCATGCACGTTTTGTTCAAATAAAATCCGTTCATATTGTTTGTCCTATTTTTATTCATATTATAAATCTTTTGGGAGGAGTCCAGCCCCCATGGATCCCTCCCCTGGCTACGTCACTGTGGTGTTCTGACAAGCAACAGCTAAACCGGGTAATATGTGCACTTCACTATAGAGTGGTAGAAACCTAAAGTACGAGAATGCTGTGTAAAATGACCAGAGGTCCACTTTAAGGGAGAGAGTCCAGTGCAAGGCATTTTCCTCTAATCCAGTTAAATATTATCATAAAAGTCAATTCCACATTAACCTTGGATTGAAGTTGTGAAACTAAATCTTTAAATAATATTACCTACCTAGGTCACGTGGTGCAGTGGTTAGAGCACTCAACCTTTAAGCCGAAGGTCTTGGATTCGAGTCTCGTTGGTGCCAAGGAGATTTACGAGTACTTCGACGGACTATAAGCTCGTTCAGTTATGATACGTGCTGGTTTAAAATCAGAATGTATCGTAGCTGGGTGTACAGACACACGACCAAAGCGTGATACTGACCATATCACCTTGTGGGGTGCCGATACATTCAATCATGATAATGAGATACTCTATCTCTAAGCGAAGGCCCAAGAGCGGCTGTAGTGCTACAAAAAATATTACCTTTGACATATTTAATACTAGATTCGCAGATAAGAAAGTTTCAAGAAAAATTCAAACGTTTGTGAAATCTCCCTTACAATCATCTGCCCATAAACAAATGATTTTATTCCACTACAAAATCATCTGGCATCACAATAATCATCCCACTGTGATGAAAATCTTCTACTCTGTATTGTTTAAAATCATTAATCTGGTAATTTTGCAAACGTGCCTTTAAATATTCAGACAATCCGTTAAATGTTAATGAATTGCAAATTTCATAATTAAATTTTCTGATTGCTCGATTTGCCTCTTTCCTAACGGTAAACCAAAAAGGGTGGGCTGTTAGTTCTATAACATCAAGATGATTTGCCGAAGTTAACGCGTATCTACATTAAACTCTTGTGAACTCGGAAAGTGATTATTGTGGTCGTTAATTGAATTATTTACCACTTAGCCGAATTACTGTTTGCAATGGTAGGAAACAAAGACAATTGGCTTTGGTTCTATCAAACAGACGACAAGTGAATGATCGATTCGGTTGATAAATGCGGTACAATTTAATTTAATCATAGATAGAATCCAAGAGATACATGAATTCGCCGGTTTGTAGATATTACCAAGCTCGTATTATGTGAGTCATTTCTCAGTTAATTGTCCTGTCTAAATATTTTTCAAATGGGATTTTATAGAAATTGTTACTTAGTCTTAATTTATTTTAAGTAGTTAAAATAATTTGCTGGGAATGTTTTTTATTTGTAATCAATACCAAAAACTGTTGCGCAACAACACTTCGAGAATTTGAGGTGCCTGTGAATCAGTGTCGCACAGTGTAGAGGTGACCGTCTGTACTTACGCCACTCGTAACAGTCCTTCGGGTCTAGGTATCATCCTTGTGACTCTAGCTAGCGGCTAGTTGTATGGTGGCTTAAGCGTAGAACCTCGAAGACATATGTACATTGTGACAACGAAGTAATTTAATTTAATTTTTCCGGGTAAATGATATTCAAAAAAATATATATTTTTTTAAATTGGCAGCACTGTCCTTAATTACTATGACAAATACGAGCGCGATCTGTCAATCAGTTTGTTTACAGCAGCTGCTTAAGTCGATGCACCTCAGTAGTGCATTGCGATTTTTGTAATTTTTTAAAAATTGTGACCGAATTTAAAGTCAAAAACGCAATAAATACCATTGATCAACCACCATATTTACCAGATTTGGCTCCATGTAATTTTTATGAATAATTAAATATTTTGCTTTTTATTTGCAATTTTTGAAACAAAACTTGCTGAAGGCCAGCCCAAAAAGTGCTTATGAAAAGTGTTTCAAGGACTAGAAAGATCGTTGGCGTAAGCGTAGTGCATCTGATGGGGATTACTTTGAAGGCGACAAAATGAACATTGATGAAAAATTAAAAATTTTGCGTTTTATTTGGAATTCCCGGCTACTTTTTTGTCACAATGTAAGTCACAAGTGTTAATTTAAGCCACTTAAATGTGCCATTTGGATCGATGTTGCAGTCCTTGTAGATATTCACATGACCATCGTTTCCAGAAATGCTCGTACATTTGTCTAATTATTAGCCAGCGAGAAAGTCCTGATGCTTCAGTGTTTAGCGCAGTTGGTTCAGGCACAATAAAAGAGGAATAATGAGTGGGAGCTCATAGTTCGAAAGGGATATCACTGACTGGGCGCAAAAGCCTTGAACTTAGAAAACTCAAGTTTGGGTCTACAAAGTTGTCATTTTGTCGAGATGAGAATCGTGTCTTAAATTATTCATTTTAAATGAAATTTCACCGATTTGGTCATAGTCTCCTAGATCCCCCCGTGAGGAGCAGCGATTGTTTGCTAGACATTGGACGATTTCAACGCTGTAAGCCTTAAATTGTTCAAAAAGTTATGGTCCGGATGCTGCCGATTAAAAATAAAAAACGCTTGGAAGAAACAAAACTACTTAACAAAATTGTATTTCAGATATATTGAAAAGTAACATCGAACGATAAGTTGAAAATCGTTCGTTTGCTGATGTTACGGTTGTGAATGATTGTTAGGCCTATTTGCAGTCGTTGGCGTCGTTGTTTCCATTTATCAGTTCTTAAGTTTTCCTCGCTGATCTGAAACTGAATGCGTTAGCATAAAAAACATCTGATTCCATACCGCCAGCCACCACTCATATTGCCAACCAACACTAATATCGCCAGCCAACGCACACCATGCAATTGTGAATGTTTCGTCGTCAGCATATTCCTAAAGTTCGTGATAAGAGAATGAAATCTGGATGCACATGAGTCACCGATGAAGCTGCTTACGACGTGTAATCATATACAGGCACCGGAATCTCTCATGGTCGTGGATAAATGGTGGCGGCGAGTATGAGTGATGACACCTGCAATGCACAATCGTGTGCAGATATAAGATTATCGCCACGGGAATTATCGAGCCGGAAACAGACCGGTCACCGTGAGGTGCATCTTACACATACTGTCCTTGTTGATGCATACTGCGCCTTGATGCTGAGTTGTGTAGCTGAAAATGCGGGATTGTGCCTATTGATCGGAATCGAGCTTAGACGTTCGCTTATGTCCTCTTTGAAGTACTTGTCGTTCCTGTTTAGGACGAGATATGGGCCAGCGTATTGGGGCGTGATATGTGGTTTTACTCTGATTAGAGGAAAGTGCCCTGAACGTGAGTGTTGAGGCTTATGTCCGAGGAACGAAAGTGTTGGTTGAGCGTGATGCACACGGTATTAATCGACTTAAATGATGCTTTCCTCGATTTGAGGCTTAACAGGAAGACAAAGTTATTGGTACCCGGCTTCGAAAGGTTGAAAAATCCTGCAAGAAGCCAGAGGCTACACCCGTACATCATGTCCACTGATGTTAATTTGATATCTTCTTTTAGGGTATAGCAGAGCCCCAGGAGGCTTACTGGTGGTGTCTTAGACCATTGGGTGTCCTTGTAGCTTTTAGTATAGGCTGCGACATCTCGATTATGCCGCTGGGTAATACAGTGGCTTCCGTAGGCGAGTGTTCCGCTCTCGTGTGCCTCTCGAATTGTTGTCCTAAGTCAGTTGCGACTCGTGCTGTTGCTCCGAAGTGACTGATCCATACGTTTATCAGTGCCTTCGCAAAAGAGGTGGTGATGATTTCACTTGGCACTGCCTTGGGCCAATGAGTGAATCTGTTGATGATGGTGAGACAGTACCTGAATCTATTGCTGGGAGGCAGTGGCCCAATTAGGAATCTTGAGTCGGTGCTAGCATGGCGATTGATCTTGTTTTGCTGACATTTGAGGAAAGTTTGGAAGAACTTATACAATACATTTCTGCATTCAGTGCCAGCCAAAAATAGCGGATGGTTATGAATTTCCTGGTTGTGTGGACTCCTGGATCCGACATTCCATGAAATCCTTTAATGACCGCAGTTCAAAACATTCATTGGACCTATGGATGTATTCTGTATGCTGTAACAACACAATATAGCGTGGTGGTGGAGCCATAACTTGGTGTTGTTCCCACTTGAGCTGCTGATTGGGTTGACTCAATAATGCGTTGAATTCGTTGCCATTTTGCTGGGCTACAGTAATGTCTCTGATTGTGTTTACTGCTGATTTGTAGTCGGCAAATGAGTTCCCGCAACCGGGGATGTACATAATGCCTTTTCGGATGATAATCAAAAAAACAACTGCAATCGTTTGCAGTTATGTTTTACCACAAATAGTCTGCCCTCCAGTATATGCTGGAAGTGCTTGATTGCCTTGCAAATACAGTTTCATGTTATAGGTGCTGTAGCTCACTGAGGGTCTCTTAGCTTTTTCGAGAAGAACATAAGAGGTGATGTTACTATCCCCATTGACTGATAGAGGGCAGTGCCCCAGCCGTTGCCAAAAGCGTAGACGTTAAGGGACCAAGTCGCCTTTGGGTCTAGTTACACTAATGAAGGAGCTTCGCTTAAATCCTTTTGTATTGTTCAATTGCAGCTATGGCTTCATCTGTCAAACAAAGTCTTGTCTTGTCTCATTTCCAGTTCCCTGTTATCAATTGCAGCAGGATGCACTGGTTTTGTGCTGTGTGAGAAACCGTGAGTAGAAGTTTACTGTCCCCAAGAATGATTTAAATTCACTCGCTCACTTGGTTTTTTCAAGCAGGGGTTTCAGACCGTGTGAATTGATTGCATGACCTAAAAAGCAGACCCCTCGTTTGCCGAATTGGTACTTGGTAGTGTTGACAGTGAGCCTAAATTTCCCGAGGTAGCTGAAGACGTCCTCAACGTGCCTAATATGGTCGGGCGAGAAAATCAGGGTGTCATTGATATACACGCGAACGCTGCTCACACCACGTTGCAGCTTGTGCATGAAATACTGGAAATTTTGTCCCACGTTGCATGAGCCGTCGGTCATATACATAAATTCATAAAGGCCAATGGATGTGATTCTAGCCGTCCTGAGAAGGTTGCCAGGCTCCACGAAGATTTTATGGTATGATATATCTACGTCGATCACGGAAAAGATTGGAATGCTGTGAAGCGCTAATGTGCGATCCGGGAGAAAACCTTTATGACACCTTTCCGGAATAGTGTGCCTATTAAGTGCGTGGTTGTCACCACATTATCACCATTTGGTGTTCGATTTTAGGACCATGAGTAGAGGACTATGAATAAATTGGTCAAATTGCACTTAAGCTGTCTTCAGTTTTTCTGGTGAGAATTGATAGACCTTGAAGTGCACGGAAGATCCTTTTGTCGCAATATGATAGATCGTCGTAGAAGTGATATTTATGTGAGGTTCAATCGTAGTCATATCCTTGAACTCGCAGAGTTAGGAGCTGAATTCATCACTTAGATTTGCCGGAATGTCTGGAGACTTTATCGGAACATTTTCCGCGCTAATGTGTTGTTACTTGTGCGGCCGATAACCCTTCGTTCACGGATGACAAACAAAAGCCCATATTTAAGAAATCGGCACTTATGATTCCGCAACTAGCATCTGCGATTATAAATTTCCACGAAAAAGACATTGACGGCCGTACGTTCAGTGTGAGTTGCCGTTGTCCGAGCGTTTTTATCGATGTAACATTTACTGTGATTTATTTTGTGCCCACGTCAGAATAATGGTGGTCCTTAATTGAATGTGGTATAATGGAGACGTCTGCCCTTGTGTTGATGAGGAATGCGGTTTTAGTAGTTTTGTCGTATGATTTCAATTGAAGGCTAAAGCATATTAGCGCTTGTACACGTAGATTATTAGGCTTTTGAAAAGGTGCAATGTGGTCTGCAGTTTTCAGCGTTGGTACCAAAACATGCCTGGTCCCAGTAAATACCGTCGGCTAGATTAGGGGACTAGAAGTGCGACATTGGTTCAGATGGTAATCTTGTGTGGGTGTGTGAGTATGAGTGCTCCTTCCATGTGCGCTGGGAAGGGGGATCCAAGTCCTAGAACTGTCGGCGTAATGTTGTTATTACTGACGTTAGTTTATTCAGCTCAACGGTGACTTCCAACGTTTGCAGATCCTTGTTGATTCCAGCGATAATGGAAACGGTGTACGATTGGGGCATACCAGTGACTTTGTCCACTCTATTGGTGTGCATCGTTTGCCAAAAGAGTGTGACGTCGAGCCTGTTCAGCCACATTTGTTGGAGTAAATTGTCCGTGACATTATATACAGTGAGGGCCTGAATCCAGTTTAGCAGCAGTGAAGGGCGTTCATCTCCCAGTTGAAATCGGACAGTGATTTTTAAATGCATTTTTGTGAGGAGTCTCAGTAGGCTATGGCTATCTAATCAATCAAATCTATGTCAGGATTTTGCTGCAGATAATTCTGAATATAATTTAGCTTGTGTCTTAAGTTTCTCATGTTAGCATACATAAGTGTTAAATTTGTTCCAATTGATTGATTCGAAAGATTAGCAATTATCGAAGTTGTAGTCGATGCTCCTCCTGGCGATCAATACTCTGCGTTGAAACTCCGGACACTCTACCGAGTCAGCTCTGTGAGAATGATCAGCATTATTATTGTTATCAATACAGTTAGAGCACTACTTAATCGTGCTTTTATAGTCCTTTAGGTCATCCTTTCCTCCACGTTTGAGTTTTTGACATTTCTAACACCTCGTTGCGTTAAAGTCCTCCTTCATAAAATATGATCCATAATCTATATTAACATATCTATTTGCAAGCCTCTTATACATGCTCCCATTTACCTGGATGATGTGCCACCACCTTCCACTTCTTGTCCGCCTAGCATGTACAAGTTCCATTGTATCTTGCTCCTCTATACTGAGATTTAATGATTGTATCTCATTCCTTAATTAATATTGTTATTTGATGAAATTTTTTTAATTAATAATGTATAAAGTAAAAGAGCCTTTTAGGCTATTAAGTTTTTGGTATATTTATTGTTTGGAATTTACTTTATATTCTTTAAAAATTTATAAGAGTTGAAATTGAATCAAGCGGCTTGGACTTGACTTGCTGTAGATATATTAAAATGTTAGTTAAGTTTATTTATTATTGCCATTTGTATATCGTACGTTGAGGACAAAATCCTTCTCACATGAGCGTAATTCTGTCTGCCCAACTTGTTTAGTTTTGGGCAGGAGAAATAGTGCAGCAAAAATGCCAGGGCATAACTCGCGTGGTGCAGTGGTCAGAGTGCTCACTTCATAAGTCGATGGTCCCGGGCTCAATTCCATTTGTAGCAATGGGGTTTGCTTCAACAGATTTTTCGAATGGACTATAAGCCCGGTTAGTTATAATACGTACTAGTTTGAATCAGAAGATATTGCAGCTTAATGGACAGATACGGGCAAAGCGTGATAATGACTATATTATCTTGTCGTGTGCCGATCGAGATAACGAAATACTTAAACCCTGCAGTGCATAGAGTACATTTATTGAAAAAGTATATCTGGCGACACGCATTGGGTTATGGAAGAATATATACAAATCAAACAATTACTCAACACCACTAAATGTCACTAGATGGCATTAGCTATCGATTGTCAAACTAGTTCATTCAAATAGTCGGCAGTTCATTCGAATCTATTAATCGCGTCGATTCGAGGCTGTGAAAGAATAGATTTTTAAGTGTTTCGGGAGTGAAAAAAAAATGTATTTATTTTGGAAATAGTGCATATTAAAGAGAAGTGAGTTATTTTTTCAAAGAAATCTACATATTTGTATCAAAATATCGATTTGCTTAAATGTGCCAGGTATGGAACACCATGCATTAGTTCACATTTTCCAGTGGTTTTCATTTCATTTCGGATTATGGCTGAGAAGAAGCTGTCTGACTCGGAGACTGAGCGGTTGCTAAATATATCTTCAGAGAGTGAAAATAGCCTAGACTTTTCGCACGCCGAAAACTTGGAAGGAGTGGATGACTCTTTTAGCGACTCCGAAATTGATTCGCTATTGAATAGGTATGCAGCAACAGATTCTCAGCCCGGTACTTCTGGAGCAGTCAGGTTATCACATGAAAGCAGAAGTTCTATCATTTTCCCTGCTACAAGAAAAAGAGTTTCGGGAAGTACAAACATCAGAAGACAGAAACAAGATTTAATTTGAAAAAGGAAATCTCTGAAGATGAAGCATCCTCAATTCACTGGCAGTATAAATTTGGAGTCAACTTTTTTAGAACTAGATACTCCGTTGCAATATTTCTTATATTTTTTGGTGACAATCTACTTAACCATATTGTCGATAAAATGCTAAGAGAGACCCATCGAAACCCTTTACCATCAGCACGGGTGAATTAAAAATGTTTCTTGATATATGTTTGGTCATGAGCGTTGCTCCATTGCCAAATATTCGGATGTAATGGGAATCTGAGTTAGGTTTACCTTTAGTAAGAGAAACAATGACCCTGAATATGCTCGAGAAAACTCTTGAGTTCTTATACTTCAACGACAACACATTGCAAGTACCTTTAAGTTCTCCCGGGCACGACCGTCTCCACAAAATAAGGCTAATATTAGAAAGCCTCAGGAAGAAATCCAAAAATATTCCTAAGAGAGAAGCATTGACTGTGGAAAGCAACGAATATCCTGCGAATAAACCACATAGTGTTTCGGGAGTGAAAAAAAAATATATTTATTTTGGAAATAGTGCATATTAAAGAGAAGTGAGTTATTTTTTCAAAGAAATCTACATATTTGTATCAAAATATCGATTTGCTTAAATGTGCCAGGTATGGAACACCATGCATTAGTTCACATTTTCCAGTGGTTTTCATTTCATTTCGGATTATGGCTAAGAAGAAGCTGTCTGACTCGGAGACTGAGCGGTTGCTAAATATATCTTCAGAGAGTGAAAATAGCCTAGACTTTTCGCACGCCGAAAACTTGGAAGGAGTGGATGACTCTTTTAGCGACTCCGAAATTGATTCGCTATTGAATAGGTATGCAGCAACAGATTCTCAGCCCGGTACTTCTGGAGCAGTCAGGTTATCACATGAAAGCAGAAGTTCTATCATTTTCCCTGCTACAAGAAAAGGAGTTTCGGGAAGTACAAACATCAGAAGACAGAAACAAGATTTAATTTGAAAAAGGAAATCTCTGAAGATGAAGCATCCTCAATTCACTGGCAGTATAAATTTGGAGTCAACTTTTTTAGAACTAGATACTCCGTTGCAATATTTCTTATATTTTTTGGTGACAATCTACTTAACCATATTGTCGATAAAATGCTAAGAGAGACCCATCGAAACCCTTTACCATCAGCACGGGTGAATTAAAAATGTTTCTTGATATATGTTTGGTCATGAGCGTTGCTCCATTGCCAAATATTCGGATGTAATGGGAATCTGAGTTAGGTTTACCTTTAGTAAGAGAAACAATGACCCTGAATATGCTCGAGAAAACTCTTGAGTTCTTATACTTCAACGACAACACATTGCAAGTACCTTTAAGTTCTCCCGGGCACGACCGTCTCCACAAAATAAGGCTAATATTAGAAAGCCTCAGGAAGAAATCCAAAAATATTCCTAAGAGAGAAGCATTGACTGTGGAAAGCAACGAATATCCTGGGAATAAACCACATAAATGGGCCTATAAACTTTTTGTGCTGTATAACGATTGGGGGTTTCCTTATGACTTTCAGGTATACTTTGGAATGGAGAATAACCCTGAGCTGAGATATTCTTATAAACCTGACTTGGGCGCAAGTAGTAATATAGTAGTTCACCTAGCAAGATCTATTCCAAAAATCAGCAATTTAAATTATTCTTCGATAACTACTATACTTTATCTGAACTAATTTCTTACCTGGTGAAACGAGGAACTCAGTCATTGGGAGCGGTCAATAAAAATCGCCTTGGTAAAGATCTGATAATCCCATCACTGGAAGAATTGAAAAGTAGTAGGACACAGAGGGGCTATTCAGACGAATGGGTTGCTGATATAGGTGGGACAGAAGTCAATATAGTAATATGGTACGACAATAAACTCGTTGTCCTATCACCATCGTTTATTTGACAACACCCGACTGAAAAAGTAAGACGGTATGCGAAAAGTTCGTACATTTCTCCTTCCCCTGCTCGCTTGGTATAGATAAGGCAATTTTGAGACTTGCTTTGAAAAGATCTCATTAAGACCTTTCCAATTACACCCTACTCGACCAGCAATTGTTAAAAAAATTTTTTAAAGGGTCACCTCCCAATATGGAGAGAACCCCTTAAACCCCTTTGAAAAAAATTTCCACCCCAAAATTTTCAAGAAGTCACCACTTCTGACCTTTCCACAAAGTTTCATGGCTGTTGCTTCTATAGTTTTGGAGAAAAAGTGCTGTGACATACAGACGGACACAGGTCGTGATTGCAATATAGTTTTGTATTTCAGTACAAAACCCTAAAAATCAACTCCAATAAAACTAAAAGATTTTAAATTAAAATATTTCGAAAACTCTCCGCATGTATGGTCCAATGCCACAAAGAAAAAAAGGACAACCGTCATCTGCAGCAGATAGTATGATTGAGATGAAAAAGAAAAAGTCTAATGTAGCAATTTTTCCCCCTTGAGCTGTAAAGCAGGATGGATTTGATCACTTTCCTCAATGGAATTCGAATAGGCTGCGCTGCAAGTATCCTTAATGAACCACGTTTCAATTCTGACCTGGGATACGAGTTCCTTGCTTTAGCATACAGGTGAAATACAACAATTTATTTTTGATCATACATTCGATATTATCATGATCCAAGAAACATTTTTGAAGCCTAGAAGACGATTCCACATCCCTAACCATATCATGTTCAGAAATGACAGAAAGACGGGTAGAGAAGGTGGAGCAGCCATTCTCGTGAGACGTGAGTCATTATCTCATCAATACACCCACAATTCAAAAACTAGAGGCCACAGCAATCAAGGTGCGAACTAATTTTCTAGAGTTCATTGTGATTTCTTCTACCTCCCAAAAGAAATCTTTCAAATGATCTTAGAGCACTTGTTGCATTTAAAGGCCCTATCTTCACTGCAGGAGATCTAAATGCCACATACCGCCTTTGGGGAGCTGTGAGAAGCAAGAAAGCTGGAACCGAGCTCAATACATTCATCACAGCCAACCACTTTAGCCTACATATCCCCAATGAACCAACACATTAAGGATTAAGAAATGGCCTTGCACTGGACATTAGAATGCGAGCTTTCACTCAAAATGTTCGGTTAAACGTACTCGACGAACTGTCTTCCGACCACAAAACAGTCCATTTCTTCATGGAAATAATCTTTATTGATGTTCCTATGCAGAAAAAGAAAACTACAGACTGGAAAGCGCTTACAGTCGCATTGGCCAACGAAACACCTAGAATGGCTTACGACATCGACAACATCATTGAGAACGTAACTCAGAAAATTTGACAGGCAAAAGAGGACCATACAATCATAACTCCGAGAAGGGAAACGAATCCCTATGAACTCACTCAGAACATCAAACAACTGATCGGAAGAAGGAATCAAGTTTGGAGGGGAGCTAGGTTTACAAGTGACCCTACGCTACGCATAAACGCTACTCGGATGACAAATGAAATCCTTGATAAGATAAGGGTACTCCGAAATGAGCAATGGGAAAGCTTTTTGCAGACACTTGAGCCTGGGTGTGGCAGTTTCTGGAGAATGACCAAATACTTTCGGACAAACAGTAAAATTATGGTACCGCCTATTCATAGTCCGAACGGGATGCAATTCTACGATGCAGGAAGGCGGAAGCGTTTGCAGATTCCCTAGAAACACAATTCCGCGAAAATCCTTCAGACGAGGCGGACTTTGAAACTGAGGAAAGAATTGAATGTTCTGTCAACAGACTCCTGATGGATAACATTCAACATGAAGACAGGATTGAACCAACGGACTTAGACGAAATCAAAAACATTATACAGACACTGAATAAACATAAAGCAACTGGATATGACACTAGTGCAAACACAATGATTTCTTGCCTACCAGACAATATTTTACAAACACTTACTGACATTATTAATGCAACATCCCGTTTGCGAAAGTATCCCAAAATATGGATACCAGCGGTTATTATTGTCTTCCTGAAGCCTCGAAATGACCCACAATTTCCACAAAACTGGAGACCCATCAGTCTCCTCTCATTGCTGTCGAAAATTGCGGAAAAGGTGATTTTGCATCGACTTAATGTGGTTGCATCTGATAAACATATTATACCGGAAGAACAATATGGCTTCAAAGCTAAACACTCTACTGAGCTCCAGTTAGTAAGTATGGTCTAACACATCAAAACAGGCTTAAATCGCAGAAATTCAACAGGCTTAGTTATGTTTGACATAGCTAAGGCCTTTGATAAAGTCTAGCATGCAGGACTTATCTTCAAAATGCATCAGTTCAATATGTAACTGCAGCTCCCTCAAATTATTGGTTCCTGCTTGGAAGGCAGAATATTCCGAGTCAGAATTGACAAACAATTCTCAAGCCTGAGACCAATTTATGCTGGAGCTCCTCAGGGCTCGCCCATATCACCGGTCCTATACAATACTCGTATATTTACTGCAGACCTTCCTACTCTGCCTCCAAAAGTAAAACTATCACTCTACACTGATGATACCTGTATATTTGTTACAGCACGACAAGCAAGAGTGGTCACTTCAAACTTGCAACGAACAATAAACATTTTATTGGAATACTTTCGTAAATTGAAAATTAAGATTAATTCTGATAAAACACAGGCCCTATGCATCACAAGGAAACCACTGAAAACTCCACAGAGGCTTATCGTTTACAATGTAACAATAGACTGGGTGCCAACGGCTAAATACCTTGGACTTACGTTGACATGGAAAAAACACATACCAAATATATTGGACTTCTCTCCCCTCTATACCCACTCATTAAATCCAAAAGACTTAGCCTTAAAAATCGATTGCTCTTTTACAAACAAATTATACGGCCGACGCTACTACACGGTAGTTCTGGTTTCTACCAGACGACAAAGACTTACAAAAAAGCACTCCAGTCCTTCCAAAATAGAATTATTGGAAAGATCTTTAGAATTCCATGGTACATTAGAAACGCTGACATATACAAGGACCGAAGACTCGAAGTTGAAAAACACGTACGTGACAGAGCACTGACATTTTTTGACACAATTGACAACCATGTTAATAGTATCCTGGCATTCCTTCGAACTGTACGCAATGGGGATGATTTACGGTTCCCAAGAACTATGTAAAAATTTATTTCTCAAAATCATATAATGACTGAAACTGGCTCAGGAAGGTAGAAAGGTACTAAAGTCCTCACTGATATGAGGGAGTTAAGGTGCTAAATCGTACTAACTCCACATCCCCACATTCCAAGAGTTTGAGCTTAAAATGTCGATTTGCCTTCTCATTTCTGTGTCGCATTTCATTACACCACGGCTAGCATCGGAACACTTATGGCTGGGAAACAGGAGTAAGCGTTTCGAGTGCTATTATTTCCTGAATATCCTAATCAAAGAACAATCTTCCGCCTATTCCTCCGATAATCCTTGAATTAGCTGCCCCATCAAAAGGAAAAACTATATATATGTTTTTCCTTTTGATGAGGCAGCTAATTCGTCGTATTGAGTTACGCTTGAACAGAAATAACAATTACTTTTACACTCGTAAATTTCACCACTACAAGGCAAACTTAATTTCAGCCTTCTACATAAAACTTGAAATACTTGATTTTAATACTAGTTAAAGTTAAAGTTAAAAAATTGCTTTCTTGAACGGTAGTTATACACATTTCATTCTTAAAGGAAACCCTAAAGCCTAAGTTATTTTATCATAATGCTACTTAATCCAATGGCCCATATGCCACTCAAGATGTTAATAATGTCTCTATCTCTAATTCTTTATACTTTTATTGATTCATTAACTAGTTTTCGTATTTACATTTGCTGTTGCTGGAAAACCCGTAGAAAAACCAACATTTTATCGTTACTTATGCTAAACCTTAACCTAATTTTACCCTACAATTTATCCTAAGCTAATTACAGACTAATATGTACATGTACTTATATCTATTTGTTTTTTTTTTTTTTCGTAAGTTTTTTTTTACAGCGAATACAATAACTTAAAGTTAATAAGAATTATTAATTTATACACGATACACTCTCTGGGTTTTTGTTTCGATTTGATACTGTCTCATTGACGCTGATGTTTAATCACCGACCATCCACCAATACAACGATTTTTTCTCCTCATTGCCGTCAAAGCCAACAAATTTTGAAGTCGAATATCTCCATTCAACACCTACAGCACCTACGTCTAAGTCGGCAGCATACGCTATTGTTTTGTCGGTATTCCTTCTATATATGTGGTATATAATGGGCAAACCTTCTGAGTCCAGAATGTACCCTTTCTCGTCAAGATGCACAAAGACTTCTGGTGGAATGAATCCTGTGGTAAGAGCTTTTTCACAATAAGAGATTGTAGGACAGAAAGGTTTCGATATCCAAGAGTTTTCCTCACATAAAGTGGATCGGAGAATGTGCCTTCGAGTAATTCTGACGAGAGAGGTGTCAATCCTTGGTATGTGTACAATTTCATATATCTCCTGGTTTGAGACGTGGTGAAGGTATCCCATCTCAGCTTTCCTATATACTCCCGTACACGCTCGTAAGCATCTCCGCTCGAAGACCCTTAATTTCTCCATCGTGCTCGCGCTTTGGTTAAAACAGATAGGACATCCATATAACAAAACTGGTTTAACCAAAGTTTTGTAGACGTTAGGATGAAGATGTTTCGAAAAGAAGAGCCTTCGAAGGGAAATGAATGCTTTCCGCGCTCGTTCTTATGCAATTTGTATATGCTGCGTGTAGTACAGGTGTTGATCAAGATATACACCTAAATTTCTGACGCAAGTCTTGTGAGGAAACCTTTCAGTGCTACCTTTTCCTGCAACAATGTGGAAATCTTTCCAGTGGCGTTTCAGGTCCCGATTGGCTTTTTTCAGAGTTGGTCGAAAAAAGATTGTTTCACACTTCTGCACGTTAATCTGCATCCTCCAGGAGTTCGTATAGAACTGGATATCGTTGAATATACTTTGAAGCTCGTTTCGCACATTAGAGGCTTTCTTATCAGTCGTGTAGACTATGAGGTCATCAGCAAATGCGACCAGTGATCTTTTCAGAGATTCGTTGAAGCCAAAACTATCGAGCAGTGTGCTAATGTAGATAGCAAAAAGTGTCGGCGCAGTGACTGTACCCTGTTGAAGGCCATTCAGGACTTTGTAATCGTGTTTTGAGGTAAGATTTCCATCTGTAACGATAAATGACTTACCAAACAGCATTCCGCACATAGTAGCGACGAGATGTTGAGGAAACTTCAATTTTAACATTCTATACACAAGTCTATCGAGCCAAACTGTGTCAAATGCCTTCTCCATGTCAATAAGACAAGCTCCGATGCAATTCCCACCATTGAGATGCCAACATAAATGCGAATTCACCTTCGTTATTGCGTGGATGGCCGAATGCCCAGCTCGAAATCCAAACTGAGCATTCGATCCTCCTTAAATGCCCCTTGAGAGCTCGATTAATCACCTTCTCAAATACCTTGCTGATATTTGGCAGCAAACTGATTGGACGGTAGTTTCTCGGACTAGAAGAATCCTTGCCTCTCTTTGCAATCGGAAAGACTTTGGCTTTCTTCCAGAACTCTGGGAAGTAAGAGATGTTCAGCATGTTGTCAAACAATACACAGTAATCACGAACTGCGACGTTGGGCGCATGCCGTAGCACAATATAAGGAATCCCATCGATACCAGATGTTCTCTTGGTATTAAGTCGTCTGAATATGTCAACCTGGTCTTCATATGAGACGAAATAGTCCCCCAGATGTTCATCAGGTATAAGGTGAGCCCTGAGCTTATCGTTGAATTGGAGAAGGGGCTGGCCGTGCAGGCTTTCTTGGAAACGTTGGGCTGCGCTTTCCACAATTTTTGATGTTCGTTCTCTTCCAACACTTTGTTTTGGTCTATGTATTGATTCAAATTGAGTCCCAATTATATGCAGCTTCTGGAGTTCATCAGTTATTACACGTTTCCCTTGCGCATTCGGAACTGTTTGATTTACATCGATACCGGCCTCAACCAGGAGGGGCACTTCACTGCCTGCGATCTCAAGGGCAGGCACCTATACTCGAGGCTTCTTCCTGAATAGATTGTTCACTTGTGAGAACATTCCGTCCGCATCCTGCGAGGAGATACTCTTTATTTTATCCGTCCACTGTCTATTGACCTCGTTCCTGTAGTTCTGTCGAATAAGATTTCGGACATTCCTCAGGATCGATTTCCTCAGATTCAATGTAGGATGGTTGTAGTCCTGCAATCGTCGATAAGTATTGTTGATGCGTGTGAGAAGGGAGCTTTTCAGCCGTTTAAGTCGCTTGATGATAGGCGTATCATATCCTTCCATGTTATTTTTGGGTTTGGTCTTGGGGACAACTCGTTCCATGGTGTCCAGCGCCAGAGATTTCAACCTTGATAAATAGTAATCTATCTCATCATTAGTTAGATTTCTGTCTCTAGGCACCATGGCTCTGCTTTCTGCAGAATCCAAAGCTGGGCATTGCTTTAAGTACTCCCGTTCATACCGTTTCTTGTATCGCTCCCAATCGGTTTTCTCCAGGTTCAGTCTGTGATTATTAGACTGGATTGGAAGAAGGAATACATCATCCCTTTCGTGCTGAACCTCCATTACAATAGCTTGATGATCGCTATCATAAGGGAGGGTCTGCAGTTTCCGTGAAGGATTGTTGAGTTTAAATAGGAGCTTTGCATCAGCTATCCAAGTAGGAATTGGCTCTCGGGAGTGTAGGGGTTTCTGGCCCATGAAGATGACATTTGAAGTCCACCTGGTGCTGTGTTATCCACGATTGCAAGAATACACCCCTTGGATTGTTGGAGGCGTTAAGCCATGATGTGTGCCGTGCATTAAGGTCACCAGCAAGAATGTAATAATTATTTGGTTTATGGAGTTCAAGTAGCTCGAAAATCGCTTGAAATTCCCCCTGGAACTTTGACCTATTATTACCAGCTGCATAGGCAGAGATAACATAGAGGTTATCTCCACCCATCATTGGCATTAGAATGCAAGAGACCTCAACACACTCAAAGCTTTCGAATTCGGCCCTTTCAATTGGTTTGAAGCGAAAGGATCTCCGCACAAGAATTCCAGTACCACCTCCACCGTCGCTAGATTTCCTATCATTTCTTATGAACTCGAAATCCCTGAATGTGATGGAATGCCTTGAATTTAGACGGATTTCAGTTAATAAGAGAATGTCAGGCTTTTGTCTGACAACAAAGTCCAGGAGGTTTGCTCGTCGGTGCATACTGGCAATGGAGTTGACAATGATGGATATGAGACGAAGTTTATCTTTGGGGAAACGTTCGGCAATCAGATCAGCATCGGTCATTATTAAGTCCTATTTTCGCTGAAATGATAGTTAATACATTTTTTTGTGGTACGCCCGCCGAGTCTGGCAGTGTGGGACTCCCATGGAGGATACCGTTGGACTACCCACTAAACACCTCCCCTGTCAATCTGAGAACGTAGCCTGGAACCGTTTGACACATTACTTCGGGCTAAGCCTCGTTTCTCTACGCGTTTAGGCGCCACCAGGCTACAGGGATCCCTTTTCCAGTGGAAGGAGGGGAAGGGAGAGAGATTTCTAGAAAAGAGACCCCTCCGCCCTGGACGCCTCCAGGCGCTCATATATTTTCCTTTTTATCTTAAGGACTGCCCGAGCGTAATGTGCCACATAGTTCCATTTGTCAACGGATGTGAGCATCTCTCCAGTGAATTCATCCAGAGAGAGATCTCCCATTTCTTCAATGAGGTCAGCGCGCTGCCTTTTCCACCTCTTGCATACAAAACATATGTGGTAGGCATCATTGACCTCTCCAGCACGGAATATGCAGTCAGGAGACCGTGACTTACCAATCTTGTGCAGGTAAGACCGAAAGTATCCATGTCCACTCAGTAGCTGAGTTAGATAGAAGTCAGTCTCACCATGCCTTCAATTGAGCCACGGCCTCAGCTTACCAATAAGACGTGCGATCCACCTACCTTTTGTATCGCTCACCCAGGACTGTTGCCAATCACTGAGTGAGCGTTCTCGTTCTTCGTGGGCGACAGCATCTCTGTCGCATTCGTTCCTCCGCAGGTAGATTCTGCGGCGCTCCTTGACAAGGAGGGCAATGGGTATCACTCCTGCGATGACCAGCACTGCCGACTCCGAGACAGTCCAATATGCAGATGCAATCCGTAGCGCTCCTTGTCGCTGCACCTGTGCCAAGCGCTTTCGATACAGCTCCTTGTTGAAAGCCTCACACCATATTTCCGATCCGTACAACAGCACAGATTGTACTGCACTCATCAGAAGTCTCCTTCTTGATGAGGTGGGACCCCCTATGTTGGCCATTAGTCATCTGAGAGCCAAAACACTCGCTGCAGCCTTGTCAGCTATTGCCCTGATTTGCTCGGAGAAACGCATCTTCGAGTCGATCAAAATGCCAAGGTACTTCACTGCTTGTTTAGTCTCAACGAGTGCTTCCCCAATGTTGATCATCCTTACTCTAGGGATTCTCTTTTGTGTCAAGATGACTACTTCGGTTTTCTCCAAAGCTAGGCTGAACCCGCGAGCAGTCATCCAGTCCCTCACTCGGCGCATTAGCATACCCAGTCTGAGTTGCGCTTGTTCAACAGTGCGTCCCGCAACTAGCGCCGCGACATCATCTGCATAGCCGATCAAGCGCGACTCATCCGGCAGCTCGATTCTCAGTAGCCCGTCGTACGTGATGTTCCACAGGTCTGGGCCAAGGATGGAGCCTTGTGCAACACCCGATGTAACTTCCATCCTTCGCTGACCCTCCTTCGTCTCATAGAGCAGGCTCCGGTCTGTCAGGTAGTTCTTCAAAATCCGCATCAGATATTCTGGAACTTAAAAAGAGTTTTCCAGCGTATCCAGAATATCCGCCCATCTAGCGGAATTGAAGGCGTTTCTGACGTCAAGCGTCACGAGCAACACAACCCTTTGCTCGTGACGCTTGACGTCAGAAACGTCTTCAATTCCACTAGATGATGGTTAATACATTGCTGTGTAATTGTGAAATGTTACTTAGATTGGTTATTTGCTCCATTATATTTTTCATGATGTTTTGTGTTGTTGCAGGCGTTTTTAGGGTTTTGTACTAAAATACAAAACCCCATTGCAATCACGACCTGTGTCCGTCTGTCCGTCCGTCCGTCCGTCCGTCCGTCCGTCTGTATGTCACAGCACTTTTTCTCCGAAACTATAGAAGCTACAGCCATGAAACTTTGTGGAAAGGTCAGAAGTGGTGACCTCTTGAAAGTTCAATGGTGGAAAAAATTTTCAAAGGGGTTTAAGGGGGTCTCCCCATATAGGGAAGTGACCCCCAAAAAAAATTTTCACCATTGGTAGTCGAGTAGGGTGTCATTGGAAACGTCCCAACGAGATCTTTTCAAAACAAGTCTTAAAATTGCCTTATGAGTACCGAGGGGGGCAGGGGAAGGGGAAATGTACGAACTTTTCGCGTACCCCCCCCCCCTCGCGATTGGACACCTTCCATCCGAAAAATCTGAAAAAAATCACGAATGTAGGCCTTAATGAGTACAACAACAACAAATACATGAGAAGTCGAAATTCACTCAACTTTGTTAGTAATAGTATAATTTATCGATTTTATGTTTTCTTGAATAAAATCTAAGCGGTACCCTTAAACTCAATAAAATTTAGCAAAGAGATGACTATTTATAAGGTTGACTTTTTCTGAAAGTTTCATAAGGATCGAATAGTATTTAACGAAGTTATAGCAATTTGAATTTTCCTGTAGTACTATGGAACAATATGCCCTGTATTACTATGGAAACATATGACTATGGAGCCATATGCGCTTTTTACCAACTTAGAAACTACAGCTTTGCTAGGATTTGCATGAAAATTTCAGGAATGATAGGTATCATGAAGATGATATATACAATTGAAACAAGTCGGAAAGGCAGGAGAGAGCTCCTAGCAAAAGGGCTTTGTAACCATTCTAAGATTCTAAAAAACAGGCCATGAATCGATGATTACAGTACAGAGGAGGGGCCCCTGAAAAAAAATTTCATGAAAGGTAGTCGATATTGGTATCAACTGAAAGTTCTCTATGAGAGCTTTTCAAAACAGTTCTTAAACTGACAGTTTTTTCTTCTGTGGGGGCATAGGTGGGGGGGGGGGGGGAAATACATGAAAAATGTGTTTCCTCCCTCGCGAATGGACACCCGTGATCTTAAAAAATCTGAAATAATTATCAAGGGAGATATTTGTGGGTATAATTATAACAAATACCTCAGAAGTCAAAATTCTTTCAACTCTGCTAATAATAGTATGATCCTCAAACATGACATGTTTCTTGATTTTATTCGTTACTGGTTACTGCATTTTGTAAGTTGAGTACAAAACCCTTCTGACATGAGCATAGGTCTGTCTACCCAACTTGTTTCAGTTGGATTCGCTACGCCATTAGGTTGACGGATGTTTTTGAATGCATCAGCGAAGCTGAGCCCTGCTTGCGTTTTCGAGGCTGCTACTGTTGGCGTCGGTGCTGGGATGCTTTGTGGTTGCTTCTTCGCAAGCATTTGTTGTACAGATGATTTGTGCACTGCACATCCTCGATATGATGCTGGGTTTCCAAAAGTGTTACAATTTACACAAAACACTTTAGACCTGTCGTTTTCTTTTCGGAGAGAACACTTTCCAGGTTCGTGTGACTTGTAGCACTTCACACATCTGAACTTCATTCCACAGCTCACTGATGCGTGGCCAAATCGCTGGCAGCTGAAGCACTGGTTGACGTCACGTTTTATTAGTTTTTAATACTAGTGTAAGTGTATAATCTATCACATATGGAACAGAGAAAAAAAAATATATCTTCTTATTTTCTCGGATGTCTAGGACATATTTAGAACTAATTTTATTTTTTTTACAAAAATAAAAAAATCATGCACTGTAGGGTTAAACGGTCTGTAGTTCAAAAACAAAGAAATACCAAAGACTCGTCCTGGTTTAGTTTGTATGCGTGTCGTCCAAGAAAGTCTGTTATCTGACGTCATTTCGTCGGGTCTGTTGCGGTAAAATGATTGCTACAATTTTGAAGCGATGACTTCTTCATACCTTTGTCTAATAAATATGCACAAGTATTACCTGAATATAGGATGACTGTCGTTTGGAGATAATACGATATCATAAAGCATATAGAAAATTACACTTTTTATTTAATTTTCCACACTATCAACTAAATCGAAATATTTTCAAATATTGTATTTAACTTTAGCAAACACAGATATTTCACAAAAATTACTTTTCCTACTTACACCAACACATTTAAAACGTACTACACCTCCTTTATTATTTAATTATTTTACATATTATTACAGAAACGCACCAAACCAGGATATCAGTCACATTAAAGACCAATACGCTTCAGTCCCTGGCCTACCATTCAACAATGAAGACTTGTTACAATTGGCTAATAGTAAACAGGACCATTTCGGAGGGTAAATACACAATTTTAAATTTTATCTAGCAACTTTTTTATCATGTCGTCCTTCTATAGCACGCGTAGAGTAGCATATGTTTCTACGGAATGTTTTATTTAGAATCGAATTCATGAAACACACTTTTTAGGCTTGTAATGCTTCTGCTTGTATTTATTTCCTTCTGAAAACGCAATTAAAAATTTATGCTGTTCTCTTCTCCTATATCCTGTAGGAAATCGCCTGAAATCATGTCATGACTTCCTTCTGATTTAAGCAACTCAACACTTTATGTCTTGAAAGATTTATAGAGATAAAATGGAGAAGAGTTGATAAAAGGCTATAAATTATGATTAGCAAAAGTTTCTAATCGCACTGGCGACTAAGCTCTAACCAACTTTTAAACGAATATTTAATAGTTTGTAGAAAGTCATTCTTCTGGTATAGCTTCCTGATTTTTCATTGTAAAGTGATTTGCCGAATTTACAGGAGTTAAAGTGCTTCCTGGAGGTCGATGAGGGATTGATGAGTGGAGTATAAATTCTTCTGCAAATTTCAGGGCGTAAAATCTTTGTGTAACTGTTCAAATAAGATTTTGAATGGAATCTCTTTTGTACCTATGAATGCATTCAAATATGTCTAGAATATCAAACAAATCGTTCATTCCTCAACGACCATTCGCAGGTTTTGTTCCTTCATTGTCTTTTATTCAATTTCAAAAACATTTCATACAAATTCTAAACAAGCCGGAATTTAATTGTTAACATTCTTTACTCTTTCTCGCAGCTCCAAGCGTACCGTGGACTTTGGTCTAGCCCGAGGATATTCAGGCATTCAAGAGTTGAAGCATCGCATGGGAATGGCTGCTGCCAACTTCGCCGGCGGTCCAGGACGCAGACGACGATCAGAAACAGAGGCCTGAACTTACAACTGAACGCAATACATATATACATCTAAAAACTTATACATACCTAACTAAGTTTACGAATTGAACCATAACCTCACATTAGATTATGTAGACTAGTGACTTTTGCGCTCATATTAAACCTCAACAGTTCGTGTTTAACGACGTTACCAAAACAACAAAAAAATAAATAAATAAAATGCTAATTCTTGCAATAATGTAAAGCAGATACTTAGTGTCCTGTTACATTTACATAATCTTCATCTTGCACTAGCATCGAGCGAGTAAAGCATCCGAAAAGTACAGAGTGATTAGTTTAGTTGCATTTTAATGTCTCAACTGTTTTCAAGCTCAAAGTTCAAAAAGAAAGACCATTTCATTATTATTTTAAATTGCATCAATTAAGCTTACCATGTATATATGTTGCTATAAAATCATTTTCATCAAGGATTAACTTATCCTACCATGCATCTAGGCTGCTCGCATTCCATTCCAATTCATCTCTGTTCCTGATTGGATTTACACAGTAAAAGAGAAATAAAGCTAAAAGAAACGAATAACTGCTTTGATGTTTGCATAACGATTTGAAGTTGTGGTACATGTGTATATTTTTCAATTAAATTTTCAATAAAATGTGTACTATTACTACTATTACTAAAATGACTTACTATTGCTATGTTAGGCTAAAGAATTATTTTACTATGCAGCTGGACAGTGAAAAATTATATAAAAAATACGCAGATGCTATATTGACTAAAATATATAAATATACATACTATGATTATATAAAGGATAGTACCAACTATGTAAAAAAGTAACATTATATGAATAAATGCAATTTAATTTGTTAATTATGGAGCATAATTTGTTAATTATTCTGCATGCTCATAGTTCGTTTCATGATCGAAGAATGGTAGAAGATAGAATTCGTAGTGCTTAAGAGGATGTCAAAACGTCGAAGAAGGACTGCAGCGGTAGACTGCTACCTCAGCTAGCTATGTAGCTCAATAAACTTTGCTGGAAATGTCATACCTGGAGACGCGTATGCTTGCTTGCAGCTAGCTGTCTGCGGTGTCATGCGATGGGTTCTTTTCCTACAACACAAGACGCACTTCAACTTACTTTTCAGGCATACGTATTGTTGGGCATTGAGCACGGATTTCAAAAGGCCTAGGCCAAAACTGAAGGCCAGCATTAAGCTTTCTTTTGGAAAAAATCAAAAAGAAAAACTTCCCTAAATTTTCTTCACTCAAACAAAGGAGATTTGAGAAGACCTTGTTATTTACGAGCGAAGTGTTTGACCTCGGAAAAATGGGGTATCCGCTGAAGTTGGTGAACCCCTCCTAACCGGAGTTGGGGACCTGATGGTACGAGTCAAAATGCGATGACTCTCTATTCCTAGCGAAAGCCCCTGCAACGGAAGAAAGGAACCGTAGTCCAATGGGAGAGTTCTGGACGAAGGAGCCAACCGTCGAAGCGGGTCTCATACCTAGTGGAGATCTCGAATAGAAGACCAAACTTTTCAATTTGTCTATCAATTTCCGCATTTGTGTTTTTGCAAATCTTCATCTTAAACCCACTTCAAAATATTTTTCTTATGTTTTATTAGGTATTCCAAAATATTTCTTTTTTTAATTCGTTGTTTTACAGGAAAAAAACCGAACTTACTCCTTTGGTTTAAGAAAAGAACCATCGGGTCATTGTTGATCAAATAAACAAAATAATTGAGTACTTATTTGGCTTTACTTATTTTAGGATTTCAAAAAATATTTTTTTTTCCTTTCTTAAAAAACTATGCACAGCACATAACTACAATTTTTTCCTGGTTAAATGATTTAACTAAAGATGTCTAACACTTATAATTTTTTAAGGGCGTGTACAGTGTTTAAATTTAATTTTTTTCCAGGGTATAATTATTAAATGAAAGGTATCTAAAATTTTTCTTATTTGGAAAAAATTCTTTAATTGATAAGACGCACAAAGCAACATATGCACGGGTTATAAAAAACTATACGACGCCTTAAACTGCGCTCCGCTCAGACGTTATATCCCAGAAAGGGATCATAATTAAGCCAAAAAAGCATATATCACCAGATAAAACGCTTGGCAATTTTAAGTTGACCGTCAAATTGCAAGATTCCTCTTCAGCTGCTACGGCCTATTCGCAATGGTGGGCCGATAATTAAAACAACCGATTAACCATGGATACCATGCAGGATGGGCACGACATTATCGAGACAAAGATACGTTAAACCAGACTGGTTATAAATGGGTTGGATAATCAATTCACAAATGAGGAACTACGGAATGAAATACAGGCGTTAAACCCTGATGCTGGGAGTAGAGAAAAAATGGAGCTCTTTCATGCTAGACGAACAAAAACCCGAAAATGATTACACATTATTGAGGTAAATGGAAGCATGTATAAAAGATCAGTTAACAAATACATCAATATAGCAGTGGCGGATCCAGAGACGATTCTTGGGGGGGGGAAATTGAATTTATCCTTCGATTTGGGGTTCAAACTTATTATTGCGAGAGAAATACAGTACAAATTATGAAACAAAAATTATCAATTCCAATTTTTAGGTAAACAAAGTGGTTATATTCGAAAAGTCAACCATATGCATGCATTACAGAGTGGCTCATTTTATTAGAAATTCAAACAGAAAAATGCTTTTACATTGCGTGTTTCATAACGCTAAACGATGGCTGCCAAGTTTTGCGAATCTTTCAATGACTTCTTCGGCGGTGATTTCGATGTCATGATGCGTATGAAGCAACGCTAATCCAACTAGTCTTTCTTGAAGCATGGTCGTCCTAAGCCATGTTTTAATGCGGCGAAGATAAGAGAAAGATCGTTCAGAGCTCGCGTTTGTTACGGGAAGTGTACATAATACTCGGAGATAGGGGTGGATTGTTGGGAATATGTCGACATCACATTTTCTTAATGTTTCCAGTGCAGAAGTTGGAATTTCGCTGCCTTCAACTTTTTGTTGCTGCTGTCAGTGACTTTGCCAGTAGCTCAATTCACCTTTGAATTTAAATTTTTGTACGCTTTTGTCATCATCCAGAATATTCCCGAATCTTTCTATCAAGCATCCGATTAGATCATCAATTTCGTTTTCTTTTAAAAGACTTGCTTTTTCTGGGAGCAACACACTCAATTGGTAACCATCCAAAACTTCTTGTGAAAAACGAGCTTCCAAATCTTCTTTGATGGTATCCAGCAGAGGTATGTAGACAGAGACCCTGTAGTAATCTTCGCAAGTTTTCACGTCGTAAGTTTCGCGTTTCGTTTGCCAACCACATGTTCTCGGTTTCGCTTCGTCAACATCGAGTTTTCCCGCCATTTTCTTGGCATCTGAATAAATCAGTCGGAATATTTCATCAACTTTTTCCCTCTTTTTTCCGAACGTGGCAAGCAACGTCCTAATCATTTTTGATGCCTTTGCCAAATCTATTGCTTCCTTCTGAAGAACGACGCTAAGCGAATGGGTGAGCGATAGAATGTCGCTAAGACAGAAGAGCCCGACGATAAATTCGAACTTGCACAAAGCCGATATGAGAATTGTTGCTTTGCCTGCTGTTTCTCTCTTCTTCCTCTGTTCTTCTTCCACAGCATCGTGTCTCTCTACCCATCTTGTTTCACACAACTGGACAATTTTTTCCACCAAGTATCTTTGCTAATACAGTCACACGTTTTGGAAATGAGTTCTTGAAGAATTTGTCGACTTCTCGTATGGCACTGGCAACGTTTTCGATTAATCGTACTTTCACTGACTTTGAAATAGTGTTGTTGAGTTTGTGCGAGAAACACGGAGTCATGACAGCATTTTTTGCTTCTTTCCGAACTTCGTTGACTGCTCCGATATCTGACAGCATGACCGCACATCCATCAGTCCCTATCGAAGCGCATTTGTCCATTCGGAGATTCATTTTCTTCATGTCTCCAAGAACAAGCCCCCGATGGCAGATCCAGTTAGAGACAATTCTTCGTCGGTTCGGTCATTTTTTCCAGCAGTCCTGTAAGCCATTAATCCATCTTCATCCTCGCTTTCTTCTGATTCTGTGCCCTCCGCGAGAGTATTCTTCGAAAGTTGACCGAATGCGTCCAAAAAAGATACAAAGTCTTCTCGTATGCATGCTTCGCCAGGAGAAAAATCGACGTATCTGAGTACAACGCTAATCTGTAACGAGAAACATCATTCTTCTGTAAATTTCTGTTCATTTTCTTGGGAACAACCTCTATCCGATAGTTCAGACAATGGGCATCAATTATTATTATTAATAATTGGCAGGATTAAAGTATTACCTGAGCTTTTCCCGACAGATCTGGAGATTCATCGAAAACAATCGTGTAAAACTCAGCACGAGCCACTCGTTGCAAAATGTTGTCCAGTATCTCTGCCCTGCAGCATTCAATTAGTTGGTTCTGAATCGTTTTACTGGTATAGGTCGCTCTTGAAGATGTGGTCCCAAGGTGATGCTCCAGAGTTGTGTCACCTGAATCGATTCTGAATCTCAGCAAAGCCCTGAAATTCCCTTCGTTTTGCACGGGCGTTTTATTTTTTTGAATATCTCCGTCATCTCTATGCCCACGAAGTGGAATGTTCTACTTTCCGCAAAAAATGACCGTTTTCGCAATGGGGATGAGTCGTTTTCTGTTCTCTTGCGTTTCCGAAAGATGGTTTTCGTCGAGAAGATTACGGACGCTTCGTTGTGGATTGTGATAGTTTCTCACGAAGTCCTTCCCAGTTGCCATTGCATTCTTATAGTACATATTTTGAGAATGAATTTCTAACACACCCTTGATCCCAACCAAATTTTTGACATCAGTCAACGGCTGCGTGATATGTACCCCAAGCGGAGTATTCCCCCGATAACCTCCTTGATTTCGAGGCGTAAACCATGGACAATATTTGCAGAATAGCCCTTTCTTCACGTCAGGTAGTACGAGCCACTCTGCATGAGAATCCAAGTGTTTGGAAGAGACGTAGTGTTTTATTTCTTTGTCAGAAACAACTCTCGACGAAAATGGGAAAGTATAATTTTTTGGAGGAGTCCAGGGATTTTCAAGTAAAATTTGTTTCACGTGATCGTCAATTTTTTGTCCCACGAAATTACCAACATCATTGGAAATGTTTACAGCAATGGTAGAAACTTGCACAATGTCGGAGTTTCTGGACGAAGACGGTGTTTCGCTGCCCGAATTGTCAATGCCTTCATAATGTTTAGGTGAACTGTGCGTCACTGCACGAGGAACCTCGTTTTCTTCTCGATGTACTGTCGCAACATCTTCATCTTCATCTAGTTTTCTTTTTTTCGCAGTTGCAGAGTAAAAGTAGTCCGAGATGGACTTTTGTCGAGATGACTGTAAAAAAGGAATTATAAATATAAATTCAAGTTTCAATACTAATCATTCCGTCGGTTTGAAATAATGAGTGTATCTAGGTATAATATGAGAATATGAATTATGAAACGTATAGATTTTAAAAATAAAGAAAATGACGTCGAAAATAATGTCGAATGACTTTTTTTTCGAAATTCTCATTCTACGAGTATATTGAGATTCCTGAAGTTTGTTACGGAACACCAAGTTAAAACACGGGTTCTATATGCAAAATTGGCTACTGCTATTGTTGAATGAGCAAACCTAACCTCAATTTTTATGTAAACACTCGTTTGTATAATGTCAGTAAAATTTCACCACGCACAAAAATGAACAGTAAAATCGAAACAACATCGATACTTACCATTTTTTGGCGAGATAAACGGATTTAAATAGTACCAATTGTACTCAAGACTTCGACTCTTTCTCGATTCAGAATTTAGTACTTCCGCTGTGCGTCGCCCAGAAAAGGGTTAAATAAATTTAGGCAGGTCATATAATGCAATTTATGATAGTATCTTGTTGCGATTTCCATAGCGTATTTGGTGAGAAGAGTGCACTGATCTATACTACACACTGGATAGGTGACGCGTTTAAACTACACGGCACCACTAGATGCATTTTGTAAGAGGATCTGCGACATAATGTATGCGTTTTGATTGGCTGACGACTATCAGCTAGCCGAAACCAATGATATGTATGAAAGTGCGGATAGGGTACATGGTTAAAATGACAGGGCTCCAAACGAACTATTTTGTATGAGGAGCTGACAAATTGCTTTTACTTTTCTAAAAATTAATCATAATTTTCAATTATATATATCATTTCATATCTAATTATAGCATATATATGATACTAATTGAAAAAGCGCCTCTAAATCCGTACTTTATTGAATTGATTTCAATGACACTTCATAAGACGATTCGAATTTCGCACCATTCACATTTCAGAATGCAAAAATTCCTCACGCAACATGGCGCTCAAAGTGTCCCATCGCTGTTATAGGCAGAAGCTAGCCGTAGCCTATCCAGTGATAAATAGAGATCAGTGGAAGAGTGTCACTGTTGTATTTTCATTTTTTTATTGCAAAAATATTTTTCTAGCAAACAAGTGAAATTTTCAGGTTCTGCGGTTCCAAGGGGGGGGGGGGGGGGAAATTTCCCTAATTTCCCCCCCCGTGGATCCGCCACTGCAATATAGATTATGAGGATAGATTACGAGATGCTTTAAGTGCCAAAAATATAACCATAAGACGTCGTAATTTGAAGGAGAACAAATCTATGTAAAATTTGGGGGGAAAGCATGAGCTCAAGAAATGCAAAAGCGCACATGAGAACTGTTGCAATTGTATGGGTAATAATAATAACGCTGATCACTCACACAGAGCAGACTCGTGGGAGTGCCCAGAGTATCAAAGAAGTATTGTAATTGCTAGGAGGAGTACAGACTGCAATTTTGATGATGATTGTTAATCATAAAACTCAATCAAGCGCCAAATTAAATATCTTTTATGCCAATATAAGAAGTCTACGACACAAGTTGAGTGATATTCAAATTTATCAAGCCCGGATAGACAGGGTTTTGTTTTTAGTACAAAACCCTGAATAGGAATTAAATGTTAACTTTATTTTACCAATGTATCCCATACAATTGACTTATTCTTAACTTTGTAAGAGGATTTTTACAACAAAACAAGTAATTTTAACTTCAAAATTGTGATCTATCTCTAAGATAAATACAAAAGAAAATTATATGTACCTATCCTTGAAGTAAAGATTCTTTTTTAATAGTCGTGCAACTAAAACCCATCATGCAGAAAATTTGTATTTAAATCATATGAAACTATTTTCACTAAGAAACCAAAATAAATAATATTAAATAAATAACAAATTTTTGAGTACTAATTATATAAAAAAAATTATATATACTCGTATATGTATATATATATATATATATATATATATATATATATTTATATATATATATATATATATATATATATATATATATATATATTTATATATATATATATATATATATATATATATATATATATATATATATATATATATATATATATATATATACAAAGTGCGTTCCAAAATAAACGAGACTTTAGTCATAAAATTTTTTTGGTGGCACCATCTGTGAATGAGATTACATCCCTCTTGACTTTCAGTGAAAGTTTGGTGACATTGAGTTCAATGGAAGCGAAGTTATTGTGTCTAAAGCAGTGGCGGCTCTAGCATATGTGCACAGGAGCACGTGACCTCCTGAGAAGGAAGTAGAAAAGCATAAAAATGTATTCAGCAAGAATCATTCAGAGCGCCAACCCTCAACTAAGTTATCAATAGTAATGTCTTTAAAGTGAATGACGGGCCTCCCAGATGAATTCTCCAAAGAAAATCAACTCATATGTTCACTAGCCTGATGGAATTTTCCTCCATTCTTTGTGCTCAATTTCGTTTTCCTCGTTCGCATCCGAGATAGTCTTATGAACATGAGTATGTCGCGATCGCACGTGCACCTAATTTTGGTTTTTGGGGGGTTAAAAGTATTAGGAGTGCTAACCATAATTTGTACTGCATTCGGCGCACGAATTTAGAGTGCTCCATCAGTTCAAATCTTTGTAATTCTTAGCATTACTTTGGGCTGCCAATCGAAAATTTACAAAAAATTAATTATGGATTGTGAAAAATGTTGCGTTAATTTATTTAGAGAAAACTTTAAACAACTTTCCTTAGATGAAAAAATCAAGTTTAGAAATCTCGGAAGACCAATTCCTAAAATTGAAATCCTCCAAGTGACGAACTCGAAATCGAGACAGTTCAAGCGCGAATTTAAACCGGAAACATATGAAAAAACAAAGTGGATTTGTGGATGTGCAGTGACAAACAAGTTATTTTGTTTTACGTGCGTTTTGTTCGGTAGTAAAAGCTCAGATTCTAGTTGGACAAAAACAGGTGTTGACGATTTGAGCCATCTTGCTCAAAAAATTAAAAAGCATGAGAGTGCAGCATCTCATATCAATGCCCAACTAGACTTCAACTTACTAGGTAAGCAAGATATTAGGCAACAACTTGACAGTGCTTATAGACGCAGTATCGAACAAAACAACGAGCAAGTGCGGAAAAATCGGTATGTTTTATCTAAAATCATAGACTGCGTAAAATTTTGTGGAGTATTTGAGCGCCCTCTTCGAGGTCATGACGAGACGCAAAAGTCACTAAGCCCAGGAGTTTTTCGTGGCCTCATAAATTTTACTGTTGAATTGGATACAGCTTTGAAAGACCACATAGAAAAAACTACCGTTTTCAAAGGTACTTCAAAAACAATCCAAACTGAATTGTTGGACTGCATGTTGGAAATTATGCAAGAGACCATCAAGAAAGAAATACTCTGTGCTGACTTTGTATCTGTGATTGCTGATGAGACCACAGATGTGTCTTCCATTTTTCAAATGTCAGTAGTTTTTCGGTATGTTCTTCAAGATGGTAGTCCTGTGGAACGTTTCTGGTCGTTTTTAAACCCTAATGGGCACGATGCTGTCAGTTTGGCGGAAGCTATTCATGGAGTCTTGGAAAAACTGGTCAACAACCCCGAAAAGCTAATTTCGCAAAGCTATGATGGTGCCAACGTTATGTCTGGACAAACTGGGGGTGTTCAAAAAATTATATAAACGCATTACAAATATGCATTTTATATTCATTGCTATGCCCATCAGTTAAATTTGGTTTTATCTCAAGGTGCAAAACAAAATCAACAAGTACGCGTTTTTTTTCTAATTTGAGTGATATAAGTAATTTTTTTTCGAATTCTCCGCAACGAGTAGCCATTTTAGACGCAATTGTTGGTCGTCGAATACCACGTACTTCCAACACAAGGTGGAATTTCAAAAGTAGAGTTGTTACCACTGTATATCAAAATAGGAATTCCTTAATTGAGTGCATGGAAGAAATAAAATCAACTTCAAAGCAGACTCTAACTATCAATCAAGCATGTGCAATATCTCGTATGCTTCAAGATCCTGTCTTTCTATTTTGGCTGACCATCTTCAGTCGTATAATGCCACATTGCGATATTTTATACAATCAGTTACAGAAAATTAGTATAGATGCAGTTGGAATCCAAGAATGCGTGATGAGTTTTAAACAATCTATTCAAAATGAAAGAAATAATATTGAAAATATTCAAGATGAAATCCCTACAGAAATGACTAGTGCTAAAAAGCAAAGAAAAAATGACGATCCATACATTACGCAAATTGTAGCAGCCAAAGAAATTTGTGATTCAATCATAAGCCATGCTATTGATAGGTTTGCTTTCACAAATCATTTAAGTGCTTCAAATCTTTTCTTAGCGAAAAATTTTCTTCAGTTCGCAACAGACTTTCCGATCAACTATTTAAATAGTTCTGTCGAAGCTTATCCATTTTTAGATGCAGTCAGGCTACGAACGGAACTTGAAATCATATATAAAAGGCCTGACTTCAGGAATTTATCAGGTGCCGTTAATCTTCTCAAGTTTATAAAAGAAAACTGCCTTGAGAATTTATTTTATGCCACTTCTCAGCTTTTGAAACTCATAGTGACTATCCCTATGACAACCGCTGAAGCAGAGAGGTCTTTTTCGACTCAAAAAAGAATTAAAACATTTTTAAGACCAACGATGAGCCAAGACAGACTTACTGCGTTAGCAATGCTTTCAATCGAAAAAAAAATTATTGCAGGAATCGCAAAATTTTAACGACATGGTAATCGACAAATTTGCCGCTAAAAAAGAAAGAAGATTGGATTTTACGTACAAGCACTGCACTTGAATTACTTGTTCATTTGTTTTTGTACACCTTTTTTTTTTTTTTTTGTAAAATATTATTTCACTTATTTTCAATATTTCAATTATTAAAAATTACTTATAAAGATTCATTATAATGAATAAAATAAAAATTGTGCTTAAATAGCAAAAACTGTATTTTTTCATGACATTTTATTCTAAATTAAATTCGTATTCGAACTGCTACGCAATTCTATGTATCTTGAAAAATTCGCATGTCAAAGGTAAGAAAAATGGAAGGCAAGATGAAAACGAAATAATATGAAATATTTCATATTGACTCGGAAATGTGGTAATGACTTGTGTAATGAGGTACAATTACATTGTAACGCTAACTTAGTTTAAAGCCCTTCTGATTGTAGCAACTGCTATTACTGTGAACTGTGAACCCCCCGGTTACAAACGCACGAGCCGTCACTGGTCTAAAGTGACAGTATGTTTGTGTAATCTGTACAAAAATGAGAACAGTGGAAACAAGAAACTAGTACGAACTCTAAAATTTTCCAATACAACAAGCTGATATCGAAATATTGATCGTAAACATTCAAGACATCTACCGGAACGAAAATAAGCTTAGTGTACATCAATAATACATGTTGCTGGCAAGGCCAAGATGACAGCTGATTAAGTTCGCCACTTCACCGCGCGGACAGCAAAGCGTTGCTATCGCTAATGATCCATTTAACATTAGTTTTAGTTAGTCATTGTTAGGATGTTATTAAGAATAGACTCGTTAAGTATTTATATGGTTTTTTTCTTCAATCAATTTCCTTTGTCCCTTAAAATTTAGTTTATCAACAACGACAAACACTACATTGGTGCCCCTAAGTGAAATAGCAACGCGCAATTATATAACAAGTTGGGTAGACAGACCTATGCTCATGTCAGAAGGGTTTTGTACTCATTTTACAAAATGCAGTAACCAGTAACGAATAAAATCAAGAAACATGTCATGTTTGAGGATCATACTATTATTAGCAGAGTTGAAAGAATTTTGACTTCTGAGGTATTTGTTATAGTTATACCCACAAATATTTCCCTTGATAATTATTTCAGATTTTTTAAGATCACGGGTGTGCATTCGCGAGGGAGGAAACACATTTTTCATGTATTTCTCCCCCCCCCCCCCCCCCTATGCCCCACAGAAGCAAAAACTGTCGGTTTAAAAACTGTTTTGAAAAACTCTCACAGAGAACTTTCAGTTGATACTAATATCGACTACCTTTCATGAAATTTTTTTTCAGGGGCCACTCCTCTGTACTGTAATCATCGATTCATGGCCTGTTTTTTAGAATCTTAGAATGGTTACAAAGCCCTTTTGCTAGGAGCTCTCTCCTGCCTTTCCGACTTGTTTCAATTGTATATACTCATCATCATGATACCTATCATTCCTGAAATTTTCATGCAAATCCTAGCAAAGCTGTAGTTTCTAAGTTGGTAAAAAGCGCATATGGCTCCATAGTCATATCTTTCCATAGTAATACAGGGCATATTGTTCCATAGTACTACAGGAAAATTCAAATCGCTATAACTTCGTTAAATACTATTCGATCTTTATGAAACTTTCAGGAAAAGTCAACCTTATAAATAGTCATCTTTTTGCTAAATTTTATCGAGTTTAAGGGTACCGCTTAGATTTTATTCAAGAAAACATAAAATCGATAAATCATACTATTACTAACAAAGTTGAGTGAATTTCGACTTCTCATGTATTTGTTGTTGTTGTACTCATTAAGGCCTACATTCGTGATTTTTTTCAGATTTTTCGGATGGAAGGTGTCCAATCGCGAGGGGGGGGTACGCGAAAAGTTCATACATTTCCCCTTCCCCTGCCCCCCTCGGTACTCGCAAGGCAATTTTAAGACTTGTTTTGCAAGGATCTTGTTGAGACCTTTCCAATGACACCCTACTCGACTACCAATGGTGAAAAATTTTTTTTGGGGGGTCACTTTCCTATATGGGGAGACCCCCTTAAACCCCTTTGAAAATTTTTTCCACCATTGAACTTTCAAGAGGTCACCACTTCTGACCTTTCCACAAAGTTTCATGGCTGTAGCTTCTATAGTTTCGGAGAAAAAGTGCTGTGACATACAGACGGACGGACGGACGGACGGACGGACGGACGGACGGACAGACGGACAGACGGACACAGGTCGTGATTGCAATAGGGTTTTGTATTTTAGTACAAAACCCTGAAAAACAGTAAAGAATCACTTAACGACTCGCAGAACCCATTTGTTCCAAATCTCAAGACTAGTTCGTGAATTATCGACGCCATAATAAATATGAAACTACCAACATTTTGGACGCACCAACTGACGCTTTGGTTCAAGCAAATAGAGGCAAAATTCCAATTCAACCGGGTAACATCCGATGAAACGAAACTCAACCTAGTTATATCATCATTTAAATGCCAAATATAAGATGACGTGGCGGATGTTATAGAAAATCCATCGTCCGACAGATGTAATTACAACGGATTAAAACAGCAATTGATTTCCCGCTTCTAGGCATCAAAGGTGAATAAATTGTCATGCTTTCTGATAGAAATTGAGCTAGGTGACAAAAGGCCGTACCAAATTTATAGAGAAATGAAGTCCCGTGCTACAAGCCCATTAACAGACGACGCTTTGCGGATTCTATGGCTTCGGCGAATACCAGCTCGAGTGCGCGCCATTTTGGTTGTTTCTGCACAAAAAAAATTGATTGCCTAATGGAAATGGGAGGCAAATCGATTGCATAATTTATTTCTTACCCACAAATCGCAGCTTTCGAAAAAATGGAACCGGAAAATTAATTGGAAACAAGACTAAGTCAATTAGAAAAAGCAATTGCTCAATTACTCGTAAACAGTAATTCAAATCGGAGTAGGAATAGGTTGAAATCACGTTCAGTGTTATTTTTATGCGCCATTCGGCGAAAAAGCGCAAAAGTGTATCATCGGACCAATGCACCCACCTTCAGTCAAATCATTTCTATGGAGAAAGCGAAGTTTATCTTCAAATGTCTAATTTCCAGTGGATCGGAACGAAGCCCCTTTATAAAAGTATCACAAATAAATCCATATAATTCAAGAAACGCCAACGATTTTGTAATAAATTACGCTAGAACTGATCGACTGAAGAACGATGCTTCCAGAAACAGTGAAAAACGTAAACTCATTATTGGTTTTTAAGAAAAGACTTAAGGAATATCTAATAAATTCAAATTAATGATAAGTCCGGAGGATTGAAAATGCAGTATCTTAGGGCATTTTAGACCCTAACGTCGAGATACTTAAAAACAGCTAGTTTTTATAAACTCAGAGTTTTTTTTACTGCGTCGTATTGTAATATTTTTTTTTTTATCTCTGAGAACATTTTACGAACCGGGCTAGACTAGCAGGGAAGGAGTACTTCACAGCATTTGGTGTGCCCCTTATACCGATGTTTTAGCATTGCCTGGAGGCACACGTAGGTGTCGACGTGTGAAGTGCAGATCGCACGAGCGTTATGCGATGATGAAAGAGTGATGGAGAGAGTGGTAGGGACTGGAGGTATTTAAAAAAAAGTGTCGTAAAATGTGCTCCTATACAAATAATTTGGAAACTTGAGTATGTCGCCATTGATGAGTACGGGCAATGGTGACGAGAACAGTTCACATAGAGTATTAGTGCGTGATAAAATTTGGGAATACTTTTCCTCATCGATAATGCTGTATCGCTTACGTCAGCTATAAAAGCCAACAGCCAAAAACAACTAAAAACTCTATGCTACAAATGGCTCAGTAATTAAAAAGTATGGAGGAAAACTCCTGAAAGTGAATTTCGGTTTACGTCGTCCATTTCCTTGTTTTTTTTGGAATCGCTGATGTTGCGCGACCCACTTTTTGTGTGGACTTTTTATAATCTTTCAATTGACATTAAAAATAAAAGAATTATCGATGGAACGACATGGTTGTATACGATGGCAGCGAGTACGACATCAGATGGGGTATGTTTGTCTATAGTGAGAAATAACGAAATAATACAAAGCCTTCTAAGAGAACTCCCAACACTCACTGCATCAGCGAGTTTTGTGAAACCCACTCTCATTCAGTACTGTACCACATCATCACTAATGGACCAACAGTTGCCAAAAAAGTGAGGAGACTCCATCCCGACAAATATGCAGCAGCGTAAACCGAATTCTACTATATGATTTCAAAAGGGATATGCCGCCTCTCGAAAAGTGCACGGGCCACTCTATTACATATAGTACCCAAAAAATCTGGGGGATGGAGAGCGTGCGAAGATTACAGGTGCCTCTACGCTATCACATGCCCTGATTGGTATCCAATAAAAAACATTTAGGATGTATGAACACAGCTCCATGGAAAAGTGATTTATAGCTGATTGGATAGCACCAGAGCATACCATCATAGCCCCATTGTTCCCGAAGTCATAAAAAAAACAGCCGTAATAACACCGTTCGGACAATTTGCATTCTGCGTAATGCCGTTTGGACTATGAAACATCATTTCAAATGTTTTTGGATACCGCTCTTCGCAGTTTGGATGATGTATTCGCGTACCTGGATGATATTCTGATTGCTTCGACAAATATGGTGGAACATCAAAATATTACACAAGAAGTATTCAAGCGACTGAGCTCCTGCGGAGTATGCCTTAATCTCAATAAGTGTGTGTTTGGTGTTTCATAAATGGAAAGTTTCGGGATATGTCATATCAACAACTGGAATAAAAACCCTACTGGATAAAGTGAAGGCCATCTTTAACGCACACAAGCATATAAATTTACTTGCGCTTCGGCAATATCTGGGAATGCTCAAGTTCAACCGCAGATTTATAGCTAAAAGAGCACAAAATTTAACTCCCTTGAATAACTTTTTGAAGGACAGTTGAAAGAATGACACGTGACCAGGTCAATGGGACGAAGAGCCTTGTTAAGCTTTTTTCAAATTCCTAACTACCTGGGGCGAGTTTTGTTGGGCGTAGCACCAATATACCCACTTGTATATCTTCGGTGCGTACGTGAATCCACTCGATTCACCTAGAATACTTAAAAACTCCACTGAACTCCACTCTAGGGCTTCCCTAATGAAACGCACAAATTTTCAATTAAACATATTTATTTTTTCTTCAGAATACATTCAGTTATTTTGGTTTTTTGATGATTACGGGTGCCTCCCGTTTACGGCGCTTCTCTGCTTTAAAATCCAACTCCAGTGCTTTAATTTTCCTTTTAAATGACTCCCGCTCCGCTTTAGTTACAGCGAGACGTCACAATCAGTGCAAAATTTCTACTCTAGTGGCGATATTCCACAATACGCCCACCTCTTTGCCGCTTCTCTTCCGCCTCGACCACAGACTTATCAAGTGGCTTGACCAAGGATGAACGGTATTCCTCGATAGTGATTGGCTTTGGACCCACTCTGGACGTCGCAGCAATTGCTTCCTCGAGCAAAGGATGGGGTTGTCCAGTCGCCTTACGTATGTCGGTCGTGGTGGCTGCTGGCAGTACAAGCCGGTCGTTTGGTTGCCGGTGGCGATTTGGCACTAATTGTAATATTCACACAATCGCTGATGTTGCGTGGCACTTGCAAGGCCGTGTTGGTCGTAGAGTCACCGGTGGTTGAGTTGAAATCACGTTAACATTCCTGAGCAAAATGCCTTAGAAAAACTATTGCTCGTGCAAGAGCCTTGAGCAAGGCAAGTAACGCTGCATGGATCCAGGCTGGTTGACTAGCTGGCTGATGTGCGTAAGGTTATCAGTACGGCTGCTTGGGTCCGGGCTGGTTGACTAGGGGGCTGATGTGCATCACAGGTTAACAGTAGAGCTACTTAGATCCAGGCTGGAACACTCTTGAGTTCTGTCAGTCTCGGTCTAAATGCCTTGAGACGGTTCTAATCGGGCAGAAGTCTTTAGTAGGACAAGTGTAGCATCGAGAGTGATTCGGCTGTTCATGTCCATGGACATTTATACAAAAATAATGCTTACTTCAACTTTACCTTTATTGCCAATCAATTGCATTTCTTATTGGGTGCATTTACCTCTTTGCTTTGTCAACTAAAATAACGATTAATATTAATGATAAATTAGGGCAGCGGATTGTTTGGGTAATTTTCACGTGGTGAAATATCGGTGACTAGTAACTATGCTTAAGCTTTCCGAGAAGTGATTTTATAAATGTACTCTTTGAATTTACCCCAGCTTTGTGGGTTGGTCAATGCCAAGCCAACTGGACGAGCACGAAGAATATGGCATACTCACGCATATACTTACTTCTCAAGCTTTTACGCATGATGCAGTGTACCTACGAGAACCAATGTGCGAGGCGTTAGCAATGCTCCAGACATTGGCCGAGCCTAATGTCTCGGCATTTTATCAGATCACCACAAACCGGGTTTGAAGAAAGCAAGAACATTTTACCAAACGCCACTCTAGCCCACCCAAAAGATAATGCTGAATTAAATCTGACAACAGATGCCTCGGACAAGTTTAGTGAATAGGTAGATAAAAATGTCCGTTCAGGACTGCAGCGATGGTCTTGCACGAATCAAATTACTGAACAGGCTGTACAATTATTTTTAATTTATTTTATCTGAAGAAAAAAAATACCATACACTAGAGGAGTAGCAGGCGGAAGACGTAAATAATCGGAAAAAAAACACTACACTACTTTTTACCGTCCCTTTATAAATTGAAAATTAAAAAAAAAAAAACCAAACATGTGAAATAATATATAAAATCATGCAAATAATAAATTTCAATAAAGAACAAAATTAGAAAACAATTGGAAAAAATTAATAATTTAAAAGAAAAATAACAAAGGGTACTTACCCACATCCTCACGAGCGCTCGCTGACGATAAGGTGAGTTGCTTATAACTAATAAATTAACGTATAAACGCCACAATATGCGAAATGTGATTTACTACTTTTCGTGTACCCGGCATGAATCGGATTTTTCCCATAATCAGTCAAAACGACTTTAGCAACGAACACCATTAATCTCAACTTTAGGTCCATATAACATTAGATTAAACCGCCTTTAGGAGACTAATGCCACAACAAACTAGTCCGTTTAAGCTATTGGCACACGTTAACTGTTTTCCTATGAGCAAAAACCTGGACATCGCAATGTTGCTCTAAATTTCTTATTGATGATCACTTCCTGCAACTAACGCTAAATTCTACGATTGCGATCTCAAAGCTCAAACGCATCAATAACGTGCAAACGATCATTTCATATGTTTCCGTCGTTCCCATACACAAACATAAGAGTCCGCAACATCTAAGTAATGTATCTTGCTTTCAAGCTTCCATGCCAGAATTGCACCGGTACTATCTGCTATTACAATACGCTGTTTCCTCTTGGTCGTGTTTCCTAGCCGGTCTGAGTCGCGTAGCATCATTCAAATCATCTGATTAAACAGCTTTGACGCGAAACGTCAACTTTGCATTCCTCTTCAACTGAAATTTAATTCATCGGAGAGCAAGTCGTGGCAATGCACAAATAAGAAAAGTGAACTTAAATGAAGCAGTGGGAATCGAATTTGCAGTTTACACCTAGGTGAACTTCGATTTGCGCTGATCTATCAAATATCACCAAATACCACTATCGTCATATCACCGCCAGGAGCAGCCTCATTACAGATGACCAACATTAGAAATTATCCATTTGAATTATTTGCATGCTGTTGTACTCGAATCATCACAAGAGCACAATGAACGTGCGTGATTAATTTCGATAGTTCATTTATTTACAGACGGGAAACGAAAATTCGTGTGGAGGTTGATTGAATGGCGTCAATATTGCCATTTGTTTGCGTCGCCCTAACTTCTCACCTTTATTTGCTGACTAATTTTCTTCACTCAGCACTTGCACAAACGATTGTCGAGAAATCACTTTTTAAACGTATATAAACTCAAATGCCGCTTTTCTCGTTTTTCGCCATTGTCTTTCACGTTAAAGGCAAGAAGGTTTTCAATATTCTGCCCATTCTCCACGGATACGCGACTTGAACTACCCCGCGATTTCCAGCGGACCCCCCGTTTCAATTCCGTCCAAAACTTGTCTTCTTCTGCATCCCGTGCCTAGGGTGAATTCCCATCAGCTGTCCACCCAGCTAAACTCGAATGTAATCCATCATATAATGCACCGTTGTTCTGCACTTAATCAGTGTTTCCACCTCCAAAATTGCAATGGGCAGAATTAAATTTTTAAAAACCAAAATTTACCTGAAGTAGGAATATATTAAATGAACAAAACAAATTTAAATGAAGTAAGGAAAGTTAAATGAAGTGAAGAAAATTAGATGAAGTAAGAAAATTTAAACGAAGCAAGGAAAATTTAAATGAAGTGAAGAAATTTAGATGAAGTAAAGAAATGAAATTTTTAAATAGTAACAAAAATTAAATTTCCTGAGAAATATAATTAAAGGAAAGCGTTTAAATTTACTTTGGAGGAAAATTGATATGAAGTTGCATTTAATAATAATAAGAAGAAGAAAAACTATTCTACAAATTATAATTACAGGGGAAAAAAATTACATATTTCTTTTAAACCTTCCGTTACAATTTTGGATAGGAGATAGGAGGGCTTTCGAGCAGTTTGCTAGTATAACTGCTCGATTGTTACGCAAGGCAATAGGAGCCGTTTTAGAACAAGTCAAAGAAGGATTTCGCCACCCTCTTGGATTCTTCCCAAGGAAATTACGGGCACCACAGACAAACTACAGTGTATATGACCGCGAATTGCTTGCGATTTACGAAGCAAGTAACTACTTCCTTCACATGCTCGAAGGAAGATATTTTGTTGTGCGCACAGATCATAAGCCTTTAATTTTTGCCTTCCGACAGTGATCAGATCGAGCATCGCCGAGGTGAAGTCGTCAATTGAAGCTCATCGCGCAATTCACCACGGAAATTGTTTACGTGAAAAGTGATGACAACGCCGTCGTGAATTTGCTATCAAGATTAAACGCAATTGGCAAGAAATCCGTCATAAATTTTTTGGAGCCTACATTATTGGAAGATGAATGAAGAAAGGATTCAGAACCTCAAGAATTGTTAACAACACCGACATCATTAAATTTGCAAAAACTTAATTTACATAAGGCTTCGATTCACTGTGATATTTCCACAGGAACTATTTGTCCATACATTCCGGCAACTCTAAGGAAACAAGTTTTTGAATCGATTGTCATATCCAAGCGGAAGAGCAACAGCAAAACTAGCATGCCAAAAATACGTCTGGCCAAGCATCGCTAAAAACATGCGCCACTAGTCCAAAAATTTTCAACAATGCCAACGTGCGAAGATTAGCCGACACGTTTCAAATCCTTTTCTTCAATTTGCAGATACTGATAGCTGACTCGAACATATTCACTTGGGTGTAGTGGGACCTATGTCACCATGTCAAAATTAATGGTATTTGGTTACCATCATCGACAGATTCTCTAGATGGCCCGAAGCAATCCTTATTTCTGAAATATTAGGAAAAAATGTCATCACAGCCGTTTACACGCATTGGAATTGCCATGTTGGTGCAGCGTAAATTATCAGAAGGGAACATGGATCATAATTTGGATCGGTGATCTTCCATGCTTTAAGCCAATTAATGGGTGCATCATGAATCCGCACAACGGCATTTCACCCAACCTCTAATTGTATGATCGAGCGGTGGCATAGCTCACTCAAAGCAGCCATAATGTGCCATGAAACATCCAGATGGGTGGAAACTATACCAACGGTGCTGCTAGGATTGCGAGTAGCTTACAAAGAGGATATCAATGCTTCAGCTATGCAAATGGCGTATGCCACAACTCTTTGATTGCCGGGAGAATTCCTCTATGAAGCAGAGATGTCAAACGACTCGATTGACTTCCTTGAAAAATTTCGAGTTGATATGCAACAACTAAGGGCCGTGCCAACATCACATCACCGTCAGGATTGTGCACTTGTATACAAAGATTTGTATACCTGTACGTACGTTTTTCTTCGTCCAGATATATTTCAATGATCATTAACAGCACCTTACACCGGCCCGCATAGAATAGTTGAACGAATTGCAGATCATTTATTCAAGGTTAAAGTTGGAGAAAGGGAAACAACCCTATCAAACAAACGATTAAAACCAGCATTTTTTAAAAATGACATAGACTCGAATACAAATACTGAAGTTGTAAAGCCTCTGCGAACAAACGGCAGGAAAGTTCAATTCAATGTTTAACAGTCGATGTACATAACGACATTACTCCGAGGGGAGTACTGTAGCGGCAACAATTTCAAACAAGGTGACACCACATGGACATCAGAGCGTTGCTATCACTTAGGAATAAACCCGTTAAGTTTTTGTTTAATAGTTTTCTTGAATCACTTCCCTTTGTCCCTTAATATTTAGCTTATCAATAACACTACAAAGAGGTTTTAGAATTAAATTCTTTCCCACGCTTTTGAGAAAGACAATTTCGCTGTACAAGCAAAAATAAAATATATAAACAGCGAAGCAGGCAGGGAAAATTCAAGTGACTAATTATCGTTGCTTTTTGCTGGTTGGCTTTGCCTAGCAATTTTTTGAAAACTAGTTGGCCTTGCACCTGGTTAAGTCTAGTTAGCTTAAGTGCCTAGACGTATTTTATTTAACTTTTCAGCTGTTTGGATTCGCCCAGCAGGGTCGTCTGAACGAATCCAATTGGCCTTGTGCCAGATAAAGTCTAGTTGGCTTAAGTGTCTAGACGTACTTTATTTAACCTTTCTGCTAGTTCGCTTTACCAAGCAGGATCGTCTGGAGGAAACCAATTGGCCTTGTATCTGGTTTGGTCTAGTTGTTAAGTGACTAGACCTTTTTCTACTTGCCCATTACTGGTTAGCCTGTTGGCGCAGGAAGCATAACGCTTTTCTGGTTTTCGTTTTGGCCCAGAACCCTGACCGCATATCTAAGTGCTCTTGTTGGCTATTTGCCTAGAACCCTTAGATGAAATTTGGCAGCGGCCCTTGTAATGGACCACCGAGCTGGCCCCAAGCCCATCAGCATCGCAGAATACCGCGCCTTGCAAAAGAAAAAGCCGCCCAACATAAAGGTGGTAGAATCCAAACCAGAGGCATTGCATGGTGGCTGGCACATTTACGGCGGCGCAACTGCGATGAAGAACAGCTGGCCAAGGTCGCACCGAATGCAGCAAAGCGCGAGGAATTCCGGCGCCTGGTCAGTGAACTGTAGCGGGAGTACTGGCGTCCCCAAATGGAACTTCAGAGACAGACCGGAAAAGTGAAGGAATCTCAGCAATGACACGCCGGACAGACAGCCCTCGACCAACGGGGCAACATCCCCAGGCAACCAGAGCGGCAACTGACACTTCCAACCTCGCAGCCAAAATCTAAGATCTGCCGCAGATTAGGGTCCTTAGTTCTTAAGTGTTAAAGTGTAAATGAATAGTGAATTTAATAAACTGACTTGAGAACTTAATGAATAATGAATGAAATGTGAACTGGATTGAGAACTTAATAAACAATGAATGAAATGTGAGCTTAATGATAATGAAATTTAATTAAATATGATTAAAATAATAAATAACCAATCTTTCACCGGAGTTTGGCAAGAGTCCGAGAAGGTTGAAGTTAAAATTAAGTGTGTTGGAGTGCAGACAAAAGGTTTATGGCTCGAAGACTAAAGCCATGAAGATAAAAATATAACAATTGCACACAAGCTTTGTTCCTCGCAAGTCATCTCCTGAATCGTTGATTTGTATTTCTTCTGCAATCATCATCTGAAATGAAAAGAAAAAACACCCAAAAGATCGTTGTTTAAGTAAACACAATGAAGTTACTTATCTGAAGCTGAAATCACGAATCCCGGTCACTTTTCGTTGATATTGTATACTTTATTTGGTCGGAACTTTACTACCGCACTTGTTGTACAAAACAATTACAATTATGACATTTAAAGTGAAATGTAAAAGTAAATGTCATTAAGAGATTACAATTCGGAATAGTAGATTTGAAAGCATCAGAATATCGTAACATTCACAATGACAATTATGGTAAATAGTTAGTGTTAATGCCCGTCCACACGATCAGTGGCGTTAGACTTAAGTGAAAATTTTATTTTACAAATCGTATTTGCAAAGGTGGATAATTAATTTCGTCACCTTATGTGACTAATATTGTTTGACTTAGTTGCTAAAATCATAGATGCATGCATGTCTCATGTGGCCACATTTTGCATCGCCACAGACGCGGGTGTCAGCAGTTTCGCGTGATGTTCGGATCATTTTGTTGACTTATACGCGTCAGCGAAACGATCGGAAGACACAAACACCACATTTGCATGCATGATGTGGCCACATGAACGCATTGCAATGCGAAACTAAAGTTCCTTTCCCGTACCAGACGCGGGCGTCAGCAGTTTCCGGGCATGGAATGCTTGTGGACGCTCAAGCGTCAGCATTTTCGTGCGTGGGAGCTGCTGGCGCCTTTTGCTCGGTGTGGGAAGGAAATCGTCAGTCGTCATCAGGTCGTCGCGTTGTATTAACTGAAATCGTATGTGATTTACTCCGCTGCACGTTCTGTCAAAATTTCTCATAACATTTATTTCATAATTCATTGTATTTAATAAATATAGAAAGCAATAAATTTTGTAACGGCAAAGGTATTCATTTTCATTAAAATATTAAAATTAATAGTAATTGACACGCTCGGTACTGAACTACCCAAAAGGCAACGTGCAATATTGCATAATGAAATATTAATTGAATTAAACTCAAATTATTGTGAAAGATTGCTGTTGGAAAAAATAAGTGACAGGAAGAGGCCAGGACAAAAGAGTCCTGACGCAGACATTTGGAGGCCCCGGCGAGATTAACACTCGCAATCTCGTCTGAATTTGGATTACCAGTGTCAAGTGGTGGTGGTGTTGTGCCGGTAAACGTGCCTGTCGTGCGTGCGTAAAATAAAATGGTTGATACGGAGGTCGTGTTCCGGGAGCTGAAGGTATTGGCCAGAGCTGTAGAAGCCGTAATCTCCAACTATAAGAAGGATTCGGCCAGCCGCAAACTAGATGTCGGCTACTATGAAGAGCGGCTTCGCCGTTTAGAAACTGCCTGGGAGGAATTCGAACGCAAGGACACCGAAGTTCGATCCTTACCCGAAATCACACCGGAACACGACTACTTCAAGGGCGAAACGTATGAAACGACGAAGATAAATTACGACACTTTTCAGAAGCACTTCCTCGAAAGGATCAACGCTCTAAAGGGCACGGCACTGCCAATGTCGCACCCACCCTCATCAGCACACGATAGCAATGACAAGCCTTCAGCCGCACTGGTCTCGGTACAGAAAAATGCAGTTTTCACATGCAAGTTGCAACGGTATCGGGCCTCGGCAGATTCACTGAGAACGACGATGGCTCGCCCAGAACCGCCAGAAAATACGAAGACTTAGTGTAAGGCTAGAGCGGAGCCGGTGCAGCGAGGCTGGCAACAATTGGATGAGCTTCATCAGCAAGTCAATGGATCCTGTGAGGATCCTGAAGCGCAGGGCTTTAATTTAGAAGAGCATGGAGGAGGACGTGCAGGACTGCATTGTTCGCTTGCAAGTAAAGGTCAACGCCACCACCGAAATGCCGCCCTCGTCTGTTACGCCTGCTGCGACTCCAGGCTTGGTGCTCCCAAAAATTGCTTTGCCCACCTTCAACGGAGATTACCTCCACTGGCGACATTTCCGGGATTTGTTTATGCAAATGGTGCATAACCAGCCGATGTCCGCGTGCCAGAAGTTTTGGTATCTGAAGGTTAACCTTACAGGAGAGGCTGGATCCTTGATCAGAAACTTTGCGTTGTCAGACGAAAATTATCAAACTGCCTGGAAGACACTTAATGAGAGATTTGACAATCGACGACTCTTGGTGTCGGCCCTCATCGACAAATTAATGGGGCAGCCATCTCAGGCCAGTGAAAAACCGTCAGCGGTAGCCATAAAGTCGCTGCATGACACCACACAAGAGTGTCTCAGAGGCCTGGAAAACCTCCAAATATCCACAAGGGATTGGGATCCATTGCTACTGCACATTTTGCTGCGAAAATTGGATTCGACAACGCATGCCCTTTATCAGAAATCTTTAGCTAACCCGCGCGAGCTGCCACCTTTGAAGGGTTTACTGGATTTCCCACAAGTGCGATTCCAGGCACTCGAAGCGCTTGGTAGTACGCCTAAGGACCCAGACCGCAATCACAAGAAGGTTACCAAAGCTACCGTGGCCGCCGTGGCTGCATTGCGATGCCCAAGGTGCTCGCAGGATCACCCGCTATACTGCTGCCCTGAGCTTCTCCAAGACAACGCTGTGAAAAGGCTAAACCTTGTACGTTTAAAGAAGCTATGTGTAAATTGCTTGCCGGCTGCGCGGCAAGAAGCTGCAAGGAGTGCGCCGGAAAACACAGTACCTTGTTACATATGACGGGAAGCAAACTCTCCAAGCAGACCAAGATGACAACGCCTGGCTCCACAGTCAAGAAGCCAGACATTCAGCCGCCACCTGTGCCGCCCGCCCTCACGTTGACGGCTCTCATGCAACCTGGAGCGAGGAAAAATGTTCTGTTGAGCACAGCCGTTGTGAAGGTGGTTGCCAGCAATGGAAGAGTGACCGACTGCCGAGCAGTATTGGACCCTGGCACGCAAATCAACCTAGTAACCGAGCGCATTATCAAGAAACTAGGGCTAGCGGCTTCGCCGCAATTTGCACTGATTGAGGGAGTGGGTGGAAACATCGAGAAGGCGCATCGTAAGGTGGAGCTTGGCCTAAAATCCAGAGTGTCTGGATATGCCGCGCAGTTGGAGACCTACGTCCTCGATCAAATCATATCTCCTCAACCTTCTCAGAGTCTGGACACATCAGAATGGCAGATTCCTGGGAATATCAAGCTGGCGGATCCTGAATTCCATCGAACGGGGCAAATCGACATGCTGCTGAGTGCGGAGCATTTCTACGAAGTTCTTGCCATCGGGTAAATCAAGTTGGGCCCTGAACTCTCTGTGCTCCAGAACACGCTCCTCGGTTGGATTGTTGCCGGAAAGGTAGTAACACCTCAAGGGCTACCAGTAACGTGTGGAGTCCTCACGGAAGAGACTCAGCTGATTCAAGCTATCAAGCGATTCTGGGAGGTTGAGGAGGTATCGGATCCACAACACAATCTCACGGCGACTGAAAGAGCGTGCGAAGTACATTTCAACCAGACGACTCAACGTGAATCCGATGGCCGGTTCTTGGTACGGCTCCCCTTCAAGGAAGATCCCAAAGGGCTGGGTGACTCGCAGGACGTTGCCATACGCAGATTCATGGCGATAGAGCGCAGACTGGAGAAGAACCCCGACCTAAGACGGCAGTATTGCGAATTCATGGACGAATACGAACGACTGGGACATATGGAGCAAATCACATGGTCAGCGAATAAGAAAGCACATTATTTTTTGCCGCACCATTGCGTCCTGAAACCAAGTAGTAGTACCACTAAATTGAGGGTGGTTTTCGACGCGTCCAACAGAACATCAACGAACTGTAATGTGACGCCTACGCCCGGGAATCGAAGTGATTCCGATCCCGAACCCTTGCAACCGGCCAGATGGATATGTCCTCGAAGTGCCAGCGGACTTCATCTGTCGTGCGGATATCGTTGTGCAGAAAATATTTTTTTTTTCTGTCCGAATATTTCGATCTGTGGAGATAAATATTCGAAATATAGAATTAATCCCAAACCCCGGCACATTTCGAGACATAGCCCTCTGGAAATGCCCCTCCACCGTGGCCATCGATAAAACTATGCCACTCCACACACAGATGTTTTGTCCGAGGTGACAACCGGGGATTTTTGACAGCCACATGTCGGCTTCGTTTTTCGTTGCTGTCGTCTGCTATCGTGTCCATTGTCGTGAATCGCAAAATTCGTGAAGTTTCTGTGTTTCCCGTAAAAAGTGGGCAATTGTTACATTAACTTCCAAGAAATGTTATAGTTGTACCAATTATGCTGGTGGTTAAGTGTACGAGAATCTCCGGGTAAGCTCGTTGTACGCGCTGAAAGGTTTCGGAAACGAAAGGGAACTCTGTCAAACTCGGCAGGAAGATCAACAGGCTCCAATCATGAAAGAGGTGAAGGTGAGGCTAGAAGACCTGACGATCAGCAAAATCAGCAATTAGATGGGAGTCCTTTACGCGGAACCAGTATTATATATAAAGGACACGAATTTACCCAAATCCGTTATCATATGCCAACAGCTTGTGAGGTTTGCACCAAACCATTGTGGCAATTGTTTAAGCCGCCGGCGGCCTATGAATGTAAAAAAACTGTCGCAACCCAAAATCCACTAGAGCTTTGCTGCTATTATTGCGAAGCTATGCAGCGGCTGATCACCTCATCAAATTTAACGTTGCGTGAACTGCGGACTAAGTGGGAATATACCTTCGATAAAACAATTTCTCTTAATGAATCCAGTAGGAGAATAATTCAACACCAAAATGATTTGACACTTCTTAATGCGGAAATTCGAAGTAACGCTTGCTACTTTGTTCAGATTGATCAATTGGCATATCGCTTGCAATCCGCAGTACAGATTGCAGTCTTCGGTAAAATTGATGAATACCTAGCATCTATCGACGCAAGTCTTTTATTTATACAAAAAAAACGATACTTGTAAAGATTCAGCAACGTACATTGTACGGTATAAACATATGCTATTAAAAGTTATCAACGTTATTCGCGGGTATGCTTCTCACGTTATCAAAAATGCGGCGCTAATATTGAAAGTTGATCGCGACAAACAAATGATTGTTGTGGATGAATGCATTGAGAACATCTCGATAGCTGAGCTCCAAGAACTTTTACCGGGTCATCAGCCACGTTATATTGTTTACACGTATCGTATGGTTCATGACGATGGTCGAGTTTCATACCCGATGTGCTTCATTTTTATACACCAAGAGACAGTCATATGAGTCTTCAAATGATGTATGCCGGTACTAAATCAGCGGTGCAAAAGGAAGTTGGAGTGACAAAAGTATTTGAAGTACGCGATCTGGATGATTTGACGGAGGAATGGCTTCGGGAAAAAACTGAAGTGAATAAACCATACCAATGTTGCATCAGAAGAGAGCAAACTACGCCAATACTCGACGAGCATAACATGAAACAGAATGCTATGTAATAGCAAATACCAAGTCGAAAAAAATACCATTAGTTTTAAATATTCACCAAAATTTTGCTCACATTTAAAGTATATAATTTGAATGCCTTTTTAAGTAGTAGAGAATAGAAGTAGAAATGGACTTTTTATGATAACCATACCATGATTTTATAATATGTTAAGGATAAAGCTCTGAAATAGAAATATTCAAATTCAAATCGATAATTTTAATCGGGATTATTTATACGAAAATTCAAAAATCAGTCTTGCCGAAAATTTTATAAAACGTAGATTATTAGAAACGAAATGTATCGTTTATAGCAATAAATGTTGTGATTTGGATATTTCTTTAGATTTGTTCAGAAAAAAAATTAGTATAACTTTTTATAACAAAAAATCCAGTGTTCAAATTTATCAGGCAGTTTACGGTCTGAAGTCTTAAAAAAGTAAATAAGAATCAAATAAAGGATAACGGTACAATATATGCAACTTAAATTTAATTACCCTAGATAAAAACAAACAAAACGGTAGAATTTCAGACTTAAGTTAATAACATCAATTTAAATGTATTGCAGGATTTAGAAGCATGTAAAGATTTAACTTTAGTTTATGTATCGATTATTACATTAACACAACAGAATTAACAACCTGAACAACTGTCAAGAGAACGCGTAAACGGCAAGCTGGAACGAAAAGTAGACAGCACATCGACAGAGAGAGCATTTAATTTAAATACACAACAAGGCGGATTTGTTCGAGCAACAAACGACTGAGCCTAATTTTGTATTTAGATGAAGCAAAAATCATTTACTAATAATATGAACACATGACAACCAACCAACCACAACACGATAATTTGCATTATCTTAGTTTACTTTACTTTAGCTTAGTTATGTTACATTAGTTCCATACTCTTTTAACCTTTGAATTATTAAGGAGAAAAATCATAACAAATGGCGCCCAACGTGGGGCCAAAAACATCCTAAGGGGGAAAGAACTTCGCGTCTTCTGACGAGTTGGTCCTTTACGGAGGATGTAAGGTACTTTGGTACTCGAGTCCCACTATCAGGAGCAGTGGAATTGTGTGATACACATTAGAGGTCGCTTCACGTGAGTTGTAGCTTCCGCTCTCCTTTGTTTGATTTTTTTTTTTCGCGACAGAATCCTTCCGATGTGTTGTCCTAGGCTAACCCCTGTAAGGACCTTCTATTTTCTTGATGGAACTGCCAGTCTGATGGGTTTACCTATCAGCATGGACTCTCAAGAAAATAGAAGGCTACCTTGCCTTTATGTCGCGGAAGGATTCTAACTATTTCTTATGCGTGTTAGACGAGTGGTATCGGTTCAACGTTCGGTGGCGTATGCTGGAGTTGCGAAGCCCGGAATGCTTCCACGCGTCGGGAATTTTGACCGCGTACAAAGTCGTTACGGTAGCTCTACCACTTGTCTCGTCGAGTCACTTTAACGTAGCTTAGAGACGGTTTTTTGTAATGTATGTGGGTATGGGGTTAAATTTCGTAAATCGACCGAAAGCATCCTTTCTTCGACAGATTACCACGCACTCTCTTTTCCCGTTGGAGGAGTCGACCACTGAAAAGGAAAGTGTGTATCATATAATTTTTTTTTCTCTCTCTCTTTTTCTATTTTCTATACATAGCTCGCCACTAACGGCCACTAATTTAGTGATAAGTTATTAGTAGGAATAAGTATATTCTATATATTTTTTTTTATTTTATTTTAGCACCACAATTAACCCACACAAAATGGCAACGAAACGGACCCCAGACAAGCGTTGGACCAGATCCAAAACGGTCCAACCAGCTAACTGCGGGATCTGCTTCGAAGACGTAGTGGAGGGCGTACACAGCGTGCGATTGGATTGTGGACATTTATTCCATCGTGCCTGTGTACAACAGCTCCTCCTCACGTCAGAACTGTGTCCCTTATGCCGGCGACCCATAGATCGGTCTGCCCTAGACGTCCCCCTCGGAACGCCCCTACCAACGCGTGGAGCAGTGGCGAAAGGAGCTCCAGAAGCCGAACCGTCACAACCACTCTTAGACCTGCAAGGAGCAGTAGGCGGTGAAGTTCCGGCTGCAAGTGTCGTGTCCGAGGTGACAACCATGCCTTCCGCCCACTCCATTGACACCCTCGTGGCGTTGATGAGGGATATGTCGGAGAGGATTGGCAACCTGGAGGGAAGGATCCAGAATCTCCCGTTGAGCCAACCACCCAGCCGCGTGAGAACTCCGCTTGGCTGGGAGCCAAATCCCAGTGTGGCGATGCCCCACTCCCGACAATCCGAGCAATGGGTCCCACCTCCAAGGAACTCGGGAATGGATCCCAGAGCTCCCGAATACAGACCGCGACACAGTACCGGACCCCCGTTGGTACCTCCAGCCCCCGAGGCAGTTCAGTACCACAGGTCAATCGAGGATGTGATTCCCCCCGGGAACGCATTGGCACCTTTTCGAGACCCGACGCCTCGTATCATGGAGAGTTGGCGCCTGAACTTTACAGGGTTCAACGATATGATATCGGCGGACCGGTTCCTTTTCCGGATTCAGGCGTTGGTATCCAGCACCCTGGGAGGTGATTCCTCGGCCTTCCTCCGGCATGCACATCTTTTGTTCAGCGGCGACGCTGCCGACTGGTACTGGAGCTTTAAAGAGTCAACGCCACGTCCCACTTGGCACTCTTTCAGTGCAGCCTTCTGCAATCGATTTGAGGATGGCTTCACTGAGAGAGAGCTAAGGGAGCAAATAAAGAAACGGAAACAAGGCGCTCACGAACCGTTCGACCAGTACTACACCAGTATAGTGAGATTGAGCACTCGCTTGCGAAATACCATGCCCGAGGACGAACTGGTAGAAATTATCAGAGAGAATATGCGCTGGGATCTCCAGAACAGCCTTCTGCATTTTCCCATCAACACCATACAGGGATTGCGCCTCCATGCGCGTAGACAAGAACACTTGGATGAGCGACGAGGTACCTTCCGTCCACAACCTCGCATAACGGGACCAAATCCCCGAAATCATCACACCGCGGAGTTGATGGCAGCAGACCACCTGCGTGCTGATCCAGTACCAGTACCGAGGAGCGGAGCACCACCGGAGCTTGAGGACCCAGCCTTGATTAATCGACCCTCCCTTGAGGCAATTACTAGCCCGACGGTCTGTTGGAACTGCCGACAACCGGGACATCGGTTCTATGCATGTCCAGTGGAGGCAACGCTTTTCTGCTACCGATGCGGAAAGGCCGACACATACGCACCTGACTGTGCAAATTGCAAAGGGCGAAAAAACTTGCCACCGAGTGCCGCGACCACCCGTCGGCACTCCTAGACCCCGGACGAACCAATCCAGACCCCATCACCAGCTATGACCCAGCTCCCAACATGACTCCAACTCTGCTGACTCGCACCGCTAACCACAGTCCTCCCGAAGTTCCACAACCGACGCCGTCCTTCGCCGAGGCCAACGCGCAGGGAAATGATAGCGAGACGAAAGTTCCTTGGCATGTAAAACCTTTTCATGTTAGGCTGCGGAATTATTTGGCTACTCGACAGCGCATCTTCCATGAGGAATTGGCCACAACTGTCCCACCGCGAAGCAAGCGAGCCACGCGTCGGATGCGGAGCTTCTGGAGAAAAGTCAGGCAGTCGAGAAAAGTGTTGAAGGACATATACTTAGACGAATTATTGAGGGATGATGTTCGGCCATATGCGTCAGTACACCTCCTGCAAAAACGAGTGTCAGGCTTAGTCGATACGGGAGCCAGTGTGAATTGCATATCAGCCGAGTTTGCAGGGGAGGTACTGGCAAAGCACGCGGACCAAATCCGTCATTTCACCTCCTGGTTAAGCACGGCGGACGGAACTCGTCACTCTGTAGTGGGAAAAATTATGACGGATGTCACCTTTAAAGGGGTAACTAAACCTATGGAATTTTTCATTATACCTCAGTTAACCCAGAATCTTTACCTAGGAGTGGATTTCGTTCGAAAATTTAACTTGGCCCCGGCACTACTTTCCGGTTCGACCCTGGAGTCCGTCACCACCGTTCCTGACCAATCTCAACCCACTAACTTATTACGGCATACACTGGATGTAACTCAGCAACTGCGTCTTGACTCGGCTATATCGGCTTTTCCATCGCACGAGAAAGAAGGTCTCGGGCGGACTGCCCTGGTGTTCCACACTATAGATGTGGGGGACGCTAAACCCATAAAACAGAGACATTTCGCCATATCTCCGGCGAAGGAAAAATCGTTATATGCCGAAGTGGATTGAATGCTATCATTAGGCGTAATCGAAGAATCACAGAGCGCGTGGGCTTCCCCAGTCACCTTAGTTGTCAAGCCGAACAAGGTCCGGTTATGCTTAGATGCCAGACGCTTGAACGCCGTCACAGTCAAGGACGCATATCCTCTACCGTTGATCGAAGGCATTTTGAGTCGATTGCCTAAAGCCCATTTCATCACGAGCTTAGACCTCAAGGACGCCTTCTGGCAAATTCCTTTAGACCCCGGTTCAAAGGAGAAAACAGCCTTCACAGTCCCAGGCCGGCCCCTATATCAATTCGTGACCATGCCATTCGGATTGTGTAATGCCCCCCAAACAATGACGCGCCTTATGGATAAGGTGATACCACCTCATTTGCGGCACCAAGTTTTCGTTTACTTGGACGATCTTTTGCTTATAACCGAGACCTTCGATGAACACATCGACCTGCTTCAGGAGGTGGCTCTACACATCCGGAGGGCAAGATTAACCATCAACATAAGGAAGAGCCAGTTCGTGATGACGGAGGTGAAGTATTTAGGTCACATCATTGGGCATGGCCATATCAAGACCGATCCGGAAAAGACTCAAGCGATTGACGTTTTTCCACTACCCAAGACCACCAAACAGTTACGCCGATTCTTAGGTTTATGCGGATGGTACCAGCGTTTTGTACGTGACTATGCCACCATAACCACTCCTTTGACCGACATGCTGCGTAAGGGACGTAAATTCGTCTGGGAAGAGCCCAGCTTGCGAGCCTTTGAAGAGCTAAAGAAGAGTCTGACTACAGCCCCCGTACTGCACAGCCCGGACTTTGACAAACCGTTCTCAATCCATTGTGACGCGAGTCAACATGGGGTGGGAGCAGTCTTGGTCCAGGTTGCACAAGACGGCGAGGAGAGACCTATAGCCTTCATGTCTCACAAGCTGAACCCAGCCCAGCGAAATTACACGGTCTCCGAGCAGGAATGTTTAGCGGCAGTGTTGGCAGTGAAACGCTTCCGAGCCTATGTGGAGGGACACACCTTTGAAATCGTTACGGATCACGCTTCTCTGAAATGGCTAATGAGCCAGACTGATCTCAACGGCAGATTGGCAAGGTGGGCACTGAAACTACAGGCATTTGACTTCACAATTCGCCACCGAAAAGGAAGCCAGCATGTAGTCCCCGACACCCTATCCAGAATGTTCGCCCCTGAAGGAGCCGAGTTGGTCCAAGAGGACGACAGCCCCCAATTGATCGATTTGGACCATCCTGCCTTCAAGTCAGCCAGCTACACCCAACTGATTCACACTATCCAGAACCAACTGCCCTAGCTTCCTGAACTGCGGTTGACGGATGGATTTATTTATAAGCGGATGGGACACGCATCCGGAGACCCCATACAAGAAGAAGAACAGTGGAAGTTGTGGGTGCCCGAAGAATTAACCACTGATCTTATCAGACGGGCTCATGACCACCCATCAAGTGCGCACGGCGGATACGGTCGTACACTTAGGCGGTTGAAAACCTGTTTCTTTTGGCCTAAGATGGCACAACAGATAAAAGCGTACGTAGCCTCTTGTGAGCTATGCAAGTGCACTAAAGCGCCCAACACCATTCTTCGGCCACCCATGGGTAAGGTTGAGGTCCCCAAACGCGTGTTCCAGCGCTTGTACATTGATCTTATCGGTCCTTACCCTCGATCTGCTTCTGGTCACACGGGAGCTGTCGTGGTCCTGGACCAGCTCTCTAAATTCCCTATCATAGAACCACTACGTAACATGCACACTGGACCTATAATCAGCTTTTTGGAGAACCGAGTCTTTCACATGTTTGGAGTTCCGGAGAAACTTGTCTCCGACAATGGGGTCCAGTTCACATCCAGCAAGTTCCGAGACCTAATGTCCAAATACGGCATCATCCACCAACGAACTGCCGTCTATTCACCACAAGCCAACGCATCCGAACGACTGAATCGTACGCTCCTAGCGGCCATTCGCGCCTATGTCCACCCGAATCAGAGGGACTGGGATCGCAAATTGTCCGCCATCACTAGTGCGCTGCGCTCGTCGTACCACGCCACTACCGGCATTTCGCCGTATTTCGCAGTGTTCGGCCAGTACATGATCTGTCATGGGAGCGCTTACCGGCTATTGCGGCAGCTGAAATCGCTAGAGGACCCAATCGTGGTTCTAGAACCGCACGAAAAGCTCCAACTTCTGCGAGATCAACTGCGGGAGAAGATTGAAGAAAGTAGAAAATCATTACAGAACGTTTCTCTGAACAATATCCTACATACAGGACCCACGATTCAGGATGATCTATTTGCAATTTTGATCCGTTTCCGTTTACCACGTTTCGTTTTCACTGCCGACATTGTCAAAATGTATCGGCAAATAAGGCTTCAGCATGACGATTGCAATTTTCAATTGGTGATTTGGAGAACAAGTCCAACCCAGCCTTTGCGATATTATCGACTCAAGACCATTACGTACGGCACAACGTGTGCCCCGTACTTGGCAACTAAATGCCTCCAGGTTCTGGCACAAGCCGAACAAAATCGAGCACCCTTAGGCAGCAGCGCCTTGCAGCATGATTGTTACATAGACGACGTCATGACAGGGGCAAACAACTTGACGGAGGCAATCCGAACACAGGAGGAATTGCGTCAGATTCTTACCAGTGCAGGGATGCATTTGCACAAATGGTGTGCCAATCATCCGCATCTTCTACAGCAAATCAGTGTCGAGGATCAGGAGGTCCAGCTGGATTTTGGTAGCTTGTCGGAAGACTACATCAAAACCTTGGGGGTAATTTGGCTCCCGAAAACGGACGATTTCCAAATCGGCATTAACTTGGACCTCGCTGAGGTCAAGTTCACAAAACGGACGATCGCTTCAGACATCGCCCGAATGTTCGACCCATTGGGTATCCTAGCGCCGGTTATCGTAACCGCAAAATTGTTCCTGCAGGCGCTATGGCGGTTGGAATTAGACTGGGACGCAGCTTTGCCACTCGAAATACATACACAGTGGGCCAAGTTCCGCAGTGAGCTACCATCATTGCAAAGGGTTCGCTTTCCCCGACACGTTATCGCCTGCGAGAAACCAATTCAGCTGCAGCTACACACTTTCTGCGATGCCTCGGAGAGGGCGTATGGCGCTGTGATCTATGTTCGCTCAACTTCCCCGAGCGGTCAAGTCAACGTTCGACTGCTCTGTTCCAAATCCAGGGTAGCCCCCATCAAGGTGTTGACAGTACCGCGTTTGGAGTTGTGTGCCGCCAAGCTTGGAGCGGAATTGAGGAGTCGAGTCAAGAGAGCGCTCAGTCTGCCGGATGTTTTTCACGTTCTCTGGTCCGATTCAGATGTCGCATTGGCGTGGATTAACTCAACCGCTTCATCCTACAGCACTTTCGTGGCCAATCGTGTTTCGACCATCCAAACGTTGTCACGACCAACTCAGTGGCGACATGTGGCATCCCACGACAATTCTGCGGACATCCTATCCCGTGGCCTGGCGCCAGCTGCGCTAAGGGACTGCAAGCTCTGGTTACAGGGTCCCTCCTTCTTGACGGGACCTGAGGCGGACTGGCCGCCTCCATACAAGGGCACTGAGGCCTGCGAAGTCGAGCGAAAACAAATCAGGATTGCAATGACAACAACAGCTAGTGCAAGCAACCATTTTGTTTACGAAATTCAACACGGCGACTCATTTGGAAGGTTTCAACGGGTGATCGTTTATATGCTGCGTTTTGTAACGCATTGCAGGACAAGCTCCCAGTCTTCTCAGGGGCGCAGCCGTGCAGTAACAACTCACGAACTCTCCACAGCAACCGGAGTGATCGTAAAATGTATTCAGCAACACGATTTTCGTGAGGATCGGCGAGACATCCAACTACACGGGCAGGTCAGGAAAAACAGCCCCCTATCGAGTCTGACTCCCTTCCTGGATTCGGACGGAATCCTGCGCATTGGCGGGAGGCTAGAAGCGTCACAACTCGCTTTCGAGGCCAAGCATCCTATGTTGCTGCCGTTCGCGAATCCACTTACTAGACTACTGATGACGGATATTCACCGCAATAATTGCCACCTCGGAGCTCAGGCACTGCTAGCTACCACGAGACAACGCTTTTGGCCCATCAGGGGGAAGCAGCTGGCCCGGGCGGTTGTTCAAAAATGCGTGCGATGTGTTAAGGCAAGGCCACAACTGTTCAATCAAGTTATGGGAAATCTACCAGGTGCTCGCGTGCAAGCGGCTCGCCCTTTCATCCGTTCGGGCGTCGACTTTTGCGGGCCAATGCTGATACACTACCGGGGTAGAGGCGTGCGGCCTCAGAAGGGATACATCGCTATATTCTGCTGCTTCGCTACCAAGGCCGTCCATCTGGAGTTGGTGAGCGATCTCAGCACAGAAGCCTTCATCGGTGCTCTGAAGCGTTTCATCGGGAGACGAGGTCTCTGCAAGGACATCTATTGCGACAATGCGACCAATTTTGTAGGTGCACAACGTCAACTACGCGAGCTGTCTTCATCACTTCATTCAGCCGAGGGTTAACACAAGGTGACCGACTCTTGCAGCACACGGGGAATACAATTTCACTTCATCCCCCCTCGCGCCCCCCACTTTGGTGGATTGTGGGAGGCGGCCATCAAATCAGCCAAGAACCTGCTTCGCCGGGGCGCTTCATCAGCCACACTCACGTACGAGGAACTGCATACCCTGGTGGTCCAGGTGAAGGCCATCCTCAACTCCAGACCTTTAACTGCGATGTCCGACGATCCCAATAACCTGGCGGCGTTGACTCCGGGCCATTTTCTTATCGGTGAGCCCCTCACGGCCATGGTGTATGCTCGGGCGGAGCCAGTCGCAGGCGAACTTCATACCCGATGGAAGCGGATAAATCATTTGAGGAACGAGTTTTGGTGCCGATGGTCCCGCGAATATTTGAACCAACTGCAACTTCGCGGTAATGGGCAACAAGGTCAACCCAATGCTACCCGGGGAACCATCGTCATCATCAAGGACGACAACCTACCAACTATGAAATGGCCTCTGGGACGAATCATTGACACGCATCAAGGGGCTGATGGCTTTGGCAGACGTAAAAACAGCCGCTGGAATAGTAAGAAAGCCCATTCATCGTCTAGCGCCACTACCAGGGACGGAGAACACTATACCTGAAGCAGCTGGGCCTGAAGCGAATACTCAAAACCAACCTGAGGCATCAAGCAGACACACCCGATACTTATCACACCGGGCTCCGATCCGGGAGCAGAAAGACGCCTCTTCTATCGCTCCTGCTGGTCTGCCTACTGAGCCCTCTAACGGTAACCAACCCCATCAAGGTGTCATCAACTGGACCACATCCAGGACTGCATTTTCAATCATTGGGAAATGCCTTCCTGTCGACAAGCGAGTGGAAACTCTTGGTCTACTATGACCTTGAAGCCTACTGGACGGAGCTGGCCACGCTGCAGAACGGCACGATTTGGCTGCAACAACTATGTGATCGTGATTCTCGACAAACCGACTGCTCGCATCTGCATGAGCAGTTCCCACACTTGACCGATCAGTTTTCTAGCGCAAACCAGGTGCTGAGGATCAGGTTAAGGCGAGGCGCAATAAACGTAGTGGATGGACTGGCCAGATCATTGTTCGGAGTTCTGGACGAAGAGTACGCTAATCAAATGGCTCAAACCATTAAGACGATGCAGGGAGATCAGACCAAGCTGCACTTCTTACTCAAAAACCAAACGTCAATCATCAACTCGACATTGAATCTCCTCGGTCAAATGGAACAGATGGCTCAAAAACGTTTTGCCTCCATAGAGCACGAACTGACAAAACTCTCCAACGAGGTCAAGGGTCCGCAACTCGAAGGCACCGCAGCCCGAGTACCAGATTTAATCTCAATTCTATCTTTCCAGATGACCCTGGCAACACTCAATTTGCAGCGCATCCAATCCAGCCTCTTGGACGTAATCACAGACACACAGCATGGGAACTTCAATCCTCTGCTGTTGTCTCAACAGCAACTTAATGCGGCAATGACCGACATCAGGGATCACCTGCCGGCAAATCAGCGTCTCCCTGTTGGCCGAGAAGACTTTCTGAAATTATTTGGGCTAACATCTATCAAGGCCAAGGCAAATGCGAACTTCATTCTTTTCGAGCTCAAGATGCCACTCATTGATGTATCAACGTTTGAGCTCTATCGAATCCTACCAATTCCAACGGCAAAACGCAACCATCTCGTTGCTATTCAGCCAACCGCTCCTTATCTGATCATCAGCCCACATCGCGACGTCTACTATCTGCTCAACGAGATGGATTATGCTGCCTGTAACTGGATGGAGCCAAACACCCACTTGTGCCGACAGTCCCATCCGTTGTATCACAAGGACGCCAATATGAGCACTTGCGAAGTGACGCTGCTAAGGGGAATGCCGACGATGACCAACTGTCACCTAGTTGAGCTGCTTACATCCTTCTCGTGGACGAATATCCCACAGTCCAATGAGTGGATCTATGCCTTCACCACACCGGTGGTGGCCCAGCTTGTGTGCAGTGGCAACACATCCATCCTGACACTGCAGGACTCCGGAATTCTGCAGCTGACTCCCGACTGCACGCTCAAATCCGATGCAGTAACTATCAAGGGTCACCGCATATATGAATCCTCAATCAAAACGACTCAGCCGAAGACCTATGTATTATTACACTGATCACGACAACCTGGGACATGTACAACAGCACCTTGAGCCCACACCTTTCCGGACGCACACTTCGGAGATCAACGATCTGCGAAATCAAGTCAAGGAGCAGGATCTATCCTGGAGGGACCAGCTGGATGTGCATGATGTTCACCAGTATGCACTAGGATATCTGAGCTTCGTCGCAGTTCTCGCTATTGTCGCCTTCCTATGGTGCAAGGACAAAAATGTAAGCTGCCAACCACGATCGCAACGACCGAGACCAGTGCCACTGCCTAGACGTCACAGCTTGCCCCACACACTGGAAGAGGTTGAACAGACCGTTCAGCGGGGGGTGGATGTTAATGCCCGTCCACACGATCAGTGGCGTTAGACTTAAGTGAAAATTTTATTTTACAAATCGTATTTGCAAAGGTGGATAATTAATTTCGTCACCTTATGTGACTAATATTGTTTGACTTAGTTGCTAAAATCATAGATGCATGCATGTCTCATGTGGCCACATTTTGCATCGCCACAGACGCGGGTGTCAGCAGTTTCGCGTGATGTTCGGATCATTTTGTTGACTTATACGCGTCAGCGAAACGATCGGAAGACACAAACACCACATTTGCATGCATGATGTGGCCGCATGAACGCATTGCAATGCGAAACCAAAGTTCCTTTCCCGTACCAGACGCGGGCGTCAGCGGTTTCCGGGCATGGAATGCTTGTGGACGCTCAAGCGTCAGCATTTTCGTGCGTGGGAACTGCTGGCGCCTTTTGCTCGGTGTGGGAAGGAAATCGTCAGTCGTCATCAGGTCGTCGCGTTGTATTAACTGAAATCGTATGTGATTTACTCCGCTGCACGTTCTGTCAAAATTTCTCATAACATTTATTTCATAATTCATTGTATTTAATAAATATAGAAAGCAATAAATTTTGTAACGGCTAAGGTATTCATTTTCATTAAAATATTTTAATTAATAGTAATTGACATGCTCGGTACTGAACTACCCAAAAGGCAACGTGCAATATTGCATAATGAAATATTAATTGAATTAAACTCAAATTATTGTGAAAGATTGCTGTTGGAAAAAATAAGTGACAGGAAGAGGCCAGGACAAAAGAGTCCTGGCGCAGACAGTTAGATAGAGACAACTCAATTTGTTAAAGGAAAAGTACCGGAATCCTTTGTTCAAATTGATTTCTTTGTTTGAAAATTTCGGTACTTTTTGCAATTTAAAGACTAAGTTAGTTGTATTTTGGATTTCGTACAAGAAAGAACGATCGCTCTCGAAAATTAAGTTTAAGTGAATTTTGAATTGTTTCGATAAGTAAATTTGTTAAGCGACTATTATTTTAGCGTCCCTTTTTAAATAAAGTTTGATATCTGAAGTTTTTTATAGTGTTTTTCTTGTTTTTGTTGAGTTTTCAGTGCAAAAAAGCTTTCTTTTCAATGTAATATAATTTGCTTTAAATTCGATGTAAGAATCCTTTTGATCTTTGTGAACGATGAACTATGATAAGATAATCTCACTAGTAGCTGCAGAAAGTAACCTTATCTCTCTCAAAATGTTTAGGTAATTTGAAAAATCGAAGATTACGTTTTCAATGCAGTTACGTAAAATGAAAATTTCATCATCCCCTAATTGAACTACATGAATAAATTTTGTTCCGTATAATTACTTTATATTGATGAATGCAATTATTTGCATTTACTGTCAATTCACTACAGCTGGGAAGTCTTATGAATAGGCGAAAATCGGGAAGAAAATATTCTATGTTCCCGTATATGAATGCGAAATTGTAAAGGATAGCTCTAGTCCATATTAGTAGCAAGCAATCCTCCAGCATATAAAATGCCACTGAAAATAAATTATGTAATAAAAACAGTAAATTACCAAGTATTCGTTATCTTAAATATTTCATACTAAAAAATTTCCTGATTATTTCCACCTACTAACACGTGAGTGCCTCTTCGACGTTCGTTGAATTACAAATGAAATTGATTTTCCTCACTTCGACGATTGATTACCAACCACTTCCCATTATTTTTCTTCAAGATTAAGGAGAAGCGAAAATTTGCTCCACACAAGTGTGCAAACGGCAAATTAATCCTGCGTGAGCGTGTGGGATCGAGTATAATTAATTATGTTATGTTTCTATTTACCAAAACAGCCATCAAACACAAATTACAGCTTAGTCCTTTTCATATTGATGTAATACGAAAGCTTCCTAAGCAATATATCCTTCACGCTCTCAGTTCGAAGGTATGAGGTATAAAAATGAAAAATAATGAAGAGATTATGTAAATTTCAAACTCCTGTATGTTTTTCATATGAAAAACACGTATATTGCGGCATAAACATTTATGTGAGACCATGATCCGGCGGCAATATACGGCCATATTGAATAACTTCGATGGCATAGAGTCACATGTGGAGGGCAGGTATAACAGGTGGATAAATAGTTCACGTACCGATTGAGAAAATTTCATGTAACGAGAAAAGTGTTCAGGTGTGGGACGTGTTGATGCAACACACGCAAAAAAGCAATATATGGTGTCTGATAAATTTCGTGTTGGGATTTTCTGAGAAATTTTAGAGAATTTCCTATTTGTAGGAAAGTGTTTACGTGCCACTTTGTCGAATTTACTATAATTTCGAAGAAATCGATGGTGCAGGAAATACTTTTTCAGAGAGCAGTTTTGTGCATCCTTAAAAGTAGATATTTAAAGGAAAATAAACATATGAGTCACACGTTAAATCTTTTATGTATTTCCCCCCTTTTCATTACCTAATTCTACATAATGAATGGAATTAAATATATCCATCTTTTAACAAAATGAGATAATGTCATCAAGAAATGAACCCACTCATAGAGTTTCAACTTTGGAGACAACTAATAAATGGCCAAGCTCATAATTTATTCAATATAAACTAAAAGCTATTCTCAAACACTACATCCAATATCCAAGTAGTCCTTATCAAAGCAGTACAAATCTCAACTTGATTCTAAGTTTATCCTCTCCACTTTGTGAGATCTGTAAGTGAAAAAGTCACAAAAAAAAAACATATTTAGGAGACGGCAACAAGCCTGGAAGAAAAAGTCAAAAAGGATACTGCAGCAATTGAATCGACAAAACCATTGTAACAACTCTTTTGAGATGAGTACATTCAGGCCGAATGAACTCTTCTCTTATGCTCCTTTGCCTAGTGCCCAAGCAAAGGAGCAGCCAGCAAATCAAGTTGAAATAGGACAACTGCTGACTGGTAGCTGCGGTTGTAGGAAACAATGGGACGAAAGCATTTAACCCACAAACGGATGAAATGGGACAATCCTACCGTGATTTTTTCTCCAACTTGTCGGTGTATCACTAGCTAGTAGTGGCTATCGGATAAGGAAAATATGAAAAGAACAATCGTAAATGTCACAACCAAGTGTTTCCTGAAAAGAAAAACATCAATAGTGCTCTGGTATTGTTGTTCACCATGATTGAGAAAGGTCCAGGCTAGTGAAGGAAATTGTCATGTCGTCCTTCAGATCATATGGCTTTAATAGTACATTGAAAACGTAAACTAACCAAAATATTTTATTTCGAGTTAAAGAAATTGAATATTTCCTCTTCGTAACATGAAATACATCCAACTACAACAAATACCAGTCGAGTAGAAGCATTGTTTTTATAGCCAAAGGATCAATAAGTACTTACGTTTCTCGGTATCGTAGCCCAATAAACTCTGAAATTTCGACTCAAAGAAAAAATCGCGAGAAAGCGTGGAAAACACTCAATACTCTAGTGATTGATGCTATAAAGTTTAAGAGTAGAATTATAGAACAGTCGGAAAATAAAAAACCCCAATTTGCATAATACGGAGAACGAAACTTCAACAAAAAGCTATTTGCTTCCTACAATTTAGCTGATAAGCTGCCGTTGAACAGAGGGATTTTTCAAATTCAAATTTATGTAATCGAGACGGGAGTTACTTTTACAAGAACATTTTATCCGCCATTAGTCAACAAGTGCAAATCAAATTTATTGCTTGGTATGAAAATTAGTGAAAAGTGAACAGACAGGAAGAAATGATTCCCATGAGGAAGTTTTGCGGAAATGTTAAAGGAGGAAACGTTGATGGTGAAGACTTTTAATCGGTAAAAAGTAGCAATTTGACACTTTTTAAAAGTATTATTTCGTTATTATTCTATATAACATCCACACCGTAGTTAGAGAGCGGCATTGTGGGGCAACAGCCAAGCTTAAAATGCCAATTCCCTGCCTTTAAAAAACTATGCATGGTTGCCGCATAGAACAAAGAACACGTGACAATTTCTACAAATAAATTTATTGAGGTAAGAAATACAAAAGATAAAATGGGTAACGTCGTCTCGGATTCGAAGTTGAGATTTAAGTGGACGTAGATGAAAGACTGACTGACAGTAAATGGATGAATGAAGGAACGAATGAATGTTTGATGCTTGTGTTATCCACTTTTATTTATTGATAACGCTGACGACGTATCGTAAACGATACTTCGATGCATCATGAACTCTGCTTCTGTTGTTTTCAATTAAAATATGCTGACGCATGTTCGATATGTCATCGTATAGATATTATATACGCGTGGATGTTTGCCGTCAGCAGCATCCGGGCACAACATAGTTGCGCATGTTTGCTTCGGTGACAAAGTTGCGTGTCCCCACAACGTCGTGAGCACATGAATTGGATCATGCAAGTTATCACCATTCGTGCGAATACTTCACGCGCATTTCTTCACATATCTTGACCTAATTAATTATGCACATATCGGTGATGACAATAATTGCATTTCTACGATCATTGCACCTTATCTTAAACTATTGCTTAATTGCTGATGAGTAATATGATGAACTTTGGTAAGCAATACCATGCAAATGCACCTAGGTAGCCTAATTAATTTATTATCAGTAGTAGAGAGTTTTTAACTTTTGACTTTTTGTCCGCGGCTATCGAACCAGTAAATTGTTTTTGAAGTGGTCTTGTGACTGTAATTTTCTCTTTTTTCTAACTTCGTAAAACAAAAAAATGGAGGAAGTTCATGAATCCATCCGGCATTTGGCAGGGGCAGTCAATGCTCAAAACGAACTCACAAAGAGGGCGGATGCTAGACTTTCTGCCCTTGAGCAAACCGTTTCTGCCATAAATTCTTGTATTATCAGGTATGAGCAGAGCGAGGGAAGGCTGTCGGCAATAGAGTATAGATTACTAACTAACCTCCCTCCTAGCTCCTCAATTTCGACAAAGTTGGGATTTCCCAAAACAGAGAAAGGTCTTTATGATATCCAGAAACTTCCCGACTCTGTAAGGGATCTTCAAAAATTTGATGGTAGCTCGATCCAATACTTGTCATGGGTGCAAAGTGTGGAGACAATCCTCGGTGATTATGAAATAGTGCGTGGCAAACCAATATTTAAGGCCATACTCTGCCACATTCTGCAGAAAATCCGAGGGCCGACTGATGCTGCCCTGATATCATACAACATATTTGATGATGACCGGCCCTGTATTAAAAAGTATCTCTCACTCCACTATGCTGATAAACGAGATGTTCGCACTTTAGAGCATAAGCTACATCCTATGTCTCAACACAATAGAAGCGTTGATGAATTTTACGCCGCAGCAAATCATCAATTATCGCTATTTATAAATAAAATTAAGACTGAGGATCGATCGCAGAAAACTATTGCCGTGCTTACGGAATAATATAGGTAAAGAGTACTGGATGTTTTTGAAAGGGGCTTGAATTGGATCTCTCGCGATTGCTTACTATCCAAAAACCCCAAACACTGCCGGATGCTGACGCACCTTGTTAAGTATTTCGCAATTTAAACTTTAGGGATTTCGCGGTTCATCCACGGCAGCGTATAATACTATTTCTGCCCATATCAACCAATTTTTCAGCTTTCGCTTCGAGCACAGCAAGCCAAAGGTGTTTGTACCCCATCAACAGTTGAGTTAGGCGGAAAGGAAACAAATGTACCAATTTCAAAATAGAGCACCATTAAACTTTAACAGCCCACCACTTAGTCCAACTGAGCCCAAACCACCAACCCCAATAGATATTGATAAATCTATCGAAACTAGGCAGGTCGATTACATGAATCGGCCATCCAATTATCCAGGCCAGAAGCATTCACCTGCGTCAGCAAATCCACCCAGGATATCGCAGTGTCTCTATAACTTATAAACTCAGGTCGAGTCCGCTACTCATGACTCCGATTGTCAGGAGTATCTTGAGAGTTTGGACGAAGGTTTACATGAAGAATGTATTGAGCGAGCAGTCATCCAGTCCCTAACTCGGCGCACTAGCATACCTAGCCTAAGTTGCGCTTGTTCAACGGTGCGTCCAGCGACCAGAGCCACAACATAGCCGACCAAGCGCGACTCATCTGGCATCTCAAGTCTCAGTAGCCCGTCGTAAGACACGGTCCACAGGTCCGGACCAAGGATAGATCCCTTGGCAACACCCGATGTAAGTTTCATCCTTCGTTGGCCCTGTGTCGTGTCGTAGAGCAGACTTCGGTCCTTTAGGTAGTTTCTCAAAAGCCGCATTAGATAGTCTGGAACTTGAAAAGAGTTTTCCAGCGTATCCAGAATATCCACCCATCTAGCGGAGTTGAAGGCGTTCCTGACGTCGAGTGTCACCAACAGGACGATCCGTCGTTTGGTGCAACTATATGCCTCTGCCTTTTGGACCGCGTTCACCACCTCTGCAATCACATCAATGGTAGAACATCCTGCTCTAAAGCCGCACTGTCGAGGAAATAGGTCCCCAGCAGCACGAATTGCGTCAGTGAGTCTTCCCTTGATGAGTTTCTCTAGCACTTTCCCAGCCGTATCTAGCATGCATAACGGGCGGTATGTAGACGGCGATTCAGGATTTCCCTTCCCCCTGCTGATCAGCACGAGCCTCGCCACCTTCGATCGTACCGGGAAAACCCCGTCCTGTAGGCAAAGGTTGAATGTGCTGAGCAGCAAGTCAGGAAAATGGTGATAGACGAGCCGCAACACCTCAGCCGGAACACCATCTGGACCTGGAGCCTTCCTCGCTTTCAAGGAGAGGACTGCCTCCTCCAGTTCCAGGTGTGTGAAGAGTGGGCACTCGACTGCTGTTTCACCATGGACAGCGTCAACACGGGTAGGATGGGCGGGGAAGAGTCCCCACACTATCCCGTCCATCTTTTCCGCGTCATGTATACAAGGCTTCCGTGGGGCACCAAGCTTCCGCATGACCAGCTTGCAGCCAAGGTCCAACGGATCCTTGTTCACATTGTCCACTAGGTCTTGCCAGCAGCGAGCCTTGCTACTGTTGATCAGTTTGCGAAGGCATTTCCTGGCCGACTTCTATGCTGCCACCCAGTTGCATGCCTCGTCTCGGCTCCGCACCCGTTGAGCCTCACGTCGAAGCTTGTGACACTCCCTTCGCTTTTCAGCTATTTCAGTTGACCACCAGTACACTGGCGGCTTGCCGTCGGGGTCTTTGACGGGGCATAGAAGTGCAACAAGCAGTCGTAATGATGCTCATAGTAGAGTTCACCATATCTTGAGCTGCCAGTTCTTCCCCCCCCCCCCCCGAAGCTCCCTGCAGCGGCCCACCTGCTGTGAGCACCACGACGAACCTCTCGACGTCCATCCGTCCGATGTTCCACCCAGTTGTAGAAAGCCAAGAGCGCGGACGTCGGGAGACGACATCACTAATCTCAAGCAGAATGCACTGATGATCACTGGCTGAGTAGTCCACTAATACTCTCCAATTGTGTATCCTCCGTACTAAAGACTCCGAGGCGAATTTCGCGTCCGGTATGGTTCCCTCAAAGCCAATGTGGCGGAAAGTCGGCGTGTTTCCGGCCGCCATTTGTAGGGTTCGTTTTCCCCGCGGATCCATTTGAGGCATGCCCCATTCGATTGCTTTAGCGTTGAAGTCACCCCAAACGAGGGCTTTGCCCCCTGGGTTCAAGACAGTGCCCTACAGAGCATTAAGCTTGGCTTGGAAAGATGATATCGATTTGTTCAGCGTTAGGTACACACTTAAGAAGGTGGTCCCTGAGCACCGATCCCACACGAAACCATCCCACCGTCCACAACTCTCTGCTTGGAAATCATTGTTCCGAATGAAGATGGCGGCAGTACCAGTTTCGCTAGAATACCATGATGCAGGACTTTTATCATGGTGTTGCTCACTTAGCAGCAAAAAGTCGGCTTTCATGTCCCTCGCAAACTGCTCAAGCAGATTTTGGGTGATTGAACTGCGGTGTAGGTTTAGCTGCAGGATGCGGGTCATCAAATTTCTGATTTTGCCTTGGCTAGGGTTTCCTGGAACACCTGGAATTTTCCTGATCCCAAGACGTGTCCAAAATCAAGTCTTGGATCAGCATCTTTGTAAAGAATAGAGTGTTTCTCCTTCGAACACTTTTTTCTTTTATGTCCCATTTAACCGCATTTGTAACATAGGGAACTCCTATCGGGTCTTTTACATACTTGTGTGGTGTGAACACAGCCAATGCATTTGAAACATTGAAGAGGCGTTGCTCTTTGCCGTGTCCTACAGACAACCCACCCTATTCGTACTTTGCCCTTGTTCAGGAATTGTTAGGCATCCTTTTCGGTCAAGTCAACTATGGTCATGCGTTGTCCCCTGTTGTTTTCTGGTGTCAGTCTCGCTTTGATCCTTCCCACGCTAGGGAACTCCCTTTGATGGCCTCTTCTACCTCAGCCAGATCCGTCACGCAGTCAATTTCTCTTATTGCGATCGTTGCCATCGGTTCAAGCGAGGCTATAGATGCGCTTTTGCCGAGGACTTTCTTTACTGCGTCGCAGAATGCTTCCCTATTGCCAGCCTCTGCTCCGAATTCGACCAATATGTGGCCGACCGCGTTGGGCGTACTACTTTAATGGTAGTATTGGGGTCTTCGGGCCTTACGTTTACCCTGATGTCCCGCAGCACCTCCGCGTAGGATCAGTCATCTTGGGGCTTTACGAGCAGTGCCTGCTGCCGGGGTCTTCGTTGTGGCTTCTACCTCTCCTGTTTTGCATCAGGTCCTTTTTCTGATCAGGCGTCCGTGTGAACTTTATTTTTTGGCACTTTTTGAAGGAGTTTCTTTCCGGCTTTCTTCGCTCCTTTTCTAAGCACTATCTAGAAACCGTGATCTGGTGCTCCATGCCCATCAAGTGCCTCTTCCTTCCTTCTTTTATCCCGATCTCCTTCGATTGGGCTAGACGCCATTCTTTTATTGATTTTTACTGGTGGAGCTTTCTGCATGTGGCCATTAGATTTCGCACCCAGCGCCTCTTTAACCTTCTGCTCGTCTTCGGCCCTTAACCAGCTGCTCCAATAGTGCCCTATGCGATCTAGGAGCTCCTCTAGCTCAAGGAGCCCAACCTTTACTGCTTTGCTGATTTTTGGGGAGTCGCATGCAGATTGTATTCTTTTCAGAACATCTCCCGTTTTTTGGAATAGCCTTTCTTCTTCGTATTGCTGGGTGGCAATTGTACTTTGCGACCATCCTTGGGAGAGGTTATCGCTTTCTGTTTCCGAATGCAATACTTCCGCCACATTTTCGACATTTGCGGTGCAATCACACAACGCCGCTTTATTTGTCTGGTCGCTCGTGGCTTCAGGATGTTTCTGTACTATGTCGGGATTTGCAACCCTTGCATCGGTCGCTTCGGTAACGATCGCAGTAGTGACCATCGAATTTTTGATGCTCTTTATACTATCTTCCCCCGCTCAAACACCTGTAGCGTCCTACAGAGTTTCCCGCTTTTCCTTAATAGGACGCTCTGGCACTCGTATAATTTTTTGCTGCGCCCAAACGCCGCAGGAACCTCAGTCTAAACCAGACTGTCTGCTAATCCCCATTTTTGTCCGTCTTCACTTTCATTGCACTACTCGTCGTTTTTGTCCGGGTTAGTACCACTCTCGATGTACTATAAATATCGTGGCTGTCGTTGTTATTATTTTTTGTTTCTTTTTTTGTATATTTTTTATCTTTTGATTTGGGTTGCTCCAGTTTTATTGGGTCCAACCGCGGGGTCGCTTTCTCCGTTCGTGTATGTGGTCGCCTTTTCGGTCCCATGGTTATCTTTGCAGAGCAGGGAGGCCATGCAAGGGTTGGCACAAGCCCTTATGGGGACAAGTGCTCAGAGCCAGACCAGCGCTAATCGGGAGTCCGTCTCAACCGAACCTACACCCCCAACCCAATGGTGCGAACTTCGAACGTACTCCGAGGCCTGCCATGGTTTTACCGGGACGGAGACGGTATGATAGTTGAATTGGAGCCGTTTACACACGAGTGTCACCTCGGCGCTACTGTGCAAAGCAACTAGGTCCAAACCATAACATCGGCCAGCGTCAATTCCAGTTCGTTGTCCAAAGCGTAGTCCAGATCCACTCAGAGCCGTTACCTGTCATCCCAGGAGGGAGCCTCACGCCGCCCCCCATATCCTCGTGTCCGTGAGGGCGGCGCCCCCCAAAGAATGCTTGCCACCAAGAGTGCTCTTGTAGACCGGCATTCCCCCTGCGGGAAGTATGTTGTTTGTTGGAACGATTTATGAGCCCTATGCCGGAGTCTGAGTTCTTAAGTCTCGTTTGGGAAGGAATCAGGCCAAAATTACGAGAATAGTTGATCTTTGCTCCTCGCCATAACATACATGCACTTGCGCTTCAGCAAAGGAGCTAGAAGCCGTGCACTACTCCCAGCGATCAGCACTCCAAATTAAATTCTTTTAACCGAAGGGAGAAATCCGAACGACGAACAGTGACTGAGTTCGAACACAACGTGCTTGACCTACCCGCGCCACCTTGTCTCATACTACCCATCATTGACAGCACTTCAGAGACTGCATTTCTATCACACACAGAGCTGGGTAAAGCCCATCAAAGAGAAGTCCACGAACTGGAACCTAAGCCACGACTCACCATGTGTTGGAACAGCTGGCAGATGGGACATCGCTTTACCACATGCTAGACAGTGGCGAGAAAAATTTTGTTCCCATTGTAGTAAGCCAGATACATATGCACCAGTTACAAGAAGCCGAAAATTTTGCAAGTGAGTGCTCACGACAGCCAGTAGCACTCAAGGCAGACCCAGTAACGGAACGTCACTCTATCTTGTCAGTAACAGTTCCACTACGACGAGTCCATCGCCAGAAAACACTCTAGATACAAACACACCTACACCTTTGCTGGTCCATGATGCTGCAGATGAAACGTCTTTTGCGGAGGTCTCTCAAAAGACATTTTTGAAGCGACCACTTCTAGCGTTGCTACAAATTTATTCTTGGATTGAGATTTTAACACTAGATACGTCCATGAACTTACTTCTATGCCCGACAGACACAAATTAACTCCTAATCACCGACAGCGCCTGGAAGCATCCATCGCTGCTTCTCTATCTTACACTAAGCAAGGCCTTGTCCTCAGCACTGTTGTCTCACATGTTATTGACGTTGGCGATAGCAAGTCAATCAAGCAAAGAAACTATGCTATCTAACCGGCCATGGAAAAACAAGTATACTCAGATTTGGACAGAACGCTAGAGTTGAGGGTCATAGAAGAATCTCAATGTGCCTCGTCCTCCCCAGTAACCTTGGTGGTAAAACCAGATATAGTTCATCTTTGTCTGAACACTAAGAAAGTCAACGCAGTGACCATTAAAGACGCGGACCTTCTTCCGCTCATCGATGGAATATTGGGAAGACTGCTGAACAACTTGAAGGGTGCTTTCTGGCAAATTTCACTCGATGAAGGGTTGAGGGATAAAACCGCATTTGCAGTTCCTGGACGACCACTATACCAGTTCATCATCCGGCTGATGGGCACAGTCACCTGAAACACCAAGTGATACACTTTTTTGCACTTAATACACCAAATTTATCGCAATTTAATATATGTATATAAATTCAAACTATTTGTAAAATTCAAAAACTGAAAATCCTTACCTACTACCTATCACTACCATTGTGTCCCATGGTTGGGGGCCCACAATTTGCTTGATGGTTGGTTTTAATTGCTGTTGTTCCTCGGCGAGTTGAAAATTTTACCACAAACTGATCATCGTCCTTCTATCCAGCTCATACCATTCCTTTTCTTGCTTGAATAATTCACCTTCCCGTCAATTCCTTCTAGCCACTTCTTGAATTTTTCTCACCGTTTTTCTTCGACCAATTCCTCCGAATCGATGAGAGAAAAGAGAGCTTTTCTTTTGTACCGCAGGGTCTTTTATAGCCTCCGGAAGACACGGTCCCCTTCTCGTGCAACAAACTTGCGATGTTTCTTAGGAAACTGAGGGGGCCAACTTCCTGGGGCAGAGGTCAGCGAAGAGGATTGACATACCCAACACCCTGTCAAGACTTCATCGGGAAGTAGCAGACTTATACCTTCCGGGTCAAGCATTGGGCCATAACAATCGACACTGGGGCAACCCGATCGATTATCCGAGCAGACCTGAGGAACCAACTACTACACAAGGGCAGGATTTTGTCACTATGGACAGCTACGGGAGGAACTGCACCTGACCATGGAGAGGTTAACCTCCAGATACAGTTGGGAGACCTTGCGTTCCGACATAATTTTCTAGTTGCGAACATTATGGATGACTGCATCCTCGGAATGGATTTTCTGCTACGACATAGAATCACGTTGGATTTGGGCAAACGAGTATTGAAATGGCGGGATGCCGAAGTATGGACGGAGGATTGCAGCGTCCAAATTTCCAAGATGAATCTGATTGTATGTGCCGACACTGATGTACCGAAATATTTCGAGAGCATTTTATGGGCCAAGCTTGATGGTGATTCTGGAGACCATTTGTATTGCGCAGACGTCCGTATTGCGCAGTTTGATTGTAGGACGAAGCCTTGTAAGATCTATAAGAAACAGATACGTGCCGGTTAGATTCCTAAACACAGCAGACTCAATCACAAGCATCAAAGTGGGAAAAGTCATCGGCAGCTACCTGCTTGTTTCCACCATCACCTCTTTGGAAGTTACTCACGACCAACATTGGAAAAGGAGACAAGACATAGAAAAAAGCCCGGGAATTCACGTCTGCAATATTGAAGCAGACCAAATTGTCAGTGCAGCTCTTCAAACAAGCCTCTGATCTGGTAACCAAAAACAGTGTCATCTTTTCAACAAGCCCGGATGACCAAGGCCGAACGAGTATGGTAGCTCACGTCATAGATACACAGGAAGCCAAGCCGATTTGACAAGCACCGAGTCATCTTTCTATAGCCAAACAAGGAGAAGTAAGTGCACTGATCTCGGACACGGAACAACAAGGTGTTTTTGAGCCTTCTGTCAGTCCATGGGCCTGGCAAGTAGTTCTAATAAAGAAAAAGGACGGTAACACTCATTTTTGTGTCGACTATAGGCAGCTTAACGACGTCACTAAGAAAAATAGTTACCTGCTTCTACGCATCGATGACATCATGGACACTTTAGCCGACGCAAAATGGCAAGTAGAAATCGACCAGAAGGACCGAGAGAAGACCACATTTTCAGTTGGGACTGAATTGTGGCAATTTGTAGTGATGCCATTTGGGCTTCGCAATGAACCAGGCACCTTCGAATGTCTGATGGAATACGTGCTACGAGGCCTAACCTGGAAAACCTGGTTGGTGTACCTAGATGACATCATTGTTATCGGGACTTTGTTTGAAGAGCATGTGCGGAACATAGAAGAGGTTTTCTCCCGATTGCAACTGGCAAATCTGAAACTTAGTCCCGACAAGTGTACCAATTTTGCAGTTGTAGTAAAATACCTGGGACACGTTGTATCAGCAGAAGGGGTCAGCATAGACCCTGAGAAAATTGAAGCAGTGAAAAGCTGGCCAACACCAAACAACAAGTGCCAACTACGAATTTTCCTGGGTCTGGCGATCTACCATCGAAGATTCGTCAAAGATTTTGCCAAAATAGCTAAGTGTCTCCATCAGCTAACGGAGAAAAATCGTCCGTATGTCTAGAATGAACAATGTCTGGCAGCTTTTGAGACCTTGAAGGAGATGCTGTGTGATTCACCAGTGCTGGCATATCCAATACCCGGAAAAATGTTTGGAATTGACACCAATGCAAGCAACGGTGCGATTCGAGCTGTACTCTCCCAACAAATCGATGGTGAAGAAAGAGTCCTCTTGTATAACAGTCGAGCTCTATCAAAAAGTGAGAGGAACTACTGCGTGACCAGGAAGGAGCTGTTGCCCATAATAGAGGCCACCAAGCAGCTCCATATGTACTTATATGGCCAGAAAATTTGTTTTTCGAACAGACCATGCATCGCTGAGATGGCTGCTTAGCTTCAAAAACCCCGATGGACAAGTTGCGAGACTGATCGAAAGATTGCAGTCGCAACATTGTTCATGGGTAGGGCGAAGTTCATAGAAATGCTGACACGTTATCTCGTCGTCCATGTCCAGCAAGCAATACCTACGGATTGAAGATAAGGAGCCGACCATTGATCTGCGAGTGATAACGGCCAAATTCGATGAAGGTTGGTCATCGGAGAAGATTCGAAATGCCCAGTCAGCCGATGAAGACATCGGACCATTATTCGTATGGAAGGAGACAACTGGGCGGCCTGAGTGGAAGGACGTTTCGATGCATGGCGCCACCCTTATTGGGCACAATGGAACTCTCTTAAGTGGAGGGTAGCGTAGTCAAGCAGAAATGGGAAACGGTGAATGGCAGCTCCTATAGGATGCAAACTATACTTCCCCAAAAGCCGAACACATTATGAGGCTAAAGAAATGCATGAAGGATCCTCGGGAGGCCACATTGGTGTGAACAAGGCATTAGCGAAATTGCGGGAAAGGTTTTACTGGCTCCACACTCGAGCAGACGTAGAGAGCTGGTGTCGTAGATGCACGATTTGCGCTTCCGTTAAAGGTCCAAAGTGACAACTGAGAGGACAAATGCAAACCTATAACGTGGGGGTATCATTCGAAAGCATTGCTGTTGACATCGCAGGACCCTTCCCTGAATCCGAGTGGAGAAATCGGTTCATGCTGGTTGCGGCCGATTATTTCAGCAAGTGGCCCGAGGTCTACTCCATTCCCAGCCAGGAAGCAACTACCGTAGCCCAACAGCTAGTGTTAAATTGGGTCAGTGGGTACGGTGTACCTTGTGAACTACATTCCGATCAAGGCCGAAACTTTGAGTCACTAGTTTTTAGCGAAATATCTGAGCTGTTGGAAATACGGAAAATGAAGACAAAACCGCTGCATCCCCAATCCGATGAAATGGTCGAACGTTTCAACGGCACAATCAATAAACACCTGGCCAAAATGGTCGACGAGAACCAAAGGGACTGGAACCGGCACATCCTATTATTCTTGATGGCGTATAGAGCTACTGAACATGCATCGACGGGTGAAGCCCCAGCCAAAGTCATTTTTGGAAAGACTATCCGTCTGCCGGCTGATATAAAGCTCGGAACACCCCCTGAGAAAGTCCAAATGATCTCGGAGTACGTAAGTGAGCTAAACAAACGGTTGAACCAGGGACATTGGACAGTGCGAAAACACCTCGAATCGGCTACTGACCACATGAAGACCAGGTATGATATGAAGGCGAATTCTACTGGCTTTCAGCAAGATAACTTAGTGTGGCCATTTAACCCACAACGGCGGAAGAGTAGGTCTTCGAAGTTGCAGCATAATTGGGAGGGACCATATCGAGTTACAAAGCGAATCAACGACATCGTATATCGCATACAGGAACACCATATGCCGAGAGCCAAAGTGAAAATCGTGCACCTGTACTGTCTTGCCCCATATTAAATACAGGTAGACTTAACTACAACTGACGACACAGCTTTTCGGGGCGAATAGAACTGATGTGGGGGTAGTGTTACATGTCCAAACAATTCTGCGAGCTACTGTCACAACTATTAATAACATCATGATCAATAAACGAATGTAATTGAAAGCACAAAAATGGACCAAGTATATCTGAAAGTAACGTCACTGCGGGGTATTCAGAATTGCTCGAATATTCCAAGTAGTTCTCGCCAGAACATTTGCCAATATACGAGAAATGGATTGAATGACTAGATATAAAGCCGAGCTGAGTGAATGAGGAAGAGTAATAGTAAAACAGGCGATAGTAAAAAGTGCGATAAGCTTAAGCGCGAATTGAAAGCGATATTGATTGTTAGTGATGTAAGATTATTTGTGATATACTTGAAGGCGATGGAAACATAAATTGATAGGACAAGTAAAAAGTAAACTTAAGTGTGGTTTGTAAAATAGTGAAGCTTATTATTGTGCATTCTTAGTAAATAAACTCTTTTAACTCAATTTAAAAGACAGTGCATTTTCACTTTCCCGGAAAGCTATCGGCCGCGAACTATAACACGCGACAATATATACTTATCACGCAAATGAACGCAAAGTGGAAAGCGGTGCAGTTGCCCGCTCATACCTTTTAGCATTGATGCCATTGGCTGCAGTTAGGCTTGAGGCAGCACGTTTGCACGTTCACAACATCCTTCATCTTATTTATTCATGCTTTCTGGCTAATCAGTTGTAGTAATCGAGCAGGTAAGGTTCAAAAAGCCAGCGTGCAAGAGTTCTATGGAAATCAAACCGAATTTGGCAACATCATTCCTTCGATATGCTTCCATCCGATACATGATTTTGTTGCTTAGTCTATTAGAAAAGACGTGAAAATATGGGACTGGCGAAATAATCGGCTGTTATACAATTTAGAGGGGAATTCAAGAACCAGGTTCATGAAATTCAATCCTCTAAACAATATGCTCATCACTATACAATCCTATGAAATCATGTAAATCCTATGAACAGTATAGTACAATTAATTGCGAGAGTTTTGAATAAAAATAGAATAATCTGTACCTCTCCCTAACATAATGAAATCGTCTTTCATTCTGTGTAGTTCACTGTTTCGTGTTCCAGTGTTTTAATTGTTTAGAATTAGAAAAAATGACTATTGTGGCCGATTGTAGCCTTACGTCAGAGAACTCTGCAAATAATTTATCAGACGATCAAATTCCGTTTGATGTAATTATTCGCAGTATTATGACTTCGCGAGCTAAGGACGGAGCGACAATAGAGGATATCCGTAATGATTATTACGAACATACCGGTGAAAAATTTCCTTACATCGAAGACGTATGCGACACGTTGCTGAAAATTTCCGGCGTTGCAGGCTACAAAAACATTTATATTTAACATGTTTAACACCAATCCTAAATCCCAGCATACCCTCAATATGGTACGAAATCAAAAACCTAGTCAAAAGCGAGAACACCAAAAAAACATGATTTCATATTCCAAAAATGATATGTGTTTCTTCAAATATAATTATCATTATTTGAATAAAAACAAGAAAAAAAAGAGAGAAACAAATTATTACTACAATTAATTGAGGAAAAGAGGAAAGAGAAATCATAAATGCATTAAAAACAACATTTTGTCTCATAGCAAAACAAACTGCATTCAGCATTCATTCAATACGTACGAACATTTACCCTCACATAAATCCAGCAATCAAGTAACACAAAATCCCATTCAATTGGTAAAGTCTCGAAACGCATCAACATTCATGAAAATTGTATACCCCCGCCAGATCATCATCTAGTAAAGTTTAATCAAAGAAATGGGATTAAAACTTTGTATCGTCGTCAACTACAACACGTCCAGTGAATAAACAAGATGCTGAATATTGGTTAGAAAAATTGAATGCCAGCGATAGCGGTGGCAATAGCGGGAGTGGCATTTGCTTGTGTTGCTGGTGGTGTCGCCAAGAGATTTTGGGGAGTCCGGTAGAGCTGCGACATCGCCGAAGCAATATCGATATTTGCAAATATTGATGTTTAAATTAGGATACATCGATGTCGATAAAAACATCGAAGATATTTTCAAGTTTTCTGTAATGAAAACAAGATCGAACTAACTATCGACAATTATCTTTTGTTCTCTCATAAAATAAAAGAATTATAAATTTAATTTCTCAACTTGTGTATTTAACTTTCTTTTTCAATAAACGATTGATTACAGAACATGTTTATAAGTAAACTTAATATGCATTTAACACATAGATAGATTATTATTTTGTTAACTAGATAATATCTTGAGATATCTGATAAAATTTAAGAATTTCAAATTTAGTTCAATATATTTATCTTTAATTTGTGTATTCTGCATTCAAAACGCTATTTGTTTTTTGCGACAGATGGGTATTTTGGCATTAAGTGTAAGCTTAAAAAGAATATAATTGAATTCGAATCCGATAGCGATGCATATGGGAAAATACATTTACCCCCAAAATATATATCTGTCGAATAAAAACAAATAGAGTTTTGAATGGAGAATATACAAATTAAGGATAGCTTGGAAGCGCTAAACATTGGAAAATACACACAGTATATTTAGTTCCTCTTCAATATACGCTTGATTGCAAAACAAGCTTACAAGTCAATTTAATATGCATCTACTACAATGACATACAATTATTTTATAACTCGACAATGTCATTGTTTGAAGAGCCGACAAATATATTTAGACAATTATTAATTTTCGCATCAAACTATGGCGCAGTTTTTGTGAAAAAATAAATAAGCATATATCTAATCCCGAAAAAATGCTGCAATGGTCTAGCAACAATAATACTGCTGAAATATTTCACCTTTTACAATGAGTTCGTTTATTCGGGTAATAAAATCGGATACAAATCGTAGCACTACAAACATAAATTACTTTAAAATTAAAACTCACAAGTTTTGTGGATGTACGGACTTCGCGAACTGTAGAAAACTACTCGTTAACTACCAACACACGCGGCCAAATTCATTACTGTTAGCATTCTAAACGAAAACTTTTGTCGAACCGAAGCCCATCAAAACATATATGACAAATGTATACTAAACAAAGACTGTCGTCGAAACGAAATTGCTATGCTATGGTAATTAGTTGGGTTGGTAACAAAGAAAAAACGCGTTTTAACCGGTTCAATCCAATCCAAGCTTCAAGCCAACGGCCAAAAGCACACCAACACAAAAACATTATGTCGACCGTCGACGTCGGTCGAGCAAATTCAGCGAATTCTATTTTTGGAAGTTGGCATAAACATCGAGCCGATATATCGTGTAGAAATATCGATGTAGGATAAAACATCGGAAGTCTAACATCGATGTAAAAAAATCGATATTTTTACTAAAACATCGATATTCCGAAAATACCGATGTCGCAGCACTAGAGTCCGGCGGCAAGCTTTGAGTGAGGTGGTCATATCCGCGGAGAATTGTGATTTGGCCCGTCTTAAAACTCAGAATAAACAAATCTTGTGAAATGTTATAAGCGCGGATTTCCCATGTATTATTTTTTGCGAACGTTTCAAACCTTTGTGGACAAGAATATCTCTTTGAATAAAACCCGTATGGTGGTCGGAAAGCCTTCAGAATATATGGGATCAAAAAGTCTGGTTGACGTCCCGTGTGTGCGTGTGTGTCGTCGCCCTTAAAAAAGCATCAACCCGTAACCCGCCATTGGATATATTTTAGGATTTGTAATTATTTCCTTGCCAAGTAATTTGCCGAATAATTCAAGATAGTCGAAATTTGTGTGAAAACTAAGAAGTCGCGACCTAAGCAGTGCACGCTATTCACATATTCTCTCGGTGAATCTTCAGAGGTTTTAGCAGAAAGTATCTGTAAGATCTGCAGCAGTAAAACATAATCACAAAGTTCAGTGCCGCAGAATTCGCAATTGTAACGGGAATAACAGTGAATTTGGTGCATAAACATAGTTGCTCCGGTCATCTCTCGATAAATTTTCTCTCGTTCCCATTCAATTTCCCATCGATGAAAATCACTTTTCCGTGTGGGCAGCAAAGTGCGAGATATCGAGTTTTGAAGCGCGAATCTATTCGCCTATGTATCTTTCGTATCATCCTCTGGTCCTCGACAATCGGAAAAAGCATTGAGGCAAATTCATGCAAATATCGGAAGCAACTCAAGTATCGGAAACCAAATCATTGCAAAGCGGAGTTCGGAACAGCAACCAGTTACTTTTCAATCAACCATACTTTTAGTTCACGTAGAACACTGTAACTAATTTGTTGTCTTAATCATACGTAAAACGTGTCGGAGAAGATTTGTTGACCGCAGCAAGAGATCAGTAGAGATCGGAAAAATCGCGGAGTCTTAATTTACATAGATTCAGTCTAAATTTTTAAAAAATGCAATAATTGCCAAAATAGTCTCAGGCCCTTACCCGCCCCGAACACGAGCGCTCGTAGGAGGAGGTCTGGGTAAGTACCCTTTCTTATCAAATTTTTCTTTGCATGTTTTTCCATTTTTATCAAATTTTTCTTTGCATGTTTTTCCATTTTTTCAAATTTTTTTTGCATGTTTTTCCATTTTAAAAAAAAGGAATTTATAAAAATATTTATACGTGAATCATTTAAATAAAAAAAAAATTTATGTAAATTTTACTCTTTCGTTTAAAAATGCTCTACGAAACTTTGAAATGAATTAATAAATATCTAAATTATTAAAAAAAAAAAAAAACATGACACGAGAGTCAAAATTACGGCTTTAGGTAGTTCTTGTAATCAATTAAATAAAAAAAAGATGTTCATAATGGTAAATATTTCTAGTCAAAAGTCAAGGACATTATAAAAAAAAACATTGAGGTCCTCTGACATTAAATAGCGATCAAATTTTTATTACAACAATAACATCCGAAACGCTAGAGCAAGATCGCATACACATTGAGCAAGCTGATATTTGCATATAACCTTTGCACTTGATGTGAATAGGAATCAATATTTAGCATACGAGTATAATCGTTTTACATCCAAGAGAGAAGAGACTTGGTTTTTAATACATACGAGTACATTCAGAACAAGAAATGCGAGAGAAGTTGATCTTTAATCTCTAATCGTTGTATTTAAGCAATTACTTAAACAAGAAAAAGAACTAGAGAAAGGCAAATTTAATGAGAACAAATCGTAAAAATAATTATATATATATATATATATATATATATATATATATATATATATATATATACATGACGAAAAAAATTAAAAAAATTAATTAATACCATACCCTTCGGTCTTTCCATTACGTTGGTTCAGACCGGGTATAGGACCCGGTACGGTGACAGGCTCTCCTCATAAAACATGAGCCAGCCGCCGGGTACAATATAATCTTCTTTGTTTCAGGTGACGTCGCGGGTTGAGTGGCCCAAGCAGAGTGCCTCTTTATGGAATAGAGTTATGCAATCAAATTGTATAATTCTATGGCATAAATTGGTCATCGGGGTACTCTTCTTCTGATGGGAAGACTTACGCAAGTTAAGTTGTATGAGTTTTCCACTCAGAAGAGGAATACCTGGCCACTGCAACAAATATGGATATTAATCCGGCTGGGTGGGTGCGAAGGGGCTCCATCACCACCCGGTTGCCCTTCTCTCATTTGTGGGCCATGAGCTTCGTCGGGTAACGATGAAGTTACCCTAAGTCCGCCCCTTTTTACATGTTCCACTTGTTCTCGGAACAAGTCCTTTTTCTCTCGGTTTAGTTACCTACACTTATTGTGACTTCGGTCGCCTCGTTTTAGTTTGACCACAAGAAATTCGTGAGTGCGAAATTTTTTGTAGTGGGTCCTTGTGCTGGGGAAATGAATCCGCCCCATGACACCGCAATGCTAGCCTGCCAGCGCATTCGCGCGTCCCCAGACGAGGGCATTCTCGGCAGATATCTCCATCTTCTTCTGCCCAGGCAGCAGAACATCGCTGCAGTCCTTTACGGACTTTTGAAACATTATACATTCACTACACAGTATTACCGCCATAGAGTACTTCTTATTAGATCTGCTCTTCCCATTTCTTCCGTCCTTCCAGCAACCAGCTTGAGTTTATGCGTTGCTCTGCTGTAAGCGTTCTTACGCCGAATTCTGGTTAGTGGTTTCATTCCCGACACAGAAGAGCCGCTAGATTCAGTTTTAACTCCTGGAGAATTGGCTGAACCTATCACTTCATCACAAGGTGCTCGTGTACATGTACCTTATGAGGGTAGCAAAGTCACTAGCAAGGACTTCATCACTTACACAAGCCTCATCTGAGTAGTAGTTAGGAACGCATTTGCTTTACAATTTTTCTCTCTTACGAGGAATTGCTGTTAAGCACGCATCGTCTTACACGCTTTCCTTACTTGCGTCTTGCTCAGCTACTTGCTAGTTGGCATTTTGGTCGTATCCCCCTCCTTGCAAGTAAGGCTCAGGACGTCCTCTATCCTGTCGGTGAATGTTTTCCATTACAATAGTCAATGTTTGAGTGTTTATTGATGAGTTGGATCACAGCTCGGAATCTTCCAGGAGGTTCACTAGTAGATATGACGTTAGGACCCTCACAATCCGGGCCTCTGCCACCGCAGCGGAAGGATTTCCAGTCTTTGATTGGTTATTACCTGGGGTAGTATGAAAACCGTTTTCGGTCATACCACTTTTGTTCTCTTCTGCGTTTACACTGACTTGGGGCAGTCATCACGAACGTTCTGAGGTACACCCGGTTGGCAGAGTTATAGTAATAGTAAATTAGTTAATGCCCTGATGATGCCTTGACAGTGCGAATCTTGTAGGACTCATGTCTAGCTCACATCACATATAAAAAATAATAATTGATCGCATTTTAACAAGTGTTTGATTTATTTTAATAGTATGATGCAATAGTTTTTACTATGCCAATCACGACAACATCCAATATCCATAACCCAAATGTATCCTGCAAGCCGAAAACATCAATAGGTCATATCTTTGACAAAGCTCTAGACCTGACGATTCAACTCATTGAACCTTGCATTCGAAAATGTAATAACAAATGAACCAAAACATTGATTCAGCATTCAATGCATCAGGAATATTTTTAATTTTACCTTTATCAAATATTAGGATGACCGATCTAACTTGAAAATCATGAAACAATTAATCAATGCATCTGCTCTTCAAAAGCCTTACAATTAATATCAACAGCTCGTGCACTGACTGGTACTTTTCACATTTCAAATACCCGCAGATAATCACCGAAATTGAAATAGTAAGTACACATGGTGGTGCTGTGAATTAAATATGCAATGGGTCCCACAGGTGTCATTATTTGCACAGTCAGTTAGTTCACACGTCTTTTATTCTACTACATATCTCTCTAACATAATCCAGCCGAATGTACGAAAGGAATTACGTTTGTGTGTGCTCAGAGATGCATTTATTACACGTCTAATTCAAAGTGTTCCCTGGATACTGTTGAAACAATTTACAATAGTTAACATGAAAATCTACTTGAGTATCAGAGCACTAATTAAATCTGAGGGAGAGGATTGGTGAGAACGTGAGCAGAACTATGGGCCAAGCCGTAAGCCCAAACATCCAAAGATATAGTTTTCCCTGTAAATGAAATTGAAGCAAAGAATGGCCTAGCCGATTGCAAAGAATTTTAAATTAATCTGATCTAATCGAAAAATATTCTCTGAATGGTTATTCGTGAGGAAAGTTCATTAAATCCTTCCATAGTCACTTGATAAAGCTTTCGATAAATACTCGTAGTTTCGATGAATACTATCTCAACCCACCAAACCATATTAAGCAAACGAAGGAATAGTTGGATTACATGAACTGCTTCCTTTGAACAGGAACTGACATTTTATCTTTGAACGATATGGTGCACCCCGTTTGCAGCTGGATGAGCTCAACCCATACCAATCGTTTTGATCTCCCCAACTATTCTGAATGGATTTTTTTTCAAGGATTGTTCATTCATTCATTTCTACATTTTTTTTCCGACTGTTCACAGGAAAAGAATGGCACGGAACATTGAAACCGCTCCTTCCTTTTCCTTAGTGTTCTTTGTTACGCTCAAGACCATATGCCTCGACATGGAGCGTGCACGAAAGCTATCCATAACGCCAAGAAGCATCTGGGATTTGTGATAAGAATATAAGAGTCCACAAAAAGGATAATTTCATACTTTGTTCAGTCGAGAACAACAAGTGTAGTATGGCTTTAAAATGAGCTTAAAATGAGAATATCAGAATGAAAATGAACACAAATTTAAACTTGGAATGTTGATTTCGCTTTGTGGATGACGACACAAGGCCGACGGCCTACGCGCGATGACGACTGGGGCAAAAGGACATTAGCAAAGTAGTGTGTTTCTGAAAAGTTTACAGCATCCATGTTGACTTGAACTTGAGTATGCTCTGTGGTGTAATGTTTGGACACGTCTTTTGGGTTTTCTAGAGGCTAATTAAAAGTAGATAAAAGAATCTTACATGCGGGATGTGCGCGTGATCCTTCTTCCTCAGTCATCAAGGCAAAACGGTTTTTTTGATTGTCTGGGGATGATATGGAGGAGTAGAAAGTTAACTTATGGAACAAATTAGTTTTATGTATTATTTTCAAGGCGAATTATAAGTGCTGACGTATTTTATGTTTACGCTGCTTTATCATTTAATTCATTACAAACTTTTTTCACAATAAATTAACTTAACTTTATTGAAAGCATTAAATAAGGTACTTTAAAAATTGAATGGTAACAATATGATGGACTCGAAACTTTTTTCAAAATCGTATACATGCAATACTTAGATATTTTATTTATAATTTGAAAGTCACCTTGTTGAAGCCAAAAGATAATTCATAATTTATTTTAATTTTGGAATGTTTAATGCAAAACGATTTCTCACAGTTGTTTGCCGTACTCCAACAAGGTAGGACTTATTTCATCCACCAAAGTTTAATCAAATAAACCCAACTCATAACGAAAATTAAATCAACATGCCATCAACAGGTTGGTGAGTGGCTTCAACATAACGACGCTATAAAAACTGGCTATCAACTTCTGCCGGCAAACACCATTATCATCCTTGTGATGCATATGAGTACTTTTTAGTTAAAGTTCAGCGGTCGTTGAGTTTCTGACAAAATACACTATACTATTCTTATTTGATATGCATATGGATGCTGGCATTCTGCATGAACTATTCTAGTCGAGATGTTACTCGTAACAGAAGCTTTTTGGATATTCATGACTTTGCTTAAAGAACGTCCTTTAACTAACTGAATAATATGGTGTGAGAAAGTTGTCGGTAACTGACTGGATGAGACGTATTGCTACATATACAAATATATAAAGCAAATGAATGTTCAAAAATGCCAATTATTACTATAGGACCTTTTTCATATGATTCCCTACCTCACTCTGTTTTTCAAACTATTATATTTTTCGATAAAAAAAATTGTGAAGTGAATGATTATTAGATCATAATCAAATTGCCTTTAATTGGACATAAAATTCTGGAAATACTCACAAGTAAATGGGCCCACCTAGGTCTACTTCATTAGCTTTTAGCCAATTCATGCAAAATTAACAGAAACAAAGTCAACGTAGGGGGAGGCAACCCATCAAGAAGGCGACATTTGATGAGTGCAATGGAGTCTATGATGCTGTACAGAAAAAAAAAAAAAAAGCGATGTTTACAGCAAAGAACAACGCTGAAAACGCTTGGCACAGATACAGAGAAGAGGAGCACTAAGGATTGGATTTTCATATCCGTCAGTCACAGGTGTGATACTCGACGTGCTTTTCAGCTGGAGTCGATGGATAGGTGTCAAACTGAGCACATCGCAAGCGAAAACACTAAGGTGTCAAAAATCAAAGTAATAAAGAAACCAAAATACAAGTATAGCGGAACAAAGAAAGTAAAGCCCGGAAAACTGGCAACAGCAGAAGTACAAAGCGAGCCCCCAAATATCCAAAGATGGTCCAATGCAGATAATGACAAGAAGGCGCACCCACCATGAACGAAAGTGGCCGGGAAAGAAATACTACAGTTAGCAACAATGGAAGTAGAGCAAGCTGCAACAAACGCTCCAAACAGGATAATTATTGACCGAATCAACATGGAATTGGAAGGATTTAGAATAGTTCAAGATAAATCAGCAATCAAAAGAAAGTCATCCATTCTTATCCAAGCACCAACCCCCCACAATCCAAACCCATACGCCCCTCTTTAGGGAAAAGAAAAACGAACTTCCAAGCAAAAAACGTGTGCCCCCGAAAAGAAAAAGTCATGGTGTCCTCCTATATTCGCAGAAGGAATCACAGCAATGACGGTAAAAAATATCATGGAAACGAGCCCCACAACGAAGTATAGAATTACTCACCTGAGCGCGAGCAAATTGAAAACAAGTTTGGTAGACAGACCTAGGCTCATGTCAGAAGGGTTTTGTACTTAACCTACGAAATGCGGTCACCAGCAACGAATAAAATCAAGAAACATGTAATAGATCACAGGTGTCCATTCACGAGGGAGGAAACACATTTTTCATGTATTAACCCCCCCTTATACCCCCACTGAAGCAAAAACTGTCAGTTTAAGAATTGTTTTGAAAACCTCCCATATAGAACTTTCATATAATACTCCCCTGTACTGTAATCATCGATTCATGGCCAATTTTTTTGAATCCTAGAATGGTTACAAAGCCCTTTTGCTAGGGGCTCCCTCCTGCCTCCTTGACTTATTTCACGTATGAGTATTAATTGTTGGTACTCATCTTCAGTCATTCATAAAATTGAATCAAGTGTTCAAAGCATGCACCTTAAACGTTGAAGTTGGGGAAAAAAACCTCAAAATTATTCAATCTTCGCATTTAAAATAGCCACCATTTTGTTTTACGATTGCTGATACCACTAGCTAACCGACTCTCAAGATATTCATGATACCTATCATTCCTGAAAGTTTCATGCAAATCCTATCAAAGCTGTAGTGTCTGAGTCGATAAAAAGCGCATATTATTCCATAGCCATATGTTTCTATAGTAATACATCGCATATTGTTCCATAGTAATACAGGAAAATTCAAATCGCTATAGCTTCGTTAAAAACCATGCGATCTTTATGAAACTTTCAGGGCAGATCAATCTTATAAATCTTATAAAATTTTATTGAATTTAAGGGCACCGTTAACATTTTATTCAAGAAAACATAAAATCAATAAATCATACTATTACTAACAAAGTTGAGTGAATTTCGACTTCTCATGTATTTGTTCTTGTTGTACTCATAAAGGCATGATTTTTTTCAGATTTTTTTGATGAAAGGTGTCCAATCGCGAGGGGGGGGGGGGGTACGCGAAAAGTTCATACGTTTCCCCTTCCCCTACCCCCTCGGTACCGGTAAGGCAATTCCAAGACTTGTTTTGAAAAGATCTCATCAACACCTTTCTAATGACACCCTACTCGATTACCAATGGTGAAAAAAAATGTTTAAAGGGTCACCTCCCTATATGGAGAGAACCCCCTTAAACCCCTTTGAAAAATTTTCCCGTGCTTGAACTTTCAAGAAGTCACCACTTCTGACCTTTTCATAAAGTTTCATTGCTGTAGCTTCTATAGTTTCGAAGAAAAAATGCTGTGACATACAGACGGACGGACAGACAGACGGACGGACCAACGGGCGGACGGACAGACGGACACAGGTCATGATTGTAATAGCGTATTTTAGTACAAAACACTAATTCCAGTTGACGAAGTCGCCATCCATGATGAATAACTGGATTTGATGCGTAGATCTAAGGCGTAAGGCTACTCCTTCACACCAACGGAACGCATAAATACACAGTCATACTCAGAGGTGTAGACTCGGTATTCGGAGCTACACAGGTCAAAGAAGACATCGAAATACAATATCTGGACATCGAAATCGACAATGTTTTCCTGTTAACCACTGGGTGGTCTAAAGCGAACGGTGTGAAACAAAATCCTCAACCAAAAAGAAGACCAAGACCGCCTCCTTAAGCTCCGTTTCATCCTTCATAGGAAAATGACATGGGAAAACCCCAAAAGGAGTGCCCTACTCCAGTGTTATAGATGACAGCGCGTCGGCCATGTCTCGATGAATTGTGTCTTCCAGGCAAGATGTGTAGCTTGTGGAGAGGACTACAACCCCCAAGAATGCCCAAGAAAGGACAATGACAAAACAAGTAACATACGTTTCTGTGTCCTCTGCAAAGAGAAAGGCTACCCAGCAAACGTCTCCGGATGCCTGGAAAGGAGAAGATTGAAGATAGCGCTTTTAAAAAAATAAAAGAACAACCCCCATTTCAACCCCATCTTTCGAATTCATCCAAACCCCAATAGCAACAGCCACACTAGCACAATCAGTACCTCTATATTCGGAAGTCACGAGTGGAAGAAATTCAACTATGCTCCGGAACGCAGTACCACAAGTGAACCAGCTTCAAAGACTCCACTACGAAACAGACCAAGCTTTAGGACTGTCATCAGGGGAACTCCTAAAAAAGGTTGCCCAATTCTGGCCAAAATACGATGGCTCGCCAACAAAGGATAAGCTAGTTTTGCTCATCGAGCTATACCTCAACCTGTTTGGGGGTAAATAATCTGATTACTATCTGTCTCAATATAAACTTTCTAATTTCCCATGACAAAAAAATATTCTTGTCTAACTTTACAAAATCCATTCGACCAGACATAGTTTTCCTTAACGAAACAGTCTTAAAACCGACACACAAGATCCGAATAGAAAATTACAAAGTACTTAGAAACGACGCAGGTAGAGGGACCACCATTCTATATCGAGTCAGTCGATTAAATAAATTTTAACCATCCTGATATTTCCTGCACACTAGCAACTTTAAGCATGCGAAGGCACAATGGTGGTCATGGGAAAATACGAATTGGGTCTATCTACGTCCCAGGAAACCCGGGACCTTCAATAGAACCGACAGTTAATAGAATACTAACAATAGCTGCTAATCACGACACTATCTTCCTTGGCGGAGGCCTCAACGCAAGACATGAGTATTGGGGTGATTCAACACGGAACCCAAACGGCCAAAGAATATATCAATGGTTCCTGTCGAGCGCATTTCTAACATGCGCCATCGTCAACGCAGGTGTCCCCTCATACCCAAGAAGCAGCTCCTTTTTAGAAAACTTTATATTATCACAAGCCTTACTAACTGGTAACACTACTCCCTACCAATGTGCCATCCGTGCGATGAATGAAGATTACAAAAAAAGATTGAGTTTACTCAAACCATCTTCAGACGTCTTTCGAGAAATTAATATACTAATGGGCCGACGGTCATATAATTTTAACATCGACAGGGACACTATCAAGCACAGAGGGCTACCCTTCTCCACACCTGAAAAAAAGCTGCGAGTTATCTCCTCATTCTACGGAAACCAGTACCGAGAAAGAGCCCCAGAGAACGAAAGAGCCCAGGAAATGATATCGACTGTAAGAACTAGAAATATCGGTTACCAAGGGTCATACCCTATAATATTTTCTGACACCAAAAAGGCAGTATCTTTGCGACATGAAACATTCGGGGAACTTTTCACCTACGTGTCAGAAATAGAAGATATACCAGCTGGTCTTAATAATAAAACCTCCTTAGGCCTAGACGGTATTCCCAATAAAGTACTAAGAAAATCCGGCGCAATCGTCACCAAAAGCTTAACAATCATCTTTAACAATTGCATCAACAATGGTTACTTTCCCGAAAGATGGGAACGAGGCAACCTTATCCTTATCCCTAAACCAAACTGCGATGGAGACGTAAAAAACTTCAGGCCAATCTCTTTACTTTCCGGAAAGAATCATACTACGAAGCTTTAGAGCATTTTCAATGAAGCTAATTCCGAAGTTTCAGTTCGGCTTCCAACCCAAACAATCCACAGAACATGCCATTATACTTGTGCATGACAACGTCGTTAAAAAACTTGCGCAAAAAATAATGCACAGTCGCATGCACACTAGACTTACAAAAAGCGTTTGACTCCGTTCAGACTGATGGGCTAAAATTCAAACTCATGTATTCCAACTGCCCCCTGGCCCTCACGCGTATCCTTGACAGCTTCCTACAAAATAGATATTTAACAACTGAAATATCCCACCGAATTTCATCACCTATACCCGTCCTCTCTGGAGTCCCACAAGGATCAATATTGGGACCAAACCTTTTCAACTTCTTCCTACATGACATCCCACACTCCGCCGTTGCAAACAGAATCCGAAACATCTCCAGTAACCCGAACATGATCATGTACGCGGATGCTTTCTAATTCTAGCCTGTCACAATCTTTCCATTTCCACCATGGAAATGGTGTAAAGAGAAGTTGACATTATAGCACGCTATTTAAAGGATTGGGGGCTCCAAATCAACGCTGCTAAATCGGAAATAATATGCTTCCGTAACGCAAGTGGTAAAGGGCACAAACTAGCTATTTAGCAAAGCAAACTGATAAGGGCGGTTATCGTAGGGGACACGGTGAACCCAAAAGATAGCATTAGGTATTTGGGAGCGAACCTCAACAACAGGTTCAAAATAAACCCACATGCAAGAAAAGCAATAAAGAAAGCCAAAGGAGCTGCTGCACTATTTTCACCCCTCCTATCCTCCAAATCCGTCTTCCCAAATGTGAAACTCTTCATGTACTATATAAAATCCTGATTCGCCCCATCATCACATACTCCTTCCCAGCCTGGCGGACAATTTCACCAATAGTAGCTGATGAATTGAAAATATTTGAGAGAAGGATACTCCGAAAATGTATATTGAAATACCGACACCCCAATAAAAAATACTATAAAAACAGCGTTCTTTGCCAAGAAACTAACGTGACCTCTAACCTGCAATACATGCTTGAAACAAGCAAAAAGCGAACAGCTAAATGGCAGATACATGAATCAAATCTAGACCGGGACCTCTTCAGCAGTACCCCCACCTCTGAAAACGAATATTATCTCTCTCCCATAAGAATCCTCCAAGACTTCCAGATTAACACCGAACCCAACCAAACCCCCTAAAACTCATTTTTTATTATATACCGTCCCCCAATACCTGGCGAAATCAGGATTCAAACAGAAATACGGTGTGAATTACACCAAGACGTTTGCACTCATGATTTGTTCGGATTCACTCCGAATGTTTCTGGGTACAGTGGCACACGAGGATCTTGAAATGGTGCAATTCGACATACGCACAGCGTTTCTACACGGCCAACTCGAAGAGGAAATATATATGGAACCACCTCAAGGTCTGCAGATCGCCTAGAAAAGTCCAGTGGCTCTCAAGCTCAACAATTTTTTGTTGATGTTGGAACCAGAAGTTCGTGTGTTTCAGTTCAGTTCAGTTTGAAGCAGAGCAGTGCCGACCCGTGCGTGTTACGCGGTTTGATAGACGGCGAAAGTGTTATTCTCGCATTGTTTGTGGATGATGGTTTGGTTGCGTCAAAATCGATCTAAATTGTAAATGAAATGATCGACTGTCCGGAAAGCGAGTTTTGTATTACTGTCGGCGATGAGCATTATTTTGTTGGCATGGAAATCAAGCGTGATCGAGCAGCAAAGAGAATGTTTATACATCAGAGTATGTATGACTGAATCGAAGAGGTCCAGTATTCTAGTAGACCCGCACGTAATTTTGTCGGTAGCCCAAGAAAACGCGAATGACACGACCTTGCTGTAGCGTGAGGTAGTTGGATGCCTGATGTTTTTGTGCGTTGTTTCACGACCCAACATTGCTTTTGCAGTGGGCAATGTCAGCTAGTTTTTAAACACACACACCGCAGTTCATTGGCAGGCCGTGAAAGGAATATTTTGATATTTGCAAGAAACAAAACATTACGATATCGAGTACTCAAATCGTTGGAGCACTAATGGACTTTATGGTTATTCCGACGCCAATTTTTCCGGGGACGTAGATACGCGAAAATCAACCTACGGATATGTTTTCTTTCTCGCAGTGGCCCTGTAACTTGGGGCTCACAAAGGCAAGAGATTGTGTCCCAGAGTACTACTGAGTCCGAGTATGTTGCAGTAGCTACAACCGCTAAGGAAATTGTATGGCTCCAAAAATTGTTGCGCGATTTGGAAAACGGAAACGAATGCTCTACAGTTTTAAATGTTGATGACCAAAGCGCGATAAGAACTGCGAGAAATCCCGAAAATTATGGGCGAACGAAACATATCGATATACAATATCATTATATTAGAGAAAAAATTCAGTCGAAAGAGATCGACCTGAAATACGTGCATACCGAAGAACAAGTCGCGGACGCGTTCACAAAGGCTCTCCTGAAAGAACGATTCAACGTGCTTCGCAATGCTCTCACCAGAAATAAATCATAAACGACGCGGGAATGTTGCATTTCTCGATTATGTATGCCACCCATGCAAACACATTCAAAAAATAAAATTCAGAACAAGATAAATTGTTCTGTAAGAATATCAAATCACTGTGGGATGTTATCCATAGTTTAATTTGAGATCATCCGCATAAAATAAATGGGGTATATCGGATAACACATCAGAAAGGTCTGATATAAATATGTTGAAAAGAAGAGGTCTGAGATGACTGCCTTGAGTAGACTTGAATTTCTTTGGACATATACCCTTGAAATTTAATGGTTTGAGTCCGGTTTTTGAAGTAAGAAGTAAGCCAGTGAAGCAATGGGCCAGTGATTCCAAAATTGCGCAGTTTTTCTGACAGAATCGTATGATTGACGCGATCAAAGGCTTTACTAAAATCAGTATAAATTGCCTCAACCTGATGGCCTTTTTCCATTGCGCAAAGTAAGTATGTGACCATAACTGCTAGATAAGTGATTGTGAATCGGTTTTTCCTGAAGCCATGCTGCTGGTAATTGAGACGCTGCTCTATTTTCTCGAATAATTTTGGGATGGCGGATAAAATGGGAATTCCTCTATAATTTTGAACACTCCCTTTGCTTTTGCTTTTATGAATTGGAATTGAGTGAGAAGACTTCCAGTGTATTGGAAATTTTCCGCTTACGAGTGAAATGATATGGAGAGGTAGAACTAATACTTTACTGCACTGGTATAGAGAATAAGGCGGGAGTTAATCTGGGCCAGGTCCGTGGTTGAGATCAAGTGTTTTAATTGCATTAATGATACCATCTTCAAAAACTAAGAGTTCCTGAAGCGCTGTTTCAAAAAGGTGTCAGTGGTGTCTACATGAGGTGAGGTGTTTGATAAGGAATACACTAATTGAAAATGATCTGCGAAGAAATTACAGATTTCTTCCAGGACAGAGGAACTGCGGTCTTCATAGGTCATTTGTTTAGGATAACCACGAGCTTTGCGCTTCTTCTTCTTTGTAGCACTACAGCCCCTCTCGGGCCTTGGCTAAGAGATAGTTAGAGTATCTCATTTTCATGAACGTATTGATTTTTTCGGAAGTTGGTTTGGTCAGTACCATGCTCACGTGTGCTTGCTCAGCTATGATATGATCTGATTAAATCAGTACATATCACCACTGAGTGAACACTCGTAGTCTGTCCGAAAAATCCCCTGAACTAAATCACGTTGCTCCCAAAGAGATTTGAGCCTGGTACCTTCGGTTTATGCATTCATGCCCTAACCACTAGACCACACTAGACCCCACAGCTTTGCGCTTAATATTTACAAAATCAAAGAACTTCTTTGGATTTTGGATTATGTTTTCGCCAATAAAATTAACATCATTGCATAGGCCTCGCGTGACTTCAATCTAAATTTATTTGCCAGTTCATTATATTCGTTTTTAATTTCATCACTGACATTGGGTTCTTTTTGTATAATTTTGTGAAGCTTATTCCTTCTGTTTATTAAATTTCGAAGACTACGGTCCAACCATGGCTCATACAGTTCATTCCTCTTTTTAATTTTAGGTGTATGACTTCCAACGGCGTCAAATATGGTCTGGTAGAAAGAGTTCACTGCATCATCTACATTTAGCGTCGAAAGCCTACTAGTCCGGTCTTCATTAGAAATATAACTCTTAATGCTATCGGAGTCAGCATTACGGCAATCAAATACAATCGACTTATTGTACGGAAGGCTGCTTGTATCATCAAAGATGGAATAATCGACTGAAAGTGCGAAATGGTGAAGGGTATTTTTGAAAAGAGTTTTTACATCATTAGTTGGATTAACCACCATCTCGTCATAAGCATTCGTGAAAATTAGATCTAACCATTTGCCAGAGGAATTGTGTGCTGGAACTACTTTACAGCAAGTACAATGTAGAAACTAGATTGTAATCAATATCGTCTCGAAGATTCAATAGAATGAGATGATTGTCAAGTTCGTCAACTACAAACTTTAAATGGGGCCTGTTAAAACCTCCAAAGATAACAATTTTATCTTCTTCTTTCGATAGTTCAGCGTGAAGAGATTGTCTCACTGGACTCTAGGGGAGTATAGAATACACCAACGTACAAATAAAATTTATTTATTTTGATTTTTCCAACGGCTTTTGATGAAACTTTGGATTACGGATGTCTGCACAAAGTTTTTGCATTGAGCAAACAATCATCAAAATCGAATGAAAAATAAATAAGTCGAAAATTTAAAAGTTAATATTTTTAGCTGCCATTTTCACTAAAAGTTGAAACCCTGATTTTAAGAAGATTTGGCACATTGATTCTTGATATTCTAACACACAAAGGTTTAAAATAATCCAAAAGCAAATGCATGCAATTAAAATGTCAGAAGTAAGCGCAATCTGCTATTTTAGTAGCAACTGAAATAATGAAGATTTTTTCGTGGAAACATTTCAAATGGCTAAACTTGCAAGTATTTATAAAGCAGACCATTTTTAGGTTATTGTTAAATATTTTTACAATATCCTAAAATATTATAAAATCGTGCCCTGTCTGTCCGTCTTTCCGTTCGTGCGTCACAGCAAATTTTCTCGCAATCCACATGAGGTACAATAAAAGCGGTGCATTTCAAAAATTGCTGTGCAAGAAAATATTTAAGGTATTTAAGGAGGGGCTCCCTATACAGGGGGGTGACTTAAAAAAAATTCTTTTTGTAGGCCTCTAGCTGCCAAGTTTCTCAACAAGTTATAAGCTATTAATTATAAATTATGCAAATCCGATGACAAATAAAAAAGTTGAAAGTTTACAGCTTAATATTTTTAGCAGCCGTTTTCAATAAAAATCGGAAATTTTTGTGCTGTTCAGAGTGAAACTGCAATTCGAATAAGATTCAGCATAGCGGTTGAGACTAAAGGACTGATATCAGTGAAAATAATCAAAAAGCAAATATTCAAATTCGAAATGGTGGCCCCTGATGGTTCAGAAAAGAATTAAAAATGTATTAATGTATTAATGGCAACGCAAGTTATGACTAAACTTTCATGGAAATCTTTTAAAATTAACTATTTGAGCTATTTAAGCCAACAAGTTAACACCTCTGTGTGGTATCTACTGAGTAATGTGTAAGCAGCAAATGTGACATGGAAAAAACCTGTATTTATATGTTTATAACAATTTATTACCCGCAGATTTTTAATGAGTAATCCATAAGCGTGTTATTTTGATATTAAAAGAAAAACGTCATTTTTTAATATAAATGATCGGATGTTTATTTCATTATAAAGAGTGTTACCCTCCGCGTGGGAGTTCCTTCGGCTAAGGACCTCGGACCCGGCTTGCCGTCGAAGACGATCGTAGGTGGCGCCACTCGCTTATCCCCTGGTCCTAAAAAGCCGCCAAGCGAGAACGCGGCCGCCGAAGACCCCTCACACAACTCGGACTAACACTCTTGAAGCTCTTCCCTAACAGGGAAAGATTAGAATCACCAGGTGACTAGTTGCACACTTGCCGGGCTCAGACTTTCCGGCGTAACTCGCACCGAGCGAAAAACTAAATAAGAAACACTTTCGCCAACAGAAATTCCTGAATAAATCGCAAGGAGATTTACCTTCGAACATACCCGAGTCAGGTGTACCATAAACATGCGCGGCAAACTTACTCTGCCTTCAACAGAGGCACAAAAAATTCCACTATTTCACTATATACTATGTATTTAATTGCGAAATGCAAATGAAGTTCCAAAAATATTCCACTATTTCACTATATACTATATATTTAATTGCGAAATGCAAATAAAGTTCCAAAAATATAATGCATTAAAATATTAAAATTTCACTTACTCTACCTAAGCGGGGGCCCCCCGAAGTAATCTGCGTTGCAATTTTCTGCCAGCGCGCTTAATATTGCCTGATGTCGCCAATCTCTCTTAGTTGGATCGCTGTTGAAATTTTCCTCCGGTCGCAATTCCTTTCCTCGATGGATTTTTTTCAAGTTTCAGAGCGCTATCCTCGCTTAGTCCTCGCTGTTGTCTCGAACCCCCCAGAAAAGAGAAAGAGCCGTTCTTCCTTATTGGATTTTTCATCGCCTCGGTTTCAACCGGCGAGCCGTTAACGTTTTCCCTGGGCGATTCAATGTTCAATTCAGATCCCCCAACTGGAGTGCATCGGGCAATTGAAATCTAAATTTCCCTTTTTAGTACACTCGCCCATCAGGTTTAGAATGTCAAAGTGACTGACACTCTGTCAGTGTCGTGTTTGTTTATATCGTGCCAAATGTTTGAGTTTGGAAAATACATTAAAAATCGTGGTCGCGTCTTCTTCCCAATGTGTTTAAATTCGTCGGTGATGTGTCGTTGAAGCCATAACGCGGTAGTGTAAAAATGAATGTCATGACGCGGTAACGTAGAGTAGAATGCCATAACGATTGGAGGTCTCTGGCGGTTGTACTTTCGGTAGGTATAAAAGACTCTTAGATGTTACTCGTTTGTATAAACGTTCTTTTCCTGTTTTGCTAGGCTTGTCCGGATAGTGTACCAACAAACCAATTAAACCCAAAAGTTAGGAAACAAAGAGTGATTGAGTTTCTTCAACTCCTTGCGACGACCAAAATGGAGTGGTATTTGGCGTTTGATTCCTTGACTCTCCAACGTTCGTATCATCTCTTCATTACAGTAAGTATTCCCAAACATTGAGTACGATTTTTGCGAATATTTCCATCAATATGCAAATTTATAACTTTCGCTCTAATTTGTAATTTACGGACATTACAAGTGTGTACGATCGCACAATGGTTGTAAAATCAAAAGTTTGCTGGGTGTGAAATCCAGAAACCGCTGTTCACATACCCAATAACTTACGTACGAAATTTGGAACGAAAAATTGCTAGTTCTACAAGAAGTGCATTTACGGGTCTAACATTAAAAGTTGGAGATTTTGTTCTGATATCGTGCGCAGGGTCAGTAGATTCAGCTTCAGTAGGAAGTTGCGAGATCGCCAGCATCAAGAACTTATATGAAGTGAAAATGGTTTTCAAACCGATGACGATCCATATCAGGCAATTGTCCAGTGGTATTCCAGACCGTACAAAATCCCACATCGGCTTTTTGATGACGTCACAGTATGTATTGACTTCAATGTGGAGCTGATAGAAGATCATCGTGCATTTGATCCTGTAGTTTGTTGTGGCTCAGTTGACTCAGCCCGATCTCTGATGCCTCGTAAAAAGAGTTCATTGCATACTTTCGTTTGTCGCTATAAAATTGTAAAGGTGGTATGCCATTCTTGTCCTATCGCTCAGCGATTGATTCGTTCCTTGGAATTATTTGCGATCAGTTGTGCGTGATGGTAACCGGATTTTCTTTTCTTTTGTATTGCTTATTTTTAATTTACATTTTTATTTTAATCTTTCAACATATCGTTTTTGCCTATTTTTACTTTACATTTTCATTTTAATCTTTTAACAGTTCGTTTTTTTTTGCCTACATTTTTCTTTTACTTTAGATTTATATTCTAATCTTTTAATATTTTTATTTTATTATTTTAACATTTCGTTTTAGCCTATTTTTACTTCAAATTTTTATTTTATTATTTTAACATTTTTATTTTAAATATTAACCTTGGCTCGGGTGGTATTTCAACAGCCGCTGAGAAAAGAAGAAAAAAAACAACAAGGTGTAAATCGTTCCCATGACAAGAGGAAGGTATGCCGTTAATAGTGGAAAATAACATCAGGCAAATCACCACCACGAACACGCTCACAAAACCATATCCTTTTCATGAAATTTTCCATAACCAAATCGCAAAGTGGCTGCCCTATGTCCTCGATAGGCTCACGAATTCTATCTTTGAGGTCTTGAATCGACGCTATGCAGTTGGCGTAGACCTTCTCTTTCACGTGGCCCCAAAGGAAGAAGTCGCAAGGTGTTAAATCACAAGATCTTGGTGGCCAATTGTAATCACCTCTTCGAGAGATAACACCGTCAGGAAACATTTCCCGTAAAAGATCAATGGTTTCGTTGCTTGTGTGGCACGTAGCGCCGTCTTGTTGAAAGTAAACATTGTCCAGATCAATACCATCCAATTCCGGCCATAAAAAATCATTAATCATCTCTCGATAGCGCAATCCATTCACCGTAACTGTTGCTCCAGCCTCATTTTCGAAAAAGTAAGGTCCAATGACTCCGCCGGACCATAAACCACACTAAACAATCACACGATGAGGATAGAGAGGCTTTTCAACAATAACTCTTGGGTTTCCCGAGCCCCAGATGCGACAATCTTGCTTGTTGACGAACTCACCGAGGTGGAAATGGGCCTCATCACTCATTTTCATGCATTTTAACGACCCAATCAGCAAAGACACGAAGTTGTTGATGATCGACCGGCTTGAGTTCTTGTGTTAACTGATCTTTATAAGCCTTACGACCGAAATCTTTATGCAAAATACGGTGTAATGACGTTTGTGGAATCCCTCATTCCAAACGATGAGGAATGGACAAGCCTGGGTTTTCTTCAACACTTTCGGCTACAGCAGCAATATTCTCGGCTGTTCTTGAGTGACGTTCACGGGTTTTATTCTTCACATCACTAAGTTATCCCAACAGCTCGAATTTTTGCACTGTATTGCGGTCTGACAAGGTGCTTATCGACGACCCAAAAATGTTCGAGTTTTACGAACCGTCTCTGCCAAATTTTCACCATTTTTACAGTGAATTAATATAATTTCAATGCGTTGCTGAAGCGTGTATTTTTATTAATGGCGAAGTTTTTACTTTTCAAATGTGAAAAAATGACAGCTTCAGAAGTGACATCTACCGAAATAGCGGGCTATTCGAAATAACACCTCTTATCGGAAAACCCTTTATTAGCAAAATATTTGCGCCTCTACAAAGGGTTTCTAAATACGAATGTCGGCAGATACTTTTTGGTATTGAATACCGGTGTCGTGCTACGAAAATTGCAGTAAGAACTCTAGTAGCAGGCAAGTCAAATTCTTTTTCGAAATCTTACGATATATACGAGAAATTTACCTTTCCGGCTGGTGCTGCCAACGGGGTTTTTTTTTTGAATATCGTCGGTTAACCGGTTAACATTTTTCACCGTGGACCTTTTGCCGGTAATATACCAATCTGTTAACGGTTAACCGTTTACCGGTGAAAAAAATTAATTTTATAACCTTACATTAAAGTTTAATAGCATGTTTAACTTATTTGAAGAATACACAAGCAAACATTTCTTTAATTTCTATATATTCTTTATTGGTATACTGAACTTGTTGTTTACAGATCTTTTCAAGTTTATTGGTATACTGTATGTACTAACAAATTCAAAATCTGTTCATTTCTCTTAAAACTTATGTGTTCGTATGTTTTTTTCGTTTATTGCAGTTTCGACAACCATATTTTCAACTCTTAAACTTTTTTCTTTTGTTTTGTTTCATTCAAGAAAATTAAAATCAATACTTGTATCATTTCGTTTTGTTCTATTTACATTGGCACTTAGAGAATATTCATAAAACGCTTATTTACAATCTTTCGGATTAGTATATCATATTTTCCATTTTTCTTCCTTCGCTTGAACTTCAATTGGTGAAATACTATGTGTGTTTGTTATACTCGTATGTATGCTTTTGTTCTTAAAAATGTAATTAAATAAATTATATACAGTCTCAACATATTGGCTGGGTGTGAAGTAAGAAGAGAACGCTTAGCATCAGCGTCTTGGGAGTGATTTTCATATATTCACTGAGGATGAAGGAGAATTCTTAACAAGTTCCATATACTGAAATGGTACGTGAAAGTTCTGTCCATTGTATTCGACAATCAGGTGACCGCGACAATGAGAAGCACCGACCACGGTCACCGTTTCGCCTTTTTTCAACTGTTCACCAGGAAGTGTAGCCGCCGAATCCTCAGGGAAGTTCATTTTCATTACTCTGGTTTGTGGATAGCCGAGTTTGGAGTTACCACTGACAGTGTAGGGACGTGATGGAGGTACAGGCGGAGGACGTTCCTGAGGATGATTTAAAACACAATTAATATACATGCCTTGTAAAAACAGACAGATCAAATTACCAAATCTAATCCGAACAATGTGCAAGTTTGTTGGATGATTTTCGAATCACATTTGTCATTTAGGTCAGGTGGAGGAGTTCCTGCAATTGGTTGTGGTCTAGGTCTTAATGTTGTAGCGGTATTAGCAGCTGCTTTGGTGGAGATCCGTGGAGCTGGAAAATAGAGAATTTTGAGCAATTCCAATAAATTCGAAGTATTTAGAGCAGAATGAACCTTTATTACCTGCACTCGGAGCGCCTTTGATTACTTTTGCTGAACTAACAATTAACTCCCTTGGTCTCTTTATTGTTCCAATTCGACGACGCAGTTGCCATCCTCTCCATGTGGCCTGAATAAGAGTGGCACTCTTAGTGCGAATATCGCACCGAAGTTTCTCTAAATGCTGCCGAATCCCTTCACTCAAAAATACATGACGCTTTCCTGGAGCCCACGATAAAGTCACTGAGCCATCAATTTCTGGTGGATTCTCAAGAGCGTATTGTAATATCAAGTTACAATCTTCCAAAGCCTTCTCTTCATTTCTCCTTAACAATCGGAAGGGCGCAAGCATTCGATACCTGGCAATAAACTGCTTAAATCTCATCCGATGAGGGAATCCAGAAGCCATTAAATTGACTGTTTCCAACACTTGTAAAGCTCTAATTTGTTTGACAACTGTTGCTCTATCAAAGCGACCTGGTACTTCAGAGGCATTACTTCTAATGCATCTGACAAAATGCGGTCTTGCATGCACCAGCGTCCGTAACAGGTTGTCTAGTCTCGTGTGAAAGTCCTGTGTCAGCGTTGAAACCGGCTCGTCCCCATTCAGCAAGTCTGTGTGTGATGTTGGAGCTATTCTGAAACTAAGACCTCTTGGTACGTTTTCCATGGCATATAAGGCTTTGAGTTCCGACCCGAATAAATGAGTAGCGAAGCCAAAATTACAAGTGTGCTTATAAAATACAGCTACCAAGTCATCGGGAACTATATCTCGATTGGTGTCAAGGAAATCGGTGGTATCATATTCAACTCGTCCTGCAAAGTGCCGGATTGCAAAGGTTCTAGGAAAGTGTAGCTCCATCTGTTTTGTTTCAAGTCTGCTCGAGTTTCTGTGTTGCATTTTAATTTTAGCCAGGTAACTTTCTGCATTTCCTCGCAGAGAACACTCTGCATCGAGCATACTCAGCAAACCGGTCCGCAAGGAAGAAATCAAGTCAATACAAGGCACATTGTCCACATAGTCCACTTCCGTATCACACAAGATCCCTTCATCTCGACAGGACTCAACTGATGACTTGAATATGTGAGTATTGTAAAAGTGCTGCATCGTTTCCGCGCACAGATTTATGCATAGGTGCTCCAATTGTGCAAATGGCAAAGGTTCTTCAAATCCAAACATATCAAGGATTCCGATAAAACCGTCAGTGGCATGACGAACTGCGTTATTTAGTGCTGCCATCGATTTTGATCCAGCGTTACCACCAACTGTTGAAGCATGTTGACTCGCTACATCACCTTGATTATGAACAGATTCATTTGAGTCGGAACTTAAGGTTCCTAACGTTGATCCAAGACGTTTCAAGCTGTTTGCACGTCTTACTATCGTTGCCACTGTCCGACAGTAAAGTGCTTTTGCTAGACAATCACGTGTCATATTGGACATGTTACCATCACAAACTGATTTAATTAGCTGCCCTCGTGCATTGTGGGTGCGAGAGGTCAAGCCACGAAATAGGGCTGCTGGTGGTACACCAAGGAGACTTGCTACGGCGTTAAGTTCAACTTCCCCTTTCACATCAACTTCAAGGCTCTGTAATAAAAAAGTAAGTTTGAAAATTAGTAAAAATACATTAAATTGGAAAATATCATGTGAATTTCATGCTGGTTTATCTAACAATTTCAGGTATTCGCTCCAGAAGCTTTTACATACATGAAACATGCTAACTAGAGGTTTTACTTCAATAATTTTTTTACCTTTTACAGCAAAAAAAAAAAAAATAAAACTGAGATAGTAGTAAAGAAAATTTGAAGGTTAAATGATGGTGCAGGAAATTAGAATAAAGTTGAAATGGGAGTTCAAGTAAAACCAGGGCGCCACACCGTTTAAAAAATTATTTGAAGCATCGTTAGAAATCATTTTAATCTCTCATTTCAATCTAAAGTGACATTTTTTGGCTAAAATAATAGTTAATTTTGGCATACATTTGCATTCAATCAAGTGATTTAGTTAGCTTTACAGTAACATTCATAGAACCAACATTGTCATTTAAATAAAGGGTGGTTCAACCATAATGCACGATGTTAATTGTGAGTCACACCTTAACGTCAAGTTTTTCGCCCAACTTAATTTGACATTTCTTTGTTTCAGTGTTTGACAAATTCAACTATGGAGAGGTACACAATTGAGCAGCGCGTTAAGGTTGTTGAAGCCTATTACGAAAATGGGCGTTCAAATCAAAATGCATTTCGTGCACTTCGTGATTTTTTTGGTCAGCATAATCGACCAAATGTGTCCACAATCGGAAGAAATTCAGCAAACTAGGTCTGTAAGAAATGTGAAATCACCTGTGCATGCTCGCCCAGTTCGTTCATTGCTGTTGTTCGCGATAGCGTGGCAGAATAGCCGTCAATCTCGACTCGTCGTCGTGCCCAACAATTGAACATCATCGATGTGAATTTTGAATCAAGATTTGAATTTACACACTCACAAGGTTCAATTGACTCAAGAGCTGAAGCCTACTGAATATTTCAATCGTCGGCAATACGCCGAATGATTGGTTGAAGAGACAGAAGGGAATAGTCACGTTACAAAGAAAATCATCTTCAGCCACGAGGCACACTTTCATGGATTCGTAAACAAGCAGAATTGCCGAATTTGGGCAAATAAAAATCCACGAGTGGTTGTTGAAAAGCCGGTGTATCCACAAAGGTGACTGCTTGGTGCGGTTTATGGGCTGGCGGCGTCATCGGGTCGTACTTCTTCGAAAATGACGACGGCCAAGCAGTTACCGTGAATAGTGTTCGCTATTGCGAGATGATAACGGAATTTTTGTGACCAGAAATTGAGGGTATGAACGTGGACGATATGTGGTTCCAGCCACCTGCCACACAGCCAAAGAAACAATGGCTCTTGGCGCAAGAAATTCAATGGCCGTGTTATCTCACGTTGTTGCGATATTAATTGGCCGCCACGATCATGTGATTTGACACCGTTGGGCTTCTTTCTCTGGGGATATTAAAAAACGAGTGCTTGTCAATAAGCCAAGAACAATTCAAGAGCTAAAGCATGAGATAATACAGCACATTAACGACATTGAACATCAATTATGTCTCAGGTTCATTGGAAATATGGATCATCGGATAGAAGTATGACACCGTAGCCGTGGCAAGCATTTGGGATATATTATGTTTCACGCATAATTGTCATAGATTCTTCTAATATAATAAAACAAGATCGGCAAGTCACGGTCTCCCGATTGTCGGTTTTGCCCCGGAGAGGAGGACAATGCCTGTCACACATTTTCTGCGTGTACCAAATGGGCCAGGCTGCGAAGGGAACTCTACAGGGAGACGGGAGAGCTCACCCCGGATTATAGAATTGCGGTGATGCTCGAATCGGTTGACAAATGGAACCAGGTGGCACATTATGCTCGGGCAGTCCTAAAATATAAAAGGGACTCACAGCAGCCGGAGGCACTGGGGCTGGGGGATCGCTCTTCTGGCAATTCCTCTTCCCCTCTCCCCTCCCGCTAGGAAAGGGACTCCCCAGCTTGAAGGCGCCCCACGGCGTAACAAAACGAGACCTGGCCCGAAGTAATGTGTCAAACGGTTCCAGGCTAGGTTCTCAGATTGACAGGGGAGGTGTTTAGTGGGTAGTCCAAAGGTATACTCCATGGGAGTCCCACACTGCCAGACTCGGCGGGCATAAATGCCTTCACCTCCCTACCACAAAAAAAAAAGTTGGGTAAACAGACCTACGCTCATGTCAGAAGGGTTTTGTATTCAATTTACAAAATGCAGTCACCAGATCGAATCAAATCAAGAAACATGTCAAAGACGATTTTATTGGAGAAAATATGAAATGCCAAGATCATAATATTTTTAACAAAGTTCAATGAATTTCGACTTTTGAGGTTTTTGGTATTGTTATACTCATAAATATCTCCCTTGACAATTATTTCAGATGTCCATCCGCGACGGAGGAAACACATTTTTCATGTATTTCCCCCCTGTGCCCCCACTCAAGCAAAAACTGACAGTTTAAGAACTGTTTTGAAAAGCTCCCATGAAAACTATCATTTTATACTCATACCGGCTACGTTTGATGAATTTTTTTTCAGGGGCCACTCTCCTGTGCTGAAATCATCGATTCATGGCCAATTTTTTCGAATCCTAGAATGGTTACAAAACCCTTTTGCTAGGAGCTCTCTCCCACCTCCTTGACTTATTTCACTTATGAGCATTAATTGTAGGTACTCATCTTCAGTCATTCATTAAATTGAATCAAGTGTTCAAAGCATGCACCTTAAACGTTGAAGTTGGGAAAAATAACTCCAAATTATTCAATCTTCGCATTTAAAACAGCCACTATCTTGTTTTACGATTACTGATACCACTAGCTGAACCGATTCTCAAAGATATACATGACACCTATCATTCCTGAAATTTTCATACAAATCCTAGCACAACTGTAGTGTCTGAGTCGATAAAAAGCGCATGTTGTTCCATAGCCATATGTTGCCATAGTAATACATGCAGCGCATATTGTTCCATAGTAATACAGGAAAATTCAAACCGCTATAACTTCGCGAAATATGATTCAATCTTTATGAAACTTTCAGGATAGATCAATCTTATGAATAGACATCTACGTACTGAATTTCATTGAATTTAAGGGTACCGTTAAGATTTTATTCAAGAAAACATAAAATCCGTAAATCATACTATTACTAACAAAGTTGAGTGAATTGCGACTTCTCACGTATTTGTTGTTGTTGTACGCACCAAGACCTACATCCCTGATTTTTTTCAGATTTTTCGGATCACAGGTGTCCAATCGCGAGGGGGGGGGACACAAATTTTTCGTGTATTTCCCCTCCCTGTGCGCCCCTCGAAGCAAATTTTGCCAAACTAAGACCTGTTTTGTGAAGTTCTCATTAAGACCTTTCATTAGATACCCATATCGCCTACCTTCAATGAAATTTTTTTTTTCGGGGGGTTACTCTCCTATATGGGGAGACCCCCCTTAAATACCTTATAAAATTTTTTTTGTAATTGAACTTTGAAGAGATCACCACTCCACACCTACACACAAAATTTGATTGTTCTAGCTTAAGTAGTTTCCGAGAAAAACTGCTGTGACACACGGACGGACGGACGGACGGACGGACGGACGGACGGACGGACGGACGGACAGACGGACAGACGGACAGACTGGTCGCGAAACTAGTAGGGTTTTGTAAAATTATTTTACAAAACCCTAAAAATACAACATAATTCTCTGAAAATGTTTTGTTTTATTTACAGTTAACATCGTGCGTTTCGGTTGGACCACCCTTTACTTGAATAAACTTAATATAAAATAACTTGGCATGAATAACCATTTAATCTCCAGGTTATGGGCCCAGTGGGAAGTTCATTATTAAAAACAGTACAGGGTTTTCCAATAAGAGGTGTTATTTTGATATTAAAAGAAAAATGCCATTTTTTAATAAAAATAATCGGATGTTTATTTCATCATAAAGAGAAAGGTATGCCGTTAATAGTGAAAAATAACATCAGGCAAACGGCCACCACTACCATGCTTACAGGACCATATCCTTTCATGAAATTTTCCATAACCAAATCGCAAAGTGGCTGGCCTATGTCCTTGATAGACTCCCGAATTCTATCTTTGCGGTATTGAATTGACTTTCGGTTGTTGGCGTAGACCTTTTTTTTCATGTGGGCCCAAAGGAAGAAGTCGCCAGGTGTTCAATCACAATATCTCGGTGGTCAATTGTAATCACCTTCTCAAGAGATAACACGGTTCGGAAACTTTTCCCGTAAAAGATCAATGGTTTCGTTGCTTGTGTGGCACGTAGCGCCGTTTTGTTGAAAGTGAACGTTTTCCAGATCAATACCATCCAATTCCGGCCATAAAAAATCATTAATCATCTCCCGATAGCGCAATCCATTCACCGTAACTGTTGCTCCAGACTCATTTTCGAAAAAGTAAGGTCCAATGATTCCGCCGGACCATAAACCGCACCAACAAGTCACACGTTGATTATAGAGAGGCTTTTCAACAATAACTCTTGGGTTTTCCGAGCCCCAGATGCGACAATTTTGCTTGGTGGAAATGGGCCTCATCACTCACGATGATTTTTCGGTGGAATTCCGGATATTTTCATGCACATCAAGGACCCAATCAGCAAAGAAACGACGTTGTTGATGATCGACTGGCTTGAGTTATTGTGTTAACTGAACTTTATAAGCCTTAAGACCCAAATCTTTAAGCAAAATACGGTGTAATGACGTTTGTGGAATGCCTAATTCCAAAGAACGACAAGGAATGGACAAACCTGTGTTTTCATCAACACTTTCGGCTACAGCAGCAATATTCTCGTATGTTGTTGAGCACCGTACACGGGTTTTATTCTTCACATCACTAAGTTGTCCCAACAGCTCGAATTTTTCCACCAATTTCTGTATTGCGGTCCGTCTCTGCCAAACTTTCACCATTTTTATAGTGAATTTTAATTATTTAAATGCGTTGTTGAAGCGTATCGTTAATAGTGTTGTTTCTACTTGTTAAATGTCAAAAAATGACAGCTTCAAAACTGATATCTACCGAAATAACGGGTTATTCAAAATAACACCTCTTATTGGAAAACCCTTTACAAACATCTTAAAAAGACTTCTATATTGAAATATGAAGCCACAAATTCAATTAGAGTCCACACAATATAAATAAAATACGTCTTGAAAGTTTGTTCGTCTTGGAATTTTATCAAAAGAAAAATCAATGCTCTCGATTAAGCTTTAATAAGTATAATCAAAAAAACTAGCGGGTGATATAATTTTTTTGGGTATTTAAGCCAATTGTATTGTTTTCGCTGAATTAGCAGCTGTTTATTACAAACGACAGTAACACTTATAATACATTTCTGTTCTTTAGCACTAAAACATTATTTCAACACAGTTCAATTCTACTCAATCAAAAAGATTCCTTGTATATTCAATTAATATATAGGGTTATCCATTTTACGCTTGGGAAAGTAAAGCTGAAAGAAACATATAAAATATTCAGATGGAAACGACATTTTTTATTCAGTATAATGATTGAACCTTGCCATTATACGTAAAACACAACATCATTCAAACGTTCTCCACGGGACCTTTTACAGGCCTCAATCCTTTTGAGGTAATTTTCAATGACGTTTCGGCACATTTCCGGCAATATCTCGGCCATAACTTCACAAATATTGGTTTTCAATTGCTCAAGATTTTGAGGATTGTTCACGTAAACACGATCTTTCGCATAGCCCCATAAAAAGAAATCCAAAGATGTTAGGTCGCTGGATCTTGCGGGCCAATTGACATCACTCGATCTCGAAATTACGCGTCCTGGAAATTTCTCTTGCAAAAGTGCTCGATTAGCCTGTGTTGTGTGACTTGTGGCTCCGTCCTGTTGGAACCACATGTTCTTCAGATCATAATCTTCAATTTCTCTCCAAAAATAATCGGTTAACATCCGTCCATAGCGGTCAGAATTGACTGTAATGGCTCTGCTTTGATCGGTTTCAAAAAAATACGGGCCAATAACACCACCAGACCATACGGTCACTTTTCCGGATGCAAAGGCCTTTCTGCGATCAACTGAGGATTTCGAGAGCCCATATGCGGCAATTCTGTTTATTTACGTAACCACTGAGCGAAAAATGAGCCTCATCACTAAAGAAAATTTTGTTAGAAAAATTGTTATCAATGGCTTGTTGTTCAATCACCCAATTCGCATACATTCTGCGTTGTGTATGATGTTGAGGCTTAAGTTCTTGAGTGAATTGGATTTCGTACGGATGGAGATGCAAATCCAAATGCAAACTTCGCCACAATGAGCCGTAAGACAAGCCCAAATGTTGAGCACGTCGAGGAATTGACAAATTCGGGTCTTCCTCCACACTTTGAGCAACGACAGCGATATTTTCAGCAGAACTAATGTTGCGATGATGCACAAGCCTTGCAATATCAATAACCGATCCAGTATCTTTAAATTTTCTCACTGTGTTCGAAATTGTTTGCTGTGTAGTAATCGTAATCGGCTCGTAAGCCCTAGATTATTATAATAAAATTTAATAATTTTAACGCGTTCTTCGACTGTTAAACGATCCATATTTCTAAATGGCAAACCTTCAACTAAAAAAAAGCACGCTTTGGGTGACATGTACTTCTGACACTTGTCAAATGGCAGGGTTATTCTTTCCCAACCACGAAATGGATAACCCTGTATAAAACAAGTTAGCTCCTTACTTCTAATTAACTCGAAAGCTTAAATACACTTGCCAGAAAAGTATCCGTACAACATCAAAAGAAAGCAACATATTAGAGAATTTATGCTAAAGAAGGCTGCTACATTTAAATATTTAAGCAGCAAAATTTATTCATGAATGAAACTATCTTTTCTATAGATTTTTCCTGTGGTATTCTTTTAAAAACTAGGTTTTTACAAAATAAAAACAAAAAAAACTCATTTAAACGAACCAGAATAAATATTCAAATATTTTATTACATATCAGGGCTTAATAACTTGTTGGGATAACCTTTCCTCTTAAGGACCTCCTTAAGTAGATTTGGCATGGAGTGACCCAATTTGGCTGTGTCCTGAATGGAAATTTTGCCCCATTCATCGACGATAACGTTTTTCAGCATTTCCTTCGAGGTTATGCTGTGCTGACGGATCCTGCGCTCCAACAAGTCCCACAAATGCTCAATGGAATTAAGTTCTGGGGATTTGGGTGGCGTACACAGTTGATGTTTTATGTTGTAGAGCAACCAAAGCTTCACATTGTGAGCTGTGTGCTTGGGATCATTATCTTGCTGGAGCCACAAATCGTCGCCAAGCCTCAAGTGCTGAACGCTTTGCTTCAAATTCGCCTACAAAATATTAAGGTAGTCGTATTGATTCATAGTTGATTCTATAAACACAAGTTGGCCAACTCCTTCTGCCGCCGTGCACCCCCAGACCATCACATCACCTTCACCATGTTTCACAGTTGGTACGAGATTTTCATTTTCGAGAGCATTAACGCTCTTCCGCCACACTAACTTTCTTCCTTTAATGCAAGATATGCAAAATTTGCTTTCGTCAGAGAATAGGACCTGTTTCCAAAACTCTGGTGGCTTGTTTATATAATTTTTGCGAAATCCAAAAGTTTCTTCCTGTTCCCTTCCGAAATGTATGGCTTCTTACGCGCTACGCGTGAACGATATCCATCTCTCTTTAGTATTTTTCGTGTGTTATGTTCGTGGAGAACCTTGCCAAAAAAGTCTTTTATATTTGCAACGATTTGGGAAGCAGTTTATTTGATTTGTTTATTTATTCATTGCTATTTTTACAGATATAATCCAATTACAAAAATAGTAATAATAGTAAAAGATAGAGAGACATAGAAAACATATCAGAAAAAAATTCCAAGCTTAGCGAGTGCAGAAGTTACTCTATTTTTACAATGGAGATAAGAAGTGGAGAAAGATCCAAGCTGAAGATCATCGTGTTTACGCGTAATCCTTAGTAGAGGAGAATGAAAATAAGTCACGCTCCTGGCAAACGGAACATCAAAGATTTTGGAACTTCTGGTAGGACGGACAGCATTTCTGACCGGGAGTTCAGCTACCAACTTTGTGTTAAGGTAACCAAGGGAGAGACGATAAAGGAAACACTCATCCAGATAAATATGGCGGTGTTCTAAAGAAGGAATACCAAGGATAGACAAACGAACATGATAATAACAATAAGGAATACGAAATTTTAACAGTAAAATTCTCGTAAACTTACGCTGAACAGATTCGATCGAGGATTTAAGGTAAACGAAATGAGGAGACCAGACTGGGGAGCAGTATTCAAGGATAGAACGAACTAAACTTACAAATAACTTAATACAAGAAAAGGGATCAGAAAATATGATGGAGTGTCGTAAAATAAATCCAGATACACGTGATGCTCTGGAAACAATATCATAGTTTGAAGTCAAAGGTGACGCCAAGATCTTTGATATGAGTCACGTTTATTTTTTATGAAGAAATGAACAATGAATGGATAAGGTTTGGAGAAAAAGGATACATGTATACATTTAGAAACGTTAAGAGGAAGCTGATTAGATTGACACCAAAGGTCCAAGGAATTTAGATCAGCTTGCAGTATGTCAAGGTCATTTTGAGAGGATACGACCTTGAATAATTTCATGACGCCGAGATTTTTTCCAACCATTTTTTAATAAGGCAAGATCGCGATCGACAATTATCAAATAAGAGGGATGGTGGTGGTGTTCTTATTGCCTACCATAATTCCCTATCTGGCATTCCTCTCTCTGATCTTCACTTTTCTCCTCCTATTGAATGCGTTGTCGCTAAGATATCTTTTTGACCTGCTCGTCCTCTCCTCGTGGCTTGTGTATATATTCCTTGTAGTTCTCCATATTTTGTCTACGACACTTTCTTTTCTGAATTTTCCTCATATTATTTGACTCGTTTTTCTAGCTACCCTATTATACTGTGTGGTGACTTTAATCTTTCCTCTCTGTCCTGGGTTGGAAATCATGTTTCAGGTCCCTCACAAGTCTCGCTCTTAATTTCTTCCTTTATGTCTTTATGTTCTTTCTCTCATTTTAATAATTTATCCAATATTAATGATCGCTTCCTGGATTTAGTCCTTAGCAACCTAGATTCTTCCTCTCCGAAGCATTCTCCTGTTCTTTTTCCGTATGTCCCCCTCGATCCTCATCACCCTCCGCTTCGGTATGAAGTATCACTTGATCGAACCAATCCAAAGCGTATATCGAAAAAAATGCACTTTAACTTCTACAAGGCAAATTACTCCCTAATTTCTAATTCTTTATCCGCTGTTAATTGGAATACCTTCTTTCATGGTCTTGTTTCAAATGACGCCTGTGAGAAATCATACGACTTCCTCAACTCTGTCATATCAGTAGCAACTCCCTTTACCTGTGCTCGTGACTCCCATGGTACACCCTGGTTGAATCACAATGTGATTTGTGCCCTGAAAGAAAAGGATCGGGCTTGTCGTATCTTTCTACGTACCAGGTCTTCTGATGATCGTGTAAACTATACTCAGTTTAATCTGTTGCAAAAAGAGAAGTAAACTTGGCAAAAGCTTCTTACTTCAGGAGTATCGAGTCTTCGCTTAACTCTAATCAATCCAAGCCATTTTGGAAGTACATCCGTTCTCTTAAATCGTCGACTAAAAATCCTTCCTCATTAACCTTAAATGGGCAGCTCGCGTCATCTCCTCAGGAAATGTGCGAGCTTTTCTGTAATTATTTTTCTTCACTTTTCAATCTCTCTACCACGCCTGCGCAAAGTTCACCCTTCCCTGCTTATCATCAACCCACTATTTCCTCTATCACTTGTTCTTCTGTAGAAATTGAAAATCTTATTAATACTCTTGATGATTCTGTTGGTGCTGGTTCTGATGGCATTCCTAATTTCTTCGTTAAATCTTTATCATCCACTATATCTGTTCCTTTAGCTTTACTTTTCAATATAAGCTTACCTACTGGCCTATTCCCTTCTAACTGGAAAGAGCTTTCCTCCTCCCTATTTTTAAGAAAGGTGACGCCTCTCTGGTTTCAAATTATCGCCCCATCTCTTTATTGTGTTGTTTTTCCAAATTACTGGAACGTATTGTTTACTCCAAACTGCTTGCGGCTGTGGAGGATAAGCTGATTCCTGAACAGCATGGTTTCATCATAGGTCGTTCTACTATGACAAACCTTATGGAATTTACTACGGTTGTTGCTGGAACCTTTGAGAATCGATTTCAGGTAGAAACCCTGTATCCTGATTTTTCTAAGGACTTTGATTCGGTCAATCACCATATTTTGCTCCAAAAAATTCATGCACTTGGTGTCGTTGGCAATTTGTTCAAGTGGCTCTCCTCCTACCTTTCGAATCGAATATGTCATGTTAGTTTCAATGGTTTTACCTGTTCTCCTTTTGTCCCGTCTAGCGGCGTTCCCCAAGGGTCCATTCTCGGTCCGCTTTTATTTGTCATCGTGGCAAGTTTATTGTTTCGTGGCAAGTTTTCCTTTCACTCTTAAGTTTCAGCATAATTTTTCTCTCTTCAGCACTGATTTCGCTAATTTTGGGCATTATCATATTTCTAGTGTACAAAAAATTAAAAAAAAAACTGTCCTCACTTTTAAACCTATCCCAATCTAAAGTAGAACTATTATCGGACCTTAAAACATTAATATGCATCTGCATGACGGTGTCCCAAAAAAATTAAAGTTATTTTTTTTAACGCATACCCTCTTAATTTGTTTGAATGATCTTGAAACAATTGTAAACCAAATTTGGTTTAGGTAGGATCACGATATCCCGTGCCGACTTGCATCGGAACTTGTCAATACTTGCTAACTACGGCCAACGCGCTCGAACGATCGATGTGCTTCTTATAATTTGTCTTTCTTTTACAGTAAACAGTTACGCCATAGCATGTCTATGTGCAACCAATGTGTTGGCATCGACAAAGGGCGATGCCGACGTAGGAACATGTAAATTAGTAGGTTACGCAATAAATGGCGATGCCGACACAGGAACATGTAAATTAGTATCTTAAGCAATAAATGTAAGACTTAGTATTTTATTGTTCACGACCTTTTTCTAGAATACATTACATGCCATAAATTTAGCACCTATTTGTTAGAAAATAAGTTGTTGTAAAAGGACACGAGTAGAATTTAGAGCAATATGGTATTACTAATATTATGCAAATTAAAATTGTTTGTTAGCAAGTAAGGAATTAGTATAAAAGGACATGTGATCGTAGATTTTTGGCCAGTTGTTTTCACACATTGTTTTTGTTCGGTCAACATGTCAGTGAAATTACGCAGTTCCAAAAAGGATATATTTTTAATAGGTGACGAAAAACATCAAATAACGGGATCAAAACTTCCTTCTAATAGACAAGTTTTAGCAGTGTTATTTTACAACATTCGTTAAGTGAATTTAACTGTAAATGAAAGTGCAAATCTCAGTCTTTGCGAGTATATTATATATGGGAAAAGGCGCGTATACCTACGAAATCTTTTCCTAATTGTGTAAAGAAACTTGTGAATTTATATCAAGTTTGGAGGGATTTGCAAAAAATTGCACAAAAAACCCAAGACGTATTTAAACAGCGTCGAAAAGAGTTTGTCAGGAACTTAGACAATTTGTTTGATATTGCCCACGCCGATGCACTTCATTTAATAAAAACAAATGAAGGTAAGTCTTTTTTACAACGACAACGGGAGCCAGGTCGACCAGGTCATTTAGGTGGAGTAGACAAAAAAGGGACCGATAAAGAGGAAAGGAAGCGCCTGAGAATTATTGGGGAAGTGAAACGGCGATCTAAATATTTCGCAGAGTCAACTCCATCGACATCATCATATGATCCTATACAAATAGACTCATCTGATTCGGACGAAGACATAATACCTTAGATCAAGAGTGCGCAACCCAAAAAAATGAAAGTATCTATGCGGAAAGATTTTATCACTCCAAAATTAGTAGCGACGCTAGACAGGTGCCAGTTAAGTATGAGAGATTCCGTGTATATTCTTGAAGCTACTATTGAAGCACTTGGATACAATACTGATGAATTTCCAATAAGTAAGTCCTCAATACAAAGAATTCGCACCGAAAAACGCAAAGATTTTCAAAATGAGATGCCAGAGGTTGTGACAGTTCACTTTGATGGAAAATTATTGCCTGGTTTAAATGCTCGGAAATCAAAAGAAGAGCGTCTTCCGGTAGTTATTTCATATGCAAATAAAAAACAATTGATTGCTGTGCCAAAATTAGAAAACTCATCAGGAAGAGAACAGGCAGAGGCGGTTTGGAAAGCGCTTGTAGACTGGAATCTAGAAGATAAAGTACAAATTCTTTGTTGTGATACTACAGCGTCAAACACAGGCCGCATTAATGGCGCTTGTGTACTTCTTGAACAAAAACTTGATAGAGAATTACTAATTTTTACCTGCCGCCATCATATGTATGAGTTAATATTAAAAAGCGTATTCGAAGCAAAAATCAGTCAAGTGACAACAAGCCCGGATATTGCGCTTTTCAAAAATTTTCGAGATAACTGGAAGAGTGTCGACCCGAATAAAATACAGTGCTATAAAGATAAGCTAGATTTGCATCTGACAGTTTCCGAAATAGAAAACATGACCAAATTTTACCAATCTGAATTGACCAAAGATATAGTCCGAGATGACTATCGAGAACTAATTGAGCTCTCAGTGATATTTTTAGGCGAAGATAAAGATCGAAAATTTAAAATCCGACCTCCAGGTGCCATGCACCAAGCCAGGTGGATGGCGAGGGCGATTTATGCACTGGAAATAGCACTTTTTAGCGCTCAACTGAAAATGACGAACAAAGATAAGGCGGCACTGTTTGATGTTTGCTTGTTCATCGTGACATCCTACGTTAAGCCGTGGCTCCAATGTATTTTGGCTGTAAAAGCACCTTATCACGTCTCGAAAGCAGCTTTACAGAAATTAAGCCAGCATCTATGGTATTTAACCGATGAAATAGCTGCCTTATCATTATTTGACGACGATGTGGACCAAGAAATTAAAATAAGAATGGTTGAAAATTTAACCAAAGAGAAACCATCAACCCATGATAAACCCTACATCCCATCCAAAGAAGAACTCTGTGGTTCATTGTATGGTAAGTTTCATTAGTAAATATAGTATTGTTTCTTTTATATTCCATTTTTTTTAAATTACAAGTTCTTTTCATTTTTTATTTTAGACAAAAACATCTACGACTTTGTATCAGTCAAAAGTAAAGTGTTGTTCACCCGGCTTCAAATTGATGACAGTTTTCTGAACGAAGAACCGTCTTTATGGCCAAATAATGCTTCGTTTCAAGATGCCAAGAAGAAGGTTTCAGTGCTAAGGGCAGTAAACGATACAGCTGAAAGAGCGGTCAAGATGATGCAAGAATTTCATGGTTTAATTACAGTTTTTATTTATTTATTTAGAATTCCATTTAACAGATTAAAATAAATCCAATTACAAAATGGAAAAACGACAAGCAGAAACAAGTAAGAATGAAAACTTAAATTAAGCAAAGAAAAATTAGGAAGATTAAATAATATTAATATTGAAAAATTAGGCATTATTGTCTATTAAACTAAGAAAAGGTTAATATGAAATTAACAGGCATTAAAAATGAAGTTAAAGCGCAAAAAAAGAAAAGAAAAAAAACAACAAGTCGAACTATTCAAAATGAGTTGTAAAGACGAGGTTTCTTAGTCTTATTTTGAATGCAAAGTAGGAATCAGAAAAAGGACCAAGCTAAAGTTTATTATGTTTCCTCAACATTCGCACAACGGGAGAATGAAAGTATAAATTCGTACGGGCAAAGGGCACCTCGAACAAAGTGTTTAATCGAGAAGGACGCGTTGATTGACGGAAGTGTAAGTCAGCATATAATATTGGAGAGATTTGATTGTAACATAGTTGATACAGAAAACACTGATCCAAGTAGATGCGACGGGACAACAAAGTCGGAAGACATACAAAGGATAAGCGGCATTCATAGGATTGATATGGGAGTTTGAGTTTGTAGAACAAAACTCGACTAAATTTACGCTGTACATTCTCTAACGAGTTCGTGAGGTAGGAGTATCGGGGGGACCAAACTACAGAATAATATTCTAGGATAGGACGGACAAGACAAGTAAACAAGCGGATAGGAGTGGATATGTTGGTGAACTTGTATGTGTGCCTTAAAAATAAGCCCCATTATTTTTGATGCCCTGGCAGTCACATTTAAGATGTGAGCATCAAAATTGAGGCAAGGATCAAAAATAACACCAAGGTCTTGAGCAGAGCACACAGCAGCCAGTGGGATATCATTTAACGTATAGGTAAAGAAAATGGGAGATTGCTTTAGATTAAACGTCATTTTATGGCATTTAGCAACATTTAGACAAAGGTAGTTAGTCGAACACCAATTATTAAGAGCAATCAGATCCATCTGAAGATATTGACAATCTTGTATCGATCTGATAGCTCGAAAGACTTTGAAATCGTCTGCATACAATAGACAATTAGAAGCAATGACTGATGGAAGGTCATTTATAAATAATAGGAAGAGGAGAGGGCCTAGAATGGAACCTTGGGGAACGCCGGACGTTGGATGAAATGGTATAGAGGTTGCTCCACAGTAACTAACACAACAAGTGCGAGAAGACAGATATGAATCAATCCATGATAAAAGAGGGCCAGCCACTCCAAAGGCTTTAAGTTTGTGACAGAGTAGTTGATGGTTGACAGTGTCAAAAGCCTTAGAGAAGTCAGTGAAGATCACATCAACCTGCAAACGATTGTCCAGGGCCTTAGCGATGTAGTCAGTAAATTCAATTAGGTTGGAGGTCGTAGAGCGACACTTAAGAAAGCCATGTTGTTCCTTTGACAAAAAAAGGTGCCAATAAAACTGAAAGCCGGTTATGCACAAGACGCTCAAGTAATTTCGGAAAACAGGAGATTAGGGATATAGGACGATAATTGGACACAGAAGTAGGATCACCACTTTTAAGAATAGGAACAACATTTGCTCTTTTCCAGCAAGCCGGGAACGCACCAGTACGCAAACTAAGGTTAAAGAGGAAAGCCAGGGGAATGCAAAGCGATGACGCTAATGACTTAACAAATATATTCGGCAAGCCATCCGGACCTGGGGATATATTAGGATTAAGGGAATTGATGAGGGTTTCAACTTCAATATAATCTGTGCAGAGTAAAGAAATGTCAATGGAATGGGGCATAAATGTATTTACTGGGTAGGAAATGTATGAAGGAGGAGTAAAAGTAGACGAAAAGAATTTGGAGAACAAGTTTGAAATGTCTTGAGGAGAAGAGCTTCTAATATTGTTCCAGTGGACAGAGGGAGGAAAAGAAGAAGAGGACTTGAACGATCTAATGTAAGACCAGAAGGGCTTAGTGTTATTTGACATAAGCGAACACTCCAAACTGCTGAAGTAATTTTTCATAGCATTCTTGATAACTTGTTTCGCTGCAGCACGTAAGACACAAAAACGGTCCCTGGATTCAGTAGAACCACAAAGTTTAAAGCAACGGTGAGCCTTAGTTTTGGCTTTCAAGGCACAAAGAACTTGCTTAGTGACCCAAGGTTTCTGCTTTGCTTTACGTGGAGTTTGTAATGGTGTAAAATGCTTGATCAAATCAAACAGATAATTATAAAATTTTCTTAGAGCTGCCTCACACGGCAAATTTCCGAAAAATACCTGCCAATCAACGGATATTAGTGAGCAGGTAATAGATTCGTAATTCGCTCTGAAGAAGTTGAATTTAGGAGCAGGTGTAAATGTACGATGTTTCAAAAGCACAACCGAGAGGTCAATCGATAACGGCGGGTTGTGACTATCGATGCGGACAAGGGGTTCTAATGCTAGGGAAACAGACAGGCAGTGAATTGGAATATTAGACAGCACAAGATCGAGTAGTCGGCCGTTAGTATTAGGGATATTATTAAATTGCGAGAAAGAACAGAGTGAGAGAAACGAAGAAAGAGATAGAGAAGATGCATCAGTCGATGATACATAGTAAGGAGGGCACTCCGTCCATTGAACTGCTCCCAAATTAAAGTCACCGCAGACTAATATTAAAGACTGTGGGTGACGTAAGAAAACATATTTGGAAAACTCGTCAAAGAATGTCTCATAAGCATATAAAGGAGAGTTACTAGGTATAAAAACAGAGGAAACTAATAAAGATGTATTATTAGGAAGGAAGATCTTGGCAATGACACAATCCACTATACGCGAAAAACAGAAGTCAGTACAGGGAGAGCTGCGTATGGTATTATTAACAGCTACTAGGACACCACCACCATCTTGTTTATTTGTAGAAGTCAAATCACGGTCACAACGATAAATATCAAAATCAAGTGAGTTGAAGAAGAACAAAAGCAATTTTTATTACGCTGCGTACAAGAACACCGGAAAATTTATCCAGACTGTAAAAAACAAACCTTAAAAAGAAAATTTGTAAAATAATGTTTTTTTATGTATGTTAAATATTAAATAGTAATATGTTTCGGGTATAAAATAGTTTTATTTACTAAACAAACTCGAACTTCCAAAAATCTTCTATACTAACCTGGAACAAAAATTTATATTTTATGTTTGGTATCAAGTCGGCACGGGTTGTCATGATCCAATCGCAAGAATATTTATAATTTAAGCGAATAAGGCCATTTAGAAAAAAAATAGAGGGTATGCGATTTTATTTTCGAGAAAAAAAATCTTCCCTTATATCTTGGGACACCCTAATCTGCATATATCATCGCATAACACGGGGAATCCCCCGATTTGTTCTGTACGGATACTTTTTCTGGTCTATTGTGTTGCCCTACATTGATTTTGTTTGAGTTTCAAGTCTTTTTAAATAGTAATTATTATGAAACATACTGGGAATCATGCAAAAGTGGATTTTTTGGATATTATAAAAGAAAGCATTCAAATTAAGTGGACATATCCTTTTTATTACAACGATAACTATGTTATCTTGCATGTACGGATACTTTTTCTGGCAAGTGTATATCAGTTTAATGGAAAAAGACTCTAGAAATTTTCACTCAGGATTACAAGTATTTTCGTCACAACACTATGCGCGTACATAGTTTCAGACGTAAATTACCCATTGAACGAAACATCATCGCGAAAATTTCAGCAGCAGTTAATCTATAATATAAGCAACCATCATCGTGTGACTCGAACTACGCTCTCTCTGCATGAAGAGACAGCATAAACAACCGAAACCACACGCGAGAGCTTAGTAAATGTTATTTGTTTAATTTATTAACACTATTTCAGACATTCACCCATAACAAATTAAAATTTTCATCCAAGACACTTTATAGGTTGACTTCTTGGATAAAAGAAAGACCGCAAGCTTTTTCAACTACAGCTTTTCACCACAATACTAAAGCTGAATAATGCAGTGAGAAGTTTCCTAAGTTGGATTCGAAGAATCATTTGGCAGTCTTTTGCTAGTTTTGACGATTTATTCAAATTCGGCATGTTGTGTTTGTTTTTAAAGAGCAATTTCGTCTGAAAGGATATACTATACATCATGAGTTTTAAATATAGTGAATCCCCCAGTAACGATAATATCATCTAACGTAACCGTACAGTAACTTCATCATTTATTTTCTCTCATTATTTATTCTTGAGCAGATATCTACAAATTTCGACAGTCTTTTTGGCCGTTAAGTTTGATAATAATTTCGATGTTTTATATTTGTCTATAAAACGTTAAAAGTAGTTTCAATAAAGCTAGCTCCGCCTAACACTCGTTGCGTACAGACGTGTTTTTTTTTACTGTCACTAATTTGTTAAGTATCAAATTTTTATGGATGTCAATTAAAATTAATTTTGTAAAACTTTGCCTTTTATTAAACCATTGTAAATGATTGATCGAACCAGTTTCGAATTGGAATTTGCAAGTTTCGAGGAGCCAGTTCAATATAAATAATTTTAGTCAATAATTTTGTTTATTTAATATCCGCAGGCCAATTCTCTTTTTTCTTTAGAAGCCGTCGGGCCTTGCTTTGCTGTGTGAGCAGACGCGTTTCGACTACTTCGAGTCATCTTCAGTGTCTAAAGGATGTGTTGAAGGGAACGACTTTATATAGTCATAGGATGGGTTAAGCGGATGGGTAATTAGCGGGTGGGTAATTAGCGGGCGCGTAGTTAGCGGATGGGTCAAATTACGTCAAGTATTAATTTGTACCAGAAAGAGGGATATTAAGTTTTTGTTTTTTGGTTGTTGAATGTCCGTTTGTTCTGTTTCATCTCGTTTCCGTTTTCGTCCAAGAGTGTGGTCTGGTACTGAGAAAATTGCGTCGGAACTGGTAGCAAGTTGTTCGTTGATAATGTCACCGTCGGTCTTTCTATGTTTATAAATTTCAAGCCTTTCTAGGATGTCAAGTCTCGGTCCTTTGCTTTATTTGTGTAGCAATTTCATAGAGTTTGTCATAGCGTCAGGCTCATGCGCGTGGTTTTGTAGATGCGTCGCATAATTGGAGTCGGCCTTGTTGTGTAAGAAAGATCGTAAGTGCTCTTTGTATCTTGTCGTTAGTTTTTGTGTTGCCCTTCCTATATATACCATGTCGCAGTCTTTGCATGTCAGTTTGTACTAAATATGAGACCATGACGAAGAAACTTGAAAAATTGATGAAAAAACAAAACAAAATGACCACACGAGTGAACAGAGCATTCTATCCACGGACTATAAACTTATCAGACACGCCTTTTACGACACAAGAAATAGAGCTGTTAAATAAGGGACTGAAACACAACTTATATAATACAAACCGTAAAAAGACCTAGAACAACTAGTAATCGACACTGAACTAGCCATTAAAAAACTGCCGCAGGAACAACAGATACATGCAAGACATACTGCAGTAGACATACTACAAAAAATACGCACTAGCATAAACAAAAGGGATTTCCAAGAAGACCATAAGATATTAAGACACATTCAGAAAAAGCTTACGGATAACCTACTAACAGTGACAAAGGCTGACAAAGGACATATAACGGTGATCTTAAAAACAACGGATTACGTACAAAAAATAATAGACTTTATTAACGCCAACGGATACAAACTGGTAAACAAAGACCCCACTTATAAGTTCCACGCGGACTTACGTACTGCCATTATACAATCCCCACTAATTATTCCTCCTAATACTAAGCAACGCTACATAAATCCAAATCCATGCACATCACCCCTTATAGCACAACCTAAGCTCCGTAAACCCAATATTCCTATCCGTCCTGTCGTCAACTATCGCCCAGCTCCTACATACCAATTGGCATGGTACTTTGTAATGAATCATGCGACGACGCTGGTGACCACTACCAACACACTTTGCTGCTAGGTGGCTTGTCATTTTACGTTGGTTGCGATCAGTGCACATCCCACGTCTATTTTATCGTGGGAGGCCAACCGAATTTTGACAGCCACATGGTAGCAAAGTGTGTGGGTGGTGAGTGCCACCGAAATCGATTGCTTTGATCGCAGCGGGATTTTGGTGTGAAAATTATATTGTAAGTTTTGTGGATGGGGTGAGGATTTTGTGTTGCAGCCTGAAACTAAACGTGAACATTTCAGGTAAATATGCTTTTGGACGAGGTTAAACGGTGATGTAACTTAGTTCTTAATTCTCGCTAGAGCGATAGAATCAGTGCGCCGCTAATGCTTAGCCAATTTGCGGGTGGTCGTGTATAGGAAGGCGATGGAGATGTGATGCTTTCGCCTGTCCGTCATAGGAAATTCATACGCTCGACACATGTCGGCCACGATTGCAATAAGGATGAAAAATGGCCAGTTCGATTTAGAATTTCTGCGACATAGTTTTGGAGAATGACTGGTCGAAGAAGGTGACATAGTTATAGATAAATAGACAGAGGATATTTGGAGGTTAGTAAAGCGCGTTTAAAATTATTGAATCAATGCACGAAAATCAGCAACAAATTTCCTGGCATTTTGTAAATGTGTGTTACGCAAACAAACAATTGATGGAATGTTTGTGCTGTGGTTGTTTTTACGAATCGACGAAATATCAAGTATTTCCATTCCTAACAAAATGTTTCCCGTCACCCGGAAATTCTGAAGGAAAACAACACTTTGGCATGAATACTACACAAAACAATTTATAGCAAATAAAAAAAAAGGGATGAAAGAAAAACAAAAATATTTTCACCGCAGGCATTATGAGGATAATTTTAAACCGTGACTTAATAAAAGTCAAAGAAATCGAGAAAATGTAATAATGTACATTAAAATATGTACAGTTGTCAAATTTTTTATAGAAACAAAACAAAAATAAAGACGTGTATATCAATAAAAATTAAAGGAAACAATTCATCCGATGAAAACGAACCGGTAATCCGAAAAAAATAACATCTCGGTATGAAATGTAAACAAGGATAGCAAATTTATAAAAATATGAATATTACACGAAAAATAGTATGAAGCAGACGCAAGCCCGCATGCACTTTCTTGTTAGTTTCTCCAAAGCGATTATTTATATCACTCATGTACCGTAACTTGTATTCACCCGCGTTGCATTCAAGAAATAAATTGAAAATTTCCCTCACGGAGAACTCGTTTGATCTGCGTCACATGAAATTACACAATATGTAAAAGTAAATTTAACTCACACACTTTTGGGAGTAACTTAAATCACATGTGGTTTAGCCGAAATCCCGGATTTTTCGCATCCACTATAAATTATAATTCTTGTATTTATCTGAATATACACATATTTATTAGAACGAAAGAAGAACAATTAACAAGCATATAATTATATAATTAGCAAGAAATCAAATAATTTGAAATTGTAGACATTAAAGAGCAATGGGAAACGGCGTCAGAGAAAGAAAACTAAAAACATATTTTCAACTGAAACTCTCGAATAGCTCTTACCGCCAAAAGTAGTAACCTGCATGTTACACGTAGATGTACAATATAAATAGAGAACCACACAAGAAACAAAACAGACACGTTTATCTAAAGACTTTTTATAATTAACAATATTTTACTTATGCATAACGTAATCAAATTTGCTAGAAACAAATCGTGAAACAGAAAAACGTATGATTACATATTCATTTTTTTTAAACAAACAGTGTTTCAAGGTATTTTATAGGCTAACAGAAAGGAGATCTCCTATCATTATTGCGTAGTGTGTAAACTAAATAATTCTAATTTTAGAGATGTTGAAAGAGAAAAACTTAGTGCATTTATTCTCATCCTATTGGCTTGCAATATCAAAGAAATATTTAAGTAAGAAAAGATTGCGAGTTAAACTCTTTCGTAGCTTATCATTTTTTCGGTGTTTGCCAGATTGATTTGCAGTAACGTTTACTTCAAATTAATCTCTATTTTTAATAATGTTAAAATATAAACTTTACGTCACTTTCAATTTGTGCTTCATAAGCTTAAGTTGTCCTCAAATGATCAAAATGTTAATAGCGTGTGCAAGTTGAGGGCAATGATTATTAACGCTTGAATAAATCGTAGTTCTTTATCGAAAAGGCAAATACATCGCGAAAATTGCCTATCAATAATAATCAATCGTTTGGCAAGTAGTGAGAGTTCAAATTTTTTTTATTTTCTATTTTCCTTGCATTCCACTAAAGTAACGAAAAAGACCGAGAAAAGTAATAAACAAGTTGGGTAAACAGACCTACGCTCATGTCAGAAGGGTTTTGTATTCAATTTTCAAAATGCAGTCACCAGATTGAATAAAGTCAAGAAGCATGTCAATGACGATTTTATTGGAGAAACTATGAAATTCGAAGATCATACTATTATTAACAAAGTTGAAAGAATTTCGACTTCTGAGGTTTTTGTTATTGTTATACTCATAAATATCTCCCTTGATAATTATTTCAGATGTCCATTCGCAAGGGAGGAAACACATTTTTCATGTATTTCCCCCCTGTGCCCCCACTGAAGCAAAAACTGACAGTTTAAGAACTGTTTTGAAAAGCTCCCATGAAAACTTTCATTTCATACTCATATCGGCTACGTTTGATGAATTTTTTTCAGGGGCCACTCTCCTGTACTGTTATCATCGATTAATAGCCAATTTTTTCGAATCCCAGAGTTGTTAAAAAGCCCTTTTGTTAGAGGCTCCCTCCCGCCTCCTTGACTTGTTTCACTTATGAGTATAAATTGTAGGTACTCAGCTTCAGTCATTCATTAAATTGAATCAAGTGTTCAAAGCATGCACCTTAAACGTTGAAGTTGGGAAAAATTACTCAACATTATTCAATCTTCGCATTTAAAACAGCCACTATTTTGTTTTACGATTACTGATACCACTAGCTGAACTGATTCTCAAAGTTATTCATGGCACCTATCATTCCTGAAATTTTCATGCAAATCCTAGCAAAACTGTAGTGTCTGATCCGGTTAAAAAGCGCATGTTGTTCCATAGCCATATGTTGCCATAGTAATACATGCAGCGCATATTGTTCCATAGTAATACAGGAAAATTCAAACCGCTATAACTTCGCTAAATATGATGCAATCTTTATGAAACTTGCAGGGTTAATCAATCTTATAAATAGACATTTGTGTACTGAATTTCATTGAATTTAAGGGTACCGTTAAGATTTTATTCAAGAAAACATAAAATCGATAAATCATACTATTACTAACAAAGTTAAGTGAATTGCGACTTCTCACGTATTTGTTGTTGTTGTACTCATCAAGGCCTACATTCTTGATTTTTTTCAGATTTTTCGGATGGAAGGTGTCCAATCGCGAGGGGGGGGGGGACACAAATTTTTCGTGTATTTCCCCTCCCTGTGCGCCCCTCGAAGCAAACTTTGCCAAACTCAGACCTGTTTTGAAAAGTTCTCATCAAGACCTTTCATTTGATACCCATATCGGCTACCTTCAATGAAATTTTGATTTCGGGGGGTCACTCCCCTACATGGGGAGACCCCCCTTAAATACCTTATAAAATTTTTTAGTAAATGAACTTTGAAGAGATCACCACTTTACACCTACATACAAAATTTGATACTTGTAGCTTAAGTAGTTTCCGAGAAAAACTGCTGTGACACACGGACGGACGGACGGACGGACGGACGGACAGACAGACGGACAGACAGGACGCGATTTTAGAAGGGTTTTGTAAAATTATTTTACAAAACCCTAAAAAGGACGTAGATTGTAAAATGAAATGATAATCATTAAAATGTCTTTTGACGTATTGATTCCATATTTTTTTTTTAAATAAGACATTAATTACATTGTCGTTGTATCATTCCCAATATTACTTATTTATATAATGAAATCGAAGAAAGTAAATAATAAACGAGAACATATGTTAAGGTCGAAATCGTTAAAAAAATAGTTATTTACACTATTCTTCTTTTATTATTGCTAAGTCGCGAAAACACGCAAATATTTTATGTTTATTATTTTACTATATATATACATAAATAATAATATGAATTGCTAACGAAAAAAATAGACTTTCCTTTCCAGTGGTTCTTCTTTTTAGCCAGGGAAATGAGGTGCAGGGTAAGTATGCCGTCGCGAGGGTAGGGTTTGAGAAAATCCGATGAAGTCGGTTTCGCGTTGCGCGCGGTACGCGGTACCTTTGTAGTTTTGCCGTTTTATTAGAGTAGCTTTCGTCGGGATGAGTTAACGTAGTACACTTTTCGGTACCGCGTCGGAAATTCGGGAACGCGAAGTAAAAATTAGATTTTGTTCGTTGACTGGTTGATGAAGAAATACGGAGTAACGTAGAATAGGTTTCCTCTCCGTATGGTTTTGTTTTGTAACGCGTTTGAAAACGGGCGTGTATAGGAGGCTGAAATACGTAAATGAGCGTAACCCATTCGGAGACCCGCGACCGAAATCCTCTCCGATCTAGCTGGCCGACAAGCAGCCACCGCGTGAATGGGTTACGGTGCACGGATTGGTTGACCGGTTGGTACCATCCGTTGGCACTACTCAGACTTAACGTCTAGAACCGATGAGAGGTCGGTTCCGTGTTCGCACGTAAACGTAAAATCATTACAACTTGGCAATGATAATGGCTGATGTCATGCACTTTGACGACAAATACGCATTAAAGAACAGCCGCGAGCTAGCAAACTCTACCAATTCTTTATAATTGACTGAAACTTGTCGACTTTTATCATTAGACATCACCAACCTCTATACGTCTATACCCGTTGATGAAATACTAGCCATACTAAAAGAAAAACTTTCATTCAACAATAGCCGACAATTCAAGGATCAAATGCGCGATCTCATAAAGACCACAATCAAGCAGAACTATTTTAAATTCAATAGCAAAACATACATTGGCAAGGGCGGTCTGGGTATGGGACCTCCAATGTCCTCAATAATGTCAGAAATATTCTTACAATCTTTGGAAGAAGTCTTTATACCCAAAGTTGTGAAAAGATTCAATGTAATATTTTACAGACGATATGTGGATCATTGTTCCATTGTTATTGACTCACAAGAAAATAAACAAGATGAACTACTTATCTATATGAATGAAATTCACCCGAATATAAATTTCACTATGGAAAAAGAAACAAATGGAAAACTCAACTGGACATAACTGTGACACGTGAACAAACACGATTGTACCAACTACAACTAATCATACTATACATGAAACATCTAACCACCCCGCACAACATAACATGACAAAAACTTAATATCCCTCTGCCTGGTATAATTTAGTACTTGACGTAATTTACTACCTGACCTCATGACCCACTATAATTACCCACCCGCTAATTACCCTTCCGCTAATTACCCATCCACTTAACCCATCCTATGACTATATAAAGTCGTTCCCTTCAACACAACCTTTAGACACTGAAGACGACTCGAAGTAGTCCAAACGCGTCTACTCACACAACAAAGCAAGGCCCGACGGCTTTTAAAAAAAAAAGAAAAAAAACTAAGTAATTTTCATTGGTTGTGGCATGGAGGAGCACAACGACTTACCATCGTTGGGGGAGCCTGGGAAAATGATAACCAGTATGCTGGCGATAATTATCAGGAAAAGAATCCACAATCAAGAAAACTCCGCACATGGTGGACGAAAATTACAAATAATCGCCAAAAACTTTGAAATGGATAAACTATGAAAGAAAACGATGAGCTGAAGCTGCAGATACAGACTCTCGCTGAGCTAGTCGAGAAAGAGATCAAGGTTCAAAACCGAAGCAGCAAAGCTCAGTCTAACAGGAAAGAAAAGTGAAAAAAAGTGAAGCAATCGACACCGGAAGAAATGTTAAGTGCTGGTGGTACTAATGATATTTGAAACAATTTTGCAGCGCTTGAAAGACTGAAAGAAGATATGGAAATTGTTGGAAGATGGCGGCATTGGAAGCGATGGCGAAGGTAATTCTGATAAAGATACTAACATAAGTTTAACTCTATATTTTAAAAAAATAACAAGGAGAAAAGACCAACTCGCGGCCCAGCTGGTTCCAGAAACAAGACAGAAAGAGCTCCGTCAATAAATGTATTCGAACAAAGCGAAAGATGCATGGTTCGGCTTTTGGCAGCCAAAAATAAATTAAGCAATTTTGAAATGATTGTTCAATAATAGATGACGTGAACTGCATATTTCATGCAGTCGGAATTGCGTGGCTTATATGATTATATATTATACTATTTTAAAGATTCGACTTTAGACTATCTTCAGTCAAAAACTGAACGTCATTAGTAAACAACAAGTTGGTTAAAAATAAACTTGAAAATGGACAATCAAAGGGAGCATTATCGGCATATTTTATTGTTTTGCTTCCGAAAGGGCAAAAATGTGGTTCAATCTCAAAAGAAAATGTGTGAAGTTTATGGTGAGGACTGCCCTACTGCTAGTGTCAGCGTTGGTTTACTCGCTTTCGTTCTGGAAATTTTAATGTGCAAGTTGCTCCACATACTTGTCCGACTACTACTGATGACGACAAAATAAAGGCGTTAATCGAAACTAACCAGCGTATGACAACTCGAAAGATATCAGAGAAGCTTGATAGATCGAAGTTAACTGTTAAATTGCACTTACAACAGCTTGGTTAAGTAAAAATATTTGGGTTCCTCATGAATTAAAGGAAATTCACCTCACCAAACGCGTTAAAATATGCGACTTTTTGCTGAATCGTAACCAAAACGAGCCATTACTAAAAAAAAAATCATAACGAGTGGTGAAAACTGGATTGTTAACGATAACCTAGTCCGAAAACGACCGTGAACCTAGCAAGATGAGCCCCCACAATTGACATTAAAATCTAATATTCACCAAAAGAAAATTATACTTTATGTTATATGATTACAAGAGTATAGTCTACTTTAGGCTGCTTCCAAGAAACCAAAATATTGATTCGAAATCGAATGAAGAAATCAAGAAAACGCCCTTAACTAGCTAATCGCACAGGCGTGATGTTTTTTCATGATAACGCGAGACCTCACACGTATTTGTAGTGAAGTTGTGATGATTTAGATGTCCATTGAGGACTGCAGTGCTCGACGTAGTTCATCTTGTCTGAGAACGCGTGAATGCGCTTGCAGGCTAGCATTGCAGTGTCGTAGGGTGGGTTCTTTTCCCCAGTACAACGACCCACTACAAAAAAAATTTCGCATTCACGAATTAGAGGATAAAACGTCGCGGTTCGACGGCGTCGAGGCCGAGGTAACCTACTGAAGGGATGGACTAATAAAAAGCGACTAATCGAGCCTGATTAATGCGCGCGGGATGCGAGAGAAGTTCATCGTTACCATTGATATTTACAGCCCCAAAATAAGAGTAGTGCATCCAGGTGGAAGTGGTGCCCCCTCGCACCCACCCCCTGTCCGGATCATGATCCATTGTAGACGTGGCCATATATTTTTCATTTAAATGAAAAATTAATACAAAAGTAATTCGTATGAACTCTTCCGTTAAATGAAAAATAAAAATTTTCCAGATTTATGTTAAAATGTTATATGACTGACCCATATAAAACTCTACCATAAATAGGAAACCTCTGCGAAAGGCCACTCTACCCTGCAAGAGCACGTGTAACAACAAATAAAAAGGGATGAGCTCACCCGCTGGCTAGCTCATGAGTGGAGGGACCAGCCTACGTGGCGGTTCCCATACCCGGTCAAGGTTCGAGTGAAACAGAAAGACCAAACTTTAAATTTCTCCATTCAGGCATTAAGATTTCTTTCATATTACCGACGCATTTCAATAAATGCGCTATTTTTTCTCTTTTTTTTAAAACTCAAATCAATTCATTAGTTCATCTATGCATAATCTATTCATAAAAGCAAAGCCAAGTGATCTGCAATCAATAAATTTAAAAATGAAATACGTCTTAAATACAGTTTCCTATATTGAGTATACAGAAATAACTTTTTTTAGCGTGATAAATGCACTGTAATTGCTCACAATTAAATATTTCCACTCTATCTTTTACTAAAATAACTCACCAATTTTCTTGATAACAAAATTCTTGAACTAAAGCTTGTTAATAGGTGAACAGCACGATCTTGTAGAATTTTACAAGGGCATTTCACAATCTCAAGCAATCATATTAGAACTATTTACAATATTTTTTTTTTGTTTTTATTTATTACCAAAAGGGTACCTACCCAGTACTCCGACGCACGCTCGTCGCTGGGGTGGGGTAGGAGGTCTACAAACGCTAAATTTTTATTCCATATGGTTGTTTAATATTGACTTATTTTTTTAATTTCTTCAAACTCATTCTAATGGGATTCACAACAGCTAATTATTTCAAAATCAACTTGACTGAACTATTTCCTGTGGTTCTGATTCGATTGGCTAGAAAATCATTCCATATTCATCGTAATGCACTTTACAAAGGTATAAACCATACGGGGCAGCTACAGTTGCTCTGGGATTCCACATGTACTTGAAAGAATTGTTAGCAATTCATACACATCTTTTTTAGTCATTTTTTTCTTTTGCGACAGATATCAGTGCCCCAATCATCCGACAAATCTGATAGTGAAGGTAAGATTTACCAGTAATTGGAACGTTTCAATAATCTGCCCGTTTTAGATTTGAATCGGTACAGCAACTGCAACTAGGCTCAATGTTGAAACTTTCTATAATTTTTATGCCAACATTTGACGCTTTCTGCTTATAATTCTTTTTATTTGTGTTTATAAAATTACGAAAACCATGGCGTTCAACATTTTGTAAAACAAACATAGTTCATATTCTTCTATCGGGAAGAATGATGTACGAGTATAATGTTTATTTAAACCTTCCGTCAATTAGTGAATTTTTTGCCTTTGGTTGTTGCCAAGCGGTATAGATACGAGCGACCGTTAGCATTGTACTGAATTATGTATTGCATATACACCAGCATCGGCTAGACAAAACCACTTCTAGTACATTCACTCTCGAGCCCGATTACACAGAGAAATAATGTATACTTCTATGCCACTTTTTCGTACCCTGAAATGCACTAATTTGCGTGCGTACGCAAATGCACGACTTCAGAAAATAATCTTTTCCACACTACTTTTCACTGGCTTAGTAATTTAACTTGACAGAAATTAAACTTCAATTATAAATTTCCAAAATGAATTAACACCCAGTATTGTGTCACGTAATGCACTCGTTTATTATCTACCAAATACGGAATAGCTTTTGCGCACGGGAAGTTATCACAATCTTCACAAATTAAAAAAATTCGACTGGCTTGCACAAGTCATACAGTAAAAGATCGGGAAAATTGTTTTTTAACATTCAAAATAAAATCCATAGCATGGCTATCCCGCTCATCGTTTAAAATGCGAGCCCCATTTAGTTTCAATCCCACTTACCGCCTCCCTCGACGAGCCTCTTGATGGCGGTAACGGAAGATTCTCATCCCAACGAATCTCACAATTGCTTCAATTAATCGCGTAGCAATGGTGTTGCCATTATTGATTGTATTTGTCACTGAATTGAAATTTTCTTGTAAGCTCATTGAGTACGGATCGGAAAAACTTTTTATCGATAATGGTAGCGGTGATAGTGACGGGGATTGTTTTGGGTTAGTAATAATATAATTGATTAGTTTCGTGTCAAATTTTTCCATACTTATTGCGTTATTATTATGAAATTTCTCTTTTCGTGAAGGTCCCTCGATCAATTTGCCTAGGCGGGCTGCTCGATTACTACATCTTTGATAGCCCGTCAAAAATTAATAGAGCTCAATTGGAAACTGCTGTCACATCCACCCTAAAGTCCTGATTTAGTACCATCAGACTATCATTTGTTTCGCTCTCTTCAAAACCATTTGAATGGTAAAACTTTCGACTCCGATCAGGCTGTTAAAAATGAGTCGGACCGATTTCTCACTTCTAAAAACCAAGACTGCTTCGAACGTGAAATTTTTTAACTTACCAAAAGATGGCAAAAGATCATCCAACAAAATGGTCAATATATCATTGATTAATGTTTGTCGCTAATATTGTATAATTAAATATACTTTGAAAATGAAAATGAAAAAAACGACATTAATTATTGAACAATCCAAAAAAGAGTAAGCGCAGAGAAATTAACAATCAAAACGAAATCACTGGTTGACTTCAAGTCAACCAAAATGCTCTGAATTTCGGAGAACTTTTGCACTCCATCTATACCTCTCAAAGTGAAAAAATCAGAACTTTCTGTTGATCGGAGTGGACTGAGGCCACGGCCGATCTGCTTCAAGTTCTCAAACAAGCTGCACAAGAAATTGAATTCAGTTCAGTTAAAAATTTTGCAAGAAGAAGATCGACCGTCAAAAAGGAAAATTTACCGCTTTATTTGGTAAAAATTTCTAATAAAAGCAGTCCAAATGCCCTTTAACAGACAAAGTGTTTGAATTTCAGAGTGGTGAGGTGGGAATGGCTCCAGAAAAGAGAAGTCAACCAGAGTTACTAGTATCAAGGATTTATTTATTTTCCTTCTAGCTGCGCCATACTACTGGCGCATTAAAATTGGCTCAGATGGACCCTAAAGAAAAATTGTACTGCCTCAACTGAGGCGTACTTGGTCATCCAGCATCATACCAAGGATGCCCCCGATATCAAGATGCAAAAGTTAAATTTATTCCAAAACAAATGCACTGTAGTGTTCTAGCTCCATCAAGCTCGGGGTATCATTTCCACTCGCCACTAGAGGGTCAGCAAACCATACTATAAATAATGAGGGTAACAATAATGAGCAGCTTTTTCAAATCTAGCGACAACCTTATTCCGTATCGAAAGACTACACAAACAAGATCCGAAAATTAATTTTGATTTTTAATGTTTAGATCTTTCAAATATCTGAAAATAACTTGCCATACAGCCACATTCCGATAGATGGGCTTCATCTCATCTCAACCAACGTCAACACCATGTCAACTTTACCATGACGTGACCAGCTGCTTGAATTCATTGTTAAGCAAAAGCCTGACATCACTGAAACCCACTTTAATTCATTGCACTCAATGATGTTCAACGATTTTTAATTCGTAAGAAATGATAGGGTAAACGGCACTGGTGGTACCGGCATACTAGTTAGAAGACCTTATCGAATGTTAGATCATTGAACAGACCAGGCGGACTGCGACAAACTCTGGATGAAGTATAGTAATACAGAAACAACATCCTCGTAGCGCAAGAAACCTGATGGCGTGGTGAAGACATATTTGACACGCGAACGCACACCATCATGAAGTCATGAGCTTGGAGGGGCTTTCATTGTTGACAGCATATTTAAACAAATTATCACTGACTTCAAGCCTGTAAACGAAAGATTCTCCGATTTTTCACCTCAAGACCCGTCGCTCAAAGGCGTTCAATATATTTGTAGATGCTTCAGTAAAGGTCCATGTTTCACACGCATAACACAGGTCTTATCACAGATTTGTATACTCGGAGCTTTATTTGCCTGTGTATGCAGCTGGTCTTCAAGATCGTCAATACTGAATAAAATATTTTATTTGCGAGCTGTATTCTTCGGCGTATTTCGTCTCTTTCATTAGCAGTTCTCGTTATTTTCGCGCCCAAATACAAAAATTCGCTAACATCTTCGATACTTTATTCGCCAAATGTGATATTTCGTGTACTTGAGGTATTTTTCCTCGACTGCATCATAAGCTTTGTTTTATTTTCATTGATTTGCAGCCCTACTAGTTTTGCCTCGCTGTCGAGTTTTAGAAAGAGTTCTTTCGCGGTTGTTAATGACCGTGACAAAATGTTTGTGTCATCCACATAGGCTACTACTTGGCTCGACTTGTATCGTAATGTACCTCGCGTATCGACAGGTAGCTTCCTTATGACGTACTCCAGAGCCAAATTGAATAGCAATGGGGCCAGCCCATCTCCCTGCTTTAGTCCGATATTTGTGTCAAAGGCATCGGTGAGTTGGTTATTGATGCAGACTTGGGAGGTTGTCGACGTCATTGTCATTTTGGTAAGACGGACAAATTTGGATGGGGTACCTAAGCACCTGTTTGGTACAGTATGTTACGATCAATACTGTTGTATGCTTGCTTAAAGTCGACGAAAATTTGGTGAACGTCTATGTTGAACTCCCAGCACTTTTCAAGTACCTGCATGACTGTGAACAGTTGGTCTATCGTCGATCTGCTTGCTCTAAAACCACCTTTATACTCCCTAATAATACCGTTGGTGTATGATCCGATTTTATTTTTGAAAATATTTTGTACGCCTTACAAAGTAGTGATATGCCTCTTTAATTTCGCACTTTGTGGATAGGCAATATAATTGATCGGCTCTACTCTTTCGGCATATGTTCTTGTTGCCAAATGTGCTGGATGACTTTGGGAATAGGTTGATGAACACTACTGCCACTATATTTGATGAGCTCCACTGGAATCTCATCGACCCCCGGCGCTTTATTATTCTTTTGGGCTTTGATGGTTGAACAAACTTCATCCAGAGTTAGTGCGGTCAATGGAACCTCTCCGCAGATATCTATAGGCTCCGATGTTCTGGAACTGTGCGGAGGATTAAGTAGGTTCTTGAAATATGATGCCCATCTTTCCTTAATCTTCGTTTCATCAGCGATTATATTGCCGATGTCAGCACAACAGAGCGTGGTTTTGGGCTGATAACCACGTTTCAGTCCTTTCACTACTACTCTTCTGCGATTTTCATAGTGTTCTCTCTTCGACCTGGTTTTCCTACCTACGTATTCTTTGTACGTCTGATTCTTTTTGTCTGACGCATTCTGGCACTCATGATCGAACCAATAATTCCTCTTGCGCCGTGCTTGATGTCCGATCGTCTGTTCTGCTATGGTCCTAATAGCCGCTTTCACTCTCATCTAGAGCTCGTTGCTCGTCTTTACCGATGTGTTTGATAAGATGGGAGCCAGCTGGTTGTCGCGGGTCTCCGTGAAATTTTTTACCACAGACGCCGTTTGGAGCCTTTCGATGTCAAATTTTTGTAGCGGGCTGGTCTTCACCGAATATGCCTATGACATAAAACATCGATAGGTTAATTTGATCAAGTAATGATCTGAGTTACAATTGGCTCCTCGGTATGAACGGGCGTCAAGTATGCTCAAGCCCCAACGTTATTAGATCAGAACATGGTCGATCTTGTTTTGTAGGTTGCCATCCGGTGATATCCAAATTATTTTATAAATGCGTCAATGTGGGAAGCAAGTCAAACGTATGACTAGATTTCTGCTACATGCAAAGTCAATCAAGCGCTGGCCATTGTCATTTGTTTCATCGTGAAGGTTACATCCTTCAGTCGTTCCCCGATGAGATAGCTCATTGTCAACCTTAGCGTTGAAATCACCCAGAACTATATTTGTGTCGTTTGTAGGCAATGAGTCAACCAGTCTTTCCAGGTGATTGTAGAACGGTTCCTTCATTTCTTCGCCCTTTTCTTCGGTCGGAGCGTGAACAGTAATCAGCCAGATTTTGAAGAGTTTCGATTTTACACGGATAGCACACAACCGTTCATTAACTACCTTAAAATTAAAACGCTGGTCTGACTCGGTCGACGAACACAGTTCATCGCTGCTCGGATTTCGAAATTGGAGGACGCGGTCAATGGACCGAGACAGTTGGAGGCGCTATTTGCAGGAGGCGAAGCCCCGAAAGAGGCTGTAGTGCGAAGAAGAAGAAGAACAAAAGATTCTGACTAATTCGTATCAAGACCAAATTCGTTAATGTATGGCTGGTCAACTGTCACGCGCCCACAGAAGACAAGAAGGAGGCAATCAAGGACAAATTTTACAGCACCCTGAAATACATTGTCGATGCATTGCCACCAAACGATATTAAAATTATTCTGGGTGACTTCAATGCAAAAATCGGCCGAAAAACGGCACATAGAGGAGCAAGCCAAGGGCACAACCTCCATGCAGAGACCAGTGACAACGGACAGTGCTTGATAGACTTCGCTACTGGTAAAGGCTTCATAGTAAGCTCCACACGCGTGGGTGTTCCTAGACGGTCGCATATTCAACCAGATCGACCATGTTCTTCTACAAAAACTACCATTCTCGACCCACGACGCTATCTGTGATTCGGGCCACTACTCTCCAAGAGCTGTAAACAAGGAACAGTAATTGCCCCTAGGTACCAGATACACAAGCTAAATGATAGCTCAGTAGCGTCCACAAACATGTCAGCGCTGGAAACTTGCATTAGATGGAAGACAGTAAAAGATGCGATAACAGAAGCGGCCAAAGAGCTCTTGGGGTACCAGCCAAAGAAAATTAGGAACGACTGGTATGACGAAGAATGCAAGGAAGTAGTTAGAAACAGGAAACAGGCATAGGAAGAATAAATCCAGCGACCAAATAAGTTGGGTAGATAGAATTAGGTTCATGTTCGAAGGGTTTTATACTTAATTTACAATATGCAAATATGTAAAATGATTTAATTCAGGAAAAACGTTTATGACATGCACAACAAATATATTCTTGCTCTAAAAGAACTCAATTTTAACCAGACGCCATCTTGTATAAATATTGCTAACAATAGGGATTTTAAATGTGATGTACTGTTTGATCTCCCGGATTTTGTTGTGAAAAAGTTTAATTATTTTCATTTTTATTACAAAATACCCCTTATTTCACTAAATTTATTTCACAAATACGTATTTCGGGAACTACTTTTTCTCTTTTTCTGTGTCTATGCTTAATTGACCTTCTATTGCGCGTTTACAAAATATATACATCGAAAAATTTTTTGTTATGACATTTAACGGAATAATTTCAAGTAATCAAACTAATTAGTTTGGAAGGTTCCTAAATCAGTATCCATTCTACTAGGATATTGTTCAGGTAGTTTGGAAATATTGATGCTTTCGTACGCGTCTAATTTAAATGGGATTCTTAATCTTTTTATGACTTCTACGTCCTGAATTGATAGTGGGTGATCCTCTTCGATGATATGCCGTGCGACCATTGACCTGATACCTGTTGTTGCCATTTTGTTCCTTTTCTGCCATATTTCCGCTTCTTTTTGGTGTTCTTTGGAGTGTGTTGCCACCAGTCTTTTTGTTTGGCCAATATAAGCTTTTGGACATTGGGGGCATGAGATTTTGAACACTCCACTGCACTTTGGCGTCATCATTTTGTCCTTTACTGATTTCAGTATGTACTTGAGCTGGATACGCCTGCTGAATGTTATTACGTCGAAACCCGCTTTTTTCATCGCTGGACTTATTTTGCATGCATGCTTTCTTCCTTTCATGCAACATTTTTTCCTGCCTAAAAAGGGACGTCAAGTTGTCGTTGCGTAGCTCGTACGGTTGCTGATTATTTTTTCTATCTCCATCTTGAACTGAATTTTATTGTGGACCCCATTGAGTTTATTGAATGTTGTTTGAAGCTCGTCCTGCTTGACCACTGCGAACGGATCGTCTACGTATCTTACCCAAATACGCGGAGTAATTTTCAAGTCGTCTCATTTATATTCAAATGCTTCCATGAAAATTTCGCTCAATAACGGTGACCATGGATTCCTCATAGCTTTGTAAAAATTTCCTTTGAAAGTGAAATAATTCTCATTCATACAAATAGCCGTTAATTTTATATGTTGTTTCACTTTCCTTTTCCATGATGATGCATTATCTATCTTCAACAGCTTGTCCTCCAAGTGACGTATAGCCCCTTTGGCTGGTATACTCGGAAAAAGATCTTGAACGTCAAACGAGACAAGTAATTTGTCGTTTTTTATTTTAATGTCCCTTAGCTTCTGGGTTAATTCCAGCGTATTCCGGACTGACCTTTGTTTAACGTATTTTATTTCTGGTTGTAGAACAGTAAAGCAGGTATTGGCACATTGGCACAATGACGGTATAAAAATCGTGAACGCGAATAGATCGGGTTTGTATTGTCGGAAGTTTTTCCTTTTGTTTAAGTTGAGATGGTAAGATAACGTAGAGATCTATAAAGATTCGAACGCAGTTTCAATCGGGCATATTTGACGGTGGCTAAACATTGTAATCGAGCGATACGTCGAGACGCGAGGAACATTACTATACAAGTCGAGCCAAATTGTAGCCTATGCCGAGAACATAAACATTTTGTCACGGTCATTAGCAACTGCCAAAGAACTTTTCCTGAAAGTCGACAGCGAAGCATAACTAGTATCAATGAAAATAAAACGAAGCTCGTGACGCAGTCGAGGAAAAATACCTCAAATACACAAAATATCACACTTGGCGAATACAGTATCGAAAATGTTAGCGAATTTGTGTATTTAGGAGCCAAAATAACGAAAACGGGTAATGAAGGAGCCGAAGAACGCTGAGGAATACAGCTCGAAAGTAAAATATTTTATTCAGTTTTGACGATCTTGCTGACCAGCAGCATATACAGGAAAACAAAGCTCCAAGTATACAAATCTGCGATAAGACCTGTGTTATGCTATGGATGTAAAACATGGACCCTAACCCAAGCATCTGCAAATATATTGAACGCCTTTGAGCGACGGGTTCTGAGGCGAACAACCGGACCGAAGCTAGACGAAGCCCAATGGCGAATTCGATACAAGCATGAGCTGTATGAAATTTTTGACGAACCGGAGGTCTCAACGATTGTAAGACTGCGGAAGTTGTTGGCCACATGAATCGTATAGACGAATAACGGATATCCAAGAAGGTATTCGTTGGGAGAACTGAAGGCCGGAGACCAGTGGGGAGGAAACGATGGTCTGACTCGGTTGACAAACATAGTTCATCGCTGCTTGGATTTCGAAATCGGAGGCTGCAGTCAATGGACCGAGACAGGTGGAGGCGCTGTTTGCAGGAAGCGAAGGCCCGAGAGGGGCTGTAGTGCTGAGAAGAAGAAGTAGAGAAAAAGATAGGTATATCCACGGTCTGACCCACGATTGAATTCCTCTACGAATTAACTGACCGATCAGTAGCCTCCAACGGAGTAGACTGTCAAGCGTCCGAATCTGTTGACCGTAGCATAGGCTTAAGGCTTCTTCTTCTTTTTCTTCGTAGCCCTACAGCCCCTTTCGGGCCTTCGCTTAAAGATAGTTAGAGTATCTCATTGTCATGATCGAATGTATCGGCACTCCACAAGGTGATATGATCATTATCACGCTTTGACCGTGTGTCCGTCCACCCAGCTGCGATACGTTCCGATTTTAAACCAGCACGTATCATAACTTAACAGGCTTATAGTCCGTCCGAAGAACCGCTCGAACGAAATCTCGTTGACGCTAACGAGACTAGAATCAAACTCGGGAAAATTCCAAAAGGCATTGCTTCATTACCTGCATAAGAGGATATGATCGATATACCGAGATAAATGCAGCCACTATCTACGAAAACATGAAGTCCGAGGGAAACCGTAGTATGATGATGGAGAAATAAGGTATTCCTATCGAACAATATGATTGGGACAATTTTTTAGAACCAATAGAATTGTGTATATTTGACCAGATTATATCAGTCGTGCTAAGCAGTAAGTAGTTAAAAATTAGATACGAGTATTAAACACATTGAATTTATTTTGCGTTTTCGATAGTATTTTGATTCCCAACACATAAGACTGATCCACGCAACCTTCCGACTATTCATAAAAGTACAAATATTGTTGAGCTTTCATACTCATAGTATAGTCACACTAACTAGTCGGGAATCAAAAACAATTAAAATTATTTAAAAACTATATCACCAAAGCTTACCTGTCCATCAACGAATTTCACATTTCCTAATAACAATACTGCTGCTAGAACTCGAACGACATCAAGGAATGGGATTCCCAAGATGCCCAAACACGCTTTCCATGCCTGGAAACGGCTTGAATCTTCTTGCTCGTCCTGATGAGTATCACCACTTTGTAAATATCTCAAATTGGCTGGAGAATATCCTTCCAAATTGAGCTTAATCCGTTCTTCTCGACTTAATCCTGCTAGCATTTGATAAAAGATGTGATAGTTCTTTTCATTGGGTAGCGGTCGAATGACACGTGTTTGATCCAGGAAGTAACAATGAATTTTGGTACGATACAAAGCACCATCCGTTACTTGTACTTCTATGAATTGACCCTAAAAAAGTTTTAGAAAAAAGAGTTGTATAAATTTTAATCAAAGCATTAAATACGTTTACTCACAATCCGGCTTGACTCTGAGTTTGTTGAAGTTTTTGCTGAGCCCAATGATCTAAGAACTGTAAATGCTGCAGCCAAGTGCTTGAATGCATCCGTTTCGGGACCACCACCAGCTACTGCGAACAGCTGACGCAGCAGAAGCATTGAACAATGTGTTTTTCCGGCACCGGATGTTCCTGATAGTATTATGGCCTGTGGATATCCTGTTTCAGCTTGTTGCCTCACTGCTTCCTGGACAACACGTCTTAGTTGGGATGCCAAAGGAAGAGCTCGCGTTGAAGATAACGTGAGGGGATTCCCCACATCCTGATAAGGATTTATGGATAGCAGTATTGGTCCAACATTTGTCTGGAAGAAAGTAAAGTATTTATTAGACGAGTTTAATTTACATATGAAGAAAAGAATCCTAAAAGAATTAACGTTGCCTCTGCACGTGTGAATATTTCTTATGTGGTTTTCCAACAACTTGTTAAGGAATCCTGCCATCTGCACATGTCATTCGATACTTTACTTCCTCCTAGAATTTTCTTAGATTGGACCACATTTTCATGTGTGACACTTGAATGATTACACACCATGAATTAAATGCTTATAAGGTCAATTGCGCCCATGATATTAACATGATGATGGCTGAGACCAGTTTGCAAGGTTCATTGAGCTCGATTTGTGGGTCGACGCTCGGGATGGTCAGTCGGCGCAACAGATTCAGTCCGTGTAATATTCATGTTAATCTGGAAACCTGAATTGCTACGAGTACGTAATAATGTTACTGTCGCATGAATATAAGTATCTGTTTACAAGCATCGCAAAATTTGTAAACTAATAAGAGGAAGATTGTGCTTAGCGCCCGACTACCTCACTTTGCTCACTCGGCGTGGCTGGAATCGAATTATAAGACCAAACCGTCACACATGTGGTCATCTTAAAGAAATCTGCATCTGTAGGCCTATCATCTTCTTCTATCTTTTTATGTCGTTCGTATCGAATGTTTTGTATGAACACGGCGAGTACTTGGAGTTGGTGATGCTGCAGATAATTTGTACTTAATTAGTCAGCCGCAAAAGAAGTAACTCTCATTTACAAGTGTTTAAGTGCAAGATGATCGTTTAATAAGCGAAAATTGATATTTTGCTGATGTCTCTAATGTCCGTGCAATATAAGAAATGTAACTTTATATTAAATAACTACATTTAGTAGCTAGTTGATAATGAAGTGTTCATAGAGAGCTTGATCGTTTATTGATTGATTAATTAATTTCTTGATAAGACGGACACGTAATGCAATGAATTTAGTACGCAAAATTTATTTTATCAGCATAATGAACGCTACAGAGCCTCTAAAATATGTGGGAATTTTCGTATATGGCTTATGGGTAGACTGTGCCATTTGCTGTCTGCAATATAAATTATATTGCAGACAGCAAATGCATAAGCACTTTCGTTCACAATCGGCGACTCAATAGCCTCAAAGAGGTGATCATCTAACAAACTTTATGTTGGTGATGAGACCCAAAGAGAGTGTAGTAATCGAGCAGTCACCTAAGCAAACTGCTCGAAACCATCATATTCCTTATCCAATTTTAATTGTAAATTTAAAAAAAATAATTGTTTAAATTTGCAATTAAAATTTGGACACGGAGTCACCTTTATAACGCAGCTCATCAACTGCCGTTGCGACATGTCCCGTACGTTGGCTGCTCGCAACGAGTGAGAGTTCTGCTTGGGCGGATCCAGGAGTCTGCTTTTGATCGCCACGCATCGCACAGTGGTCAAAATTCCAAAAAGCTAGCCATAATTGCGAAAAAAAACGTTTGAGATCGATGGCGGAGGAGAGGTGCTCCTCTTAACATGTTCTTGCCTGTTACCTTCACAGACGTCAAACGCATCGATATGTATGCACATCGCGATTGAAGAATAATTTGTGTATTGTTTTGGAATGAAGCGACCGAACGTAATGAAACAAAATGGATTGTTCTCGTGAATGTAAGTACTTAAAAAAATAGTAAAACATAAATACATGTGGCAAAGATAAAAGTTATAAACAATTGAACGATTGACATGACATGAAATAGACTTAAGAAAAAATTTTGCTAACATATATCGGGCCCTGTTTTTCATTTAGTATGGAAACTGATACATTATCCTAAAAAATATGTAAATGTAAGTTTAAGTATTATATTTTGAATATTGACATCACTGCTAATATTGTATTATGTAAAACACAGAAAAAATCAAATTTTAATTATTGAAAATAGAATTTAGGACAATTCAATGTCAAAGGGGGAAGGAGTTACATATGATACACCACATTCTAATAATAAACAAGTTGGGTAGACAGACCTATGCTCATGTCAGAAGGGTTTTGTACTCAACTTACAAAATGCAGTAACCAGTAACGAATAAAATCAAGAAACATGTCATGTTCGAGGATCATACTATTATTAGCAAAGTTGAAAGAATTTTGACTTCTGAGGTATTTGTTATAGTTATACCCACAAATATCTCCCTTGATAATTATTTCGATTTTTTAAGATCACGGGTGTCCATTCGCGAGGGAGGAAACACATTTTTCATGTATTTCCCCCCCTATGCCCCACTGAAGAAGAACTATTTTGAAAAGCTCTCATAGGGGACTTTCAGTTGATACTCATATCGGCTACCTTTCATTAAATTTTTTTTCAGGGGCCACTCCTCTATACTGTAATCATCGATTCATGGCCTGCTTTTTAGAATCTTAGAATGGTTACAAAGCCCTTTTGCTAGGAGCTCTCTCCTGCCTTTCCGACTTGTTTCAATTGTATATACTCATCTTCATGATACCTATCATTCCTGAAATTTTCATGCAAATCCTAGCAAAGCTGTAGTTTCTAAGTCGGTAAAAAGCGCATATGGCTCCATAGCCATATGTTTCCATAGTAATACAGGACATATTGTTCCATAGTAATGCAGAAAAATTCAAATCGCTATAACTTCGTTAAATATTACTCGATCTTTATGGAACTTTCAGAAAAGATCAATCTTATAAATAGTCATATGTGTACTAAATTTTATTGAATTTAAGGGTACCGTCTAGATTTTATTCAAGAAAACATAAAATCAATAAATGATACTATTACTAACAAAGTTGAGCGAATTTCGACTTCTCATGTATTTGTTGTTGTTGTACTCACAAAGGCCTACATCCATGATTTTTTTCAGATTTTTCGGATGGAAGGTGTCCAATCGCGAGGGGGGGGGTACGCGAAAAGTTCGTACATTTCCCCTTCCCCTGCCCCCCTCGGTGCTCATAAGGCAATTTTAAGACTTGTTTTGAAAATATCTCGTTGAGACCTTTCAAATGACACCCTACTCGACTACCAGTGGTGAAAATTTTTTTTGGGGGGTCACTTCCCTATATGGGGAGACCCCCCTTAAACCCCTTTGAAAAATTTTTCCACCATTGAACTTTCAAGAGGTCACCACTTCTGACCTTTCCACAAAGTTTCATGGCTGTAGCTTCTATAGTTTCGGAGAAAAAGTGCTGTGACATACAGACGGACGGACGGACGGACGGACGGACGGACGGACAGACGGACAGACGGACACAGGTCGTGATTGCAATAGGGTTTTGTATTTTAGTACAAAACCCTAAAAACAATCCCAAAGTAAATATGATTCAACAAAATCCAGCAATAAACATTCTCATGCACCTTCACTTAATTTGCAAGATGCATAAATTTCAGATTCAAGTAAAACTGACACCGTTGTGCTAACATTACTAACTTTTCTAGAAAATAGTAAAAAGCTAGACGCGGCGTCAGCAATTTAGAAATTATAAATTTATCTTTGAATGTGGCTTCCTTCCTCAGTTGTCATTTCAATCCGAATCGTAAAAATCGCTCCTCTGTGAATAAATAGAAGTTCTTCAAATATAGATAAATATAGATCATTACAGTTAGTAATACGGTTGTTTTAATTTTTACTTCCGGTGTGTAAAATTTATTATTTTTCGTCCGCTCGGCCCACAGCTACGTATTTAGCTAGGACAATCTTAGGAATGATGAAGATCGAAGCAAGAAGAACATGAGATCGTTTCATTACGCTCTTCACTCAAAGTAGAAGTCTGACCACCTTTTGTTTGAGTTCGCCTTAAGAGTGAAATCGGGCAGCAGTAAGTGCTGACTTTGAAGGAAAATTGAAGGGAATTTCGATCAATAGATCGAAAAATCTTTCTATTCCTGAAATCGATGAGGGAGTTGCTTGTATATATTCAACCCTGGATACGGTCATCTGAAAGATCTCCATTAAGAAATCCTCGACGAATTACTTTTATCGGGATTTACCAGAAGACATCTTGGAGCTTCATCGTAGAAGTATTGTAGTCGGCTTAGAAAGCTACTCGCAAGAGTCTACCACCGCAGTTTAAATATGGTCAACTGGGAGTATGAACGTATTCACCTAGTGATAATGTCTCTAAACCGAATGATCTCGAGGAGAACCACGGCTTTTGCTAACGAGCGATTTGAATAGGCCCTGGATAGTATCAAACCAGGTCCCTGTATGTATGCAGAAAAAGGCTGCCCGGGGTCCTCACTTATGATGGATCCATGCTCATTTGCTATCGCAAAACAATTTGCGAAAGTTTTTTAAGGAGAGAAAGCAAGCGAGGGCTCTTCCGTTACTTTGTTTGTGAGCAGCACCACAACGAATTTCGACAGGGACAATGACCAATTGTGCTTGACTCGGTTCTCTGTTTCAAATCCCTCTGACGCACTTACTGGCCATGGTCTGTTTGTCAGTTCTGAAAAACTCGCTTTGTTGGCACTGCAGCCAAATTCCGAAAAATCAGCAGTGGCTGATGGGATCTCTAACTAGATGCTTAAAAGCCTTCCCCCTGTTTTTTTTGTTCTCCTCGCGATCATTCGAAATAACTGCATTAACATTTGCTACTTCCCTCAGCAATGGAACTGTGCAAATGTATTCGCAATACCCAAGAAGTCGGGCAGTACTGACGTAGTCGATACTCGTCCAATTTCGTTGCTATCAAGCATTGGTAAGCTTCTTGAGAGGGTAATACTTGAAGGCATTCTAGGCCATTGTGCCGGAAAGACAATTTGGCTTTAAAAAAGCTCACTCCATGGTGGATGCTGTGGCCGTGTTCAAAGCCGATATAACGAGAAGCTGGCGCTACAATAAGCTTGTTGTAGCTTGCCTGATCGATGTAGAGAAAGCCTTTGACTCTGTATGGAGCAATGGGCTTCTCTACAAAATGATAAATCTTGGCTTTCCGGCCCATATTGTGAAAATTATAGGCAGCTTCATGAGGGGACGAGCTGCCTTTGCGGTGGCTGGTGGAGCTAGTTCAGGCCCATTTAGTATTGATTCGGGGTCCCACAGGGGTCTATATTAGGCCCATTTCTTTTCAACATATTCACTTCTGACGTCCCGGACGTCAAAGATGAATATAGGGCCGGAATCCAGGTGAACCTCTTCGCTGACGACTTGGTAGTGTGCTCATCTGAGCACAACTTTCCGCTTTGCTAAATTGAGGCTTCAAAAATATTTGGAATCTCTTACTGAATGTTACCGGAAATGGAGAATCAAGGTAAATGCAAAGAAAAGTGAATTAATTGTGTGACCCCTGGAAAAACTTCAGTCGTCGTGCAAGAGGCATCTGTGACTCCAGGGTTAAGTCGAATGAGCAGATGGTGCACTGCTCTAGGCAAAAGAAGTACTTGGGGGTAGTTTCGACAGGAAAGCTACCTTTAGTGCTCACGTTGGTGAGGTAATCTAAGCACAATTTGCGCTTTGCTAGGATGCAGCTCCAAAGGTGTTTGGAATCTCTTACTGCATATTACCGAAAATGGGAAATCAAGGTTAAATGCAAAGAAAAGTGAACCAATTGTGTTCAAGGCCCCCACACGAACTTTGGTCCTCGTGCAAGGGGCATCTGTGACTCCAGGATTAAATTAAATGGGCAGATGGTGCACTGCTCTAGGCAAACGAAGTACTTGGGGGTAGTTTTCGGCAGGGAAGCTACCTTTAGTGCTCACGTTTATAATATTTTGAAAAAAGTGACTTATGCGTACCATCTTCTCTTACCTCTTTTCAGGAAACATTCGACAGCGAGCCAGCGAGTCAAGATTTTGGCCTATAAAACCTTGATTTGTCCGATCATCACATATGCGGTGATGATATGGATTCGAGCTCCGAGAACAAAATGGGGCAGGATAGGATTAGTGGGGTTAAAAATTCTGCAGGCTTGCACAGGACTATACAGACGGGAGGACAGATGGTCTTACCCCAACGAAGTGCTGTACCAGGAGACAGAAATGGAGCCGATAAAATCGTATGCAGAAAAGCTTGCGGAAGCGGGAATCAAGAGAGCCAAGGAGCACAAGGCAGGAGTTGTCAGGGGAGCGACGGACAACCGCTCTATGGACGCAGCGAATGCATAGTTTTAAAGGTAGTCTTAAGGAAAAAATGTACTTAATTTTATGGAAATCAATTTTTAAAAATAGTTATGACAGCAAATAATTTTTACAAACTTCTTTTATAATCTATTAATGTATGATAATGTTTTGGGTGTCAACATTTTAAAGTATTCTTTTCCAAAAAGAAATTAATATTATAATGTAATTAAGTAAATTATTATTGAACTCCGGGAAAAGCCCTAAGGCCCAACCCGAGGAAATTCCCACAGGGAGAATGCCGGTCAACACGAGCACTCTTGGAGGCTAGCAATCTTTGGGGAGCGCCGCCCCCACGGACCCGAGGATATGGGGGGCGCCGTGAGGTTCCCTCCTGGGATGACAGGTAATGACTCTGATTGGATCTGGACTACGCTTTGGACAACGAACTGGAAATGACGCTTTGGGCTGGCGGATGTGATGGTTTGGACCTAGCTGCTTTGCACAGTAGCGCCGAGGTGAAACTCGTGTGTGAACGGCTCCAATTCAACTATCATACCGTCTCCGTCCCGGTAAAAACTTGGCAGGCCTCGGAGTACGTTTGAAGTTCGCACCATTGTGTTGGTAGTGTAGGTTCGGTTGAGACGGACTCCCGATTAGCGCTGGTCTGGCTCTGAGCACTTGTCCCCATAAGGGCTTGTGCCAACCCTCGCATGGCCTCCCTGCCCTGCAAAGATAACCATGGGACCAAAAAGGCAACTACACACACGAACGGAGATAGCGGCTCCGAGGGGACCCAACAAAACTGGAGCAAACAAAATCAAAAGACCACAAATACCCAGAAAAAGAAACGAAGAATAATAACGACGACGCAACCAGCGGTTGCAGCCACGATGTCAACAGTACATCGCGAGCGGTACTAACAACGACAAAAACGAAGACTAACACAACGACAGTGAAAACGGACGAAAAACGGAGTATACAGACTGAGATTCCTGCGGCGTTCGGGCGCAGCAAAAAAATGATGCGAACGCCCGAGCGTCCTATTAAGGAGAAACGGGAAACTCTGCAGGACACTTCAGGTGTTCGAGCGGTGGGAGATAACATAAAGAGCACCGAAAATTCGATTGTCACTGCTGCGATCATTACCGAAGCGACCGATGCAAGGGTCACAAATCCCGACATTGCAACGAAAAATCCAGGAGCCAACGAGGAGATACGGCACTAAAAGCAAAGAGCGACCAGACACCGCGTGAATGCACCGCCAAAGCTGAAAATGTGGCGGAAGTACTGCACTCAGAAACGGAACGCGATAGTCTCTCCCAAGGATGGTTGCAAGGTACAATTGCGGCCCAGCGATATGAAGAAGAAAGACTACTCTGAAAAGCGGGAGATGTTCTGAAAAGAATACAAGCTGCATGCGACTCCCCCAAAAATCAGCAAAGCAGCAAAGGAAGGGCTCCTTGAACTAGAGGAGCTCTATCGGAGAAGCTGGTTAAGGGCCGAAGAGGAAGAGAAAGCTAAAGAGGCGCTTGGGGCGAAATCCAAAGGCGACACGCAGATAGCTCCACCATTAAACGTCAATAAAAGAATGGCGTCTAGCCCAATCGAAGGAGATCGGGGTAAAAGAAGGAAGGAAGAGGCACTTGAAGGGCATGGAGCACTAGATCAGAGGTTCCAGACAGTGCTTACAAAAGGAGCGAAGAAAGCTGCAAAGAAACTCCTTCAAAAAAAGCCAGAAAGTAAAGTTCGTACAATTACAAAAAGGACCTGATGCAAAGCAGGAGAGGCAGAAGCCCCAAAGAAGACCCCGGCAGCAGGCACTGCTTGTAAAGCCCCAAGATGGCCGACCCTACGCGGAAGTACTGCGGGACATCAGGGGAAACGTAAGGCCCGAAGACAGCAATACTACCATTAAAGTAGTACGACCAACGCGGTTGGGCCACATACTGGTCGAATTCGGAGCAGAGGCCGGCAATAAAGACGCATTCTGTGACGCAGTAAAGAAAATCCTCGGCAAAAGCGCAACTATAGCCCCGCTCGAGCCGATGGCAACGATCGAAATACGAGACATAGACTGCGTGACGGATCTGGCCGAGGTAGAAGAGGCCATCAAAAAGAAGTTCCCTAGCGTGGGAAGGATCAAAGCGAGACTGACACCAGAAAACAACAGGGGACAACGCATGGCCATAGTTGACTTGACCGAAAAGGACGCCGAACAATTCCTGAACAAGGGCAAAGTACGAATTGGGTGGGTTGTCTGTAGGATACGGCGAAGTGCAACGCCTCTTCAATGTTTCAAATGCCTTGGTTATGGTCACACCGCACAAGTATGCAAAGGACCCGATAGAATTCTCTATGTTACAAATGCGGTGAAATGAGACATAAAAGAAAAGAGTGTACGAAGGAGGCACACTGTATTCTTTGCAAGGATGCTGACCCAAAACTTGATTTTGGACACGTCTTGGGATCAGGAAAATGCCGGGTGTTCCAGGAAGCCCTAGCCAAAGCAAAATCAGAGCTTCGATGACCCGCGTCCTGCAGCTAAACCTAAACCGCAGTTCAACCGCCCAAAATCTGCTTGAGCAGTTTGCGAGGGACATGAAAGCCGACTTCTTGCTGCTGAGTGAACAACACCATAATAAAAGTCCTGCATTATGGTACTCTGATGAAACTGGTACTGCCGCTATCTGTGTTCGGAACAGTGACTTTCAAGCGGAGAGCTGTGGACGGGGGGATGGTTTCGTGTCGGTTCGATGCTCAGGGGTCACCTTCTTTAGTGTGTAACTAACGCCTAACGAGTCGATATCATCTTTCCAAGCCAAGCTTAATGCTTTGGAGGGCGCTGTCTCGAGCGCAGAGGGTAAAGTGCTCGTTGGGGGCGACTTCAATGCTAAAGCAATCGAATGGGGCATGCCTCAGACCGATCCGCGGGGAAAACGAATCCTGGAAATCGCGGCCAGAACGGCCCTCGTCGTACTAAACTCCGGAAACACGCCGACTTTCCGCCGTATTGGCTGTGAGGGAACCATACCGGACGTGACATTCGCCTTGGAGTCCTTAGTACGGAGGATACACAACTGGAAAGTATTAGAGGACTACTCAGCCAGTGATCACCAGTGCATTCTGCTTGAGATAAGTGATGCTGTCTCCCGACGTCCGTGCTCTCGGCCTTCTACAACTGGATGGAACATTGGAAGAATGGACGGCGAGAGGTTCGTCAAGGTTCTCACAGCGGGCGAGCCGCTGCAGGGAGCATCGGAAGGGACGGAAGAACCGGCAGCTCAAGACGCGGCGAACTCTAATATGAACATAATTACGACTGCTTGCTGCACTTCTATGCCCCGCCGAAGACCCCGTCCCCAGTGTACTGGTGGTCTACTGAAATCGCTGAAAAGCGGAGGGAGTGTCACAAGCTTCGGCGTGAGGCTCAACGGGCGCGGAACCGTGACGAGGCATGCAACCAGGTGGCAGCATATAAGTCGGCCAGGAAATGCCTTCGCAAACTGATCAACAGTAGCAAGGCTCGCTGTTGGCAAGACCTAGTGGACAATGTGAACAAGGATCCGTGGGGCCTTGGCTACAAGCTGGTCATGGGGAAACTTGGTGCCCTACGGAAGCCTTGTATACATGACGCGGAAAAGATGGACGCGATGGTGCGGGGACTCTTCCCCGCCCATCCCGTCCTTGTTGACGCTGTCCATGGTGAAACAGCAGTCGAGTGCCCACTCTTCACACAGCCGGAACTGGAGGAGGCAGTCCTCTCCCTGAAAGCGAGGAAGGCTCCAGGTCCAGATGGTGTTCCAGCTGAGGTGTTGCGGCTCGTCTATCACCATTGTCCTGACTTGCTGCTCAGCACATTCAACGCTTGCCTACGGGACGGGGTTTTCCCGGTACGATGGAAGGTGGCGAGGCTCGTGCTGATCAGCAAGGGGAAGGAAAATCCCGAATCGGCGTCTGCATACCGCCCGTTATGCATGCTAGACACGGCTGGGAAAGTGCTATAGAAACTCATCAAGGGAAGACTCACTGACGCGATTCGTGCTACTGGGGACTTATCTCCTCGGCAGTATGGCTTTAGAGCAGGACGTTCTACTATTGATGCGATTGCAGAAGGCATATAGTCGCCCCAGTCCAAAAGGCAGAGGCATATAGTCGCCCCAAGCGACGGATCGTCCTATTGGTGACACTCGACGTCAGGAATGCCTTCAACTCCACTAAATGGGTGGATGTTCTGGACACGCTGGAAAACTCTTTTCAAGTTCCAGAATATCTAATGCGGCTTTTGAGGAACTACCTAAAGGACCGAAGCCTGCTCTACGACACGACACAGGGCCAACAAAGGATGGAAATTACATCGGGTGTTGCCCAGGGATCTATCCTTGGTTCGGACCTGTGGAACGTGTCTTACGACGGGCTACTGAGACTTGAGAAGCCAGATGAGTCGCGCTTGGTCGGCTATGTGGATGATGTTGCGGCTCTGATCGCTGGACGCACCGTTGAACAAGCGCAACTTAGGCTAGGTATGCTAATGCGCTGAGTGAGGGACTGGATGACTGCTCGCGGGGTCAGTTTAGCACTGGAGAAAACCGAAGTGGTCATCTTGACAAAAAAGAGAATCCCTACAGTAAGGATGATCAGTTTTGGAGATATACAAATCGAATCGAAGCCAGCGATGAAGTACCTGTGGCTACTGATCGACTCGAAGATGAGTTTCTCTGAGCAAATCAGGGCAACGGCTGAGAAGGCTGCTTCGGGAGTATCGGCTCTGAGTCGACTTATGGCCAACGTAGGGGGACCCAGCCCATCAAGAAGACGCCTCTTGATGAGTGCTGTAGGGTCAGTGCTACTGTACGGAGCAGAGGTATGGGGCGACGCTCTCAGCAAGGAGGTATACCGAAAACGTTTGGCACAGGTACAGAGAAGAGAAGCACTGAGAATTGCATCTTCGTATCCAACAGTCTCCGACTCGGCGGTGAGAGTGATTGCAGGCGTGATACCTGCCGCTCTCCTTGCTCGAGAGCGCCGCGCTATTTACCTGCGCCGAAACGAGGATGCGAGGGAGATAGTTGTCCGCGAGGAGAGACAGCGCTCGCTCAACGATTGGCAGCAGTCTTGGGTGAGTTGCAAGAAGGGAAGGTGGACTGCGCGCCTCATCCCGGATGTGAGACCGTGGCTAAATCGAAGGCATGGTGAGACTGACTTCTATAGTTGATAATATAGTTGCGGTGATGCTCGAATCGGTTGACAAATGGAACCAGGTGGCACATTATGCTTGGGCCGTCCTAAAATATAAAAGGGACTCACAGCAGCCGGATGCGCTGGGGCTGGGGGATCGCTCTTCTGTCATTTCCTCTTCCCATCTCCCTTCCCGCTAGGAAAGGGACTACCCAGCTTGGTGGCGCCCCACGGCGTAATGAAACGAGACCTGGCCCGAAGTAATGTGTCAAACGGTTCTAGGCTGGGTTCTCAGGTTGACACGGGAGGTGTTTAGTGGGTAGTCCAGTCGCGCATGGGAGTCCCACACTCTATGCATAAATAGCATTCACCTCCCTACCACAAAAAAAAGGCCCAACTCGCATGTATATTGTTAGGTTAAGCTATTGATGAATCGTATGTACAGTGGCTCAGAGCTTATTTGATGCACTTCAATAAATATTAAACAAACTGTTGTCATTATGCAGATAAATAAAAATTTACAAATATTTTGATGCAGATTTTACAGTTAGTATAACTGAAATTCGAAGCACAAAAGAAAGTAAGAAAAAATGTTTCAAATGTCCCGTTAGCAGTAACGAAGCAAAATCATTTGCATAGGATAGCTCACAGCTTATTTGATGCAGTTAGTTCTTTGTATCCTAGCATTAAAAGTGCACGATTTTCACCGGATTTTTTTTGGATATATTGTACTTAGTGCGTTTCTTATTTTATTTTTAAAAAAGTTATTTGACCTTGATAGTTTAAAAGTGGATAAATTGTGTAATATTTAAAATGGGCCGTAGGACAACACTTGAACAGCGGGAATTAGTCATTCATCATTTTAGAAATTGTGAATCTCATCGCAAAATCAGCGAAGTTGTCAATTTAAGTTCATCAACAGTTCAGCATATAATTGAAAGGTTTACCAATGAAAAAAGGTTGGAAAACAAGGGTAGAAATGCACCAAATAAAATTTTGAATGAGTCTGATGAACGGTGGATCGTCCGGAAAATAATGCAAAACCCTAAGTTATCAGCTCCTAAATTGGCGAACGAAGTGTTTACTGGAATTGGTAAAGAATGCAGTGCTGAAACCATACGTCGTGTGCTAAGAAAGCATAATTTTAATGGCCGAGTTGCACGAAAGAAGCCGTTCATCAGTATCAAAAATCGACAAAGCCGCCTGAACTTTGCTACGGAGCATATTTCAAAGGATTTGGACTTTTGGAAAACCGTGATTTTCGCTGACGAGTCCAAATTCAATATATTTGGCTCAGATGGAATGGCGTACGTTTGGAGAAAGCCAAATACAGAGCTCAAAAAAGCAAATTTACATGAGACTGTTAAGCACGGCGGTGGTAGCGTAATAGTTTAGGCCTGTATGTCAGCAGCCGGAGTTGGGAAGCTAGCCTTTATTGAAGGAAACATGGACAAGATCATGTACAGTAATATCCTAAAGGAAAATCTCCTGCAAAGTGCTGACGAACTCGGAATCCGGCGTGAATTCAGATTCTACCAAGATAATGACCCTAAACATAAGTCAGAAATCGTGCAATCTTGGCTTATTTGGAATTGTCCTCATTTGATGGCCCTGGCACAGTCACCCGACTTAAATGTAATTGAGAATTTATGGGCTTTTCTGGAGAAAAAAATTCGTAACCACGCAATTTACAACAAAATTGATTTAAAGAAAGCTCTTTTAGAAGAATGGAGTAAAATAACGCCAGAAATGACAGGAAAGCTGGTTGAATCTGTTCCAAATAGACTCAAAGCTGTCTTGAGCCAAAAAGGAAACCATACGAAATATTAGTGTTGAACTGGAAATCCTCTACATGGATAAATTTAAGGAAAACGCGGACTGCATCAATTAAGCTGTGACATAAAATGTTGCCTTTAATTTTGTTTTTGTTATTTAGTTATTTAAGAATCAATTGTTGAAATAAATTAAATTGTTATTTTTAAAAAAGGGCTTTTATTTAATTTATTGCAGTTTAATTTTTTTCAATACCTTTTCTAATACAGAAGTTATAGTGCTTTTAGCTTTGAAAATGTTACTGCATCAAATAAGCTGTGAGCCACTGTATGTAAAAAATGAAAAATCACCAAATAGAGATCTTGAATATTGTAACATCAGAAAATAACTGACTCTGAAGAAGGGAGCAACTTCCTCCCGCAATGTCAAAAGGAAAAAAATAGCGATTTGATGGAATTAAAACAAGGTAAGGATAGTTTGGAAGCGCTAAACATGGGCAAATACAAACAGTTTAGATTTCATGGGTTTGCGTATGATACACTGGAACATCTTCAGACATACTGCAGGGCCCTGTCCCCGAAGAGAGACAGTCTTCATACTTACTGTGTAGCTGGGGAGCATTTTGGATACCTGGAGCCAGAGAAGATTATTCACTTTCTAAGGTAAGGCGATCTGTTTGAGGAGTTCTAGGTGCTTCAGTTAAAATGGGGACGCAATTATCTGCAAAGGTTGAAGCTCGAGGTGAAGGTGCTAAATGATGGGGTTGATGCTAAAATGAATGCTTGAATGTTTTTTTCGATCTTTAACAAACAATATCTTTTAATATTCGTTGGCATTATTTGGTTTTGTGTGGCACAGATAATTCTTTGGAAAACCCGCTTGATCTTAAATACTCCCATTATTGCTTCAAAAACGTCCTCAAATGTTATTAACCCGAATTTTAAATGGTATGCTAATGATTTCAGGTTGGGAATGATTTAATCTTGCCATATTCATTGATTTCATCTAAAGAAATTCTTACATACATATGTGTGTACCTTTTTTCGAACACACGTTGTAAAATTAAAGAAAGCCGGCACACGTGTTCATAATTTAACTGATATACATTTTAAATTTTTCTTCGAACCTTAACGGCCAATATCAATTTGCTCCAAATTTATCCATGCATGCAAAAAAAGGTAGAATTGCGTGTCAGCTCCAGAGATAATCTATTCAAAAAACCCAATCATGAATAGTTAAATGTCCTAAGACAACGCAGATACATTCCAGCGGAATATTAGTAACTTTTCTTGCTTGTAGGTCCATTGAAACAACAACAAAACCATGTGTGGAAAACCAGTTTATCTTTTCAAGTAATGATTTATTCACATTTTTGCATTTGTATCTGCTGGTCGTTTTGTGCTTGAGGTCGTACTCGCGAACAAATACTCGTACACAATGACGTGCGCTGAATTCAATTTGAAATTGCGAAAGTTAATCGACAAGATAGATTACAATCGTATATTGAAAATTGGGGCATTAGGGAACGGCGTGTAATTCATAGATGCGAGTATGCTCGTATGGGTACATGTGAGAGTCTGAGCCACCGCTAGAGAACATGAACAATCGATCATGAATATCACACATAAGCGGCATCTTACAAACGGTGAAAGGATTTCGTCTTAATTTCTTAAAACAAACGGCAAAAAGAAATTTACTTACACTTAGTGTGAGCGATAGGTGAAATAGATAAATATCTTTTGTCTACTTACAAAATACTTTTTCTCATTGAATCTGGCCTGAAGTGCTCGCATAACGGCGTCTTCCGTGAGCGGTCCTGGCAGGTGGATAAGATCTTCAATTTCCGATGGTTTCTTCTGCTTCCCATTTTCAGTCTTTTTCGTCGTTGCACTTATGATATTCACTGATCCAACAGTGTGTGAGATAGCTGTATGTTTATGAGGTATATCTAGAATTCCTGGCGAGCATTGTGAAAGGGAGTCTGTACAGTTAGGAACGTCTGCAACAAAAACAAAATAACACGATTAAAACAATGGAAAAACATTGGTACTGAATCGAAGATAAAGTGAATGCACCCCACAAAAACACCACTATGATAAATTATTTATTTTTAATTTTTTTTATCACTATCTGCATTGAATGCAATTCACGATATACACGAGAGCACCACTTTTCCCACAACCGATTATCTGAGGATCAAAACTTCGTACCGTAAATATTCAGCCCGATGCGATATTTCATCGCAAGAGGAGTATCTGTCCACGTCGAGAGCCATACCATTTTTAAAAACATTCAGTTTATTGGCTCTGTTCACATGCTAGCCATGTTAATATTATGGCGATTTAATTGGTTGCAAAATATTTAACTCTAAGACTCGCTTTCATCGCGGGGCTCCGTGTTGACATTTTTCATTGGGTTTGCTCATTAGCATCACCGAATTAGATACTATAGTACAATTTTTTTAATCGCACGGTTTTTAGATCTTATTGTGAATTTTTAATTCGCAAATTTAAATTTTTTTCATCAATTTTTGGTCATTAATTTCTCACACAATGATTCAGATTTGTTGCAGCAAAGCTTTTCATAAATTACAAAGAAAAATTGAAATTTTAGAGGTCATCGTTGGTCCAATATCTGGGTTAAGTTCGTTGTATTGTAAAATAATTTTCTCGATTTTTATAGAATATTCAAAAACAAAAAACAGGGCTTTATAGGAAAATTAAGGTTAGCAGCGAAAATGTACAAGTTATAGAAGAAATGATTCTATACTCGTATCGTGTGCAGCAGATTTCAGAGGATGAATGGAAAATATAAAAAATATGTGCCTTTCTATATTTTTTTACATTATAAGTGCCTAAATCGGTTGGAAACAATAGAAATTAAAAGTTGACAATCTCTTAACAAGACGACAAAATCTGGTTCTTTGCTTTTCTATATTTAAAGGCATTTTCTATACATTGTGGCATTGAATGCATGGTCATATATTCACTATTTTAAATTTATTGCGCTTTCTAGATACAATTCCGTGTGTTCGATTAATTTATAAATAAACAAAATAAAAGATAAGCAAGTAAATTAAATTCAGATTGATTTTGCTTGGAATGCGACATTTAATCGGGCTTCCCAAAAGCTGACTAGCGAAAGAATATGGAGAATTTCTAAATTATTATTTCATTTAACTCCACAAAAGAATAATTCAAGTCTATATTGATATTTGAAATGATTACTCTCACTTTCTTAGCCTTTAATTAATTCACCGCCCTATAGCCAAGGTCGGACGTTACCGTTGAGATATGTTAACGTATTTCATTCTGTAATCTAAATGGTTCTCTACAAGGTGGTGGTCATTATCATGATTGGCCATAATGGTTGGTCACGGTGGTTGACTTTAATCTGGCGCTCCAATTAGCAAAAAAATTGATGTCATTTTGATACCACACCTCGATCAATCTGGTTGTAATGCCTACAATTTCTGGGATTTCAAATATAGCCCGATGCGTTCAGGAACGATGTCAACTCTCTAAGCTTCCATTTGGAGCTTTTTTCTGTGATTGAGAGGTGAATGGTATATTTGCGCACTAAGTGTGGCATTTCCAAGCTCACAACGCATCTGAGTTACCCACTCAACAACTTCTCCGTCACCTGAGAACCCAGCCTGGAATCGTTTGACATATTACTTCGGGTTAGGTCCCGTTTTTTTACGGTCAGAGGCGTCTTCGAGTTGCAGGGATCCCTCCTCTAGCTAGAAGAGGGGAGATAGGATTGCTATGATTACCCCTAGTAATCTGAAACCTTTTCTCTGAATGTTTTTCTTCCACTTTTACCCTTCATCTTTCGTCCTGCGTTTCCTATCCTGTTAATATACCAAAACTCTACCTCATTGACGTTTCCTTGTTTAAAACAGATTTCATTAATTCACTTAACCCCAATCTTTTCCCTGGTCCAGATGGTTTACCAAATATCTTTGTACAATAAAATTTTTAAGTGTCTTCATCATTCATCCGTCTGGCTTTCTTCTTCAACCTCAATTTAAGTACGGTCATTTTTCCTGCTTACTGGAAAACAGCCAACATTGTCTTTATTCTCAATAGTGGTGATCCTTCCGTTATGCCAGTAACCTCGAACCCCCAAGTGGCATCATGAGCCGGCTAGAGCTCAGCTGTGTCTGGGTTCGTTAGGGAAAGGTCACTGCCCGTGCTGGGCCACCTCACATAAAAAAAAATCTACCACAAATGAAGGAAGGGATGAAGAGGACTCAATAAAGAGATGAAGGGATATTACTTAGTGAGTTAGGGGCATTACCAACTAAAAAAAAAACTATAATTCACCTAAACAAGACAACAGCCTCGTTTAAGCAGATTCTATCGCAGATAACTTTAACATTAACAGTGCCCCTCTGGAAATCGAAAGCCAGACATGAAGATAACGCAGTTCTTCGTTAAGAGAGTGATGTTAGATTTATCATCTGGAGTCGAGTCTCATAGGGTGGTAGGTTATGGAAAAGCTTGGGATTGTAAAACGATCTCAAAGCGAACAGTAAAAGCTGCTTTTGCACTGACTCTAGCCTATTGGCATGAACGGCGAGAACAGAATTCCAGATTAAGCAGTCGTATTCAAGAATAGGACGTACCAGTGATGTGTGTAACGATTTTGTTGCCCAAATATTCTTAAATTCCTTGGCCCTCCTTTTGATAAAGCCCAGCATTTTGTATGCTCTAGAAAGAACTTCATCATAATGAAGGTTGAATCGCAGTTTCCTATCTATGACTACGCCAATGTCAACAACCCTTTCGACTCTATTTAGAGGTGTGTTATTAATGCGGTAGTCGTAGCGGATGCTTATTACTTGGCATTTGTCCAGGTTCGATGACAGTTGGTTTACATTGCACCATTGGAATAAAATATTCAATTCAGACTGGAAAAATAGTGCTTCAGCTTGAGAAGGTATTGCGTTATATAACATAAAAAAGGTGATATAGCATAAAAAAGGTGCTGAATATCAGGTAACAACGATGAAAGATCTGATATGAAGATGTTGAATAGAAGTGGTCCAAGGTCCCAGAGAGGACATGAATTTCCCTGGATAAGGGTCCTCGGAACTTGACTAATTGTGTACCGTCCTTCAGATAAGAGTGAAATTTCTTTATTAATATTGCATGATTTGCACGATCAAAGGCTTTGCTAAAGTCGGTGTAAATAGCGCCGATCTGTTTCCCCTTTTCTATGTTACAAAGAACGTCTGAAGTCATTACAATAAAATTTGTAGTAGAGGACCATTTTTTTGAAAACCATGTTGCTCTTCATTTACATAGGAATCGGCGGTGGGAGATATTTTGTTGTAGATTATATGTTCAAAACGCTTTGCAGTGGTGGAGAGTATAGCAATTCCTCTGTAATTTATACCCGATTTTTAGTCGCCTTTTTTATAGATCGGAATTATATAAGATGCCTTCCAGCACGAGGAGAATATACCACTCAAGAGAGACTTATTGAAAATAATAGAGAGGGGCTGTATAAGTTCATGTTTACATTTAGCTAGGATAATAGGTGGAATTTGATCTGGGCCGGGTCGCTTATTCAAATCAAGATCCTCAATTGCCTGCAGAATATCATCATCAGATATTGAAAATTTGTCAATAAGAGATTCTAAAGTTGATTTTGTGCGCGCTTCATTTGCTGAGGTTAAGGGATCTTGATAAAACTCTTGAAAATAGTCTACAAAAAATTCTCAGATCTGTTGTAAAAAGCCCTTATATGACATTGTTGAAGGATAACCATGGGTTTTACGTTTGACATTTACGAATTCAAAGAACTTCTTAGGATCTTGAATAATCTTTTCTCCGATATCAGTGACATATGATTCATACGCTGCTTGAGATTTGGACTTAAATTCCCTGGCAAGCTCATCATATTTTCTTCTGATTTCGTGGTTATTATTATTCCATCTTTTCATAATTACTATAATTTTGTAGAGACTTGAGGTCCCTATCTAGCCATGGCTCGGAGAGTTTATTTTTTATTTTTTTGATTTTAGGTAGAAATTTTTCAACTATTGCACGTCAAGAAGTAATTGGTAAAAAGTAGACAGAGCAGCATCAACATCTAACGATGAAAGAGTACCAGTCCAATTGAAAATAGATAAAAGCTTGTTAATGCTTTCGTAATCAGCATTTTGAAAGACAAATACAATTTTGTTATTATATGAGATGGGGTTGAATGTACCGGTAGTAGAAAATTCAATAGAAAAAGCGGAATGATGAAGTGTATTAAAAAAGAGATGCTCGTTGTCATCAGTTGGATTAACCACTACGTCGTCATATGCATTGGTAAAGATAAGATCCAACCAATTTCCGTTTTGGTTCAATACAGGAGCAATTTGCTGTACATCGTTGCCATAAAACGTGTTAATAAGAGTCAAATCATTACACTCACGAAGGTTAACTGGGAGAAGAAGGTTGTCGTGGTTATCGGCCACAAAGCTTAAATTCGGCCGATGAAATCCATCAGCAAAAATTATTCTATCTTCTGCATGAACATTTGCAGTCATTTCAGTGATAGCCTCGCCAACTTCATTGTAGACAACTTCGAGAGAATTCGGAGGAACGTAGAAAGCACCAATATATAAAGCAAATTTCCAGCTTTATTTGCACCATCTTATGTTGAAATGATTTCTTTGACGTAGTGCTTACGGCCTGCTTAAAAGGGAATTGTGCACTACGACGAGTACGCCACCTCCTCGTGTCTTTTCAGTGCTGCAAAAATCCCTATCTTCTCTGAAGATATTCCAATTACTATCACGAATTTCTTCATTTTTATGCGATTTGTTCAACCAGGTTTCTGTAAGGATGAGGATATTGAATTGGCAAGATTTTGCGTCAAGGTATAATTGATTTAGTTTACTGCAGATTCTACCACAGTTATGGTAAAATAGTTTAAGGTTGAGGTGAACAGGGTTTATATTGAGGATGAAAAAAATAGTAGTATTGTTCCTTTACCCTTTGCAGGGGAGAGATGTGGTTGGAACTAACATGCAAGGCATTTGTTTCAAGATTTTTTTTGGCTTGATCTGGGGTAACCTAGCTCCTCATGGTAGCGAAAATAAACAGCTCGACAAGCACCTAGATCTATTTGGAGGCCTTCCTTTTGTATAATAATTTTAAGGCTTGCCTTCGTTTTTGCGCCAATTCAAGTTGTGTCTAGAGCTTTATGCATATATGAAAGAGAGGCGGACACATTCGTATATTTTGTGATCTCTGAGCATGGAAATAAGATACCTATTCTCGAAATCATTAGTAGAATTGATGGTGGCCTTGATTATTGGTGGAAATAGGGGATCTAAAAAGGATTGGCGTTGATTAAGAGAAGTTGGGGATTTTGGCAACTCTATTGACTCCGAAGGCGATTGCATTTGTTCTTCGCCACGTACAAAAAGACTGCACTTAGTTGAAGATACCGATATCATCGCTTTTGAAGAAGATGCCGTTTTCAAGTTGGGGGTACGAGTATGTGATGGTTTGTCAGTCGCTAAATCAATCGATGCTAGAGATAGTTCACTTACTTTATCTGCAGACATAGTACCAGTGTCTGCAGATAAAGTAAGTGAACTAAGTGAACAGTGTCTGCAGATAAAGTAAGTGAACAGCATCAACAATTTAGCGGCGGACGCAGTATTTATTTCATTGAGAAGGTTTTGTGTGTTATTAATGCGGTAGTCGTAGCGGATGCTTATTACTTGGCATTTGTCCAGGTTCGATGACAGTTGGTTTACATTGCACCATTGGAATAAAATATTCAATTCAGACTGGAAAAATAGTGCTTCAGCTTGAGAAGGTATTGCGTTATATAACATAAAAAAGGTGATATAGCATAAAAAAGGTGCTGAATATCAGGTAACAACGATGAAAGATCTGATATGAAGATGTTGAATAGAAGTGGTCCAAGGTCCCAGAGAGGACATGAATTTCCCTGGATAAGGGTCCTCGGAACTTGACTAATTGTGTACCGTCCTTCAGATAAGAGTGAAATTTCTTTATTAATATTGCATGATTTGCATGATCAAAGGCTTTGCTAAAGTCGGTGTAAATAGCGCCGATCTGTTTCCCCTTTTCTATGTTACAAAGAACGTCTGAAGTCATTACAATAAAATTTGTAGTAGAGGACCATTTTTTTGAAAACCATGTTGCTCTTCATTTACATAGGAATCGGCGATGGGAGATATTTTGTTGTAGATTATATGTTCAAAACGCTTTGCAGTGGTGGAGAGTATAGCAATTCCTCTGTAATTTATACCCGATTTTTAGTCGCCTTTTTTATAGATCGGAATTATATAAGATGCCTTCCAGCACGAGGAGAATATACCACTCAAGAGAGACTTATTGAAAATAATAGAGAGGGGCTGTATAAGTTCATGTTTACATTTAGCTAGGATAATAGGTGGAATTTGATCTGGGCCGGGTCGCTTATTCAAATCAAGATCCTCAATTGCCTGCAGAATATCATCATCAGATATTGAAAATTTGTCAATAAGAGATTCTAAAGTTGATTTTGTGCGCGCTTCATTTGCTGAGGTTAAGGGATCTTGATAAAACTCTTGAAAATAGTCTACAAAAAATTCTCAGATCTGTTGTAAAAAGCCCTTATATGACATTGTTGAAGGATAACCATGGGTTTTACGTTTGACATTTACGAATTCAAAGAACTTCTTAGGATCTTGAATAATCTTTTCTCCGATATCAGTGACATATGATTCATACGCTGCTTGAGATTTGGACTTAAATTCCCTGGCAAGCTCATCATATTTTCTTCTGATTTCGTGGTTATTATTATTCCATCTTTTCATAATTACTATAATTTTGTAGAGACTTGAGGTCCCTATCTAGCCATGGCTCGGAGAGTTTATTTATTTTTTTTTTTGATTTTAGGTAGAAATTTTTCAACTATTGCACGTCAAGAAGTAATTGGTAAAAAGTAGACAGAGCAGCATCAACATCTAACGATGAAAGAGTACCAGTCCAATTGAAAATAGATAAAAGCTTGTTAATGCTTTCGTAATCAGCATTTTGAAAGACAAATACAATTTTGTTATTATTAAAAAAGAGATGCTCGTTGTCATCAGTTGGATTAACCACTACGTCGTCATATGCATTGGTAAAGATAAGATCCAACCAATTTCCGTTTTGGTTCAATACAGGAGCAATTTGCTGTACATCGTTGCCATAAAACGTGTTAATAAGAGTCAAATCATTACACTCACGAAGGTTAACTGGGAGAAGAAGGTTGTCGTGGTTATCGGCCACAAAGCTTAAATTCGGCCGATGAAATCCATCAGCAAAAATTATTCTATCTTCTGCATGAACATTTGCAGTCATTTCAGTGATAGCCTCGCCAACTTCATTGTAGACAACTTCGAGAGAATTCGGAGGAACGTAGAAAGCACCAATATATAAAGCAAATTTCCAGCTTTATTTGCACCATCTTATGTTGAAATGATTTCTTTGACGTAGTGCTTACGGCCTGCTTAAAAGGGAATTGTGCACTACGACGAGTACGCCACCTCCTCGTGTCTTTTCAGTGCTGCAAAAATCCCTATCTTCTCTGAAGATATTCCAATTACTATCACGAATTTCTTCATTTTTATGCGATTTGTTCAACCAGGTTTCTGTAAGGATGAGGATATTGAATTGGCAAGATTTTGCGTCAAGGTATAATTGATTTAGTTTACTGCAGATTCTACCACAGTTATGGTAAAATAGTTTAAGGTTGAGGTGAACAGGGTTTATATTGAGGATGAAAAAAATAGTAGTATTGTTCCTTTACCCTTTGCAGGGGAGAGATGTGGTTGGAACTAACATGCAAGGCATTTGTTTCAAGATTTTTTTTGGCTTGATCTGGGGTAACCTAGCTCCTCATGGTAGCGAAAATAAACAGCTCGACAAGCACCTAGATCTATTTGGAGGCCTTCCTTTTGTATAATAATTTTAAGGCTTGCCTTCGTTTTTGCGCCAATTCAAGTTGTGTCTAGAGCTTTATGCATATATGAAAGAGAGGCGGACACATTCGTATATTTTGTGATCTCTGAGCATGGAAATAAGATACCTATTCTCGAAATCATTAGTAGAATTGATGGTGGCCTTGATTATTGGTGGAAATAGGGGATCTAAAAAGGATTGGCGTTGATTAAGAGAAGTTGGGGATTTTGGCAACTCTATTGACTCCGAAGGCGATTGCATTTGTTCTTCGCCACGTACAAAAAGACTGCACTTAGTTGAAGATACCGATATCATCGCTTTTGAAGAAGATGCCGTTTTCAAGTTGGGGGTACGAGTATGTGATGGTTTGTCAGTCGCTAAATCAATCGATGCTAGAGATAGTTCACTTACTTTATCTGCAGACATAGTACCAGTGTCTGCAGATAAAGTAAGTGAACTAAGTGAACAGTGTCTGCAGATAAAGTAAGTGAACAGCATCAACAATTTAGCGGCGGACGCAGTATTTATTTCATTGAGAAGGTTTTTTAGAGGTTAAATGGAAGTTAGTTAGTTAGTAGTTGGCATTACAGACATTTTTAAGATTTCCAAGTTTTTTGCTCTTACTGGAGCTTGTAGCACCATTTTATTCCTTCTACAGTTTAAATATCATACCGTTCCAAGCATAGCTACCATTGATATTCTTTAAATTTGAAAAAAGCCAGGCGTAATGTGACTACAGTCCCTCTCAGGCCTTCGCTTCTTCCAAATAGTGCCTCCAACTGTCTCGGTCCATTGACCGCGTCCTCCAATTTCGAAACCCGAGCAGCGATGAACTGTCTTCGTCGGTTTCCCCACTGGTCTCCGGCCTTCAGTTCTCCCAACGAATTCCGTTGTTCGTCCATACGATTCATGTGGCCAGCTCATTGCAGCTTCGGCAGTCTTATAGTCGGTCCGATTTGTCAAAAATTTCATACAGCCCATGGTTGTATCAAATTCACCATTGGTCCCTGTCTAGCCTTGCTCCGATTATTCGCCTCAGGGCCCGTCGCTCAAAGGCGTTCAATATATTTGCGGATGCATCGGTTAGGGTGCATGCTTCACACTCATAGCATTACACAGGCCTTATCATAGACTTGTATTCTTCGCTTTTTCTGGAGAGGTAGTCTTTCAACTCAGCAACCCTGGATGAGAAGGTTTTTTTGTATCATTTGTTGCACTGTGGCTGCATTCAAATTCTTTGGTAGGCCTCTCATACAGAAAATTATGAATTTTATTTCAGGGTGTTGTCCAGCACATTAATTCCTTAATTTAAGCCTTTCAATTCTATCGCTCTATTCCTCTTCTGACCAGAATGTTCCTAATTTATATATATATATATAATTAGGACTCTCTGCGCATAATGAATCTAAATTATCAGGTGTTGAATGGTTGTTATTAGTTGTATGCTGCTCCGTATATGTCTCCATCTGTTGGCACAGATGTTGTTCAATCCTGAGGTTACTGCAGATCTTTTCGATGTTACTGGGTTTGGCTAAAACTTGCTGCTCGATCTACCCACAGACGAAGCTAATGTTTTCAGAATATCACCATGTTTATGTAAAATATATAGAACGATTTCTTCAACTGGCGATGACTGATTGCAGGGATCGTTGCCTTTATTTTGTTGCATGTTAGATACCATCTCTTCAATAGATGCTAAATGGCTTTTGAAAGTTTCATATTTTTGTTGATGTTGGCTAGTTTGGTAGCTAGTTCGTCGAAGCTACTTGCCATTTCTACAAAACTCTCGTCATTAGCTTTATATTGATTGATATTACTGCTTTGACATTAACTGTTTTTTCCTCGTTAATTGCATTTACACGGCTTATTAGATTATCATACATCCTTCTTATAAGAATATCATAGCCCTGGCAACTGGAACAAATGAAATGCATATCCATGCATGGATTATACCAGTCCCTCGGAGCATCCATGCAGGCTCAGTGCAGTTTTCTATTGCAAAATGCTCTGCAGGTCACAAATTTTAAGGTATTATCAAATGCTATGCAGTTAGGCAAGTTGTATCTCGCACTCATTGTTCCTCTTTTTAAATTTTTTGTTTATTAAGTTCATGAAACCAATAATTCAAGGTCAAAATTATAAATACACAAAGTAAAGGGTATTCCAATAAGAAGTGTTATTTTGAATAGCCCGCTATTTCGGTAGATGTCAATTTTGAAGCTGTCATTTTTTGACATTTGGCAAGTAAAAACTACGTTATTCATAAAAATTGAACGATACACGCTTCAACAACGCGTTGAAATTATTAAAATTCACTATGAAAATGGTGAAAATTTGGCAGAGACGATTCGTAAAACTCGAACATTTTTGAGTCGTCGTGTAGCACCTTGTCGAACCACAATACAGAAATTGGTGGAAAAATTCGACCTGTTTGGATAACTTAGTGACGTGAAGAATAAAATCCGTGCACTTTACTCAAGAACAGCCGAGAATATTGCTGCTGTAGCCGAAAGTGTTGAAGAAAACCCAGGTTTGTCCATTCGTCGTCGTTCTTTGGAATTAGGCATTCCACAAACGTCATTACACCGTATTTTGCATAAAGATTTGGGTCTTAAGGCTTATAAAGTTCAGTTAACACAACAACTCAAGCCGGTCCATCATCAACAACGTCGTGTCTTTGCTGATTAGGTCCTTGAAATGCATAAAAATGATCCGGAATTCTATCGAAATCGAAATCATCTTGAGTGATGACGCCCATTCCCTTCTTGGTGGCTTTGAAAACAAGCAAAATTGTCGCATTTGGGGAAATCCAAGAGTTATTGTTGAAAAGCCTCTCTATCCTCAACGTGTGACTTGTTGGTGCGGTTTATGGTCCGGCGGAGTCATTGGACCTTACTTTTTCGAAAATGAGGCTGGAGCAACAGTTACGGTGAATGGATTGCGCTATCGAGAGATGATTAATGATTTTTTATGGCCGGATTGGATGGTATTGATCTGGACAACGTTTACTTTCAACAAAATGGCGCTACGTGGCACACAAACAACGAAACCATTGATCTTTTACGGGAAAAGTTTCCGGACCGTGTTATCCCTCGAAGAGGTGATCACAATTGGCGACCGAGATCTTGTGATTTAACACCTTGCGACTTCTTCCTTTGAGGCCACATGTAAAAGAAGGACTACGTCAACAGCCCAGCGTGGATTCAAGACCTCAAAGATGGAATTCGTGAGGAAATCGAGTACATAGGCCAGCCACTTTGCGATTTGATTATGGAAAATTTCATGAAAAGGATATGGTCCTGTAAGCGTGGTTGTGGTGGTCATTTGCCTGAAATTATTTTTCACTATTAACGGCATACCTTTCTCTTAATAATGAAAGAATCATTTGATCATTTATAAGAAAAAATTACATTTTTATTTAAATATCAAAATAACACCTTTAATTGGAAAACCCTGTATATAGGATAAAACGGTATTTGTGACCACGCTAGAGGTCGCAATTTTGCTTCAATTTTCGGGAACGGTGTATTGAGTAAATATCTCAGATAAGTTCATTAATCAGCTAAAACGGTCGACCGAAAACAAAATGGCGGCCATTTTAGATGAAAAATCGTGATTTCTGTTCTGATCTAAGTGCCACTCAATTTTGACGAAACTTAGTGCAGAGATTCAATGAGCTTTGTGATGAAGCTCACAATAAAAAATTCAAAGTTGAACCAGCTCAAACAAAATGGCGGCCACTCAAAGGTCTAAAAACGTGTAAAAATTTCTTATTGTAGTTGTGATAAAACTCTGCATTCGATGTTAATGAAATTTGTCAGCTAGTAAAAACTATGAGTGTCTATAAACGATGAAATTTAATTAAAGGTCAGGTCTCAATGAACAAAATGGCGGCTAGTTGAAATTCGAAATTTCAAAGGCTTCTAAAAGTCACTATTTTGATGCTCGATTTGTATGAAACTTAATACTAAGGTAGGAACTACTTGCATCTAAAGATCTGATTATTTTGGTGGCTATCCATGTTTTTCAACGGATTTTGATGAAACTTGGGATTATGTATAATTAAATTAAGTTGAATTTTTTGTTCAGTTTTGATTATCTTGAAGACCAGCTGCATACACAGAAAACCAAAGCTCCAAGCATAAAAACCTGTGATGAAACATGGACCCTAACTCAAGCATCCGCAAACATATTGAATGCCGTCGAAAGACGGGTCCTGAGGTGGATAATTTGAGCGAAGCTAGACGGGGACTAATGGTGGATTCGATACAACCATGAAATGTATGAAATTTTTGACGAGCCAGAGGTTTCAATGATTATAAGACTGCGGAAGCTACAATGGACTGGCCCCGTGAATTGTATGAATGAACAACGGATACCCAAAAGGTATTTATTGGAAGAACTGAAGGGCGGAGAGGAGTGGAGAAATCGAAGAAGTGCTGGTCAGACTCGGTCGACGAAGACAGTTCATGGCTGCTCGGATTTCAAAATTGGAGGACGCGGTCAATGGACCGAGACAGTTGGAAGTGCTTTTTGTACGAATCGAAGGCCTGAAAAGAGCTTTAGTACTACAAAGAAGAAGAAGAAGAATGAAGTTCTTGTAGTCTGCAAAATATCAAAATGGGATGAAAAATTTAAAATCAATATTCTCAATCGCCATTTTACCCTGTCTAGAGTGAAACTTCGATTAGAATGGGATTCGACACAGTCAGTAAGAGTCTAAGGCAGATATATGACGGCTTCAAAAGGTGAGAAAGTAAGCGCGATTCGCTATCTTAGTAGCAACTGAAATATCGAATATTTATAATGAAAGTGTTTGAAATGGATTAAATTGGAAGTGTTTATATAACAGAATATATTTCTTGATCAGTATTCGACTTTCAAATTGGTGGCAAATAATAGTATTATTTGCTTCTAAGATCCAGAGAAATTCGCCTTCTTGTCTGGTGCTGACAATGGCATTTTTTAATCACTTGTAGCTGTTTAAAACTCAATTGCCACAACATTTTCGGAGGATATACAAAACCATACTAAGATTTCTATATATATATATATATATATATTGTACTATTATCAACAAAGCCGATTAAATCTCGATTTCTGAGGTATTTGTTGGTGTTGTACTTATAAGGGTATATTTCTCTTCGACCAAACTTGAGGAGGGACACAAATTATTCTCATATTTTAACCCCCCCCGAGCCCCTCGCCTAAGTCATCGCAATTTAGACACTTGATCTTGAATATTTTTAACCAAGACTTTTCATTTGATACCCATATCGGATCACTTTCAAAATGAAATTTTTAAACATTTTAAAATAAAAAGCCCACAGTCATATAAAATTAACTAAATGTAAAAAAATAAAACATCTACGAGGGCGATTCAACTATGATGGAGCCAAACGCGATCGCGCGCATGTTTGTTTTGAAGGTCGTGGCTTGAGTTACAAACAGTGTGACATAGTTTTCATCGGGAGTGCATAATTGACGCGCGTGCTACATCCATGAGTGAACGTCAAGTGCCGACCGCCATTGCGCAACGCATTGTCATTCGTTTTTAGTGTGGGGACGCGTTAAAAACACGGAAATTTTTCTGCGTTTGCGAAATCAGTTCGGTAGTGGTAGTCGCAAGGTGATAAGTCCGTACGGTAGGGGGGGGGGGCTGTTCCAGTACCCCCCCCCCCCCCAATTTCGATATTGTATTGCGCGGTATGAAGGCGCACGTTATCCTGGAGAAGAATCGCACTTCGTGCTCGAATGCTCCTCCGTTTCGAGCGATGAGCAGGTTTCACGTGTGTTTCCGTAAGGTTGGAGTAGTATGCAGCATTGGTGAAACGTTGGGTGCGCAGGAAATCGACGCACAGCACGCCCGGCCAGTCCCAGAACATAGTACACATTATCTTGACTGTGGACCTGGTTGTCTTCGCTTTGGCTGGCGGCCCTTCCTCCTACTTTCTCCACTCTTTAGACGACACCTTACTTTCGGGAGTGTAATAGTGTGCCCATGTCTCGTCTGTAGTGAAGGTTTGCGTTAAAAAACCGTCCCCCTCCACCTCGACAAACTTCCAACCGCGTGAATTTTTGCTCGGATTTCAACAGTTTAGGAACCGTTATTTTGCGATATTGAAAGTGTTTGTGGATGATAGACTATACTATCAATACTGATGCCGAGTTCAGCCAATTCGACAATTCATCGTACTGTCCTCCAAAATGAGTTGTTCTACGCGGCAAATGTTGTCTGCGTGATGCTGGTTCGCGGTCGACGATCATGTGGCTTATTCTCGACGATTACGCGACTACCTTTGAATGCTTTGGCCTATTTAAATACAGCAGCCCTACTCAGACGCTCACTACCGAGCTGATTTTGCAAACGCGGAAAAATTTCGGTGTTTTTAACGCCTTCTCACACTAAAAACCGAATGATCATACGTCGTGCAATGGCGGTCGGCAGTTGACGTTCTCTAATGATCGTAGCACGGGCGCGAAACATACACTCGTGACGAAAACTATGCCACAGTGTTCGTAAGGGACCCAGCTATCACACGACAAAACATACATGCACGCCATCTAACATACAGCGTTTGTCTCCATCATATTTGAACTGCACTCGTATATGCTATGAAATGGACATTCTTTAAGTACTGTAAAAATTTATATATTGTAATTATATTTAAGATATTCCCAAGAAGCTTAGATCTAGAGTGAAAGCCTAACAAAATTACCTGCATTCATAGAATTTACATGATGTGGCAATGGATGTGGTATAGAAGCATTACGAGGTGAGATTATAGGTGGTGGATTATTCTGGAATAAAATATAAAATAATGGTTGACAAAATTGGTCTGATGCTAAAATTTTCAAGCTCATACCTTATGTGAAGGACTCTCCAATTTGACGGGACTGTTTGTGCAGACTCCTTGGTTATTATTACCACTGCCGAAGTTCGAGCCGTTCATAGCATGGTTACCTATTGACCCGCATGCAGGTGGTGCTATGCCACCATTCGAATTACCTCCGGCAGTGGCTGCTTGTCCTACGTGTAGCCGATTACGTAAGGTGACAAGTTCTGTACTAAGGCTTTTGAGACGCTGTTGAAGATGAACTGCTTCGTTTGAAGATGAAGCGTCTGAAATTAAAAAAGAATATATTTGATTAACTTATATGTAAAGTTCCTTTCTATATTATAGTAAAAAAATAAATTAGTGTATACATGAACAAATGATAATAATAGGTGGGACTCATAATGCTGTTTCAAAACACAAGCTTGTCTTTAGATTGATTTTATTCATATCGTAAGTAAAAGCGTATCAATTTTACCTTTAATCAATTATATCTTTTATCTAGTATCTGCATGTTATTGATTGTGAGACTCCTAGATGTACAATGCTTTTTGACTACCCACAAAATACCTCCCCTGTCAATGCTTGGTACCTTCTTTTGTGTTTGAAAGGTGAATGCTATTTACGCACAGAGTGTAGGACTCGCATGCTCGCAAGAAGGCGACTCGACTACCCACTGAACACCTCCCCTGTCAAGCCAAGAACCCAGCTTGGGCCAGGTCTCGTTTTGTTACGCCGTAAGGTGCCTTCTAGCTGGGGGATCCCTCTTCTAGCGAGAGGGTAGGGAAACAGAGGAAGTGCCAGAAAAGCGATCCCCTAGCCCCAACGGCCCCGGCTACTGTGAGTCTCTTTTATCTTTTAGGACTGCTCGAACATACTGTGCCACCTGGTTCCATTTGCCAACCGGTTCGAGCATCACTGCAACTATATTATCCGGGGTGAGCTCTCTCATCTCCCTGTAGAGGTCCCTTTGCAGCTGGTCCCAGTTTGTGTAGGCGAAAAATGTCTAGCAGGCATTATCTTCCTCTTCTGAGCAAAACCGCCAGTCGGAGGATCGTGACTTACCAATCTTGTGCAGGTAAGACTGAAAATGTCCATGCCCGCTCAAAAGCTGGGCCAGATAGAAGTCAGTCTCACCATGGCTTCGATTTAGCCACGGTCTTACATCCGGGATCAGGCACGCAGTCCATCTTCCCTTCGTGCAACTCACCCAAGACTGCTGCCAATCATTGAGCGAGCCGTGTCTCTCTTCGCGGATAACCATCTCCCTCGCATATTCGTTTCGACACAGATAAATAGCGCGGCGCTCTCTAGCAAGGAGGCCACCAGGTATCACGCCTGCAATGACTTTCATCGCCAAATCAGAGACTGACGGACACGAAGATGCAATCCTCAGCGCTCCTCTTCTCTGTACCTGTCCCAGGCGTTTTCGGTAAACCTCCTTACTGAGAGCGTCACCCCATACCTCTGCTCCGTACAGTAGCACTGGCCCTACAGCACTCATCAAGAGGCGTCTTCTTGATGGGCTGGGCCCCCCTACGTTGGCCATAAGTCGACTCAGAGCCGATACTCCCGAAGCAGCCTTCTCAGCAGTTCCCCTGATTTGCTCAGAGAAATTAATCTTCGAGTCGATCAGTAGACCCAGGTACTTCACCGCTGGCTTCGATTCGTTTTGTATGTCTCCAATACTGATCATCCTTACTCTAGGGATTCATTTTTTTGTCAAGATGATCAATTCGGTTTTCTCCAGTGTTAAACTGAGCCCGCGAGCAGTCATTTAGTCTCTCACTTGGTGCATTAGCATACCTGGTCTAAGTTGCGTTTGTTCAACAGTGCATCTAGTGACCAGAGCCGCAACATCATCCACATAGCCGATCAAGCGCGACTCATCTGGCATCTTCAGTCTCAGTAGCACTTCGTAAGACACGTTCCACAGGTCTGGACCAACTAAAGATCCCTGGGCAACACCCAATGTAACAGCCATCTTTTGTTGGCCCTATGTCATGTCGTAGAGCAGGCTTCCGCCTTTTAGGTAGTCTCTCAAAAGCCGCATTAGATATTCTGGAACTTGAAAAGAGTTTTCCAGCGTATCCAGAATACCCACCCAGCTAGCGGATTTGAAGGCGTTCCTGATGTCGAGTGTCACCAACAGGATGGTTCGTCGCTTGGTGCGACTATGTGCCTCTGCCTTTTGGACCACGCTCACCACTTCTGCAATCGCATCAATAGTAGAGCCTCCTGATCTAAAGCCGTGCTGCCGAGGAGATAGGTTCTCAGCAGCGCAAATCGCGTCAGTGAGTCTACTCTTGATGAGTTTCTCAAGCACTTTCCCAGCCGTGTCTAGCATGCATAACGGGCGGTATGCAGGTTGACAATGAGCTAAACAATGTCGTCTGTGCACACCGAGGAGCCATTGTAACTCGGATCATTATTTGATCAAATTGACCCACCGATGTTGTATGTCAAAGGCGCATATAGCGAAGACCACCCCTCTACAGAAATTCGACATTGAAAGGCTATAAACGGCATTTGTGGGAAAACATTTCTAGGAGACCCTTGATAACCAGCTCGCTCTCACCCTATCAGATACATAGCAACGAGCTATGCAGGGAAATGAAAGTGGCTATTAAGACCATAGCAGAACAGACGGTCGGACATCAAGCCTGGCGTAAAAGAAATGATTGGAACGATGATGAGTGCCAAAATGCGTTAGACAAAAATAATCAGGCAGACAAGGAATTTATAGGAAAGAAAACTAGGATGAAGAGAGAAAATTATGAAAATCTGAGAAAAGTAGCAGATGAGATCATTAGAATCGAGGAAAGAAAATACTACAACAATCAATTGAAAAGCATCGATATAAGTCTAGCAAGTAACAACACAAGATAAGCATACTAAGTAGTCAAAAGCCTGAAACGAAGTTATCAGCCCAAAACCACGCTCTACCGTGATGATATCGGTAATATCATCGTGGGTGAAAACAGGATTAAAGAAAGGTAGACATCATATTTCACGAACCTTTTAAATCCTCCGCAGAGCTCTTGGAGGGCTTCCATTGGCCTCACCTACTCTGGATGAAGTTTGTTCCACCATCAAAGTTCAAAAGAATGACATGGCGCCGGGCATTAATGACATTCTAGTCATTAAGCGTTCTCAGAAAGCCATTCATGTAATCGTCCAGAACATTTGGTAACAAGAACATATGCCGAACAATGAAGCCATTCAATTATATTCTCTATCCACCAAAAAGGTGAACAGTTACAGTGCGAAAACTATGGGGGCGTATCAATACTTTGTACGGCGTACATAAGATTTTCAAAGAGATTAGAAAATAAAATCAGATCGTATGACAATAGCACAATTGGGAAGTATCAAGGTGGTGTTAGAGCTAGCAGATCGACGATCGACGTATTGTTCACTATCAAGCAGGTACTTTACAAGTGCTAGGAGCTCAACACAGACGGACAGCTAATATTTAAGCAAGCATATGATAGTATTGATCTTTACGTACTGTACCAAAAAATGCTTTGTTTTGGCATCCCAGCCAAATGAGTCTATCTTACCAAAATGACAATGACGTCGACGACATCCCAAGTCCGCAACAATAACGAAGTCACTGACACCTTTCTCATAAACACCAGACTAAAGCAGGGAGAAGGGCTGGCCCCATTGCTATTCAATTTGGAACAAGCCATCAGAAAGCTACCTATCGATACACGAATACGTTACTATATAAGTCGAGTCAAGTAGTAGCCTTTGCAGATGACAACAACCTTTTGGCACTGTCAGTAACAACCACCAAAGAGCTCTTCGTGAAACTCGACAGCAAACCAAAAAAGTATGGCTACAAATCAATGAAAATAAAACAAAGCTTATGATGCAGTCGAGGAAAAATACCTTAAATTGTGTATTTATCGAAAATATGCACGAATTTGTATGCTTAGATGTCAAAACAATGAGAACCCGTAATCAAAAGATGAAATACGCTGAAGAATACTGCTCGAAAATAAAATATTTCATTCAGTTTTGACGATCTTGAAGATCAACTGCATGCATAGGAAAACAAAGCTCTAAGGATGCAAATCTGTAAAAAGACCTGTGCTATGTTATGGCTGAGAAACATGGACCCTAACTCAAGCATTCGCAAACATATTGAACCCATTCGAGCATCGGGTCATGAGGTGAATAATCCGAGCGAAGGTAGACGGGACCAGTGGCATATTCAATACAACCATGAGCTGTATGAGATTTTTGACGAGCCGTGAAAGTCTCAACGATTGTAATACTGCGGAAGCTGTAATGTGCTGGCCACATGAGTCGTATGGATGAACAACGGATAGTGAAAAAAGGTACTCGTTGGGAGAACTGAAGAGTGGAGACCAGTGGGGAAACCGAAAAAATGCTGGTCTGACTTGGTTGACGAAGACAGTTCATCGCTGCTCGGATTTTGAAACTGGAGGATGCGGTCAATGGAACGAGACAGTTGGAGGCGCTTGTTGTAGGAAGTGAAAGCCCGAGAAGGGCTGTAGTGCTACGAAAAAGAAGAATTTAAATACCGTAGCTAATGGCGAGCATTTGTGGCCTTATGGTATAAACACGTAATAATATGAATTGTGATACTTAGTCGTCTGATGAAGATACCGTGTACTGAAACGCGTCACGAACATTCAAAATATTGTGTAGGTTTGAAAGTTGTTTTTTGCTTGTTAAATCATTTTTATATAAGGTATTTGGTCTGATCAATCATGATACTCTGATAAAAAAAAACCAACTTTTTGGCAAAGCTGGTCATGCAATATAGTAATTCGCTTCCTTTGTTTTGATTCCGTTATATATAGTTGCAGTTAATGAGTGTCTTTTGCCTCCGTTTGTCTCTTGTGCATTTAAGATCATTTCATATTTGTAACTTATATCGGCTTATTTCCGTCACAAAACTTCCGTTTTGCTTACACTGATGATGATAAGGTCTTTAGTTTTGTTGCCTCTCCTTTAGACCGAGACTTCTTGCATGCTAATCTAGATTCTTTAGCTTTTTGGTGTAGTTCTAATCATCCCTCTTTTAATATTTCCTCTTCGCTTTTTGACCTCAAACTTGATATTAGTTTAAACAGAGCCAAAATAACCGATATGTCAAATCTGTACCGCTTATTGGGAGACACTATCAAGCTTATCTGATCGGTCAAATTAAACGATAGGTAAAATATTCGAAAGAAACGCGTACAAAATAAAGAGCGCCTTTATCAATATTTGTTTGCATGTGAGATAGAATGTGACAGCACTATCCATTTTGAACCGAGCTTTCAAGCACAACATTCATTTGCTAATATGTTTGCATTTACGTACACCTAATGAAAGGGGAAGCTTTGGCCTATCTGATCAAAATTTAGCTCATCGCCTTGCATTCCTTTCAAGCGCCTTCGTAACCCAATATTTCTATGTTATATTTTTCTATGAAAGTGTTTGCGAACTCATGTACATACTCGAAAGGATTTTAAAGGATGAGCGTTATATTGGAAATTTGTTCTCGGTGAACTCGCTTTTTTATTCATACGCTTCGGAGGAAGACATACTGCAATGCAATCATTTACTCTCATGAAGAACCTGATGTTCAGTTTTTAGGGTTTTGTGCAAATTACAAAACCCTATTGAAATCAGTTTTGCCTGTCCGTCTGTCTATGGGTTACAGCAGTTTGTATCAAATCTATAGCAACTACAGACATCAAACATTGCAGGTAGATCAGAAGTGATGACCCCATGAAAGTTTGGGCAGAGCTTATATACTAAGAAGCTGGCTCAATTGGAACAAAGTGCTCACTTAGCGGTAGTTTGTATTGGGTCCGCGGCAGCGAGTTAAGTATTAGTGTACACGCATATTTACGAGAAAACCCATGAGAAACAAGGTCAGACAAGGACAAGAATATTGTATCTATTTCTCCCCATAAGAGTGAAGGAGATACAAAATCGAATTTGATTTAACGATTTCGTTAAAATGAGTTGAGTACATTTAACGAAGCCAAATGTCTCAATTTATTGAACTGTCAATCTGACAAACGTCATTGCAGTTAACAAGTTTTGTTGTTCACCACGTTTTATTCAAACTCGGATCTTTTGCCAACGCTATTAGAATTAGTGAGCTTACAATTTTTTTTATTATGAAAGTGCTGTGCTTTGTGCTCGATTTGCAAAAATGCTGCGTATGTGTGACGAAATTCGCTTGATTTGGATCGATGGATATAGATCAAAGGATATATACTCGTTTTCGTCTGGTACCTCGGAATGTACGAAAAATTAAAATGTTCTGGCAGAATTTTATTAACACATAAAATAAACTTACTGTAATATTTTTAAAGTATACGCTAAGTAAATTTTATTTCTTTACAGGAATTTCAGACTTCAGCGCTACCGTCGTCAATTCAAAGATATTCTTCCACTAGTCGATACATCCGTCTACGACAAAAGTATCCAAGAGTGACGTGAGAAAGAACTACTTAAATCATCATCTCTCAGCTCAGGATCATTAAGGATTATAAGTTCATCTTCCGGGAAAAATACAGAGGAACTTCTTCAAACATACTTTGATTCCAAGGCCAAGAAACTTCTCAATGAAGACGAACAAAAGATCAATGAAACTGCTCAAATCCAAATGGTGACAAGAAAAAGTCCGTTAATGACACAGAAGGTATGTCACCATAACTTTTCGAATCCGATTCGGATGAAATAGCCTTACCTCCTCCGATCCAATTCAATGTTGATGACACAAATACAAGCGAGTGTGAAGAACTTTACTCAAAAACAAAAAACCCAATTGAAAATGGGAAATTCAATGAACAAAGCGAAAAATAGTCCGCGAAAGACAAATCGATAATGCCTCCTGCTTCTACAACCGAAAAAGTCAAAAGGAAGTATGAAACGGCTACAGGTAACAAAAATGAAAATTTTCGTGTGCTAAGGTCGTTCGGTCGTAAAATAAGACACGCAAAAACTTTCCTCTAGCCAAAATGCTATAATAGAAGTCTTTTGTATGGTGGAATAAGCTGGAGATGCGCAAAATTAGAAGAAGAGATTATTCTAGGAAAGTTTTTGCAAAAATCATTTTTAAATTTTTGATGAGTTAATTCAATGTAAATAATTTAGATCGAACAAACATAGCTTAAATCAACTCGGTACGTTTAGTAGTGTCCGAGATCAACTACACTTTTTAACGAGAACATGCTATTTTGTTTCAATTTTGTAATTTGCGCAACACATTTTTTGAAAGATGTAATGAGCTGATTCAATAGCCAAACGTTCATTCTAATTTCTACTTAAAAGAATTTTGCAAATATTCGTAAGGTTTCTGAGAAGGACGGCTGTAAAGTTTATCCAAATTGGCAGTTTTACTGGGTTCTGCGCCTTAAGGACTGACAGGAAGGTGTATTCAAATTAGCTTTAGTGGAAAAATGCAATAATAATATGTATGTAACAAACGTTTCGATAAAATTGAATTAGAAACAAAAAGGCTGACTAGGAAACGGTTTAGTTTAGTTACGGTTTTGCTGCTATTGTAACCTTATAACTAATAATCCTGTGTTATTTTTAAGATGAATATTTTCAGAGTATGTTGACCTTAACTCGATGGATTTGAGTATAATAATGAATATATTTACGTGAAATAAAAATAGAAATATTTTGGCCTAACTAATTTTCTAGTTTTATTCATACGCTTTAAACGCTTTTATTACGGAAATTTTTTTTTAAGTTTTCCATCATTGGTTCTCGTTGAAATTCAACTTCACGGTGACACATTCTATCAAGAAACGGTGGACATTGACACCGAATTTTCTCGCGACAATACGTGTCAGATCCATTGGCGGCAAATCGGAAATCTCCCTCTGATAACACTGAAAGTAAAAGATGTTGTGTTGTGTGAGTTCAAGAGAAATGACTTACAGCAATAGAATCCTAAGAAGAAACATGTTCTATGTTTTGATGCAGCTATAAAAATTTCTGCAGCTGCACTCAATAAAAAAGAAACTTAAACAACAATATCAGAATGTCTGAAGTTCCATCATCTGATGATAGGCTTACTGCTGCCATCTGTTGAACTTTCGACACAATTCTTCGTTCAGTTTCCGCAATGGAAATAACACAACTAACAAAAATAATCGATTTTCTTCACGTAACACTTCAAAATAGCATACAGAAAAGTTTTTCACGTACAAAAATGCAAGTCGACGGGCCCGATTTATCGCTATCGAGTTTTCCCGCAGAGTACCAATAATTTAAAATTTTTTTTTCTCTTTCGGACTCTGGCGTGCCTAGGGAAAATTCGCAAACTTATTCATCTCTTTTCGTTGAACAGCTGATGAAGTGCACCAACTCGTTAGTATATAAGCTCTAGTTTGGGTATCAACAAATTTTTTATCGCAAGGAGAGCCACACATTTTTTTACCGAAAGTCATGAAAGATCTTGATCAGAAATATTTAAACCATGTCTTAAAACAATGTTACCAGCTTCGCGTACATAGTGCAGGAGGAGGAAAAAGTGCGGAAAATCATGGAGGCAGATCTTTATGAGTTCAACAACAAAAAATGTCTTACAAGTCGAAATTTAATCAAATTCGTTAATAATAACATAATCTTTAATATTTAAGTAGTCTGATAAAAGGCCTAATACTCTATAAGTTTGAAGGAAATCGGTTTACATTAATGGAGGTTACAGCCATTTGAAATTTTTCTAATTGCAACAACAACAATGTACGATGTTTTGTATTCTATGGACTTTGCATCAAATCAGACATTGCAGTTTTGATTTAATCTTCTTAAAATTTTCAGGCAAGATGAATAACATAAATAGTTTTGAGAATTCACGATTTAAGTGTTTTCTATTATATTGCAACAAAATGAATCGAGCAACAATTAATTTTCTTTTAAACATGTACATCTCTTTGACGTGTTTCTTAACTTTATTCATTGTTGGTGACTGTATATCGCAGGTTGAGTACAAAACCTTTCTGATAGGAGTGTAGGTCTATAGTAATCGAGCAGTCGCCTAAGCAAACTGCTCGAAAACCAGCATAATGCTGATCCAAATTTGAATTGTAAATTTAAAATAATATTAATCATTTAACCCCCTTTACAACGGAGCTTATCCACGAATTGCACGAATTCAAATGCAATGGAAAGTGAATGGAAGGCTCGTCAACTGCCGTTGTGAGGAGTCCCGGAAGGCAATGAACAGCAACAACGGGGAGTTGGAATCGAGAAACCGCGCGAGATTGAAGTATCTGAGGATACCAGTTTAGGGTGAAATTCGTGCGAGCATTCCTGAAAATCTGAAACGTTTACTTGAGTGGTTTAAAGTTAACGATTTCTACATAAGGAAAGTAACGTCGGTCGGAAAAATTGAAAAATACGCATCATTTCATTGAATGCCGAATAAATCAGATTCCGTCTTGGATGCTAATGGATAACAAACAAATGCAAAATTCATGTCTTCAATGAATTTTCCGTAAGCCGCGGTCGATTCCCTTAAGAGCGAGTGCATTTCAATTTCAAGTGAACTTATAGTAAAAGTGCTAAGAATTGTAATTTGCTTGAGCCCATGCATTCAGTGATAGTAGCGAGGTATTGTTAAGCTAAAAGATTGCTGCCATGCCGGTGCGGACTACAGTCGAAAAAATATCAAAACTTGAGGAAGGAAAAACGTTTTAATCTGAAAGACGGAGTTATAAATTAAGTGTCAGTCAGTTAAAAGAGGATTGTTGAAAAGAAATTGTAAAGGACTTGTGTGTGAGTGAGGAACTTTCGCGGAGTTAGAACAATCGAGGTCAATATTTTGAAAAGGATTAATTTACCATCAGAGTTGTAGAAGAAACCAAAATCAACGGCAATTGAAAGTTTTCCACACTTTCCGAAGAAACTCCCGAGAGAAAATCACTCCTTTAGTGAATCGCTAACAGTACTCTGATTTGCACGGTTGGAAATGCGTTTTAGATTTTCGTACGGTATGCGGGAAAGTCGGAAAACATTCAACTGAAGTGGAATCGTATCGGGCGCGGCCCTGACGTAGAGAATATTTTGATTGCGTGTACCCGTGTACCCCTACATCGTTTTTTTTCGAGCTTTTTGTGTGCAAACAGAGCCGTAGGGGGCTTTCTAGGGCTCCAGTGTGTATTCCCGACATATTTTATAACGTTGGGTTTCTCGGAATTACCGCAGAATTTGTTGTTATGTGATATCCACCTCCGGGCGTTGTTGCGTGAAATAATCTTAGATTCGACTTGTAATCGCAATTCTTAGAGCATGCTTTCGAGCTAGGAGAAAGTTTACGACACTTGTAACGTCAATATTGCTGAAATAAAGAAAACTGAATCCTAGCTAGTGCGCCCCATTTAACGTTTTACTGATTGTTATACTGTCTGTCGTCGCTGTGCCACCAAACACCGTAAAAGGTTGTGACATCGAACAGCATTCGTCAAAGTCTCGATGAGACGATAGTTTTCCTATGAAGATAATCACTTGAAAGTTGTATCGAATTTATTCAAAACTAAGACGCCTTGAAAAAAATAGTTTTTACTACCAGATAAATGTTGGATTTCATAAGAAGTTTAGTACTAAATCAATTTCAGTCACCACATCATCAACTAGCGCTCGTCGATCTCTTCATCGGAAATTGAAAATATAGTACTCACCTCTGACATTAATGGTGGTCCGGGTCCTGATGGAATACCAACTCTGTTCGTAAAGTCATTATCTTCTTCATAATCTACCCCACTATCAATTATTTTCAATATTAGCCTTTCTTCCTCCTGCTTTCCCGACGTCTGGAGGCATGCTAACATCTTTCCGATCCATAAGTCCGGAGATCGTAGTGAAATCTTGAACTATCGTCCGATTTCTTTGCTGTCTTGTTTTGGCAAGCTCCTTGAGCGAATTGTGCATAACAGAATATAGGATGGCATCAGTATCCTGTTTGCAAATGAACAATATGGCTTAATTAAAATGAACAACATGGCTTCATTCGACAGTTACTAATTTGTTAGGACTAACGAGTACCATCTCTCTTGCTTTTGACAAGAGCCAACAAGTTGATGTCGTATGCACCGATTTCGCTAAAGCCTTCGACAGTGTTGATCATGGCCTTTTGGCTAACAAACTCTGATCGTTCCGCGCTTCCGAATCAATCCTCTCTTGGATCTTATCCTTTTGTTGTTATTTCAGTGGGTTCGGGTTTTTCAGTTGAGAAAACGTCGAGTCCAAGTTGACAAAATGTCGAATTTATTAGACTAGGTTTCAAAAGGTACAATCACAAAAAATGCTACAGGTTGAAAATCACGTCCGTCTTCTCTGGAGGCACCCTAAAAAGTGAAAAAAGCCTTTTCGCACGAATAAATGATGGTTGACATTATGATGTCTTCCTTTCGAGCGAAATTCTGTGGTAGTTTGATTTTTATTTTCATGAGTACTTTTCCGACATTTTTGATGGCAATTCAATTTTCGAGTTTCTTACAAGAGCTGTGCAGAAAACATATTACCAAATTTGACTCTATATAAAGCACAAGAAAATGCAAGGTAAGGATAAGGTCAAGGTTGGGTTGGGTTAGTTCGAGTCAGCTGTCAGTTGATCAAATCACTCCTCCACACTCCTCCTTGATCTATTTACAGCCGAGCGTCTCAAAAATTCTTCTGTTGAGTGACTTGGTGAGGATGTCTGCGATCTGCTTGCTGCTCCCGACGTGTTGCAGTGCCACAGTGTTGCTGGATATATTTTCGTGGTATTTCGATGTGTTTCTTTCCTCTGGTCGTCTTACCTTCAGGTGCATTTCGTAGCATGTGTATGGCTGACAGTGTGATCGGTAGCTCAGCTTCTAGAATGCCAAGTTCCAGTGCGATTTATTTGATCCAGCACACATCGTCAATCACTGCTGCTCGGTACTCGGCTTCTGTGGTTGAAGTCGCTACCAGACGCTGCTTTTGTGAATACCGGATCAGTGGCCCTCCTCTCATCACCAACACACTAATCCTTGACTGTCCTGTCTCAAAGTCTCCTCCAAAGTCTGAATCGGTGTAGGCCACGAGTGTCTTGTCTCCTCCGAAATGAATTCCGGCTGTCGTGGTCCCTCTCAAGTACTGGAAGACACGTTTCACCATTGCCTGATGGCTCTTCATGGGCTTGTTGCAGAATCGACTGAGGTAATTCACGGCGAAGCTTATGTCAGGCCTGGTTATTATTATGGCTAAGTACAACAAACTTCCTGTCGCCTCGCGATAGGTGTTGTTCGCTGGAAGTGTCTCTCCTCGTTCTTGAAGTCTGTCTTATAGGTGAGTATTCCTGGCTCAGTGGGTGTGGATGCTAGATTGCATTGCTCGAGTTTCATCTTTCTCAAGATCTTCTCTGTGTAGCAAGGCTGACTCATGAAGATACCGTCCTGGTCGATCTTGATTTCCATGCCCAAATACGTTAACTTGTTTTGTACTTTTTTGCTGAATGTTATTTCGAATTCCTTGCTTATCTCATCTAGGAGTTTGTATATTTCTTCTTCATCTTTGCCGGCTACCAATGCATCATCCACGAAGGGTAACAGCATAATGCTCTTGTCCTTGTTATAGTATATGCATGGGTCGTTACTGTGTTGATCAAGCCTATCTTCTTCTCAAAGTGGGTGATGACCCTCTCGTTCCACATCCTCGGAGCTTGTTTATGTCCGTAGAGACTCTTGTTCAAATTACAAACCTTCCTGGTTCCATCGTCAAACCCTTCAGGCTGGTGCATATAGATGTCTTGCTCCAGGTAACCATACAAGAAAGCCGTTTTCACATCGAACGATACTGCGTGACTTAGGAGTAGGCGAAGGGATGCATGGCGAGCTACTGGGCTGAACATTTCCATGTAGTCCACTCCCTCCTTCTGTTTAAATCCCCTTGCCACTAGTCTGGCCTTAAGTCTCCCGTCCACTTTCTCTCGAAGTAACCAGCGACAAGTGATCGGCTTTGCTCTTTCTGGACAGTCCACCAGCTTCCAAGTTTTCATCTCCATCAGCCAGTCGTACTCGTCCTGCATTGCTCGTCTCCACTTCTCATCTCTAAGTGCCTAACTCACCAGGATGTCCTCCGTTTCAGCAATCATGGCTATTTTGGTGCTCTTTCCTGCATGACGGGAGTCAAGTACGCAGTCACTCAGTCTCGGTGGTGGTTATAGAGTTCAACGATCTCGCAAAACTCTCCTTCCTGACTCTTCTTCTGGCGGTGGTGTCTCATGCTCGTTGGCGCTTGGCTCCTCATCACTTTCTCCAGTTCCTTAGTTCTCGTCTACTTCGTCTGTCTCGCTGCTACTTTCTTGTTGCTTCTCTGGTGCCTGTGTCTTAAGTTCAATTCCTTGCCACATTCTCATCTTTTCCTCGTCGAAGATCACATTGTTTGAGCTGATAATTTATCTTTTCTCTTTCAGATTAACCCGGTAGCAGGGTGAATCAATATCATAGCCAACCAGAATTCCCTTTTCTGGTTTTCTATCCATCTTGCCTCTTTTCTGTTTTTGTGTCAGCACTTAACATTCGCATTGAAAGGGTCACAGCTTCTCAATCTTCATTTTTCTTCCGAACCAAAGTTCTGCTGGGCTTTTCCCTGGTACGTTCCTGGTTCTAGTCTAGTTGATCGTGGAGATCACATGGTTCATTGCTTCTGTCCACATTTTCTCGTCCAACTCGTTCATGTGCATCGCTGTTCTGGCTGCCTCGACAATTGTTCTGATTTCTCTCTCAATCCTTCCGTTCTGCTCTGGCGTGCGTACATTCTTGAAGGTGTGGAAAATTCCCAGCTTGTCCATCATCTGTTTGGTTTTTGCATTCTTCAGTTCGGTGCCGTTGTCAGATCTCAGACTTTTCACTCTCCTCCTTAGCTGGTTTTCAACGAGTCTCAGGGAACATTCGATCTTCTTTGGTGCTTCACTTTTCGTCTTCATAAAGTAACAGGTTCGGTAGTGAGTGAAATCGTCCTTGAACATGAGCCAGTTCTTCGCCCGTCCCAATGACGAGATATTTATCTCGCCGGTGTCGACGTGCATGAGATCTAACGGTCGCTGAGCTGTCTTGGGGTTGTTTGGGTGTGAGGATGTCCCTCACATACTTGACATTTTGATGGGCGAGTCGCTCGTGCAAGACTTTGATCGACACGGCCATCAAACTTGTCTCTTCTTCTCTCCTGAGCATCATTTGTAGAGATTTCCTTTGCGCTTTGCTATTGCCACAATTTCCCTGCCATCCAGACTGTAAAACGTTGACTCGTTTTTGCCTTCCGTACATGTCGCTTGTCTAGCATCTGACTCACTGAGAAAAGATTAAAGTTGCGGTTTGCCACGTAAATGACATTTTCTTTTACCACTGGATACCACTTTTGACCATCGAATGCTTCCATCTCGATGTTCCCGACTGTACCGCCATCTAGACTGGTTGAGTCTCCAATCACAATTGGGATAGGCTCGTCCAACTCAACAAGCTGAACAAACTATTCTCGGTGAGACGTCATGTGTTGGCTGGCTCCACAGTCTTGATACTATGAAGTGGCCTTGTCCTTCAAAATGTTGTTGTCCACCATCGAGAGTGCCGTGGTCAGAAATGCCTTCCTATTTGGTTTCCCGTTTGTTGACTTATTCGCTTCTTCTCGGGATTCGCAGACTTTTGCGAAGTGTCCCTTCTTCGTACAGATATTACATGAATACTTCTTCTTGCAGTAGGCAATGTATTCATCACACGGTTTACCTCTGCACTCCTTGAGCACGTGGCCTTTCTTCCCACATTTGTACCATGCGAGCTGCGACTTTTCCTGCTTGCTGTTTGACGACTGTTCTTGTTTCCTGCCTCTGTCCATGAGAGCGTTGTTGATGCTGCCCTCTGCATTTGTCGTTTCGTTGAGTCCTCGTCCACGAGTTTCAAACGTTCCATGAGAGTTTCCACGTTCTTTACTGCTCTGGTCACGTTGTCCCAGGATGTCCTGAAATGTGCCGATTTTGGCAGTAGCACACTCATGCTCCTCGTCATGATCCAACTTTCCTTCACAGGATCATTTGCAGTTGACACTTCATCTGCAAGATCCAAAATCTCCATACAGTTCTCAACAGCTAACTTGCTTTCATTATACTCATAGGTGAAGAATTTGATTCGGGACGTTTCTAAAATTACATCAGTCTTTGTACCATATAAACTAACTGATTTGTATATCATATCTTTGGCAGTTTTACAATTTGCAATTTTGTTCGCAAAATTACTGTTTACATTTCAACATTACAATGTTTGAGCCTCAACATCTTTCTTTAAGCAAGCGGCGACTGTATCAGTTGATACAACACTTGCTGGCCTGGGGACCCGTCTGCACCCGTTATCATATCATACAGATCTTTGTTCTTAAGTGCTAAGTTTAATTGAAATCGCCATGAAATGAAATTGACATTGCCTTGACTATCTTCGCTTAACATTTCCAATTGAGATTTTACAGTATCCATTTTGCTTTAAATTTAACAATTCGACTGACTTCTAATCTTTCGTGGCGATTTTCTGACTTAAAGCGGCTTGCGTGTTCGTTGCTCAACGTTGACTTGCTGCGCGATGGCTGCTCCAATGTTGCTGATTTGTAGGTTATGTTGTCCTTGCCGGTTCTGACATCCTGGATTGGTTTCCCGACTTGCCTGACAATTTACTTTCCTGACTTTTGAAGAAATCCTTTACAGCTGCCCTGGGCCCATAACCTGTTGTTATTTCAGTGGAATCGGGTTTTTCAGTTGAGAAAAAGTCGAGTCCAAGTTGACAAAATGTTCAATTTATTTAACTAGGTTTCAAAAGGTACAATCACAAAAAATGCTACAGCTTGAAAATCACGTCCGTCTTCTCTGGAGGCACCCTTAAAAGTGAAAAAAGCTTTTTCGCACGAAAAAATGATGGTTAACATTATGATGACTTTGTTTCGAACAAAATTCTGTGGTAGTTTGATTTTCGTTTTCATGAGTACTTTTCCGACATTTTTGATGGCAATTCAATTTTCGAGTTTCTTACAAGAGCTGTGCAGAAAACATATTACCAACTTTGACTCTATGTAAAACAAAAGAAAATGCAAGGAAAGGATAGGGTCAAGGTTGGGTTGAGTAAGATCGGGTCAGCTGTCAGTTGATCAAATCTCAAAACCTTTTTATCCCATTGCTCCTGCACCGCTATATGGAATAATTTTTTTCGTCGGCCTCATTTAGACCGAAATCTGGTGTTCCTCAAAGATCAATTTTAGGCCCTTTGCTATTCAACATTTTCATTAATGATCTTCCCTAACGCCTGTCCTCTAATTGTCTTCTTTACTCTGATGATTTAAAAATTTATCGTTCCATTAACTCGAGCAAATAGGATAATTAGGATTAAGAAAAGAAAATACTATGACGACCAATTGAGAAGTATAGATGTAAGTTTAGCGAGCAATAACACAAGACAAGCATACAAAGTAGTGAAAAGCCTAAAACGTGGTTTTCAGCCCAAAACCACGCTCTGTCGTGATGACAGCGGCAATATTATCGCTGATGAAATCAAGATTAAGGAAAGATGGGCATCATACTTCAAGAACCTCCTTAATCCTCCGCACAGTTCCAGAAAATCGGAGCCTATAGATATCTGCAGAGAGGTTCCATTGGCCGCACTAACTCTGGATGAAGTTTGTTCAACCATCAAAGCCCAAAAGAATAATAAAGCGCCGGTGGTCGATGAGATTCCAGTGGAGCTCATCAAATATGGTGGCAGTAGTGTTCATCAAGCTATTCACAAAGTCATCCAGTACATTTGGCAACAAGAACATATGCCGAAAGAGTGGAGCCAATCAATTATATTCCCTATCCACAAAAAAGGTGACAAGCTACAGTGCGAAAATTATAGAGGCATATCACTACTTTGAACGGCGTACGAAATATTTTCAAAAATCTTCGAAAATAAAATCGGGTCATACGCCAACAGTATTATTGGGGAGTATCAAGGTGGTTTTCAACAACAGACCAATTGTTCGCAGTCAAGCAGGTACTTGAAAAATGCTGGGAGTTCAACATAGACGTACACCAAATTTTCGTTGACTTCACGCAAGCATACAACAGTATTGATCGTAACGTACTGTACCAAATAATGCTTCGTTTTGGCATTCCAGCCAAATTAGTCCATCTTACCAAAATGACAATGACGTCAACAACCTGCCAAGTCCGCATCGATAATCAACTCACCGATGCCTTTTACACAAATATCGGACTAAAGCAGGGAGATGGGCTGGCCCCATTGCTATTCAATTTGGCTCTGGAGTGCGTCATACGGAAGCTACCTGTCGATACACGAGGTACATTACTATACAAGTCGAGCCAGGTAGTGGCCTATGCGGACGACATCAACATTCGGTCACGGTCACTAAGAACTGCCAAAGAACTCTTCCTGAAACTCGACAGCGAAGCAAAACTAGTAGGGCTACACATCAACGAAAATAAAACAAAGCTCATGACGCAGTCGAGGGAAAATACCCCAAATACACAAAACATCACTCTTGGCGAATAGAGTATCGAAAATGTTAGCGAATTTGTGTATTTAAGCGCCAAAATAACGAAAACGGGCAATGAAAGAGACGAGGTACGCCGAAGAATACAGCTCGCAAGTAAAATATTTTGTTCAGTATTGACGATCTTGAAGACCAGCTGCATACACAGGAAAACAAAGCTCCAAGTATACAAATCCGTGATAAGACCTGTGTTATGCTATGGGTGTGAAACATGGACCCTAACCCAAGCATCCGCAAATATATTGAACGCCTTTGAGCGACGGGTCCTAAGGCGAATAATCGGAGCGAAGCTTGACGGTGACCAATGGCGAATTCGATACAACCATGAGCTGTATGAAATTTTTGACGATCCGGAGGTCTCAAGGATTGTAAGACTGCGGAAGCTACAATGGGCTGGACACATGAATCGTATGGACGAACAACGGATACCCAAGAGGGTATTCGTGAGGAGAACTGAAGGCCGGCGGCCAGTGGGGAAACCGATGAAAGGCTGGTCTGACTCGGTCGATGAAAACAGTTCATCGCTGCTCGGATTTCGGAATTGGATGACGCGGTCAACGGACCGAGACAGTTGGAGGCGCTGTTTGCAGGAAGCGAAGGCCCGAAAGGGGCTGTAGTGCTAAGAAGAAGAAGAACTCCAGCAAATGATTTCAAAATGATCTTGACAATCTCCAAAATTGGTATCAATGTAATTTACTTCTTCTGAAAATTTCAAAATGTTCACATGAGATTCACCAACAAAATTCATCCAGTTTTACATGAATACCGGATTGATGGATCGCTGCTTGCACTTGTGGATAAATTTAAAGATTTGGGAATAGTATTTGACCTAGGTTTGAAACTTAGCATCCATATTTCATGCATAACCACTAGAGCTCACATGTCGCTGGTTTTATTTTACGATCCTCGTGCAAGTCTTTTAACATTTCAACCAGCGTCCATTTATTTGTACTCCTAGCTCGGTCAATCCTTGAGTATGCCACCCAAGTATGGTCTCCTCGCTATACCAATTTATCGGATGCTGTTGAAACTGTACAGCGTAAATTCACACGCTCTCTATTCTACAAATATAACCTCCCTTACAGCTCCTACGATGAGCGTTTACATATCCTCAACATTCCATCACTCAAAAAAAAGGAGAGAATTCTTAGACCTGCGTTGCTTATATATAATTATATCACGGTATTTTCATCCAACCTTCGGGAAAGGCTTTATATAAGTCAAGAACGCGTTCAACTGACATCCATTGTGCCCTTTGCTCGTATCGATATTTATTTTTATTTATTTTTAGTACGCGTATCACGTCGTTACAATGAGCTCTAGCTGGGTCCCCTGCGACATTCCTTGAACGCTTTTAAAAGCATATTACCTAATGTTCTGATTAGCTTCCAATAGTTTATTAGTATTTTATATTCTTGTTTTTTTTTTTCTTATTTCAAGTTGATCACTTTGTTTTGGTCGCATGTATTATATTATATTTTATTACGTATTTGGCAATTGAATTCATGGATCTGTAAAATAGCAGAAATAAATAAATAAATAATACTATAACATAAATTGGTCACGTTGATATTTCTCATTTGATGGAAAAATTCATGCAAACTATGTTTGTATGAGTTTTTCACTCAAATGGGAAATATATGGCCACGTCTACATTGGATCTTGATCCAGTTGGTAGGGTGCGAGGGGACACCACTTCCACCTGGATCTTCTTCTACTTTGTAGTACTACAGCCCCTCTCGGGCCTTCACTTAGGAGAAAGTTAGAGTATCTCATTTTCATGAGCGTATGGATTTTTTCGGAAGTTGGTTTGGTCATTATTGAATGAAGAAATTCTGGATAGTAACTGGAGGATTTACAGAGATGACAGGGACCCGATTATCACTGGCCAGTCAAGAGGAGGCGGTGTATTGATCGCCATACATAACTCCTTCATGAGCGAGCCAGTTAACTGCACGCCGCATAATTCATTTCAGCATAAAGTGGTCAAAATAAAAATGGGAAAATCTACTGTGTTTATTGGCGTTTTTTATGTCCCTCCTAAATCGAATGATACTGTCTACGACAATGTCTGTAAAATTATAAGTGATATCACTGCAATGACAAACGAAGACGATAAAATTATCATTACTGGCGACTTTAATAGACCTAATATAAAATTTGTGATCGACAATGACGATGGTCGACTCCTTCCGGTGAATCTCCTTGATAGTAATGATTTCAAATTAATGAGCACTTTCTATAGTAACGACTTGCAGCAGATATCTCCTGCTCCCAACCAGAACGGTGTATGGCTAGACCTTATTTTTTCTAATACATACGACGAAGTTGTGGCCAGTTTAACTGATGACAACGAGAATCTGTTTTCTAACTCGAGACATCACTCCGCTTTTTCTATTGAACTGTCCACTCCTGATACTTTTAATTCTATTTCGTACAATCAAACTATTGTAAATGACTTCCGCAATGGCGATTATGGAAACATTAATAGTCTTCTATCCAGCATTGACTGGTACGGTACTCTGTCAACGTTAGATTTGGATACGGCTCTATCCATCTTTTATCGTATAATCTTTGACGCCGTTGAATCTTTCGTACCGAAAATCAAGAAAAGGGATAAGATTTCTGAACCATGGCTGGGGAGTGATCTGAGACAATTAAGTAACCAGAGAAATAAACTATATAGGCTCCTAAGAAAAGATAAATGTGTAAGCGATGCGATTAAGAGTAAATATAACGAACTTGCACTTGAATTCAATATTAAATCGCAAGAGGCTTATCAAACATACGTTAACGTCATAGCGGAGGAAACTATACCCAATCCAAAAAAATTCTTCGACTTTGTTAACGTTAAGTGCAAAACATCTGGTTACCCGTCTTTAATGTCATACAACGACTCCGACTCGTCCTGCACCGAGCAAATCTGTGAATTCTTTGCTGATCATTTTCAGCATGTTTACTCCAATCCAGTCAACTCGCCTCATTTTGAGTCATTAGAAACAGCCAATCAGATCTTAATTGATAACATTACCATTTCTGAAGATGAAATTCTTCATGCTATTGAAGATCTTGATCTACTTAAAGGACCCGGCCTTGACCTTATTCCTCCTTGCTTCCTGTCCCTCTGCAAAAATGAATTGGTCAGACCTCTCTTCCTTATTTTTAATAAATCGCTTACATCTGGTATATTTCCCAAACTTTGGAAACCATCCTTTATAACACCAATTCACAAAAAAGGCGATAAGCGGCGCGTGGAGAACTACAGGGGCATTGCTATCCTCTCTACTATGCCTAAACTGTTCGAAAAAATTATCTGCAGCAAAATTTCCCCCATTATAGAACCGTATATGAATGAACAGCAACATGGCTTCCGTAAAAACAGGTCTACCACCACTAATCTTATTACCTTGACGTCGGATATTCTTTGGAGCAAGGCTTCCAGGTAGATGCAATATATACAGATTTCAGTAAAGCGTTCGATCGAGTGGACCATGAAATACTGGTGAATAAACTTCGCATTTTTGGCATCTACGGTTCACTGCTCAACTGGATTCAGTCATATTTGAAAGACCGCACACAATGCGTTAAGTTTCAAGGTCGGTTGTCTCGTGAGTTCAATGTCACCTCTGGAGTACCTCAGGGCAGTCATCTTGGTCCACTCCTCTTCAATATTTTCATCGCTGATCTTTCTACAGTACTGTCTGATGTCTCGCACCTGTTTTACGCCGACGACCTCAAACTGTATCACTGTATACAATCCTTATCCGATGTATCTTTTCTTCAGTCTAAGTTAGCAGCTCTCCTTCAGTGGTGCGATAGAAACCAACTTGCTCTTAATATAGAAAAATGCAAGATAATAAGTTTTGCAAGAAAAAAGAACGTTATCTTACATGATTATGATATTAATAACACACGTTTGAAAAGAGTCGAGGGAGTTGTCGACCTTGGCATAGTCTTAGATACTAAACTCCGCTTTAACCTCCATTATGATGAAATCCTGAGCAAGGCTTATAAAACGCTAGGTTTCATTAAACGTAGAGCAAAAGAGTTCAGAAATATCTGGGCTACTAAATCTCTGTACACCTCACTTGTCCGCCCACTTCTTGAATACGGCTGCACAGTCTGGGACACCATATTCGACATTCATAGTCGCAGATTAGAGTCAGTGCAAAAACAGTTTTTGCTCTTCGCCCTTAGATCCTTGTATGATCCTACTTCTTTCCACAATCTTCCATCTTATGATGTTCGACTTCACATAATCAACCTGTTTACACTGGCCTCTAGGAGAGTTGCATTGTCCGCTTGCTTGCCCTTTGATGTAATAAGAGGCAACATTCAAACTACATCCTTGTCAGACAAAATACACTTAAATGATCCTATAAGAGCCACAAGACACACACCAATGCTAACCGTGCGTATGCACCACACGAACTATGCTAGCAATGAGCCGATTAACAGATGCTGTAAAGCATTCAACAGGTTTAGCGTTCATTACTCCCCAACCATCTCCAAATCCAATTTTAAGAACCAAATCTTAAATGCCCTCAACGCCGCTATTTCATAAATGTTTAAATTAAGTTTGTATTTTTTGTATTGTATTTTTTGTAATTACGCCTTGCTTGGTGAAATAAATAAATTACCATGCTCCCGTGTGCCTGCTCAGCTATGATATGATCTGATTAAATCAGTACATATCACCACTGAGTGAACACTCGTAGTTTGTCCGAAAAATCCCTTGAACTAAATCACGTTGCTCCCAACGAGATTTGAACCTGAGACCTTCGGTTTATGCGTTCATGCTCTAAACACTAGACCACACAGACTACCTTCCACCTGGATGCCCCACTCTTATTTGAAAACCATAAGTATCGCCGGTAATGACGAAGTCTCTCAAGTCCGTCCGTTTTCTGCAGGCCCAACTTGTTCTTTGAACAAACAATATCAACCCTTCGTAGGTTACCTCGGCCTCGACACCAGTCGATCGGCATTTGACCGAAATTTTTTTGTAGTGGGTCCTTGTGCTGGGGAAAACAACCCACCCCGCAACACTAGCCTGCCAGCGCATTCACGCGTCCTCCGACAAGGCCAATCTCGGCGGATCTTACCATCCCCTTCCGCTGAGGCAGCAGATCATCGCTGCAGTTATATACGGACATTTATCTAACTCATTTCACTACAGGTCTATCTACCCAACTTGTTTATTTGTACATTAATGTATGTATGAGATAAATGTGTAACCGCCACTATGGGCATTTGGAATAACCTATCAGGATTTTGGTCACGATGAAATATTTAACTTGAAGGAGAATACAAATACAGATAAGCAGGAATTAATATTATTTTCGAAATAATGAATTTGGTAGTGGTCACCTCAAATTTTTCGACATTAAAATTGTACATTCATATTTAAAGGAAAATCGTGTTTGCTACTATCTTGACCAAAATAATAATCGGCATGAATAAGATTTGATTCGCTGAATAAAATTATTCAACGTTCTACGCGGCATAATTATTGCTGTTCTTCGGCCTTTGAATTTTTAGTCAAATTACATAACGGTGATCGGTAAACACGTCTTTCATGAAAAGCCAGTTATAACGATCGAATCACAATTAATACCCGAAAAAATTGTAACTGAAAAACCAATTTACCTTATAATCATATTTTAATGGCAAATACATCACGTACTTCTCCGAGAAAATAATCCACCGAAAGCCTAACTACCTTTTGCATCCAACAAATAAGTGAATAGTTCAAAAATCTAATTAGAAAATTTAATGGTCTGCAACAGCAGATAGCAAGTGTGTTTTTCCGCTGCACTTGAACCAACGTGACTTTGAGTTTGTCTTCTTCTGCAGACACACCAATTATGCCGGCCAATAATAAAACACCCAAGATTTCACCTCCGGAACAGATGCAAAGGAATGCCAAGCAATTGCCCATTCAAATTCATCCTGAATACTTTCGAGGACCTGTTTTTCTCGAGTGCCAGCTTCCACCAGGTTTGGCCAGAGGGGCCTTAGGTTGAACGTGGAATGAGTTTTGTGGTTAATCTGATGAACGAGGCAACAGCCAACAAGTCCAAATAAGCCGAACGTCTGCCCGGAGTGAGCCGTTCCAACACATTAAACCATTCATGGAAAAAATGAAAATATGAAATGATGAGCCCAGAAGCAATAAAATGATACAACGACAAAAAGCTAATGAAAAGGTACGTGAAGGCTGACAACCGCAGAAACATTTTCTCAGCCACCCAGCGCTGGACCATCGTAACCGCTGATGAAGCATGCCTAGGGCGAATCTCGAAAGGAATCTGAGCTGACCACCTCGCTGAGCCCGAAGAGAGTCCAAATATTTATTACTTTATGGAAAATCGGTGGCGGAAAGTTCTGCATACGACCTGAGTGGTCTTCTCTGGGAGGCTTTATGAATCGGATCCTCAAATCTCCAAATAGATAATAACCTGTCGTTTTATTGAGCAGTAAAGTAACAATTTTTTATGGATTGATTGCATCTCAAAACAATCTTCTTATGATTCGTCTCGCGCAACTCGCGAGCCCGCGTACCGTTGATGATTATATGGGAAGCAATGATGGGAACTGGTTTTTTGAATGATTATTTCTTTTAATTCCACGAGTATTCGTGCTTTTTTTCCTCGGCTGGTTCATCTTCTTCTCATTTAGTCTTTCTTAAGCATGTTGTGATGGTCTTAGTATTTGGCTGGCATGCGACAGCACGGAACAATAACATGCGACTGGTTCACTTTTTCCGTTGCTTCTTTCTTGGCCGCGCTATTTCTTCTCGAAAACAACCCAAAATAACGTCAATGAACGCTCAAGAGTTAAAGTGTTGAGTCTTTTTTTTAACAACTTCTACCTACCCAGAAAATATTTTAATAATCTCATTATGACACACGAAAGATAAATTGATTTTTTAATGAAATCTTTTGCTGTGCTGTGGTCCGAAGATGGCGAGCGAAAGGAAGACAAAGCTTAGTGCCGGTGTTCGATGCCGTCCTAGCCCAAATATTTGGAAATTTTAATAACAGTGAAAGGAACTAATGTAACATTCCACGTGTGCCCATTTATCTAATAGACCAGGTTCAGTTCTTACTTGAGCTTTCCAGGAAGTTTATATTCTGCTAAAATACCACTTCATTTCTGCTGGTTTGCTTGAAGCGAATGAACTAGAGATGCATAGTAAGAGGTGATAATTTGTTAATTTTCTGCATGGTTTCTAAAAATAGCTTAGAACCAATCTGAAAATATTTGTTTGCAATCAAACATTCTTTTAGACATGCTTGGAAATTTATGCAAAATGTTCTCTAATATGTAGTTTGATATTTCGAAAAAATATTCAAAATGTTTGGATGGATTTTTTTTACACCTTAACCCCTTACCGCATGAATTATTAAGGAAATGAAATAAATTTTTTTTGCGGAATAGTGTTTATTTATGCTTACATAGTGAATCTAATTGAAATAAAAAAATATGAACCTACTATATATTGGATAGTCTAAAAAGTATTGAGCCTTTTTTTCACTAGATAGTTTTCGTTGTCATATTTCGGGCAATACTAATCAGATTGAGCCAAACTGATATGCGTTTGAAAAGCGACATTCCAGTCTACAATTTTCATATAGACACTTTTGTATTTCGTCATTCGTGTCAAAAGTTGTATTCATTTAAAAATGAGTGGAATTTCTGATAAAATTCATTATATTTTGCAATATCACTACGATTAAGATGAGAATCCATCGGAGGCTCGTGAAAAAATTTGTGGTGTCCACGGTCAAGATATTTTATCAAAAGCCACAACAAAGAGATGGTTCGCTCGCTTTCATGCTGGAAATTTTGATGTCAAAGATGCACTTCGCTCAGGTCGACCAATCACTGAAAAATTCGATGAAATCTTACAAAAAATTGAAGAAGACCGACACATGAGCAGCCATGACATTTCTAAGGAACTGGAGATCCATCACCAAACAGTTTTGAACCATTTGCGTAAGGCTGGATACACAAAGAAGCTCGACGTTTGGGTGCCGCATGAATTAACACAAAAAAAATTTGATCGACCGAATTTCCATCTGCGAAATGCTAATAAAAAGCAACGATATCCAGCAATTTTTGAAGAAAATCATTACGGGCGATGAAAAATGGGGAAGATACGAGAATGTCAGTCGAAAACGATCATGGTCAAAAAAAAAATAATCACAAACGACTTCAAAGCCAAGATTGACACCAAATAAGGTTATGCTGTGTGTATGGTGGGATTGGAAGAGAATTGTTTATCATGAGCTGCTAGAATCTGGCCAAACACTCAATTCGGCTCTGTACTGTCAGCAATGAACCAGATTGCAACAAGGAATTCAAAAAAAACCTTCCAGAACTGATCAAGGGCGTTGTCTTGCATCATGACAATGACAGGCCACACACATCTTTGATAACCCGACAAAAATTGACAGAGCTTGGCTGGGAAGTTTTGATGCATCCACCGTATAGTCCAGAACTTGCACCATCAGAGTGCCATTTGTTTCGGTTTCTGCAAAACTTCCTTAACGAAAAGAAATTCACTTCAAAAAGGGACTGTGAAAATCACTTGGCCAAGTTTTTCGCTAATAAACCAAAGAAGTTCTACACCGATGATATAATGGCTCTACCCAAAAAATGGCAAAAGGTCATAGATAATAATGGACAATATGTATTTCAATAAAATCCATTTTAAATAAAAGAAATATTCAATCGAAAAATTACAAAAGAAGGCCCAGTACTTTTTCACTTACCAATATTAGAAATTTTCACGCGGCGCCATGAATACCTTTGTATTCAGTCTAGCTATTCCGTGTGAATCCATATATGGCTTTTTATGTGTTTAAGCAAAATTTAACATACATTTCGTGAAACTCCTTGACATAATTGCGTTTATTATTGAAACATAAATACACGTTACATTTTTCGCACTGAGTCAAAGAACGATATTTTGAGCAATATTAGCATATTTGTCGACCTTTCCCGAGCGTACTGAGTCCAAAGGAAGCTCTTGAAATCTGGCAGGAGTCTTTTGAGGGTTTTTGCAGAGACTGGAGAGTTAGAGAAGCTGATGACGGAGCCGCCTTGACTCGATGCCGGTGTTCTAGGAATGCTCGATGGATGACCTGATTTTTTTTTGTATCGTAGCTTTGCCCGCTTTTCGGGCGTCGATGGGATTCCAGTGGAGCTCATCTTCTCTATCCACATAAAAAGTGACAAGCTACAGTGCGAAAATTATAGAGGTATACCACTACTTTCAACGGCGTACGAAATATTTCCAAAGATATTAGAAAATAAAATCGGATCATAAGCCAACAGTGTCATGGTGAGTACCAAGATGGTTTTAGAGCAGGTAGATCGATGATAGACCAAGTATCCACTGTCAAGCAGGTACTTGAAAAATGCTGGGAGTTCAACATAGACGTACACCAATTTTTCGTTGACTTTAAGCAAGCATACGACAGTATTGATCGTAACGTCCTGTAGCAAATAATGCTCTGCTTTGGCATCCCAGCCAAATTAGTCCGTCTTACCAAAATGACAGTGACTTTGACGACCTCCCAAGTCTACATCAATAACTAACTCACCGATGCCTTTGACACAAATATCGGGCGAAAGAAGGGAGATGGGATGGCCCCATTGCTATCCAATTTGGCTCTGGAGTATGTCATAAGAGAGCTACGTGTCGATACACGAGGTACATTACGATACAAGTCGAGCCAAGTAGTAGCCTATGCGAATGACATCAGCACTCTGTCACGGTCATTAACAACTGCCAAAAAACTGTTCCTGAAACTCGACAGCGAAGTAAACCAATACTAAACTACCTCAAATATAGGCTTACAGACTGCAAGCATGATTCTACCATTGAGAAAAAGATCAGATGTCGAAAACATGCATGGATAACAAAGAAAGCTATTGAGGCTAGTATTAAGAAAAGGAAGGTTTATAAAAAATACAAAAAGAACGCTGAAGATCAAGCACTTAAACATCTGTATAACCAAGCCCTAAAAGAATCAAAACGTCTCATAAAATAAGCTAAATTTTCATATCACTCCAGAAGATTGGAAGCAGCGGTGGACAACTTACATGAAATATGGAAAATAATAAATGAAGTAGAAGATAATTCGTCACCCTAGATCATGTCATCAAATGCTGATTTTTTTGGCATGGGCTCTAACAATGCAGCACGCCCATGTGTAACAGCAAACTCGCTAAACCACTTTTTTTCAACAATTTGTAAGAAAATTACCAGGGAGCTTGGTGAAAAGTCAACTAGCTATTTCAATATCATGAAAAGCCCACCTAAGTCATCTTTCACATTCATCGAACGACTAAAAGAGAAGTATTAAATACAATCGAAAACTTGAAAAAAAATGCAGCACCAGGTATTGACAACATCGCCACACAAGAAATTATTCTAGTCAAAGAGGAGATAGCTGAACCACTGGCAAATTTCATAAACGAGCATATTAGAAATGGAACATTTCCAGACGTAGAGAAACTGGCAAAAATAATTCCAATATTCAAAGGAGGAGATCATCTGCACCCGAATAATTACCGCCCTGTTGCACTTTTGACAGCATTTAGTAAAATATACGAAAAACTTATAAACAATCGTTTAAAATCTTTCTTAATTGACAATTCCATCATAAATCCGAAGCAGTTTGGCTTTCAAACGTTACTCACGTTACATCAATGAAAGTCTTGATAATGGAGATTATGTTATTGCAATTTTTGTGGACCTGAAGAAAGCTTTTGATACGGTTGATCATGACCTGTTATTTCAAAAACTTGAATCGTGTTGTATACAAGGAAAACCGAAACTGCTTTTTAAAAGTTATTTAGCAGGAAGATTCCAAAGAACATCAGTTAATAATGTTTTGAGCAATCTAGCACCAAGGAAATTGGGGGTTTCTCAAGGATCCATACTTGGACCAACCTTGTTTTTGCTATATACCAATAATTTGAATATATGTAAACTGAAAGCTAACCATACATTATATGCTGATGATACTGTTCTTCTTTATTCAGGACATGATAAAGTTGCCATGGGAGATATCGTCAACGAGGATCTAAATAAATATCGTTCATGGCTTATCGAAAACAAGCTAGCATTGAATACTACAAAGACAAAATAAATGATTTTTAAACAGAAGAATAAGGAAGACATACTCGTAGAAGTTGACCTAAAAATTAACGGCGAAAACTTGCAAAGAGTGTGAAATTAAATATCTCGGTCTTAACATAGATCATCGTTTGACATGGTTGCCATACATAAATAATTTGAGGAGACAACTAGCACCAATAATAGGAGTGTTGAGAAGATATGGAGGTTTTCCAATGGATATAAAGAAACTTGTATTAAATTCATTTGTACTAACAAAGCTACATTATGCGGAGGCCATTTGGAGTCAATCGTCAAAGTAAAACCTTTATATTATATCCAGGATACTAACTAAAGCCTATAAAAATATTCTAAACCTTCTAATTCTCACTCCAACAAGATTAGTGTATCAACGGACCAATGCACTCACCTTCAGTCAAATCATTACTATGGAGAAAGCGAAGTTTATCTTCAAATGTCTAAGTTCCAGTGAATCGGAACAAAGCCCCTTTATAAAAGTATCACAAATAACTCCACAGAATTCAAGAAATGCCAACAATTTTGTAATACCTTACGCTAGAACTGATTGACTAAAGAACGATGCAACGAATGATGCTCTGCGTTTATACAATAATCTTCCAGAAACAGTGAAAAACGCAAACTCATTATTGGTTTTTAAGAAAAGACTTCAGGAACATCTAATAAATTCAGATTAATGATAAGTCCGGAGGATTGAAAATGCAATATCTTAGAGCATTTTAGACTCTAACGTCGAGATACTTAAAAGACAGCTAGTTTTTATAAACTCAGAGTTTTTTAACTGCGTCGTATTATAATATTTTTTTTATCTCTGAGAACGTTTCACGAATCGGACTAGACTAGCAGGAAAGGAGTACTTCACAGCATTTGGTGTGCCCCTTATACCGAAATTTTAGCATTGCCTGGAGGCAAACGTAGGAATTGACGACGTGTGAAGTGCAGATCGCACGAGTGTTGTGCGACGATAAAAAGTGATGGAGAGAGTGGTAGGGAATGGAGTTATTTAAAAGAAACAAAATATACAAAATATCACACTTTGCGAGTACAGTATCGAAGGCGTGAGTGAATTTGTGTATTTAGGCGCCAAAATAACAAAAACGAGAAATACGCAGAAGAATACAGCTTGCAAATAAAATATCTTATTCAGTTTTGACGATCTTGACGACCAGCTGCATACACAGGAAAACAAAGCTCCAAGTATACAAATCTGTAATAATACCAGTGTTTACTATGGGTGTGAAACATGGACCCTAACCCAAGCATCCATAAATGTGTTGAACGCCTTTGAGCGACAGGTTCGGAGGCGAATAATCGGAGCGAAGCTAGACGAGGACCAATGGGGAATTCGATACAACCATGAGCTGTATGAAATTTTTGACGAGCCGGAGGTCTCAACGATTGTAAGACTGCGTAAGCTGCAATGGGCTGGAGACTTGAATTGTACGGACAAACAACGGGTATCCAAAAAGGTATTCGTTGGGAGAACTGAAGGACGAAGACCAGTGGAGAAACCGAGGAAGCGCTGGTCTGACTCGGACGACGAAGACAGTTCATCGCTACTCGGATTTCGAAATTGGAGGACGCGGTCAATGGCCCGAGAGAGTTGGAGGCGCTATTTGCAGGAAGCGAAGGCCCAAGAGAGGCTGTGGTGTTACGAAGAAGATGTTCCGTCGATAAAAGAATAATTGCTGCATTTTTCTTTGGCACGTAAGAAACTAAGGGTTTATTTTCCATAAAAGCAAACATGCTTGAAAAGTCCTTCTTATATCTTGCTGGAAGTAGTTCTTTCGGAATATGAGGTTTATTTTTACGCAGTGTACCGCGCAAGGTAATGTTTTTATCTAAAAGCTTATTGGCTTACTCAATACTGGTAAAAAAATTATCAGTAGTTATTCCATATCCTGTAGATAAATAGTTTACCAGGTTCATCACTACCTTTGTTCTTGAACTATCTTTGTTTTGTTTTCTTCCTTACCTAAAATTATTCTTGAATAAAATATCGGCATTTTTTCATGAAATAAATTACCTAAATAAATTTCCATATTCGCTGTACACGCAAAACTACAATCAGTCAAGGCCCAAATTTTTAAGCCGTACTTGTCTGGCTGACTTAATTTAATTATTTATTTCGAACAACTTACAGACTAAAATCCAATTACAAGATTGGTTCAAACAATAAAAATAGGAAATTACAACAAAATATATGTACTAGGTCACGATTTTAAAATTAAATTCATAAATCTATGCTTATAAATTATTAAAGATAGAGGATACGGGCCAAACTCCATAGCATTGCGGTTTCTTGGCAGATGCAGCAGTGGTGAATGGTAAAATGTTTCAATTCTTGCAAATGAAATTTGGTATGGTCCTTCATTTCTAGAGGGATAGTTAGATGTTCGCATTGTCAGTAACTCTCTTACAATTGTATGCAACTCATAGTGGTGAAGCTTAAATAGGAGACATTCATCAAGAAAGTGTTTTTGGGTTGATAATGATGAGAGGGGCAGAAAATAAAGTCTTTCTTCATAAGATTCGTACGGGACTTTTCGTTTAAAGAATAATATTCGGGTGAACTTCCATTGTACAGATTCCAGCAGTGAGTCTTAGTACTTATAAGGCGGTGTCCAAATTTTGGAACAATACTCGGAGATAGGCTGAACAGTTCGTATATAAAGATGTACTGGATGTCGACGATGTGCTCTTTGAACTTTAGTCGCGGGCCTAAGATCGCCCCTAAATCTTTGAACTTGGTTACTACAGATAGCGGCTCATTGTATAGGCTATATGGAAATGAGATTGGATTCTGTTTTAAAGAGAAAGTCATTTTATGACATTTTTGCACATTAAGGGAATGAAAATTTGATTCACTCCAGTTACATAGCACGCTCAGGTCATTTTGGAGGAAGATGCAATCATCAATACATCTAATCACTTTAAAAATTTTAAGATCATCAGGATAGAGAAGACATGGAACACTTAATAAACAGTGCAAGTCGTTAATGTATATTATGAATAAAAGCGGCCCCAGGATGGATCCTTGAGGGACTCTAGTCTGTGGACAGAAGGAGTGAGGGAACACTCCACAGAGACTTATTCTACATAAACGACTGTTTACGTATGATACAAGCCAAGAGAGCAAACAACCAGAAACACTTTGTTGTGTTAGCTTTTTACACAGTACGTTATGATTTATTTTATCAAACGCCTTGGTAAAATCAGTATAAAGCGTTTATCAAGGGCCTCACCAACAATGTGAGTAAAATCAAGTAGGTTTGTAGTCGTCGACCGACCTGGAAGAAAACCATGTTGAGCAGGAGATATCAAAGAGTATATAAGTTCATAAATTTGATTATGAACTAAACGTTCTAGGATCTTCGGGAAAGACGATAGAAGTGAGATTGGATGGTAGTTGGAGACACACGAAAGATATGTTGGCTGATTTCCAGAAGCAAGGAAAAACTCCGGAGGATAAGCTGGCGTTAAAGATAAAACTGAGAGGAACACTTAATGAAGAGGACAGAGATTTGACGAACACATTTGGAATTCCGTCTGGCCCAGAACCAATGCTTGTGTCAAGAGTATTAATTTGGGACTCGATATCTGCAGGGCTGACTGCAGGAGCATTATCAGCCAGAGGAAAATGAAGAGGGAAATCATAAGAAGAATCGGATGCCGAAGAGGAAGTTATAGTGGGAAAGAAATCCACGAACAAGTTGAAAATGGATTCCAGTGTTGAACTTTGTTTATCATTCCAATACACGGTGCTAGGAAAGTGCGGGGAGGACTTTAGATGATTGATATATGACCAGAATGGTTTTGACTGGTTGGAATAAAGTGACTGCTTTATGTGCGTAAAGTAATTTTTCCTTGAACTTTTAATTAATAATTTCGCGGAGGCATGGGATCTAGAGTATTCATTATAAGAGTCAGAATCACTAGTCAATCTAAACTTTTGGTGAAGTTTTTTCTTAATTTTCAGATCTTCTAATGTGTCACGGTTGAGCTAAGGTAGCTCAGAGCTCTTTTTGGATCTACATAGTGGTGTAAATTGACAGATAATCGAGTCGAGATAGGAATAAAATTTAGTAAGAGCTTCTTCCCAATCAAGCCAGTTGCATGTAAACCCGAAAAGAAGCCTTGCTTCGGAATGGAACTAACTGCTCATCCACGCACAAGTGTTCAGATGGATTTAAAGATTTCTTGCAATTTGATACAAAACTATTAAAAACATCTCTAATTGGAGCAAATTTATCGGTGCGTTTTCTTTTTTCTATTGTTTCAAAATTGTCAAATCTTAGAAACCACATAATCTGTTGAAATCTGTTGCGAGACAATGTAGATGGTACTAGGGGTCGACATATTGGATAGTGGCTCCATAGTCCACATATTGGCTCTTTAGCAGCGTGTCAGGCTCCAAAAATAATTAGCAAATCAATAAATGCTTCCCCTTCTTCTTGCACAAAAGGAGCAAACGCTTTCCCATTTCTTGCATAATATGATTCGGCTTTTCTATTCGTCTCTGATAAAATTATGCCCATAATATCTTGTGAAAAAAATAATATGAAAGTTTTTTTGTGGTGGAAAATTGGGGACTATATTTAGTCAAATCTGCTGAAACTTTTTGAATATTGCATTTTCTTCTCCATCCTCGTATTAGGTGGAATTTTTGCTCACACACTACCATCTTTAGACGTATAATTGGATTATTAGTATATAATTTTACTGATGGGCCCACTATATCTGTAGAGTCTGTTAACTATTTTCCACTTTAATTATCATAACTTTGCAAAACATCATCAACCTCATCTACTTCAGTCACTATAGCAGTCTCTTTTATATCACTTGAACCATCCCTTAGTGCTAAATCATTATAACTATAATAATCGTCTATTTCCAATAACAGCAATAGTTCTTCGTCAGTTAGCTCATTTTCATTTCGAAATATCTATGGTTCACTCATTTTTACAAGCGTATAGTTACTCGACAATCACTGCAAACGTTATTAAACACACTAAAATTTTAATGAAATTAGCATGTGACGTTGACTCCAAAAAACGAGGAATCTCTGTCGTTTGAGCGATTTGAGGTTCATTTATACCCCAGTTGTTTTTCAACGTAATCGAAATATACACCTATCTTTACATACCGGGCGGGATGCAGCTGGACCCCAATGAACAAAATTCACTATTGAGTGGTACAATAAATAGCAATTTATTAAAACTTTTTCATACCAAATTAGGAATATTTTTTAGAAACATAGCTGAAAGGAAATCAAGATAAAAATTTAATTTAGTAAATATCCTCAAACACGGGGGTTAGGGATGCAACTGCATCCCGCTCGGCTTTATGAAGGTAAAGCCTTTGGAAAATCAACTTCAAAACTTACATGAGATCGCCACCTCGGAGATTTTCTCAAAGTTTGATGCTTCTAGCTCCTATCGTTCTAGAGACAAACGGACGGACAGACGGCCCGATAAATGGACGGATGGACACAATGGCGAAGCGAGGCGTGGGCAACTTGGGCGACCGCCTACGCCCTCGCGCCTCGGAGCTTATTTTAGCTCAATGAAAAATCAAAAAAATATTTCAAATGTTCTAAAAACCATTAGAACCGCCAGTGCGTATTCAAATATAATCCAAAAACATATTCATCTAGGATGTATTATAATCGTATACGAGTATACTCGTATTAGGCAATATGTGTAAATCTATTCCGTACTCGCAGTGGTGATCCATGCCCATGCCATAGCCTAAAGTCGCGCTACGTAGCGCTCTCTAGCTCTCTAGATACATGCATGCTAATGAAAATTATTAGCACGAAAAAATATTAATTTAATTTATTCCACTTTTTGCGGGCTTATAATACTTTACATTGTGCTTTTCTAATATCCCTAACAAAGCAACGGATCTAACTGGCTCATTTCTATTACTGACGATGTATAAGTCACCCTACGCGGAGATTGGTTTTCCAAATTTTCATAGAATTCGAAATTGATGGTGTTTGGCCGTGTTCAGATGAGGCGTGAAAAATAGGAGCGTCAAATAAGTTAAACCCTAACGCTTTTACTTTTACACGTCATCACAGTCACGCCGGCTATTTTCGTGTATGATACACATGTTTTTATTATATGTGTCAAAATGCTCATTTAATCGTTCAATTTCCCTACCAAAAGATACGCAACATACGTACATATGTGCATGTGCATAACGCCACTCCACGCGAAAATATTTTGGAGTATTTTCAACTTCGAGTTACTTCATCGCCTCCCAGTCTTCTTTTCTACATAACGTGTTTAACGCTGGAATTTCACTCCGCATCGGAACAACAGGTCCCTACGAATTGGACTCCAACCGAAAATTTTAACATAAGCAAGCAACGAAATTCACTGGACCTCCGTACATGCTGCAGCGAAATTCGTCGCCAGGATATGTTTACATAAATATTCGGTTGAAGCTCAATTCGTAGAGATTGTACGTACATATAAGTTCATTTTTTCTGGCTTGCGAGGTATAGCAGACGCAGAGTATCGATCGTTTCCCAATTATTTTACTGTTAGTGAAATTGAGTAAAAATGCGTTTTTTAGTGTTCCTCATAATTTTGCGTAAAGTCGAAGAGATTTTTAATAGGTTTAGTGTTCCACTGCTATTTAATTTGTTACTAAAAGTAATTTTTCTTATTAACTTATTGGCACACTATCCTCAAATGACATAAACGGTAAACTGCATATTATATGTATGATTGACACTCACACCTTTTCCAAACTTTTTAGTGCAGATTATATCTCATAAAGTTGATATTATAACTGATTTTGAAATTTTAGACTTTGTGCATGGTGTTACTGTTTTCACCAAGTATATTTTTATTTAAATACTATTTGCATAGGTATAGCACTTAAAGCATTACATATATTGTTCTTTGTCCTTCTACCTTCCATTCATACACTAAACGAACTTCAGAATGTCCCAGCGAGGCCCCACAAGATAAAGAGATGTAGGGAGGAAATGGGAGTCTGGGGCTATAAAAAGAAAAAGGAAAGCAGAAGGAGCTTCCACAAATCGGTCTTTGAGTTCAGGACTGATGAAGTTCCTCAAAAAAACTTCCAGCAATGAAAAGCCTGCTGAACCAGAGTTGGAAGCACGAACGGAATCACAATCTACCCTGTCAAAACCCGAGGTAGAAAACGGAATCTCTGATGAACGGACACATTGTTTGACTGTCAACAGTGATAAGAGAAATGTAGTCATGAACAGTGCCGTCACTTTAGACCCAGGACTGTGGTTATTTCCCATAACTGATTCTCAGCGTCAGGATATTGTTCGAAGTAATTCTATACAGCAACTATGCTGCAGTGATGATATCTATCCCAAAGATGAGAATCGTAGGCATTTTTCTCAGTTTCATTTTTCAAGGAAACTCAACAATGGCGAAACTCATCATGGTTTTTGTCTGGTTTACTCAATTTCTGAAAAAAAAATTTACTGATTTCCATGCCGCCTTTTTAGCAATTCACAAACTCAGGTGGTCCAGGCAAGATGCTGGGATTGGAAGCACATAGGCAGTATTTTACAGAGAGATGAAAATACCAAAGAACATATGTACTTTATGTTTCAATGGATAACATTGAAAAAAGCAATAATGCAGGGCAAAACTATAGACAAAGAAAATGAATGGCTTATTCGTGAATCTCAAAAACATTGGCAACGTTTGTTTGAAAGATTAATTGACATAATTGATTTATTAGCTTCTCATAATCTGGCATTTTCTGGGCATAGAAAGTCTCTCAGAGAAGACTGCAGTGGTAGTTCCGGTAACTTCATAGACATGTTCAAGCTTTTATCTAAGTACCATCCTGCACTTCAAGAACATATGAAACGCATCAATGATCAATAGCTTGTATCATATTATCTAACCCACGATATTCAAAATGAATTGATCATTTTAATGTCCAAAAGAGTTACCGAAGAAGTGATACGTAGAGTAAAAGAGGCTAAATACTATTCGATTTTGCTCGACTGCACGAGAGACTGTAGCAGAGTCGAACAAATGTCGGTCATATTAAGATATTGTAACACATCAAATGGTACAATCGCAGAAAATTTTATCGTTTTACTTGCTTTCACGGAAGCCACAGGAGAATATCTAGCTAATGCAATACTGAAAAAACTTGAAAGACATGGGATAGGTATTCAAGATTGTCGCGGCCAAGGATACGACAATGGCGCCAATCTGGCAGGCATAAACAGTGGCGTTAAAACGCGAATACTAAATATTAATCCAAGGCGTTTTTCACACCTTGCTGGTGTCATAGTTGGAATCTGCTACTAGTAGATGCAGCTAGTTCTTCCGTGGCAGCAAAAATATTTTTTGGTATATATATATATATATATATATATAGATATATATATATATATATATATATATATATATATATATATATATATATATATATATATATATATATATCACATATATATATATATATATATATATATATATATATATATATATATATATATATATATATATATATATATATATATATATATATATATATATATATATACTAGTCATTTTCAAGATCGGCAAAACGGCGGGAATTAATTAAAGGCAAATTAAAACTTACTATAAAATTATTATCTGAAACAAGATGAGAAAGCAGAATTGAAGCAGTGAAGGCCGTATTACTTCAATTTGATGATGTTGTTGAATGCATTGAAAGCTTGAAAAATCAAACAGATATTGAATCAAATTTTTAACTTGGAATTTGTCATAGCTTCACATACGTGGTATTCGATATTGCTGCGAGTGAATATCATAAGCAAATTATGGCAAATCCGAGAAACTCAATTAAGTATTGCCCTCGGTCATTTACGCACGTTTTGTCATTAGATCAAAGAATATCGCCCGAACTGGGTTCGAGCAATGTTTGTCGGAGATTTACAAATTTATTGATAAAAGCAATAATAATTTTCCAAAAATTTTGAAAAATAAAAGGGAAGCCAGAAAGAAAAGGATGTTTGACTACGAAAGAAGTGATGATCCCATTCAGACTCCAAAAAATCGTTTCGAAGTAGATTATTTTAATACTACGATTGATACCATAGTTGTTAGCATGGATTCAAGATTTGCCGCTTTGAAGAAACATTTAGTATATTTTCGCTTTCTTTACGATTTCAATGTGTTAAAAAATCTTTCAAAAGAGGCTTTATTGAAAAATTGCGAACACTTATACACAGCTCTTAAAGCAGGTGAAAGCAGTGACTTCCATCCTCACGAACTTTATGAGAAACTGAAAATAATGATTCCAACTTGACGCAATCACATAAAAGATGTTAAACAGTGGCTCCAATCTGTCACAGAAAATAGTTTACAAGAAATCTATCCCAGCACTTACATTGCAATCCGAGTTTAACAGACCCATAAGTACTGCTTCCGCTGAAAGGAGCTTCTCGAAATTGAAACTGATAAAAAATTATTTAAGAAATACAATGGGACAGGAAAGACTTTCAGCTTTAGCTACTTTATCCATCGAAGCAGATATAGCATCTAAACTAGATTATAATGAAATTATTCAGGAGTTCAATAAAGCTACTAACAGGAAATTTCTTTTTACGTAAGTAAGTCTTTGTTAAAATTTTTTTTTACAAAGACCTACCGTCCGTCCGTCTGTCCCCCTGTCCGTGCGTCACAGCTAGTTTTTTCAGAAACTATAGAAGCTAGAATGCGCAAACTTTTTGAAAAGGTCAGAAGTGATGGTCGCTCAAAAGTTAAGGTCTTTCCAAAATTAGCCCTTAAACATTTTTTTTAACCAAATGTAGTCGAGTGGGATATCAAATCAAGGGTCTTGATTAGTACTTTTAGAAACTGAAATAAAAAAAAAATCATATTACGAATTAGGGGGTCCAGGGGAAGGTAAAATGTACCAAAAATTTGTCCATTCAAGCTAGATCAAAGTGGCGGCTGCACTGTACTTATGAAAGAAACTGTGCATCTTTTGCATCAATTTGAGCTATTTCATATCCAAGTATTGGATGAATGATTCAAGTTAACGATTCAAGCTATTAGAAAACTTGTTTCTAACCCTAGGTTATTTACAAAGACCTTTTGGTGAGTGCTCCTACTCAACTTGCTTCAATTGCTTCGACGACGATGACGCCGAGTTATTTCAACGTCTTATTAGCAAGTGGTATCATCTAGAAGCAGCGAGATTAGGAAAGCTTTTAAACGAACTCCATTCAAACAAAGAGTGAGTATTAAACCCATGTGCTATAGTAGCAATCAATTTATTATAGTATAATTCTTGGTTTAACAGTAGAACACCAGTTAACCGAACATCTACGAGTAAAAACGTACCTGAAAAACAATATCCTATGTACTTGCTGATTTGTTAAAGAAAAAGTTTAGCATTTTCACCTTTTTAACCGGCTTCAAAAAAGGAGGAGGTTCTCAATTCGACTTGGTTTTTTTTTATGTTTGTACATATGTAAATTACTGCAACCTTAATGAACTGATTTTGACGATTTTTTATTTTAAAAAAAAGTATCATCCACCGGTGGTCCTATTTAAGTTTCGCAAAGATCAAATAACAGCAAAGGACATTTTCCGTTAAACTACAATAAAAAAAAATTTCGACTTTCCCCCCAATTTTTTATGTTTGTACATCAATGACTCCAACACTAATGGACCGATTTTTATGATTTTTCTTTTAAGTGCAAACACATCATTCAGTGGTGGCCCTATTCAAGTTTCACAAAGATCAAATAACGGATTAGGGCATTTATCGTTAAACTAAGAAAATTTTCGATTTTCACCCCAACTTTTCGGCGTAACTCATCGACGTAAATATATAAGGATTTTCATTATTGAGATTTCAGAGGAGACAAAATATATTAGACTAATATATTTCGGCACAGATTGTAATCCTTTTAATGACTTTGCAGATATTAACAGTTAAATATGGTACACGGATGCCGAGAAATTAAAATTTTATGCACTTTCGTACGAAATATACCCATAATTTTGCGCCTCTTCAAGAATTTGATGAAGGACACAGAACCTTTTGGTCATTGATGATGAAAATGGTCAATATCGTTAATTTTTTGAACAAACAGTTTATTCAAGATACTCCTTTCCATCGGAAATACCCAATAAATTAATTTTAAATGTAGCTTAAATGCTGTCATTCATGAATGCTCTTTCCCTTAACATTCGTTCTTTACTTGATAGTGAAGTTATTATAAGATCTTTCCTTAGGTTCTTTGGAAAAATTTTGCGGATCCTGCATACAATTCCCAAAACCCCTCCAAGAAATAATAAGGATTGAATGACTGCAAATTAAAGATCATCATTTGAAAATTGATTCGTAGTTTGATTCGGCAAATTAAAATTAGTGATTGCCATACTAAATATCAACGAGAACCCAGTCCTTAAAATTATCGCACCTAATTTGCATGAAATCCTTCACAAAGGATATGGGTATAGAATAAACCTAAAGGGGTATAGGGGTTAGAGAGACCTTTTTGTTACTGTAGGATGTCTTTGCATAACATCGACGCATCTATGGATTTCAATTATTGAGGTTGCATAGAAAAGCTACCATATAGGGCTGATATGCGTAAGAACGGAATAGTGATGCAACGGTAACATTACAGAAGATACCTCTGTGGAAAAAGCTGAGCTTAAACGTATTTTTCTCAATTTTTTGAATGTGCTTCAAGGATTTGGTTGCTCGATGATTTGTGGATTTTGCGAAAAAGCTATTACGGGTTCATGATTTTCACAACTTCTGGAAGAATTTTCAAACAATGAAAATAACATTTGGTAGAATGCTTTGAATCTATATCTTTATCCATATTTTGAATGATTTGGGCTTGAAAACTTTCGATAGATATAAAATCAGTCGCTTAAAAGTGTGAAATAAAAATACTTTTAGAAAAAATAAATAAAACCGACTTCAAAATGGCGTAAAATGGACGAAATAATTTTTTTGAATCGGTGCCAAATCAGTTTCCCCGTTTTGAAAAAAGTGAATAGCAACAACTTTTAAACATATAACTTAAACGGGGAAAAACTGATTTAGTACAGATTCCAAAAAAATATTTCATCATTTTTAGGCCATTTTGATGTCGGTTTTATTCATTTCTTCAAAAAGTTTTTTTTTTATTTTCTGAAACTGTCTGGGCAAAAATAGAATACTGACTGATGACATCCAAACAGTGCCCACGTGGCGCATTGCTGCGCTGATAATAGTATGCATTTCGCTAGTTGAAACCGTTTCGGTTAGAGCGGATCTCGGTTAACCGGGGTTCTACTGTATTTAGAGGACAATCGCTGATTAAACTTTAGCAATTTTATACACGAAAACGAAATCATTCTAAATTCCGTCGAATTGATCAAATCCGTCTTTTGTGGAATAAGAGGGCCTCGTAGCAAAACTCATTTCGCCCACATGCAGTGTTTTACTTGCGCCGCCACTGGATGGACAGACAGCAGTTATCGATTTTAATAGGGTATTATTAAACGCCTTTTCAATTGCTTTCCTTTTTGGAAAAAATCCAAAGGCTTCCAGTCATGAGAATTATCATAAGAGCATGAGCATGAGGGTACGTTTGCATGATTCTATGGTTAATTATTGGCAGCGTCAAATTTTTGCCATAAATTTTTTTACTTAAAATTTCGATTCAAACTATACTCTTATTAATGAGTGATTTAAAGCCGTAGAAAGTTTCGGATAAAGTTACTTTCCGCAACATTGTCTTGAATAATTTAATACCACTTTCCTCTTAAGACCAATTTTCCTAATAGTCTAAAATTTAAAGAAAATTAATCACGTAAACGACTATTAATTTTTGAACTTTGCATAAGCCTTAAGTGCAGCACATGAACCACAATTTTCTATTAATTTGACTAAACACCTAATCAATTAAATTCGCATTTCCTCAATATTTCGCTGTTTTTGCAGCATTTTCTTGGAAAGGCGCTACTCAGAAGAAATGAGTACATTGCATAGCTGCCACTGAAGATTTCTATCACTTGTTTTTCAGCATTTTCGAGCCCGCTTATGTGCAGATAACTTGCATACCTCTAATATACATCGATGTATTTAACTGGGATTTTCGTTCACAATAGACATTCTTGGGGCTGAGTTTATATGCATATGTTTGTGACCTGTATGTCAGCATTTCTTTGTGGCAAACAAGTTTTTAAACGTTGAGCATGTATTGTTACGATAATAAAACAAAACAGAATCAACATTGGTAAGTCTTGGCTTTAAGATGTTACTCCTGAATCGGTTGCATTGCAAAACCGCAACATGGCCAAGTTGGTAAAGTCGTGAGTCAGATTAACATCTATTAGATGCACATGCACTTCTTTCGAGGCATACAAACGGATTCAGTATATAAGCTCAAGATGGTGCATAGAAAGCAATGATAGAAAGAAACCCTGTTCGTTTAAATGAGTGAGTGTAGTTACAGTTATGTAAGGAATTTTCTTTAAGGGAAGTTTTAATGGTGGAATTGCACTGCGCAAACTATAATTTTAACAATTTTCAAACCTCCATCAGGCAAATAATTCGATAAACTTCATGTATCTCAACGAATTTTTTTTTTTACCGTGCTAAACACACTATAGTCAAATTTAATGAGCAGTCATACTATTTATAAAACAAATGAAGATAAATTTCTATATTCGTAAAACTTGTTGGTAGTAACGAGCTCACTCGCAAGTCTTTATAACTACAAGGCCAAGACCATTTTCGGAAAGTTGTCCCACATATGCCAGTAGTAGCTTTTTCAAGACAATCACACACAACATTAATACTCTTTTTATTAAAGCAGACCTAGTTGCGCGTTGTTCATTTTCCACAGCTCATTCAAATGTCTTTTACTCGGATTATTAGGTTAAGAAACCCATTGTGGGAGACAGTTATCGGCAAACAGATGAAAAATGCCGGCAGGCCAAGCACAGTCGATTCAATCGAAAGAGGAATAATTCATAGCCTATTGCATACGTAAAATACCCCATCAATCGAAATAATACATTCCGTTCAGTAAGATCTAATATTTTATTTAAATTTATGCACATATCTAACGAGCTTTATCTTGCATTAGTCTCAAAGAGCCACCACGATTGGTTCTCATCGTACCAGAGTTCCGTGGACCATACACATCTGATGTCTGAATCTGAAGATTAGACGATCGGCAAATCAAAGTCTTCATTAATTTAATGAGCGACCCAGTCAACTGTAAAATATGTATCTCAGCCATTAGAACTATTCATCTAAATCAAATTAACCTTTCAAAACTCCCAGGTTTCCCGTTGACACTATCAGAGAGCTCCGAACTCATTTCTTGGACGATGGCAAGTGGAAATCAGCCAACTTGAGGTCGGTCTTAACAATAGTTTGATCTGAATGGCCGAAGGGACTTAAAATCGATTAAAATCAGATTATCTTCGACAACAATGCAATTTCCATTGAAAGGCTCGCTAGTACTTGTATGTTGGTTGGCCTCAGTTTCACGGTTCCTTCAACTTGAGCTTTATCTTTAGACCCATGTCGGCGATTTCTAAGACAACCTGGAAATTTCTTAAACAATTTCACATCGCACTCCATTTGTTCATGATCGCTTCTGGCAATTTTCTTCAGTGCTTGGTCCAATCATTGGTCAATGAATTCAAGATGAATAGGAGTTGGAGCCGCGATTTTCAAGTACGATCATAGATATCGGTCAATTCATGCTCATTTCTACTTCCTCTTCGATTGCTTTATTATTTTTCGTTTTCCTAGTCCCATGTTCAATTTTATTGCTATGTTTTCGGCTGTCAACTCAAGTGGCTTTAACGACTTTCTGGAGATACGATGTCTTAAAAGGTGAAATTTTATCGTCTATTTATAGCTCTGGCACAAATTCAAATACTAATTATATATATAAAAAAAATAGATTCTGAGCAATGATATAAAACCATTCAGAAAGTAGATTGATAAAAGTGTTTTAGCTGTTTTTCATCCGCTCGGAATGTTGCTCAACATTCCACTTTCCGTTCGTAAGAAGCTTTTAAATTAAGAGATCAATAAAAAGTGTTTTAGCATAGTAGCAGAGTAAACTTCCAGCAAAATCATAAATTGATTAGAATTACTAAACAAACCTGAGACTTTATGCCTCACAAAAAAGCAATTAAATTCGCAGATGGAGTTGGATACGACAATAAGTGATCGACAATAAGTGATCGTCCTATTTTATTATTATTGTAATTTACCACAAAGGAGTGAAATTTATCGACTGCACTTCTTGTTCAAATCCACTTCTACATATAGTGCAGTGTTAAAAGGTTTTTATGACTTCAACCGGGCCTGTAATGCCATTTATGAAACTTAAAATGAATTTATTTCTATAAAACAGCTCATGATTTTTGGAATTTGACGCAATATAACGAAACCTACTTTAAAATTTGCATTCAACTGCATAATTTCATTAATTTGGAAACTGATTTCAATTTGAACTTTGAAACTTAATTGGGAAAATTCTACGTCTAGCACTCGTTGCGTGTAGACGTGTTTTTAATCGCTCCTGTCATTAATTTTAAAAATTAATTAATTTTTCGCAAAAGTCAGTTTCAAACAATTGCAATATTTTTTTTACGAGCCAGTCAAAAGCAAATTTTGATTTTATTAGGAAAACCATCACCGTCGAATTATTCGAGCATTTATCGAATACCTGAAATTCATTTCCTGAAGAAATATCAAAAGTGGAAATACGTTCAAGGGAAGTCCCGGTCTGAGAACATTCCCTCTAGTCTCGCTGCGAAAGCAACGAGATGGAGGAGCCCGATGGCTTCAGCCATCAATCGGAAGGACCATGCCCATCGCCAATGATGATGGGCGAAAAAAAACTTAAAAGAAAATACGAGAATCAAGAACAAAACCCGACAATCCTATCGGTTATGGAAATCGAACAGCTTATCCAAGAAAAAGAGAAAGCTGAAAAAATCGAAAAAGAAAATGAAGAACTCAAGCTTCGAGTTAAATCGTTAGAAGCACTTGTTGGAACGTTAACGTTCAACAAGGATAAAGAAAGCAAGAAAAGCCGACAAGCAACCCCAAAAACCGAAGAGAAGAAAATTAAAAAGCCACAGGAAGAAGCTAATCAAGAGGATGTCCTCAGCGCAGGAGGCGCAAACGAAAGCAGAAATTATTATGCAGCGCTAGCTGGTCTAGAAGAAACAATGAACGTTGAAGAGGAAACAGGTAAAACGTCAAAATTAGATAATGACTTCATTGAATATCTTAGAGTTAAAAATCGGGAGAAAAAACCAAAAGGTTTGTCTGCTGGTCCGTCTGTTGGTCCGTCCGTTAAGATTGATGAAAAAAAAGAAAAAGTCCCACCAATCAGTGTGTTTGGGCAAACGGGCAAAGATATGGTTCGGCTTTTGGCAGCCGAAAATAAGCTAAAAGATTTTCAGATAAAAAGAGTCAATGCCGATAAATTGACAATAAGGACTAAGTCGCTGGTTGATTTCCAGGCAACAAAAAGTGCCTTAAATTCTGGAGATATTCCGCATTTCACGTACACCCCGAAAAGCGAAAAGAACCAAACGTTTTTATTGAAGGGTCTGGACTGTGGTGAGGACACAGTCGATCTCCTTCAGGTGCTCCAAGAAGCTGCACAAGAAATACAGTTTATTTCAGTCAAAAATTTTGCAACGAGGAGATCGATTGTGGAGCTCAAAAACTTGCCTCACTACTTTGTCCAGATTTCCAGCAAAAGTAGTTCGAGTGCCCTACAGAAAATACGGTACTTGAACTTCCGCGTGGTGAAGTGGGAACGCCTCCAGAAAAGTGAGGTCAACCAGTGCTACAGGTGTCAAAGATTCGGGCATTCGGCTGCCAATTGCGCCATGAAATATAGGTGTGTCAAATGCAAAGACATTCATGCTCCCGGCGAGTGCAAATTGGCTCAGGCGGAGCCAAAAGAAAAACTATATTGTGTGAACTGCGGTGCCTTAGGTCATCCAGCATCATATCGAGGATGCCCCCGGTATCAAGATGCAAAGGTTAAAGTAACTCCAAAACAAAGTCAAGCACACCGCAGTGTGATACCTACAAACTTCGTCAAGCCCGGGGTGTCATTTGCACTTACTGCGAGAGGACCAGCAGACAATGTAAATAAAATAAATAATGTAAGTGGCAATAATGAGCTGCTCCTTAAAATTTATCAACAATTAAATTCCTTATCGGAGCGAATCGATAAACGAGATTCGAAAATTAACATTGTTTTTCAGCGTTTAGGGCTTTCAAATGCCTCAAAATAAGTTGTCATCCAGCCACATTCCCACGGATAGGATTCGTCTCATCTCGATCAACGTCAACTCCATTGTTACTTTACATCGGCGTGATTATCTCCTTGAATTCATTGCCAGACAAAAGCCTGACATCGTGCTTCTCACCAAAACCCACCTCAGTTTATGGCACTCCATGAGATTCAAGGATTTTGAGTTCGTAAGAAACGATAGGGTAACAGGTGATGGGGGAGGTGGCACCGGGATATTGGTTCGAAGACCCTATCGTTTCCAAAATATTGAAAAAGTCGAATTCAAAAGCTTTGAATCTCTTGAAGTGTCCGTTATCAAAATCTCACTGCCAGGTGGGGATAACCTCTTCGTTATCTCTGCCTATGCAACTGGTGGAACTGTTCTCAAGCTCAAGGAGGAGCTCAATTCCTTGTTCGAAATACTTGAATTGAACAGGCTGGATAACTACTATATTCTTGCTGGTGACCTGAATGCCAAGCATACATCATGGCTGAACGCCACCAATAATCCAAGAGGTGTATTCCTGAAATCGTGGATAACAGAGAACCAAATTGAATACAGGTGCACTCTATATGGGTCGGAGTTCCCAACATACCCTAGGACAAATTCATATTTGGACCTTTGCATTGCTGTCGCAAGACTTGAATTTAGCTTTAATAGTCCTCAACGGAAACTGCAGGTGCTTCCTTATGAAAGCGACCATAACGCAATCGTAATGGAAATCAATCATCACAGGGATGATTTCTTCCTCATTCCAGTTCAACATGAAAATCATCGGTTGAATTTCAAAAAAACAGACTGGGGAAAGTTTCAAAAGAAGTTTAATCGGGAGTACCAGAAGCAATGTCCCCCTTCTGATAGTGGCAACTCTTGCTCAATGGTTCCTAATGACAGGAATCTAACTGACGATGAAATAGATGTCTATTTGTCGAAGTTAGAGAAGCTGACGTTGGAAACGATTGAGAAAGTCGTTCCCAAGATTAAACTTCGAAACAATATGGAAGGATATGAAACACCAACCATCGCAAGGTTGAAAAGATTGAAAAGCCTTCTTCTCACACGCGTCAACAATATTTATCGACGATTTTTGGACTACAACCATCCCTCGTTGTCTTTGTTGAAATTACATCTGAAGAATGTCCGGAACTTAATCCAGTCATACTTCAGGAGTGAGGTCAGCAATCAATGGGCGGAAAAATTGAGGGGTATTAGCCCACAGGACCCAGACGGCGTGTTTGCGAAAGTGAATAGCATATTCCGCAAGAAGTCTCGAGTGAAGGTATCGAATCTTGAAGTCACTAGTGATGAGATAAATCTTCTCGATAGGGCTGGTATCGAAATTAATAGTACGACTCCGGACAGAAATGGAAACAGGATTATTTGTGAAGGATTGGATAAACTTGCCCTGATTGGAACACATTTTGAATTGGTTCATCTACCAAACCCTGAGAGAGGGAACGAAATTTTTTCAGAGGTCGTTGAAGCAAAAGTTACCGACTTCAAATCAAGCCTGAACGGCCAATCAATTCTTCATTTCAATGAAACATTAACATCTGACCTCATACCGAGCTTGAATCTTATTGGTTATTTTGTCAGCTATGAAGACTTATGTTTCATATTTCGCAAGATAAACAACAAGAAATCATGTGGTACTGATGGTATTCCAAATGAAGTTCTCCGACATTTGCCTGAGGTTGCTATTAGGAACTATTGCATATTGTTCAACAACATGTTGAGCAATTCATATTTCCCAAATGAGTGGAAAAAAGCTAAGGTATTTCCAATCTTGAAGAAAGGAAAAGAATCTTCATGCCCCAAAAGCTATCGCCCAATCAGTTTGCTGCCTAACATCAGCAAGGTGTTTGAAGTGATACTCAACAGAGCATTAAACGCCCACATTGAGGAAAATGAGTTGATGCCGAATTGCCAATTTGGTTTTCGTGCCAGTCATTCAACCATACATGCTATAATGAAAGTAACCTCGGACATCTGTTGGAAACTATATGATAGAGAATGTGCTGGAGCATGTCTCATTGATTTTGAGAAAGCCTTCGATACGGTGTGGTTTGATGGACTAGTTTTTAAACTCCTTCAGGACAAGTTCCCCAGACACCTTGTCGCTATGATGTGCAATATGTTATACAAGAAATCGTTTAGTGTAACTGATGGAAATTTGACAACAATGCGCGAACTCATGGTCTTGAATGGTCTACAGCAATGAACAGCTACTGCACCTCTGCTTTTCTCAATATTCATTCGCGAGCTGCTGAACGGCTCTGATTTTATCGTCTCGCCAACGCGATCATTAGTAGCGTTTGCTGATGATCTGATCATCTATACGGCAGACAGAAAAGCTTCAACAGTTCAGAGCAATCTCAAAAAAATGTTCAATGATGTGCAACTATACACTGACAATTGGCGAATGAAAATCAATGCGCAGAAGTGCGAAACAATTTTGTTTCGGACAATGCTGCAGGGGGTCAGTCAAGTCCTGAAACGTAATTGGAAGGATTTCCACATCATCGCTGGCGAAGGTAGTTCCGAACAGGTTCCGCATAAATCCTGTGTTCGATACCTCGGTGTTCATCTCGATCAGTATCTGTACTGTACTGAACACGTCAAAATCATGCTCAGTAAGGTAGAGAAAGTAGCCATGGCCCTACGAAGACCCCTTCGAATCAGGCCTTTATGTGTACAACAACAAATACGTGACAAGTCAAAATTCACTCAACTTTGCCAGTAATAGTATGATTTATCGATTTTACATATTCTTGAATAAAATCTTAATGGTACCTTTCAATTCAATAAAATTTAGTACACAATACAGTTTATAAGATTCACCTGTTCTGAAAGTTTCACAGAGATCAAATGGTATTTAACGAAATTATAACGGCTTGGATTTTCCTGTATTACTATGGAAAAATATGCGCTGTACGACTATTACCATGGAAGCATATGCATATATAACAATATGCGCTTTTTAGCGACTCAGACACAATTGGTTTGCTAGGATTTGAATGAAAGTTTCAGGAATATCTTTGAGAAATGGTTCAGCTAGAGGTATCAGTAATCGTAAAACAAAATAGTCGCTGTTTAAATGCGAAAATTGAACAATTTTGAGTTAATTTTCCTCAACTTCAACGTTTAAGGTACATGTTTTTAAAACTTGATTCAATTTAATGAGTGACTGAAGATGAGTGCCTACAATTAATACTCATAGGTGAAACAAGTCGAGGAGGCAGGCGAGAGCTCCTAACAGAAGGGCTTTGTAACCATTCTAGGATTCGAAAAAACTTTTTGATGCCATGAATCGATGATTTGAATCATTCACCCAATACTTGTTTGAAAAATTGTTGAAAGATGCAAAGTTTCATTCATAAGCACATAACAGCCGGGATTTTGTTCCATGTTAAACAATTTTTCTGAATGCTCGGCTCATTGAACATATGCAAGTAAACTACTATTTCTTAAATTTTCATGAAAATCCGAAGAAAATAATAGTGCCTTGGTCGATTTGAAATATATTATATTAACGATCAACATGCGTTCTTGTTTTTGTAATTCCATATGATTGAAATGGCTATAATCCACTTAGTTATGATTTGATTTCCATGAAATTTCGTAGGCATAAGGCTCTTATATCAACCTACATAAATGTAAAACCTTAAGAAGTTTAAGGGCACCGCTTTGATTTTTGGGGGAATATGTAAAATTTACAAATCATACTATTTTTAACAGAATTGAGTGAATATTGATTTCTGAGGTATTTGCTGCCCTTCGACCGATAAAGACCTACTTTCGTGATTTTTTTTCGGATTTTCGAATCAAAGGTGTTCAATCGTGTTGGGGGGGGGGGGACACAAATATTGTTGGTACACTTTGACCTCCACCCCCTGGACCCCTCATACAATAAATGACTTATTTTTCAGATTCTGAAAGTGCTAAGACCTTTCATTTGATAGACTACTCAACTACATTAAATGAAAAAATTAGTAAAGGGGTATTTCGTTGTAAGGGGGGACCACCTTAAAAAATGTTGATATATTTAATAAGACCTACCCTTTTGAGAGACCACCACTTCTGACCTTTTAACACAGTTTAAGCTTTGTAGCTTCTATATTTTCGAAAGAAATTTCTTATGACGCACCGATTGACGGGCAGATGGACAGATGAACGGACTTACGGATAGGTGGACGGACAGACAGGCGGACAGATAGGACGGGAAACTAGTAGATTTTTGCAAAAAATTTTCAGAATGTTCTGAAAATCATGGAGCTAGATCCAATAACAAATAGCTGGCTGAAATTCGTTGAACTTGGCTAATAGTAGTAGGATTCAACATTTTTTTCAGTAAAACTGTATCAGTACCATTAAATTAGATGAAATCAGCTATTTAAGTAGTTCTTCAAAATATCATTTTATTCTATAAGTTTCAATAAAATTTACCGACTTTATAGCCATTTGAATTTCCTCCGATTACAATAATCATATAGGATTTTTCTACTACATGCGCTTTGCTACATTACATTTTTGATTGAATCTTCTCCAAATTTTCAAATAAGATGAGCATCAAAAATACATTTAAGATTCAGATCAGTCAATGATTTTAGTAATATTGGATGTTGGCTGGTTATAATGGACTTCTTTTGAAGCAAGAATATATTTGTTGTGCATGTCATAAAAGTTTTTCTTGAATTAATTCATTCTATTTATTCACATATTAAAGGTTAAGTACAAAACCCCTTTTGACGTGAGCGTAATTCTGCCTACCAAGCTTGTATTGACTTCTCGCAACTGCTCTTTTTCTTGAGGTGAAGAACCCAAGTTCAAGGCCACAACAACCCCCACGCCTGCTCAACTTTAAAGCGTTTTCCTTGGATTCAAAACCAGTTTTTCTTGCTGGGCATCTTTCTTTCGTGCACAATCATCCTCATTATCGATAACAGCAATATCAATTTGTTTTGGTTGTAATGTCATTTGTTATTTTGATACTTTGTGGAGTGTTTACGTGGGCGATCAAATTCTGGTGGTGAAGTTTTTGGATCGAGTTTCTCCTGTAATGCTGCCAAAGAAATAAGTATTGCCTCTTTTCTGCATATTGTTCGCGATCGCTGTTTCAGCAAAACATTTATGTATTGATCAAATAAAACTCGTGGATCGTCCCCAGAAAAATTTTCGTCATTCTGAAGAGCTGGTTCTAATCCGTACAAGCCACCGAAAAGAATAATAGCATGATTACAGTGAAGACTTCTGGCTCCAATATCGGAAATACTCGCGTCTCTAGCAGAGGTGCCGATTGTAAGATCGTAACCTTTTTCATAAGTTGACTGTGTAAATACTTCTCAGAGGCAACTAGCAATTCGGATACTATATCCCCAATATACTCATGTCTTGGCGCGGAGTTCCCACGGTGATACAACTGTCGCTTTTAGTTTTTCAGATTTGTTCTCTTTATCGCAATGCATTCGTACTGTTAGTCGCAAGCTTTCTGTAAGCTTCTTATCGACTTGAATATCATTGGGAAGGCCTGCATTCACATACCTGCCTCTGTCTTTCTTGTTTTTTTCTCGATAACAACTCCTTCGCGATACATAAAACTTGTACTGTTGACGAAGATGATGTGGAGCGTCTAGAGGACTCAACAAACTAGAGAACTTCTAGTCATTGTGCAGCGGGAAGAAAAATTTCCGCAAATATTGCGGGCATTCGAGATATTGTAGGATCCGTGCCAGCTGAAGACAACTATTTCTAAAAGTAACAGGATAATCTCCGTCATCAGTTTCTACTATCTTAGGGTTAATATCTTTATAATGTTCTTATCGTAGATCATCAAACACAATGACTTCATCGACTTGGAATATACATGCTGCTCGAGCAATCTGACCGGCTATATATGTTCTCAATTCCGCTGATTGCTCATTTTCCAGAATAGAACCGGGCACAGCTATACTTATGGTAGATACTTTCCTGAGCTCCTCTTCGGTAGGCTTGCTAACTTGTTTTGTATGTTCTTCGAACTGTTTCGCCTTTTCCAACTTTTTCAGAATCTTTTCCTGTTTGTGTTTCTTTTTCAGTAGTTTCCTTTCCTGATTTATTTTCTTCCATGACTTTTTACCCCGTGATTTTCTGCAACAGGATTGGTGGTCGGCATGCCAAATCGTGATGCCGTGCTCCAAATATCAAATAATTATATATATATATATATATATATATATATATATATATATATATATATATATATATATATATATATATATATATATATATATATATATATAGTGCTAGCCACGAACAAAGCTAGGCGGTCCATTTCTTCCATCTCTGGGACAGATCAATTGATCTGTCCCAATTTGGATTTGAAAATAAGAGCAATTGCTCTTATTTTCAAATCCAAACACTAACCAAGGAACGATGTCTGGAGACAGATCCGACACAAGCAAGGTCTCAAAAAAAGCGCGCAAGGGGCAGTGCTCACGACCGAGACACACATATGAAGCTCCTCGGCCTGCACCCTTATTTTTTTCTATATAACTTCAGCTCGATAGGCATTGACGTTAGGTCGAGGATTTGTAAGTGCGCGATTCTACTTCATTCAAATGGCTACTTGAAAGATAGCTGATACCAATCAACTATTACCGCCACGCGACGCCGCTGTGCTCGTGCTTGACCCTCATATGTTTACTAATTTAAGGGTGAATGGGTTGGTGTTTTGTGAGCGAAGTGCTTGCCTGATTATGTTTTAGTCAGAGTATATCTAAAAACTTATCAGCCAACCATCCATTAACCATCTAGAAGCCGACAGAGCACTAGAGTGCCCCGAGCATATGCTGCGAAAATCGAACCAAAAAAATAACACCTTAGCGTTGGATATCTTTGTGCAACCCAGAATCGTTCTTTGGGAGGTTGCGCTTCCCTAACTCCGAGCTTTTCTGCCGATCCTCGTAGTGGGAGCGTAGTTTAACTTCGGTGGCGAAGAATAGCTGCTTTCTTTTAGCACCCATCACGGCCTGATCCGGCAACATCAGCGCTTGAATCAACTTACATAGTTATTTAAGGTCATTTAGCACTGTAATAATTAGCCCATTCACAATTAATTCGATTTGTTTGATTGGTTTATCAATTAATCGATCATTTTAAGACAATTCACCGATCAATTGATCAATCATTTACTGTTTCCCTTTCAAAGTCAAAGTCAAAAGCGCTTTATTTAATACTAATCGTTATAAATTTTAAAAGAATATAAAGCAAAATCCAAACAATAACAATAAAAAACTTAATGGCCCAAATGGCTCTCTAAATTTGAACGTTATCATTAAACACATTTAAAAAAAAAAACTATAGCAAATTCAAATCAATGATTCTTACATATTTTTACAATTCAATTGGAAAAAGGAGAAAAAACCAACCAACACTATTCTAAAATTATTTATCATCTTAACACTACAGTAAACTTTGATCCTACACCTAATATGTTTTAACTTAATTCTAATAAATGCAATCAAAAACTTTATCTTATACTATAAAAAATCTATAACAATGTTCTTAACCTAAGCGTTAAACCTTATCTCTAACCTAATATAATAAACATAATATAAACCTAACCTATACCTAATTTTTAACAAAAAAAAAACACTAACACTCAATGTAGCAATAATGAGCTGAAACTCAAAAACTAAATAACGAAAAACACCAAAACTGAAAATAAACACGAATAATTTAGACATTGTCATTCAGCCACCAATACTTAGATTGCCCCGTCTCAACTCGATCAGCTTGAACGAATCTAGCAAATGAGTATCTCCATTGGAACTGTTGGTCTCGTGAACTCAAATTCGAAGGATATTTTATCTTCTTATCGGTGGCCCGTCGATATATGTGATATATGATTGGGACGCCGTCAGAATCAAAAACATATCGATTCATGTCCAAATACACGAATGCTTCTGGAGGAATGAAGCCAGTAGCGAGACAAGTCGCTATATACCCGTCTGTAGGGTGGAACGGCTGTGAAATCCAAGGGTTTTCACTCACAGTCACAGATCTTGCGATATGATTCCGAAGAAGCTTCAATATGAAGATATCGACTCTAGTCACTTCAGCAGTTTGATAAATTCTTCTATTCGATATATAATGTTTCCAATCCGTCTCAGGCTTTCTGTACAAACCAGTACATGCACGAAGACATTTCCTTTCGAAAACTCTTAATTTTTCCATAGTACTAGCACTCTGGTTGTACCAGATCTGACATCCATATGTCAAAACTGGTCTAACCAGTGTCTTGTAACAGATAACTTTGACCTTTTGATCAATGTATCTGGAATGAAAGAGCTTCCGAAGGGCCATGACTACTTTAAGTGCCTTACTGAGCATGATTTTCACATGTTCAGTATAGTACAGATACTGATCGAGATAAACACCGAGGTATCGAACACAGGATTTATGCGGAACCCGTTCAAGACTACCCTCGCCAGCCATGATGTGGAAATCTTTCCAATTACGTTTCAGGTCTTGACTGACCCCCTGCAGCGTTGTCCGAAACAAGATTGTTTCACACTTTTTCGCATTGATTTTCATTCGCCAGTTGTCAGTGTACAGCTGCACATCACTGAACATTTTTTGGAGATTGCTCTGAACTATTGTAGCTTTTCGGTCTGCCATATAGATGATCAGATCATCAGCAAACGCTACCAATGATCGCATTGGCGAGACGTTAAAATCAAAGCCGTTCAATAGCTTGCGAATGAATATTGAGAAGAGCAGAGGCGCAGTAACTGTTCCCTGCTGTAGACCATTCAAGACCTTGAATTCGCGCATTGTTGTCAGATTTCCATCAGTTACAACAAACGATTTCCTGTATAACATATTACACATCGGCGACAAGGTGTCTGGGGAACTTGTCCTGAAGGAGTTTAAAAATTAGTCCGTCTAACCATACCGTATCAAAGGCTTTCTCCATATCAATGAGACATGCTCCAACACATTGTCTATCATTTAGTTTCCAACAGATGTCTGAGGTTACTTTCGTTATTGCATGTGTGGTCGAATGCCTGGCACGAAAACCAAATTGACAATTCGGCATCAACTCATTTTCCTCAATGTGGACGTTTAATGCTCTGTTGAGTATCACTTCAAACACCTTGCTGATGTTAGGCAGCAAGCTGATTGGGCGATAGCTTTTGGGGCATGAAGATTCTTTTCCTTTCTTCAAGATCGGAAATACCTTAGCTTTTTTCTACTCATTTGGGAAATATGAATTGCTCAACATGTTGTTGAACAATATGCAATAGTTCCTAATAGCAACCTCAGGCAAATGTCGGAGAACTACATTTGGAATACCATCAGTACCACATAATTTCTTGTTGTTTATCTTGCGAAATATGAAACACAAGTCTTCATAGCTGACAAAATAATCAATAAGATTCAAGCTCGGTATGAGGTCAGATGTTAATGTTTCATTGAAATGAAGAATTGATTGGCCGTTCAGGCTTGATTGAAGTCGGAAACTTTTGCTTCAACGACCTCTGAAAATATTTCGTTCCCTCTCTCAGGGTTTGGTAGATGAACCAATTCAAAATGTGTTCCAATCAGGGCAAGTTTATCCAATCCTTCACAAATAATCCTGTTGCCATTTCTATCCGGAGTCGTACTATCAATTTCGATACCAGCCCGATCGAGAAGATTTATCTCATCACTAGTGACTTCAAGATTCGATACCTTCACTCGAGACTTCTTGCGGAATATGCTATTCACTTTCACAAACACGCCGTCTGGGTCCTGTGGGCTAATATCCCTCAATTTTTCCGCCCATTGATTGCTGACCTCACTCCTGAAGTATGACCGGATAAAGGTCCGGACATTCTTCAGATGTAATTTCAACAAAGCCAACGAGGGATGGTTGTAATCCAAAAATCGTCCATAAATATTGTTGACGCGTGTGAGAAGGAGGCTTTTCAATCTTTTCAACCTTGCGATGGTTGGTGTTTCATATCCTTCCATATTGTTTCGATGTTATATCTTGGGAACTACTTTCTCAATCGTTTCTAACGTCAGCTTCTCTAACTTCGACAAATAGACATCTATTTCATCGTTAGTTAGATTCCTGTCATTAGGAACCATTGAGCAAGAGTTGCCACCATCAGAAGGGGGACATTGCTTCTGGTACTCGCGATTAAACTTCTTTTGAAACTTTCCCCAATCTGTTTTTTTGAAATTCAACCGATGATTTTCATGTTGAACTGGAATGAGGAAGAAATCATCCCTGTGATGATTGATTTCCATTACGATTGCGTTATGGTCGCTATCATAAGGAAGCACCTGCAGTTTCCGTTGAGGACTATTAAAGCTGAATTCGAGTCTTGCGTCAGCAATGCAAACGTCCAAATATGAATTTGTCCTCGGGTATGATGGGAACTCCGACCCATATAGATTGCACGTGTCTACAATTTGGTTCTCTGTTGTCCACGATTTCAGGAATACACCTCTCGAATTATTGGTGGCGTTCAACCATGATGTATGCTTGGCGTTCAGGTCACCAGCAAGAATATAGTAGTTATGCAGCCTGTTCAATCCGAGTATTTTGAACAAGGAATTGAGTTCCTCCTTGAGCTTGAGAACAGTTTCACCAGTTGCATAGGCAGAGATAACGAAGAGGTTATCCCCACCTGGCAGTGAGATTTTGATAACGGACACTTCAAGAGATTCAAAGCTTTTGAATTCGACTTTTTCAATATTTTGGAAACGATACGGTCTTCGAATCAATATCTTGGTGCCACCTCCCCCATCACCTGTTACCCATTCGTTTCTTACGAACTCAAAATCCTTGAATCACATGGAGTGCCATGAACTGAGGTGGGTTTCGGTGAGAAGCACGATGTCAGGCTTTTGTCTGGCAATGAATTCAAGGAGATAATCACGCCGATGTAAAGTAAAAATGGAGTTGACGTTGATCGAGATGAGACGAATACTATCCGTGGGAATGTGGCTGGATGACAACTTATTTTGAGGCATTTGAAAACAATGTTAATTTTCGAATCTTGTTTATCGATTCGCTCCGATAAGGAATTTAATTGCTGATAAATTTTAAGGAGCAGCTCATTATTGCCACTTACATTATGTATTTTATTTACATTGTCTGCTGGTCCTCTCGCAGCAAGAGCAAATGACACCCCGGGCTTGAGGAAGTTGGTAGGTATCACACTGCGGTGTGCTTGACATTGTTTCGGAGTGGCTTTAACCTTTGCATCTTGATACCGGGGGCATCCTCGATATGATGCTGGATGACCAAAGGCACCGCAGTTCACACAATATAGTTTTTCTTTTGGCTCCGCCTGAGCCAGTTTGCACTCGCCGGGAGCATGAATGTCTTTGCATTTAACACACCTATATTTCATGGTGCAATTGGCAGCCGAATGCCCGAATCTTTGACACCTGTAGCACTGGTTGACCTCACTTTTCTGGAGGCGTTCCCACCTCACCACGCGGAAGTTCTGCAGGGCACTCAAACTACTTTTGCTGGAAATGTGGACTAAGTAGTGAGGCAAGTTTTTGCGCTCCACAATCGATCTTCTCGTTGCAAAGTTTTAAACTGAAATAAATTTTATTTCTGGTGCAGCTTCTTGGAGCACCTGAAGGAGATCGACTGCGTCCTCACCACAGTCCAGACCCTTCAATAAAAAGGCTTGGTTCTTTTCGCTTTTCGGGGTGTACGTGAAATGCGGAACATCTCCAGAATTTAAGGCACTTTTTGTTGCCTGGAAATTAACCAGCGACTTAGTCCTTATTGTCAATTTATCGGCATTGACTCTTTTTATCTGAAAATCTTTTAGTTTATTTTCGGCTGCCAAAAGCCGAACCATATCTTTGCCCGTTTGCCCAAATATATTGATTGGTGGGACTTTTTCTTATTTTTCATTAATCTTAACGGACGGACCAGCAGACAAACCTTTTGGTTTTTTCTCCCGATTCATAATTTTAAGGTATTCAATGAAATCATTATCTATCTTAGACGTTTTACCTGTATCCTCTTCAATGATCATCGTTTCTTCAAGACCAACTAGCGCTGCATAATAATTTCTGCTGTCGTTTGCGCCTCCTGCGCTGAGGACATCCTCGTGATTAGCTTCTTCCTGTGGCTTTTTAGTTTTCTTGTCTTCAGATTTTGAGTTTGCTTGTCGGCCTTTTTTGATTTCTTTATCTTTGTTGAACGTTAACGTTCCAACAAGTGCTTCTAACGATTTAACTCGAAGCTTGAGTTCTTCATTTTCTTTTTCGATTTTTTCAGCTTTCTCTTTTTCTGGGATAAGCTGTTCGATTTCGATAACCGATAGGATTGTCGGTTTTTCTACTTTATTCTCGTAACTTCTTTTAAGCTTTTTTTTGGCCCGTCATCATTGGTGATGGGCATGATCCTTCTGATTGATGGCTGAAGCCATCGGGCTCCTCCATCTCGTTGTTTTTGCAGCGAGACTAGAGGGAATGTTCTCAGACAGGGACTTCCCTTGAACGTATTTCCACTTTTGATATTCCTTCAGGAAATGAATTTCAGGTATTCGATAAATGCTCGAATAATTCGACGGTGATGGTTTTCCCAATAAAATCAAAATTTGCTTTTGACTGGCTCGTAAAAAAATATTGCAATTGTTTGAAACTGACTTTTGCGAAAAATTAATTAATTTTTAAAATTAATGACAGGAGCGATTAAAAACACGTCTATACGCAACGAGTGCTAGACGTAGAATTTACTGTTTCCCTTAAGAACAATTGTATTTGCTTTTTGCGGGCATTTCACCTGATATCAATAATTTAATAATAATTCAATTTCAAATATTTTAGTCAAACTTCACGAATCCTAAATATTGCTACACACTGTAACTCCAATTGCTATTTTCATTCCCAGCCGAATTGCTGACCCATGCACATTCAGCTAGTGCATTTGTCTATGAAGTGGATCCGTAATCGAAGAGATTGGGTTACATTTCATGGACAAAGGCAGACATGCCAGCAAAAAGACGCAAATTCAGCGTTCTTTCTTTGGCACGTTTATCAGGTCAGCAAATTGTTTTGGCAATTGAACATAGATGAAACGCTCGGCCGACTCGGTGAGTTGATGAAGGCTAACGATAGCGGGCGGACCGCGGACAAAGCGAAAATACTTTAAGTTGCGAATACTACATGTTCATTTTGATTAATTGAGTAATAACCCATTTTTAAACTCATTCTTTTATTTGTCAAAACATAGAAACAAAAGATAATTCATTAGTCAATTATTGATTATTCAGTGTACGTAGAATGTGAAAAAAGTTTTCGCGAAATTTCTGTTAACTCTTTTGCTTAAAATTTTTCCACATCGACGAATCCACGGCAAAGGTCGGGACACAAACATTTGGAGGCCCCGGCGAGATACACTTAGTATTTACTTTGCCATACATATCTAAATAATTGCTTCTTCCCCGGTGAACAGATCGTGAAGTGCTGTGTGGTGTTTTGTGTAGTGTCGTGGTGTATCCGCGTTTCTGTTTCCGGTCGCCTTCTGACTTTCTAGGGGATGGCAAATGTTGATCGCCTGATCGAGAACCTAAAAGGATTAGCTCGAATCGTCCAAGGCGTCATTTCAAACTACAAGAAGGATTCACCCTCAAGGAAGCAGGAACCCGGGTATTATGCGGAGTGACTGCGGCGACTGGAGGCCGCGTGGGAGGATTTTGAACTAGACGATAGTCACATCCGAACCCTACCGGAGGTCGCTCCGTCACACGAGTATTTTACCCAGCATATATACGACATTACCAAAGGCAACTACCTCCGTTACCAGCAGCACTTCCACAATCAAATGCATGCCAAAACACACGTGGACACGCCGACCGGGGAACAGTCACCAACAGGGCCTAAAATGCAGGATAGCCAGGACAAAACTACACTGCAGAAGCCTCACCACCAAGAGATGCCAGTGCGGACAGGATGCTGCGCCGCTACAAGGTCATGGCAGGCTCGTTGAGGAGGATCATCGACCGTTCGGAGCAGAAAGAGGTCACTCGGACCTGGCGCAGGAGTCAACTCATGACCCTTGTACGAGGTTGGCAACAGCTCGATGAATATCACCGGCAGATCGTCTAGCCCCATGGCGATCCTGGAGCGTATAGTTTCAACATGCAACAGCACATTCATTTGGAAGAGATTATCCAAGATTGGGTCACACATCTGGAATCGAAAATGGATGAACTCAGCGCCACACCTGCTTCAACAACTCTACCTGTGACCCCTCTTACCATGCCTCTGCCGAAAATAAGATTTCCCTCCTTCGATGGGAACTATTTACATTGTCAACAATTCCACGACTTTTTCCTGCAAATGATGCATAGCCAACCGATGTCCAAGTGCCAGAAGCTATGGTACCTCAAGGCCGGTCTCACCGGAGAAGCGGAGCTTTTGATTCGAAATTTTAAATTGACGGATGACAACTACGAAGCGGCTTGGACAACCTTGAAGGAAAGTTACGACAACTGGCGACTATTGGTAGCGACACTCATCAACAAATTGATGAGTTAGCCATCTCGTGCTAACGAAAGGCTATCAGTGGCAGCAATAAAGGCTCTACATGACACCACACAAGAGTGTCTCAGAGGCCTGGAGAACCTGCAAGTGCCCACAAGGGACTGGGATCCGTTGCTGCTACATGTGCTAATCCGATAATTGGATCCAGCAACTCACGCCTCATACGAACAATCGTTATCCAACCCGCGCGAGCTACCACTCTTGAATAGTTTGTTGGACTTCATATAAATGAGTTTCTAGGCCCTCGAGACACTCGGCCATAAAAGCAGAGAACCGGAGACCAACCGTAGGAAAGCCACCAAGTTGACTGTGACCGCCATAACAATTTCTCGGAGCTTAATGTGTGAGCAGGATCACCAATTTACTACTGCCCGGATTTTCTCAGGATCACTGCTGAAAAGAGACTAAGTTTTGTGCGCGCTAAGAAGCTGTGCGTGAATTGCTTTCGAGAAGAACATCAGGCTTCCAGAATCACAACACCCTGCTACATCTGCCTGGAGACAACAAGCAAAAACAGATCAAGACGATGTCCTCGAGCACGACAACCCCGAAACAAGGCTCGAAACGGCAAACAAATGCCGAACCGCTTCGCTCGCTTTAACGACTCTGATGAAGCCCCGACCTCAAGGACATGTTCTTCTGAGCACAGCCATCATCAGGCTGTTCACCAGCAATGGGAAGACGACGGATTGTCGAGCTGTGCTGGATCCGGGCTCACAAATAAACCTAGTCACCAAAAGAATCATCGGTAAATTGGGTTTATCATCGACACCACACCTTGCCTTTACTGAAAGGGTAGGCGGTTGTACTGAGGAGGCATACCATAAGGTGAACCTCGGCCTAAGATCTAGATTATCAGGATGTGCCGCGCAGTTGGAAGCCATGTTATGTACAAAATTATATCACCGCAACCATCTCAGAACTTGAACATAAAGGGATGGCACATTCCCAAAAACATAAGGCTGGCCGATCCAGACTTCCACCGAACGGAGCGCATCGACATGTTGCTGAGTGCCGAACACCTTTACAAGGTCCTATCCATTGGACAAATAAAGTTGGTCTCACAGCTCCCAGTGCTCCAGAACACGCTCCCAGGGTGGATTGTAGCCGGAAGAGTGATCACACCTCAAGTGTCTTCCGTGACATGCAGCATCCTGGTAGAAGATAACCAGTTTAATCAACTCATCAAGCGATTTTGAGAGGTCGAGAAAGTACAGGATCCGCAGCACAAGCTGGCGGTAACTGAAAGGGCTTGCGAAACACATTTCTGTCAGACAATGACCGGCCGTTCCTTGGTTAAACTTCCATTCAGCCCGGATCCTGAGACGTTAGGTGATTCCCATGCGGTGGCCACTCGCAAATTCATTGCCTTGGAGCGTCGACTGGAGAGGAACCCTGATTTAAGACTTCCATACGAGGACTTCATGGAGGAGTATATTCGGCTTGGGCATATGGAGGAGGTGATGTCGCAGCAGCGGGAGGAATTACGATACTTCTTTCCACATCATTGTGTCCTGAAGCCTGACAGCAGTACAACCAAGCTGCGGGTGGTTTTCAATGCATCCAGTAAGACGATCACAACCGTTTCGTTGAATGATGACCTTTATACAGGGCCTTCCCTTCCAGGAGTGGCTCCGGGGTTTTTGTTTTTGTTTTATATTTCGTAACAAAATGTTTTCTAACTATCACAATTAAGTTGCTTCACTTAAAACAAAAAGAACTCATCGATCTTTCTTGCGTATTCGAACAATTATATTTATGTCATCCGAAAAATTGTTTTGAACCCTAGACTGCTTGCAATACCCTTCTGGTAGAAGCTCTATAATCCATATTCAACTTATTTTAATTATGAATACTGTACTCTTTGAAGGGTGAGGACGAAACAAATAATTTTGTATCTTTGAATAAATCATAGTAAACGAAATAAAAACCAGAAAAACTCTTATTTTTTTGTTTAAAAAACTTTTCCAATGACACTAATTTTATTTTAATTTTTCAGCATACACTAGCGTTTTGAAAGCAGCTGTTTTTTAAATTTTAAAAATAAGAGTTTTTCTGGTTTTTATTTAGAGACACTTAAAGAGTAGAAGTCAAAAAGTTAATCATATTAAACGCTTTTTAAGCTATGAAATGTAAGCTGTACTTCATTATCCTCCTTGAATCAATAGCCCTCACTAACCATCGTGGTTTATCGTTTATTTACCTTCAAAGCTGCACTTCAATACAAAACTAGTCGTAAAAATCCTAAAGTAGGACTTAAAATTGCTAACAATGAACATTGGGCCATCAAACTTAATTAATTGTTACCACTGTAATCACTTCTTTCATGTAATTACCAGGGCTACTGATCTGAAAACAAATGTCTAATTAACATACATCGCAAGATAAAACTCAGTTTCAATAAACTTATGTTTTAATGCGTTTTTTTCTGTAAGTTTTTTCCATCTTCGGTATGTTTAAAATCTTTAGCGGACGTTCACTTTCTTTTGGAATCTTGTATTGAAGGGCTTCCGTTCTTATAAAAAGCTTGCATCGTAATTAGCGCTAATTAATTTCTCATTACCAGCAAGCATTAAAAGATACCGTCGATGCCTAGTGTGTCTGATTATTCATTCAATATCATACGATTTAGCATAGGCTTATTCAGCCACATTACCTCGCAGACAACCTGCCATGATTTCGAAAGTCCCAATCAATAAAATTCACATTCTTACTCAAAAGGACCCTAAAGGAACAACGTACAATTCAAGTCATGTTTGATCGATAGCTACTTAGCTTCCTGCTGCTACGCTGAAAGGTGACACATCCCCCGGCATTTAACTTTAAAATTCTGCAATGGCTGGCAAAGGGAAGAAGAAACGCAACAGCAAGGATTCAACTGAAAGCGGAGGAACTGGGAAAAAGAAAACAAAGAAAAAATCGTCATCGAAAGGTAAAGGTACCAAATTTCAGGGTGATATATTCAATGAAGCTGCCATGGAAAACGCCTATTACGTATGCCATAATGTTCAGGTACATGTCCTTTTAAATGTCTCCTGTGTCTTTCCACTCAACTCTCTCATATTTCAGGATGTGTTGAAATCTCGCGGTTTCATGTGGCCTGAGGCACAAAAGAAGAAAAGGAAAGGCAAGCGATAGTGAAGGATTTTCAAATTAAATCAGAACTCAGATTTTCGTAAATCAAGTCTTTGTATTATGCATGTGTGGTGATTTGATTGAATAAAATTGATCCTACTCGTAGTTTCCGTGTCCCGGATAAAATAGAATCAGGTCGGTCTTTTTATTAACACATAAGAAACGCTCTCACCATTGCCAAGACATCGTAGTAATCGGTCTATTGCCATTCCCCATTCACACCTAGCGCCACAAGCCAACCAACCGCCAAGTGTTAATCTTAAGGTGTTTAGTTGCAGCCACAAGAAAAGAGATGAAAAATGTTTTTAGTTAGCGAGTTTGGCCAATTCGCGGGAAAACTACTTTTTCTTCTTCATCAACCTCTAAGACTATTCTTGCACGGGGCGCGGAGATACTTGTGCAGCTTATCTTGTCACCTATAAAAATTGTATGGCGCGCTGTGATGTGAGATGTTACCGCATGCTGGAGCGGCCGGTGAAAGAGTTAATGGACATTCTTGACATATCTTGTACAGGTGGAAATGATGCGAACTTTTTCTCACTGCTTCTCTGTTCTCGCTGCCTTGTTGTGCTGGTCGCTTGCAGATGGTCATCAAAAGCCAGCACGCATGAATGTTTGTAACAGTAACTGGACTTAATAACTGTTTTCTTATGACCGATTGCTTAGGCACAAACTATAAATTTTAATGAAGTGGTAAAAATTGTTCTTGTGCATATCCTAATGTGTTCTATTTCTCAGCCAATGGGCGGAATGGTTAATGGGTGAATGAGTAAGAGCAGTAATAAAGTCATAAGTATCTAAGGAAAGCTGTTGCTTCAGCTTAATGGATGTCTGTTGAAGATTGTTATATTTCAAAAATCGAACTGCCATGTTTTTCGCTAATATGCAGCAAACTATAATAGCAGATGACGCAAATTAATGTCAAGCATGAAAGTCAAAATTTGCGTTAGTTCCAAAGTCCATTATCTACGTGATGAAAAACATGTGGCCGCAGAGAAAAAAGTCAAATACAACGCCGTGATATGTACCATATTTTCCCTGTGCGAATTACACTGACTTTTGTGAAGGAGAAATATTGGTAACAGAGCAAGCATCTAGTTTTTGCACAAAAGAAATCGGTACACGAAGCAATAGAAACTTGACGCAGATTTTTTTTTTCGAGTTACTTTTATTTTCGAAAATAGACAAGTGGGCGGGAATATTGTTTTCAACTTAAAATTATACTTATACTACAGTCGATCTCAATTAACTACACTCGAGGTTGGCAAAGAAAGTAAAATTATTTGTTTGTAAAAGTAAATGCGTTGCATCATGTTTTTTCGCAACATTTATTTTGCTTCCAAAAAGTGTCTGTAATTAAAGTTTTTGCGTATTGAGTAAGTTCACATATTCATAATTACGCAAATGGAAAACAGTCAAGGTTTACAAACTAAAATATCGACAAAATCGATAGCACTATGGATAAAAAAGCATGAACCACATGAAATCTATAAACGGCACTTTAGATGAGTATGCATTTTGTTCTGCAAATTTTTAAAATAATTTGTGTAACTTACGAGGCTACCGGAGCCTGCGCTATCATTCTACGTCTAGCATTCATTGCGCGTGGACGTGCTTTAAATTGATCCTGTCGAACGTTTTCAAAAATTAAATCAATTTTTTAGAACGTCATTTCGAAGTTAATTTTTTTTTAGAAAAGGCTTATATTGTCGAAGTTATTGACTCAAGAAATTTCTACCGAATATTATTTTACTTCGCTTAGTAAAGAAAAGCGAAAAATCCAAAGACAACTTCAGGACCGCTGGAATGAATGATCCTGACGGCTTCCCATCGTTGGGGTAAACTAGGGAGACGACAAATACGAAACCGGCAATAATAAATAAAAGAAAACATAATCAAAAAACTCTGCAAATGGCGGATGCAAAATTCAAATTATAGCGGACAATGAACAAATAATCAAACTACAAAAATAAAATTATAAACTAAGGCTAGAGATACAGTCCCTCAAAGATCTATTCAAGAAATGCATGCAGCCTCTAAAGTCACAGCCGCAAATCAAGTGCAACAGGAAACAAATACAAACAAGTTGGGTAGACAGACCTATGCTCATGTCAGAAGGGTTTTGTACTCTACTTACAAAATGCAGTAACCAATAACGAATAAAATCAAGAAACATGTCATGTTCGAGGATCATACTATTATTAGCAAAGTTGAAAGAATTTTGACTTCTGAGGTATTTGTTATAGTTATACGCAGGGTGGATAAAAATCATGATTTTTTTATTTTTGACAGATTTTTTTAAAAAAATCATGATTTTTTTGATTTTTATTGATTTTTTTGATTTTTATTGTAAAAGAGAAGGCCCGATACCAAAATTTTTTGATTTTTATTGATTTTAATGATTTTTATTATAAAAGAAAAAGCCCGAACCCCCCAGGGTCGATTAAACATATGTGGAGTTAAAGCTGATCAATAATAAATGACATATACTCAAAAGTGGTTGGCGCCAAAAAAAAAGGTTTTATACCAATCATATCTACAAAAGTAGAGCATATATGTAAAGTAGGCTTAAAAAAATCGGCCAATGACAAGCAGTACGAGTATAAACCTTTTTTTCTGAGCCAATCACGATAGTGTATAACGGTGATGGATTTTACTTATAAAAATCCACTCCTTTGCATACATAGTCGCTTTCATATATGTATATAATTTTGGGCTTTCTTCTCTGTCTCAATTTTCATCGTAAATGGTAGAATTATACTTCAACTGCAAACTTGCTAAGAAAACCACAACCTTTTACATTAGCAACACTTAGGCCGTCGTCCCATCTGCAATGTGTTCGCAGCGGAGCGCAAAAGTTCTCACGCGAAATGTTGAATACCACCAATACGGGTTAAATTCAAAATATTTCAGATGTCGGCCTAGCACGTAAAGAAAAACTGGGATTTCCCCGAAATCGCTCACCAACTCTCTACGAAAAATTACTATATTTCCGGGGTTCCCCTAAATTGTTATACATATTATTCGTCTAGTGAATAGTGAGTAGCGCGTCGTGAAATTGTGCTATAATAGTGATACTGATTTGGTTTGCGAAAATGACTGGACGAAAAAAAGATCCTATTTGGCAGAATTATACGGAAGTTCGTGATGTAAATAAAAAGGGATCTAGGGCAGTGTGCAATGAATGCCATAAAGAGATACAGGGAATATCGCAGCGATTAAAAGACCATTGGAAATCGTGTAGCACTCGAAGTAAGTATTTTTTGATATAATTAAGTAAAATAAAACACTTGTTTTGAAAATAAAAAAACCCTTCCTTTAAATTTTACGTTTAAGTTTACTCGATCTTAATCGGTTTTCGACCATTAAAGTTCGGTCGAACCGTTGAGGAAGATCGAACGATAAAGGCCGAAAATCGATTACGATCAATATATACTTAGCAAAATTAAAAGGAAAGTTTCTCTTTTTCTCTTTACAATTAGAATAATTTTGCGAAAATGGAATCAATAACAAGCATTACTGTTTCATTAAAAAATATTACAATTATCTTTTTTGTATCGTTTAAGGTCTTAGATCCTCGAATTCCTCATCAACTGGCAATCCGGAAATTCAGGAACCTTCAATTGGAGCATGTGCTGTAAGATTCAGACCCAGTAAAAGCAGAGTAGAAGACATTTCAACACCTTCATCACCTTCGAAGAACAAGTGCAAACCTCAAAAATTGTCAACATTTCTTGTAAGGACTTCAGAAGAGCTGAAGCAACAGTTAGACAAGCAAATTGCGAAAGCTGTATATGCTACAAAACAGCAGTTTTCGGTGTATTGAACATCCTCAGGTTTTAAAAATAATAGAAATGCTGCGACCGGGTTATCAACCACCATCGCGATTTGATTTGGGAAACAGATTCCTCAATGAAATTTATAATGAAGAGAAGCAGAAATGTTTTTCTACTGTGAAAGATCAGACAATGAATTTGTCAATAGATGGGTGGTCTAATGTTCATATGGAGCCCATCATTTGCAGCTTGTATTTATTGGAAAGCATCGACACATCCGGGAAACCTCACACAGCTGATTATCTAACTGAAATATCAAAGGGTGTTATAAAAAAATGCAAGACTGAATACAAATGTAGAGTTGCAAGTTTCGTGACGGATAACGCATCAGCCATGACGAAAATGCGATTAGACTTAAGAGCTGATAATGAGAATGAAGAAGGTATATTGACGTATGGCTGCGCTGCTCATATTCTAAATTTACTCTCTAAGGATTTGGATATTAAAGAGGTGCGTGAACATGTCGTACAAATTGTGAAATATTTTCGAAATAATCACTTCGCTGCCGCAAAATATAAAGCAGAATGTGGCAGATCCCTTATTGTCCCGCAGGAAGTCAGGAGGAACACCCTATCAGATTGCTTCGAAATATATTTGTCAGAATGGCAAAAAATTCTGAAGATATGTGAAGATAACAGAAATTGCATAGATAGTGTCATATACCAGAAAGTCACAAACATGGTACTAAAGAGGTCAGCCGAAGATTTGTTAAAAATCTACAAGCCAATAGCGATAGCGATAGATACATTACAAAAATCAAATGCATCATTATCCGACGTTGTTGAAGTCTTCAAAAAGCTGGAGACAACCTTTGAAGAACAGGATGCTAATATAAATCAGTTATCTGCACTTAAAAGAAGATATAAAATGGCCCTAATGCCTGCTCATTTTTTGACTTATTTGCTGGACCCTTCAAAAACAAAATTCCAGTTAACAGCTGAAGAAGAGCCAAAAGCTTTAGAATATGCTCAGAGTGAGTATACCGGAACAGGACTACTGCCTTTAATAATAAAGTTCAAAGCTAGAACTGATCCATTTAAACAAGTTATGTTTGCAGAGGAAATAATAAAAAGTGTAAAACCATTACAATGGTGGAAATCGCAGTTGAGCACCATAGATAAACATGGTCAACTAACTCCTATCTTGTACCAGTTGTTCACAGCTGCGGCCTCCTCCGCATCTATAGAAAGGATTTTTTCCACATTTGGCTTAGTCCAATCGAAACTTCGGAATAGGCTCGGAAATGAAAAGGCAGCAAAATTGGTGTTCCTTTTTAAATATTACAATAAATAGTTATTTGGATGATTTCTTATTCATTTATAGTTAACCATAATTACTTACTTTACATCAATAAATAAAAACTGTGTTTGAAAAAGTATTTTTCTTTTATGTAACTGATTTGTTAATTATGATTCTAAAGAATCAATGAACTTTTATGAAAAAAATCAAATTTGATTTAAATCATGATTTTTATAAAAAAAAATCACTTGATTTAAATCATTGATTTAAATCATGATTTAAATCAAATGATTTAAATCAATCAACCCTGGTTATACGTATAAATATCTCCCATGATAATTTTTTCAGATTTTTTAGATCACGGGTGTCCATTTGCGAGGGAGGAAACACATTTTTCATGTTCAACCCCCCCCCCCCCCTTGTGCCCCCACTGAAGCAAAAACTGTCAGTTTAAGAACTGTTTTGAAAAGCTCTCATAGAGAACTTTCAGTTGATACTCATATCGGCTACCTTTCATGAAATTTTTTTTCAGGGGCCACTCCTCTGTACTGTAATCATCGATTCATGGCCTGTTTTTTCGAATCTTAGAATGGTTACAAAGCCTTTTTGCTAGGAGCTCTCTCCTCTTCGACTTGTTTCAATTGTATGTACTCATCTTCATGATACCTATCATTCCTGAAATTTTCATGCAAATCCTAGCAAAGCTGTAGTGTCTAAGTCGGTAAAAAGCGCATATGGCTCCATAGCCATATGTTTCCATAGTAATACAGGGCATATTGTTCCATAGTAATACAGGAAAATTCAAATCACTATAACTTCGTTAAATACTATTCGATCTTTATGAAACTTTCAGGAAAGATTGATCTTATAAATAGTCATCCGTTTGCTAAATCTTATTGAATTTAAGGGTACCGTTTAGATTTTATTCAAGAAAACATAAAATCGAGAAATCATACTATTACTAACAAAGTTGAGTGAATTTCGACTTCTCATGTATTTGTTGTTGTTGTACTCATTAAGGCCTCCATTCATGATTTTTTTCAGATTTTTCGGATGGAAGGTGTCCAATCGCGAGGGGGGGTACGCGAAAAGTTCGTACATTTCCCCTTCCCCTGCCCCCCTCGGTACTGATAAGGCAATTTTAAGACTTGTTCTGAAAAGATCTCATTGAGACCTTCCCAATGACACCCTACTCGACTACCAATAGTGAAAATTTTTTTTTGAGGGGTCACCTCCCTATATGGGGAGACCCCCTTAAACCCCTTTGAAAAAATTTTCCACCCTTGAAATTTCAAGAAGTCACCACTTCTGACCTTTCCACAAAGTTTCGTGGCTGTAGCCTCTATAGTTTCGGAGAAAAAGTGCTGTGACATACAGACGGACGGACGGACGGACGGACGGACGGACGGACGGACAGACGGACACAGGTCGTGATAGCAATAGGGTTTTGTATTTTAGTACAAAGCCCTAAAAATGCACAACAAACGATTCCCGAAGAAATCTTTAGCGCTGGCGGACCTAAAGAGAGTCAGAACTATTTTGCAGCGTTAGACGGATTAACAAAAGAAATGGAATTAAAATAAATTGAAATAGAAGGAAAGTGCTCCTGTCAGAAGGGTTTTGTAAAACAATTAGTAAATCAAACAATATATTGTGCATATCAAAACTTGCATCACATACAGATTCCATAAATTGAGTTCGAAAAATTATTATGTTTTTGTATTCGCCGCCATTTTGTTTCAAGTGTTTTGACCCTATCGCTTACCTAGTCATGATAATACATCAATATTACGAACCATTCCTAAAATTTTTATCAAAATTCCTAAATATTCGTAGTGTCCAGATCAGTTGCAAACGTGTATCTCCCTAGTATCATGTGTTTATGTTATTGTACTGTTAAATATTCAACCGGCTGTAAATTAGCTGTTTACTGTTCAATTATTGTAAAATTTTCAGAATGCATATAATCGCTTTCAGAAAACTTAAATTGTAGCTTTTGGGAAATTTAAGGGTCTCATTTTGACGACAAATTTATAAAATGTATTATTATTAACAAATTTGATTGAATTTCGACTTCTGAGGTGATTGTTGCCGTTGTCCTCCTAAAGTCTCACCTCTGTGATTTTTTTCAGATTTTTCGGGTCATAGGTGTCCAATCGCGAGGGAGGACACAAAATTTTCGTACATTTCCCCTTGCCCTGCACCCCTCAAAGCAAAACTTGTCATTTCAAGACCTATTTTGAAAATTTCTCATCAAAGCCTTTCATTTGATACCCATATTGCCTACATACGATGAAATTTTTTTTCAGGGGCCACTACCTGATATGGGGAGACTCCCCTTAAACACCTTATAAATTTCTTTTTGTGGTGAAAGTTTGAAGAGGGTGTCACTTTGCACCTACCTACAAAATCTTATGCTCCTAGCTTATGTAGTTTGCGAGAAAAAGTGGTGTGACATACGGACGGACGGACGGACAGGCAGGATGCGATTTTAGTAGAATTTTGCAAAATGATTTTATAAAACTCTAATAAGGTCAAGAAATTAACTTGCAGTTCTGCTAGTTCCTCTGAAAAAGGCAGAAAAATTCCACCAATCAATGTATTCGAACAAAGCGGAAAAGATATTGTACGGCTATTTGTAGCCGCAAATAAATTAACTAATTTCGTAATAAAAAGACTTAATGCAGAAGCATTAGCTATTAAAATGAAATCACTGGTTGATTTTAAGACAGCCAAAGATGCGCTAAATTCTGGGGAGGTCCCACATTTCATATATACCCCAAAAAGTGAAAAAACCCCGATCTTTTTATTGACTAAACTGCGAAGAGGATACGGTCGATCTTCTTCACGTGCTCAAGGAAGCTGCATTATAATTACATTTATTTCTGTCAAAACCTTTGCAATGAGAAGGTTTCTCTGATACAAATCTCAAACAAAAGCAGTCCAAGTGCACTTCAACAAATAAGGTACTTGACTTGACATCGTATATCTTCCAACTTCGGCAAGTCCGGGGTATCATTGCACTCGCTGCTAGAGGACCAGTAGATAATGCTATAAATAATGTAAGTAGCAATAATGAGCTGCTTTTAAAAATTTACCAGCAACTTAATTCTTTATCGGAGAGAATGGATGGACAAGATTCGAAAATTAACTTTGTTTTTCAGCATTTAGATCTTTCAAATGTCTCAAAATAACTTGTCATCCAGTCACATCTCCATGGATACGCTTCATCTCATCTCGATCAACGTCAACTCTATTGCTGCTCTACATGAACGTGACTATCTCCTTGAATTCATTGTTAAGCAAAAGCCTGACGCTGCCAGGTTAAAAATATTGAAAAGCCTTCTTCTCACACGCGTCAACAATATTTATCGGCGATTTTTGGATTACAACCATCCGTCGTTGGCTTTGTTGAAATTACACCTGAAGAATGTCTCATTTTGAATTAGTTCATCTACCAAACCCTGAAAGAGGGGATCAAATAATTGCAGAAGTCGTTGAAGTAAAGTTTCCGACTTCAAATCAAACCTGAACGCTGAATCAATTCCTTATATCAATGAAACATTAATATCTGACCTCATACTGAGGTCGAATCTTATTGATTGTTTTTTCAGCTTTGAAAACATATGTTTCATATTTGGTAGGATAAACAACCAGAAACCAAGTGGTATTGACGGTATTTTTTTTCTTTTGTGACACTATGACCCCTTTTGAGCCTTCTCTTAGAGGAACTTAGAGTATCTCATTATCATGATCGAATGTATCGGCACTAAAAAAGGTTACACTTTGGCCATGTGTTCGTCCACCCAGCTGCGATACGTTCTGATTTTTAACCAGTACGTATCATAACTGACCGAGCTTATAGTCCGTCCACAGAATCATTCGAACTAAATCTTGTTGGCGCCCACGTGACTCGAAGCACTGCACTATGCGGACTAGCCTGAGGTTGCTACTAGAAATTATTGCACATTGTTCAACAACATGTTGAGCAATTCATATTTCCCAAATCAGTGTAAAAAGGCGAAGGAATTTCCGATCTTGAGGGAAGGAAAAGAATCTTCGTTCCCTAAAAGCTATCGCCCAATCTGCTTGCTGCCTAACATCAACAAGGTGTTTGAAGTGATACTGAACAAAGCATTATACGCCCACATTGAGAAATATGAGTTAATGCCGGATTGCCAATTTAGTTTTTACATCTGGCATACGAGAATATATGCGATAACGAAAGTAACCTCAGACATCTGTTGAAAACACTAAACAATAGAGAGTGTGTTGGAGCCTTTGCTACGGCGTGGTTAGATGGACTTATTTTTTAAATTCCTTCAGGACAGGTTCCCCGGACAGCTTTTCACCATGATGTGCAATACGTTACTCGGGAAATCGTTTGTTATAACTGACGGAAATCTGACGACAATGCGCGACTTTAAGGTCTTGAATGGTCTACAGCAGGGAAAAGTTACTGCGCCTCTGCTCTCCCCAATATTCATTTGCAAGCTATTGAACGGCTTTGATTTTAACGCCTCACCAATTTTGTTATGGACAACGCTACAGGGATCCAGTTAATACCTAAAACGTAATTGGAAGGATTTCCACATTATCGCTCGTGGGGGTAGTTCAGAATGGATTCTACATAAATTCTGTGTTTGATACCTCGGTGCTCATCGCCACCAGTATGTGTATTATACTAAACATGTCAAAATCGTGTATCTGGAATGAAAGAGTCGTCCAAGGGACATCAATACTGTTTGTGCTATACTAAAAAAAGCAGTCATATCTCTTTCATTTCAGATACTTTTTTTTGTGTTTAGGAGGTGAATGCTATTTCCGCATAGAGTGTGGGACTCATATGCTCGCAAGAAGGCGACTGGACTGCCCACGAAACACCTCCCCTGTCAACCTGAGAACCCAGCCTGGAACCGTTTGACACATTACTTCGGGCCAGATTTCGTTTTGCTGTTCAAGCAGGGGGATCCCTTTCCTAGCGGGAGGAGAGAGGAGAAGAGGAAGTGCCAGAAAAGCGATCCCTCAGCCCCAACGCCTCGGCTGCTGTGAGTCCCTTTTTTATTTCAGGACTGCCCGAGCATAATGTGCCACCTGGTTCCATTTGTCAACAGATTCGAGCATCACGGCGACTATATTATCCGGGGTGAGCTCTCCCGTCTCCCAGTAGAGGTCCCTTCTCAGGCTGTCCCATTTTCCAGATACGTTGATCAAAAGGTCAAAGTTACCTGTTACAAAAACCTGGTAAGACCAGCATTGATAAGTGACTGGCAGAGCTGGTAGAACCAGGGTGCTAGTCCTATGGAAATTTTAAGAGTTTTCGAAAGGAAATGTCTGTATGCATGTACTGGTCTATACAGAAAGCCTGAGACAGATCGAAAACACTATATATCGAAAAGAAAAATTTACCAAACTGGTAAAGTGACGAGAGTAATTATCTTCTTCGGAAACATATCACAAGATCTGTAGCTGTGAGGAAAAACCCCTGGATTTCACAGCCGTTCCACCCTACAGACGGGTATATTGAGACTTGCCTCGCTACTGGCTTCGTTCCGCCAGAAGCATTCGTGTTTTTGGACATGAATCAATATGTTTTTGATTCTAACGGAGTGCCAATCATATATCACATATATAGACGGACCACCGAAAAGAAGATAAAATTTCCTCCGAATTTGAGCCCACGAGACCAACAATTCTAATGGTAAAATTTATTTGCTAGATTTGTTGAGGCTGGTCGACCTGCGACGGAGCAATCTAGGTATTCGTAGCTGACTGACAATGTCTAAATTATTCGTGTTTATTTTCTGTTTTTGTGTTTCTGGTTACTTAGTTTTGAGTTTGAGTTTCCTTATTGCGACATTTGGTGTGGCTGTTGTTGTTGTTTTTTATGTTAAATTTAGTGATATTAGAGATTACTTACGTACTTGATAGATGCTGGGAAATGCTAAGGGTTCAACATAGACGTACGAGTACACCTAATTTTCGTTGACTTTAAGCAAGCATGCGACAGAATTGATTGTAGCGTGTTGTACCCAATATTGTTTTGCTTTGGAATTGTAGACAAAATAATCCGTCTTGCCAATATGACAATGACGTTGACATCCTCCAAAGACCGCATGAATAACCAACTCACCGATGCCTTTGACAAAACTAAAGCAAGGAGATGGGCTGACCCCATTGCTATTCATTTTGGCTCTAGGGTACGTCATAAGAAAGTTACCTATCGATACACGAGGTACATTACTATACAAGTCGAGCCAAGTAGTAGCCTATGTGGGTGACGTCAACATTTTGTCACGGTCATTATCAACTGCCAAAGAATTATTCCTGAAACTCGATAGCGAAACAAAACTAGAAGGGCTACAAATCAATAAGTATAAAACAAAGTTCTGACGCTGTCAAAAAAATACACAATACATAACACTTGGTAAATACAGTATCGTAAATGTTAGCGAATTCGTGCATCAAGGTGCCAAAATAACGAAGACGGATAATGAAAGAGACGAAATTGGCCAAGGAATACGGCTCGCAAATAAAATATATTATTTAGTTTTGACGACCTGCAAGACTAGCTGCATACACAGGAAAGTAAAGCTCCAAGTATACAAATCTGTGATAAGACCTATGTTATGCTATGGGTGTGAAACATGGATCCTAACCCAAGCATCCGCAAATATATTGAACGCCTTTGAGCGATGGGTCCTGAGGCGAATAATAGGAGTGAAGCTAGACGTGGAACAATGGCAAATCCGATACAACCATGAGCTATATAAATCGTTTGACGAGCCGGAAGTCTCAACGAATGTAAGACTGCGAAAGCTGGCTGGGCTGGCTACATGAATCGTATGGATAAACAACGGATACCGAAAATCGCTGCTCGGAATTGGAGGGCGCGGTCAATGGACAGAGACAGTTGGAGGCGCTATTCGCAGGAAGCAAAGGTCCAAGAAAGGCTATAGTGCTAGGAGGAAGAAGAAGCCTTGTTATTTCTAAGAACAGCTTCGTATAGCAGTCGCGATAGGGGAAAGAAGAAGAGGCCATCAAACGGGAGTTCCTTAGCGTGGGCAGGATCATAGCGAGGCTGACACCAGAAAACCATAGGGGAAAAAGCATGTCCATCATTAACTTCATCGAAAAGGACACCGAACAGTTTCTGAATAAAGGCAAAATAAGAAAAGGGTGGATTGTCTGTAGGATGCCGCCAAGAGCAGCGCCCCTTCAATGTTTCAAATACCTTGGCTATGGTCACACCGCACAAGTATGCAAAGGACTCTATAGGAGTTCCCTATGTTACAAATGCGGTGAAATGGGACATAAAAGAAAAGAGTGTACGAAGGAGGCACACTGTATTCTTTGCAAGGATGTTGATCCAAGACCTAATCTTGGATACGTCTTGGGATCAGGAAAACGCCGGGTTTCCAGGAAGCGCTAGCCAAGGCGAAATCAGAACGTCGATGGTCCGCATCCTGCAGCCAAATTTACGCCGCAGTTCAACCGCCCAAAACCTGCTTGAGCTGTTTGCGAGGGACATGAAAGCCGACTTCTTGCTGCTGAGTGAGCAACACCATGATAAAAGCTCGGCATCATGGTATCCTGATGAAACTGGTACTGCCACCATCTAGGTTCGAAATAGTGATTTCCAGGCGGAGAGTTGTGGACGGGGAGCTAGTTTTGTGTAGGGTCGGTGCTCAGGGACCACCTTCTTTAGTGGGTACCTAGCACCGAACGAACCGGTATCATCTTTTCAAGCCAAGATGGATACTTTGGAGGGCACTGTCTCAAACGGAGATGGAAACGTGCTCGTTGGAGGAGATTTCAACGCTAAAGCAATCGAATGGAGCATGCCTCAAACGGATCCGTGGGAAGAACAAATCCTACAAATGGCCACCAGGATGGCGCTCGTCGTACGAAACACCGGAAGTATGCCGAGTTTACGCCGTATTGGCTGTGAAAGAACCATACCGGATATGACATTCGCCTCGGAGTCCTTAGTACGGAGGATACACAATTGGAAAGTATTAGAGGACTACATTCTGCTTGAAATCAGAGATAATGTTTCCCGACGTCCGTTCTGTCAGCCTTCTACAATTGGATGGAATATCGGAAGGATGGACGTCGAGAGGTTTGTCGAGGTGCTCACAGCAGGTGCCCCGCTGCAGGGAGAATTACAGGGGACAGAAGAACTGAACTCAACTATGAGCATAATCACGACTGCTTGCAACGTTTCTATGCTCCGTCGAAAACCTCGGCACGGCAAGCACACAGTGTACTGGTGGTCGATGAAATTGATGAAAAGCGAACGGAGTGTTAAAAGCTTCGGCGTGATGCTCAACGGACATGGAACCGTGACAAGGCCAACAACCGGGTAGCAGCATATATTTCGGGCAGGAAATGCCTTCATAAATCACTGCTGGCAAGATCTAGTGAAAAATGTGAACAAGGATCCGTGGGGCATTGGCTACAAGCTAGTTATGCGGAAGCTTAGTGCCCTACGGAAATGTTATATACATGATGCGGATCAGATGGACGAGTTAGTGCGGGTACAATTCCCTGCATATCCCGACCGCATTGGCGCTGTCCATGGTGGACCAGCAGTCGAGTGTTCACTCTTCATACAGCCGGAACTGAAAGAAGCAGTTTTTCCACTGAAAGCGAGGAAGGCGCCAGGGCCAGAAAGTGTTCCAGCTGAGGTGTTGCAGCTTCTCTATCACCATTGTGCTGACTTGCTGTTCAGTATATTCAACGCTTGCCTACGGGACGGAGTTTTCCCGGTACGATGGAAGGTGGCGAGGCTCGTGCAGATCAGCAAGGGGAAGAGAAATCCAGAATCGCTGTCTGCATACTGGCCGCTATGTATGCTAGACAGTGCTGGGAAAGTGCTAGAGAAACTCATCAAGGGAAGACTCACTGGCACGATTCGTGATGCTGGGGACCCATCTCCTCGCCAGTAAGGCTTTAGAGCAGAACGTTCTACCATTTATGCTATTGCAGAGGCGGTGAGTGCGATCTAAAAGGCAGAGACATATAGACGGGGGTGACACTCGACGTTAGAATCGCCTTCAACTCCGCTAGATGGGTGGATATTTTGGATATCCTAGAAAACCCCTTTCAAGTTCCAGAATATCTAATGCGGCTTTTGAGGGACTACCTCAAGGACCGAAGCCTGCTTTATGACACGACGCAGGGCCAGCGAAGGATTGAAGTTACATCGGGTGTTTTCCAGGAATCTATACTTGATCCAAACCTGTGGTACGACAGGCTACTGAGACCGGAGATGCCAGATGAGTCGTGCTTGATCGGCTTCGCGAATGATGTTGTGGCTCTGGTTGTTGGACGCACCGTTGAACAAGTGCAACTTAGGTTAGGTATGCTAGTGGGCCGAGTGAGAGACTGTATGACTGCTCGCGGGTTCGGTTTAGCACTGCAGGAAACCGTAGTGGTCGCCTTGACAAAAAAGAGAATCCTTAGAGTAAGGATGATCAGTATTGGAGACATACTAATCGAATCGAAGCCAGCGGTGGAGTACCTGGGGCCACTGGTCGACTCGAAGATGAGTTTCTCTGAGCAAATCAGGGCAACGGCTGAGAAGGCAGCTTCGGAAGTATTGACTCGGAGTCGCCTTATGACACACGTAGGGGAAACGAGCCCATCAAAAAGATGCCTCTTGATGAGTGCTGTAGGGTCAGTACTACTGTACGCAGCAGAAATATAGAGCAACGCTCTCAGTAAGGAGGTATACTGTAAACGCTTGGCATAAGTACAGAGAAGAGGAGCACTGTGGATTGCATCTTCGTATCCGACAGTTTTTGATTCGGCGCTGAGAATCATTGCAGGCGTTATACCTGTTGTCCTCGTTACTAGAGAGCGCTGCGTTATTTACCTGCATCGAAACGAGGATGCGAGAAGGAGATGGGTGTCTACGAGGAGAGACAGCGCTGACTCAACGATTGGCAGTAGTCTTAGGTGAATTCCACGAGCGGAAGGTGGACTGCGCGCCTCATTCCAGATGTGCGACCTTAGCTAAATCAAAGGCATGGTGAGACTGACTTCTATCTGACCCAGCTTTTGAGCGGGCATGGGTGTTTTCAGTCTTACCTGCACACGATTGGTAAGTCATAGTTCCCCATCTGTCGGTTTTGCCCAGGAAAGGAAGATAATGCCTGCCACACAAACTGACACAGGGTGCGAAAGGACCAGTACAGGAAGACGGGAGAGCTCACTCTGGATAAAATAGCCGCGGTGATGTTCGGATGGGTTGACAAATGGAGCCATGTGGCATATAAAAGGGACTCACAGCAGCCGGGGACGTTGGGGCTGGGGATCGCTTATCTAGCACTTCTTCATATCTTCTTTCCCCCTGTAGAATAGGGATCCCCCAGCTTGAAGGCACCTCACGGCAAAACGAGACCTGGCCCGAAGTAATGTGTCAAACGGTTCCAGGCTGGGTTCTCGGGTTGACAGGGGAGGTCTTTCGTGGATAGTTCAGTCGCTTGCGAGCATGGGAGTCCCACACTCTGTGCGTAAATGACATTAACCTGCCAAGCGCAAAAAAGGATACCCATATTAATTCACCGGTGAAATGAAAAAAAAATTGTTTAAGGGTTAAAAAAATTTGAAATTATTTTTGACTCAGAACATTCATAAACCAGAACCTTCAGTCCTGTTCACAAAATTTGATGACTATAGCTTCTTCAGTTCCTGAGAATACTTGCAATGACGGTCTGACGGACGGACAAGTACCGACTTGAAGAGGGTATTGGAAAAAAAATTTTTGCAGAACCCTAGTGTTACAAAAAAAATTGTTTTATCGCTACGTTTTACATATGCATTCTGAGGAAGTACAGACAATAAGATATATTCACTAAAAAACGTGCCGTTTATTCCATCGTAAGTGTTCAATGAACTCTACACGCGCATTTTTATAATTCGCAAAAATTGCAATTCTTATATGCATTTAAAGATGGTCAAATATTGGCTGTTTCACCCTATTGAATAACAGCGAAGAAAACCCTCCACGAGTAAATAATTTGGTAAAACCTCTGTTAATTATGCACAAATTACCATAAAGATTGGACTATTTTTCATGACCAGTTATAAATCGTTCTCATCATCCATTGCCAATCTCTATTTGAGGTCGGTTTACCGACATACATATCAACACTTATCTTTAATCAAATCAGTCATTCTAACGGTTAAGCTTTCAAATCCAAAATTTATTTATCAGCTTCGTGTTGCCGCCAAAGATTCTAGAACGAATCATTATTTGTTCTGTCCGTGCAACTCAACAAAACCAGATGCTATTCACATATGTTATGTGAGCATGTTTAAAGTTTTTTAGTTGATAGGCAACATTCTACAGTACCTTGATTTCTCCAAGCAGGCAGCAGTCAACAGACAATCATATTTTTTAAAATGTTTTTAAATTCATGAGAACATTTGCGCAACGAATTCATCCATTGGGAATGGTGCTCTGGTCGTTATTTACAAACATAGTAGTGGAACAAACCTTCAAATCGGATCGCAACAAAATACAGTTCCCATTTCCCAAGCAAGTAGTTACCAGTGAACCGCATGAGAATGGTGAATGTGATTGTGCTTAGGTTTCTACTCGTTCCTTCATATGTGATTGTGCATGAATATGGCTCTAACGATCCAAACACAATGAGGCTGACAAAATACCACCTGAACCATTGCTTGGTGCCTACGAAGACTTGGTAGGTTCGCTGCGGCATTCCTCAGCCTAAATCACGAATCGGTAAAATAAAAGGTCCACGGTCTAAATTGCCTTAACCGCACAACCTAACAGATACGCGTTCGCGAGAGGAGCTTAGTACCACAGATTTCTTAAGCCCGCGGTATACGCGCGTTTAGTTGAGTTGTGTTTGTTGTATTGTTCCCGTGCTAGGCCATTACTTTCGGACGGCAGACAAAACGTTCAAATGCGCTTAGCGCGCACCGTTCCTCAGCAACAAATCAGAAATGGCAACAACATCTACTACTACAACCTCTGCAACAACACCAGGAACGTACGTTCGAATGCCTAAAGACAAAACAACACAATAAGACGCTTAGGCTCACCTCTGGTACTCAACCTCAACCAGTTTTCAATTTTTATTTCTTGTCTCTTTGCCACGAACTCGGCATTTCGTTGTTTTATTTTAATTTTGAAAATGTTCATTCAATTTCTTACCTCTACGTAATAACGTACGTACACCTTGGCGCGAGCACACAATCCATCCATCGTTTTGTATGGCACCAGTCACAAATGAAATTCAATGGTGCTGAACCCACTCCTGCTGGAGACCCTCTAGTACTTTCCATTTTGACGATGTTGCACTGGTGCAAGGTACTCTAGGTTTCTGCTGTGCTGACAGATAATAAGACTTAATTGCGAAGTGGATTATGAACCGAATGTTGCATAAAACCAGTGCTAATAATGCACGTGTGGTTGATTAATTGGATATATTCGTAGTCTGGGACAGTTATTTTAGTATATGTATCCATGCACTCAAAAAGTATTTTATGTACGAATTTCTCCGTCGATTTTACGCTCTGTATGGAAATGCAACAAAATTAGAATGGCCATGCAACCAGCCTGAAGGAACCGTGAATTACCTAAAATAAAGCCCCTAATGGATTTGAAATTCAAAGAAACCCACACAAAGTCGATTTCAAACCTCAATCAAACTTTTACCTAGCATGTGAGAAAAGTTTCACCTGAATATAATTTGCACTTGTGTCTTGTTGTGGTGTGCATAATGTGGATCAGGGGTTCACGCACACCTTTTATAAATTACTTCGAAAGCAATTTTTAAGCTCAATGAAACAATTTGCAAAACAACGAATAACACAAGTTTTTTTCTATATTTGCCAGCTATACGTACTTTTTTGGTTAACCATAAATATTATGATCCCTTTCTTTTTAGAGAACTATTTAATTCCTAATTTTACATGAAAGATTTTTATTGAGTCTTGCATGACACAGTCGACGAGGACGGACGTTCACACGATACGTATGCAATTGGAGCGAAGTCGAGGTATCGAGGAGAAACAAAGTGTCAGACGGTGCGCTTGTCTGCAGTCGGACAGCCAGATGGCCTGGTCGAGCTAGGTGGGGCGAGTTGGTGTATTTTTGAAGGCCAGAAATCTTCCTCTTCTTCCTAACACTATAGCGGCTTTCAGGATTTCACTTTCCTACAACAAGCACCTCCAGTTGTCGTGGGCCATTAACTGCGTCCTCCAATTTCGAAATCTAAGCAGCGATGAAGTGTCCGTCAACCGAGTCAGACCAGCGTTTCCTCAGTTTCCCCCCTGGTCTCAGCCCTTCAGCTCTCTCAACGAATACCTTTTTGGGTATCGGTTGTTCGCCCATACGATTTACATGGCGGGCCTATTGCAGCTTCCCCAGGCTTCTAATCGATGAGACCTCCGGCTCATCAAAAATTGCATACAGCTCATGGTTGTATCGAATTCGCCATTGGTCCCCGTCTAGTTTTGCTCCAATTATCCGCCTCAGGACCCGTCGCTCAAAGGCATTCAATGTATTTACGGATGCTTGGGGTAGGGTCCATATTTCACACTCATAGCATAACATAGAACTTATCACAGATGTTACTACTTAGAGCTTTGTTTGCCTGTGTATGTAGTTGGTCTTCAAAATCGTCAAAACTGAATAAAATATTTTATTTGCGAGCTGTATTCTGCGGCCTATGTCGTCTCTTTCACCAGCATTTCTAGTTATTTTGGCACCTATACTATATATACAAATTCACCCACATTTCGATATTGTTTTCGCAAAATGTGATGTTTAGTGTATTTGAGGTATTCTTCCTCGAGTGCGTCAAGAGCTCTGTTTCATTCTTATTGATTTGTAGCCCTACTAGTTTTGCTTCGCTGTCGAGTTCCAGGAAAAGTTCTTTGGCAGTTGTTAATGACCGTGACAAAATGTTGATGTCATCCACATAGGCTACTTGACTTAACTTGTATAGCAACGTACCTCTTGTATCGGCAAATTGAATAGCGATGGGGCCAGCCCATCTCCACGCTTTAGTCCGATATTGTTGTCAAAGGCATCAATAACCAACTATTGATGCGGACTTGGTAGATTGTTGACGTCATTGTCATTTTAGTAAGACGGACTTATTTGGCTGGGATGCCAAAGCAAAGCATTATTTGGTACAGTACACGACTGTCGTAACATATGCTTGCTTAAAGTCAATGAATATTTGGTATACTTCTATGTTGAACTCCCAGCATTGCTCAAGCAACTGCTTGATAGTGAGTTGTCAGTGCTTAATAGTGAAACCACCTTGATACTCCCCAAGAATACTATTGGCTTATGATCTGATTGTTCTAAGATTTTTGAAAATATTTTGTACACCGTACAATGTAGTGATATGCCTTTATAGTTTTCGCACTGTAACTTGTCACTTTTCTTGTAGATAGGGAATATATTGTAATTCATTGGCTCCACTCTTTTGGCATATATTCTTGTTGCCAAATGTGCTGGATGACCTTCTGAACAACGCTGCCACCATATTTTATAAGCTTTACTGGAATGTCATCGATGTCCGGCGCTTTATTAATCTTTTGGGCTTTGATGGTGGAACAAACTTAATCCAGAGTTGGTGGAGCCAATGGAATTTGTCCGGGAACATCTACAGGCTCCAATGTTCTGTAGCTGTGCGGAGGATTAAGGAGGTCCTTGAAATATGGTACCCATCTTTCCTTAATCTTGTTTTCATCAGCGATGATGTTGCCAATGTCATCACGGCAGAGCATGGTCTTGGGCTGATAACCTCACTACAAGCTTTTCACTACTTTGTATGCTAAATTTGTGTTGTTGCTCGCTAGACTTACATCGATACTTCTCAATTGGTCGTCACAGTATTTTCTTTTCTTAATTCTAATGATCTGATTCGCTACTGTTCTGAGATTTTCACAATGTTCTCGTTTCGTCCTGGTTTTCCATCCTATATGTTACGTGTAGTCTGATTCTTCTTATCTAACGCACCCTAGCATTCATCATCGAACTAGGCCAGACATGCTTTGTCGAGTTTAAAGGTACCTAGATTTGCTTGGTCTTGAGTGCAGGTACCCAGACGTGCTTTGCCGTATGTGATGGTGCCAAGAAGAGTTTGGCTAGTGGCTAACATGCTGCGAAAAAATATCTTTGGTTTTTTTATATTTATTTTGAATTTGGCATTTATTTGTTTTTATAAAGGATTTCGTTTCGGACTTGTTTGCTCGTTGTCATATACAACTACAAGTTCCAAAAGAATGTAGCGATATAGAGATGGATGCGGGAAAGAGTGCCACAGACACCGGTGACGACGATAAGACTGTTGTTAACATGAAAAAGACCCCGCAGGAGGAATGCTGGCTGACAAGAATACTCTTGGAGGCTAGCATTCTTTGGCTCCCCAAACTCCTTCTGCCCCACGTACCCGAGGAAATCCCCGCAGGGGGAATGCCGGTCGATAGGAGCACTCTTTGAGGCGATTATTCTTTGGGGAGCGCCGCTCCCACAGTGCCGAGGATATGGGGGCGCCGTGAGGTTCGCTCCTGGGATGACAGGTAACGACCCTGACTAAATCTGGACTACGCTTTGGACAACGAACTGAAATTTATGCTTTGGGCTGGACGATATGATGGTTTGGACCTAGTTGCTTTGCACGGTAGTGCCGAGGTGACACTCGTGCGTTAACGGTTCCAATTTAACTACCATACCGTTTCCATCCCGGAAAAACCGTGGCAGGCCTCGGACTACGCTCGAAGTTCGCGCCAATGGTGGTATAGGTTCGGTTGATACGGACTCCCGATTAGCGCTGGTCTGGCTCTGAGCACTTGTCCCCATGAAAGCTTGTGCCAACCCTCGCATGGCCTCCCTGCTCTGCAAAGATAACATTGGGACCAAAAAGGCGACAACACACACAAACCGAGACAGCGACTCTAAGGGGGGGGGTTCGATAAAGCTGGGGCAACTAAAATCCCTAAAGAAAGAAAAAAAATACAAAAAAGCAAAAATAACAACAATGACGACGCAACCAGTGGCTGCAGCTACGATGTTTACAGCACATCGGGACCGGTACTAACGAAGACAACAACGACAGTGGATACAATGACAGTGAAAACGGACGAAAAACGGAGATTAAGAGACAGTCTTGTCCAGACTGAGATTTCTGCTGCGTTCAGGTGCAGCAAAAAAATGATGCGAACACCAGAGCGGGAAACTCTACAGGACGCACCAGATTTTCGAGCGGTGGGGGAAAATATAAAGAGCATCGAGAATTCAATGGTTACTTTTGCGATCACTATCAAAGCAAGCGAAGCAAGTGTCGTTAATCCCGAAATAATAACGAACCATTCTGAAGTCTACAAAGAGATTACGGCAAGAAAAGAAATAATAATAAATAAAGCAATGTTGTGTGATTTTATCGCTACCGTGAAAAATGTAGTGGAAGTACTGTACTCGAAAACGGAAGCCGATAACCCCTCCTAAGAAAAGTGATCGCAAAGTACAATTGCCGCCCAGCGACATGAAGAAGAAAGGCTAATCCGAAAAGCGGGAGATGTTCTAAAAAGAACACAATCTGCATGCGATTCACCAAAAATCAGCAAAAGAGTGAAGATTGGGCTCCTTGAACTAGAGAAGTTCCTAGAGCGCATAGAGCATTACCGGAGGAGCTGGTCTAAGGCCGCAGAAAAGCGGAAGACTAAGGAAACGCTGAGGGCTAAGCCTAAAGAGCACACGCAGATATCTCTACCATCAAACATCAATAAAAGAATGGCGTCTAGCCCAATCGAAGGAGATCAGAATAAGATAAGGAAGAAAGAGGCACTTGGTGGGCGCTGAAAGCCAGGTCTTTAGACAGTGTTGACAAAAAGAGCGAAGAAAGCCGCTAAGAAACTCCTTCAAAAAGTGCCAGAAAATAAATTTTGCACGGACACCCAACAAGAAAAAAGACCTAATGCCAAACAGGAGAGAAAGTAGCCCCAACGAAGACCCCGGCAGCAGGCACTGTTCGTAAAACCCCTAAATGGCCGATCCTACGCAAAAGTGCTGCGGGATATCAGGGGGAATGTAAGGCCTGAAGACACCAACACTGCTTTTAAACCAGTACGACCAATGCGGTCAGGCTACAAACTTGTCAAATTCGGAGCAGTGGACGACCATAAAGAATCATTTTGCCATCCAGGAAAGAAAGTTTCCCGACAAAAGCGCAACTATAACCTCGCCCGAGCTGACGACAACGATCAAAATAAGAGACATTGACTGCGTCATGGACCTGGCTGAGGTAGAAGAGGCCATCAAAAGGGGGTTCGCCGGCGTGGGCAGGGTCAAAGCGAGGCTGACATTTGAAAACCAGGAGATAACGTATGGCCATCATTGACTTAAACGAAAAGAACAGGGTGGCTGCAGGAAACGGCGAGGACCAACGCCTCTTCAATATTTCAAATACATTGGCTATGGTCACACCGCACAAGTATGCAAAGGGCCCGGTATGAGTTCCCTATGTTACAAATGCGGTGAAATGGGGCATAAAAGAAAAGAGTGTACAAAAAAGGCACACTGTATTCTTTGCAAGCAGGCTGATCCAAGACCGGATCTTGGGCACGTCTGGGGATCAGGGAAATGTTGAGTTTTCCAGGAAGCACTAGTCAAAGCAAAATCAGAATTTCGATGATCCGCATCCAGCAGCTAAACCTAAACCGCAGTTCAACCACTCGAAATCTACCTGAGCGATTTGCGAGGGACATGAAAGCCAACTTTATGCCGCTGAGTGAGCAACACCACGATAAAAGTTCAGCATCATGGTTATCCTGACGAAACAGGTACTGCTGCCATCTGGGTTTGGAACAGTGATTTCCAGGCGAAGAGATGTGGTCAGGGGGATGGTTTCGTATACGTTCGGTGCTTAGGGATCACCTTCTTTAGTATGTACCTAACGCCAAACGAATCGATACCATCTTTCTAAGTCAAGCTCAATTAAAGAGGCGAAGTAAGCCGAAGAACACAGCTCGCAAATAAAATATTTTATTCAGTATTGACGATCTTGAAGAACAGCTGAGTACACAGGAAAACAAAGCCACAAGTATACAAATCTGTGATAAAATCTGTCTTACGCTATGTGTGTAATACATGGACCCTAATCTAAGCATCCGCAAATATATTGAACGCAGCGACGAGTCCTGAAGCGAATAATCAGAGCGAAGCTAAACGGGGATCAATGACAAATTCGATACAACCATAAGGTGTGTGAAGTTTTTGACGAGCCAGAGGTCTCAATGATTGTAAGACTACGGAAGCTGCAATGGGTTGAACCCATGAATCGTATGGACGATCAACGGATACCCAAAAAGGTCTTTGTTTGGAGAATCGAAGGCCGGAGAACGTGGGGAAACCTTGGAAACGCTGGTCTGACTTGGTCGACGAAGGCAGTTCATAGCTGCTCGGATTTGTAAATTGCAGGACACGATCAATGGACCCAAACTGTTAGAGGCACTTTTTGCAGGAAGTGAAGGCCCGAGAGAGGCTGTAGTGCTACAAAGAAGAAGAAGAAGTCAAGCTTAATGCTTTGGAGGGCGCTGTTTCGAATGAAGACAGCAACATGCTCGTTGGGGGAGACTTGCTTCAAACAGATCCGTGGGGAGAAATGGCGGCCAGAACGGCCCTCGTCCATACTAAACACCGAAAATATACCAACTTTCCGGCGTATTGTTTGAGAAGGAACCATACCGGACGTGACATTCGCCTTGGAGTCCTTAGTACGGAGGATACACAATTGGAAAGTATTAGAGGACTGCTCAACCAGTGATCATCAGTTCATTCTGCTTGAGATCAGTGATGTTTTCTCCGGATGTCCGTGCTCACGACCTTCTGCAATTAGGTGCAACATCGGAAAGATGCACGTTGAGGTATTCACAGCAGGGGCTCTGCTGCAGGGAGATTCACAGGGGACAGAAGAACTGACAGCTCAAGACATGGTGAACTCAACTATGAGCATCATCGCGACTGCTTGCAGCACTTCTCAGCTCCGTCGGAAGCCCTGGCACAACAATCCACAAGTGTACTTGTGGTCAACTCAAACTGCCGAAATGCGAAGGTATTGTCACAAGCTTCGGCATGAGGCTTAATGGGAATGGAACCGTAGTGAAGCATGCAACCGGGTAGCAGCATATAAGTCCACTAGGAAACGCCTTCGCAAATGAATTAATAACAGCAAGGCTCGCTGCTAGCATGATCTAGTGGACAATGTGAACAAGGATCTATGAAGCCTTGGCTACAAGCTAGTTATGCGAGAGCTTGGTGCACCACGGAAACCTTGCATACATGATGCGGAAAAGCTGGACGGGATAGTGCGGGCACTTTTCGCCGCCCATATCGTCCATGTTGACGTTGTCCATGGTAAAACAGCGATCGAGTATCCACTCTTCCCACAGCCGGGACTGGAAGAAGCAGTTCTTTCACTCAAAGCGAGGAAGGCTCCAGGTCCAGATGGTGTTTCAACTGAGGTATTGCAACTAGTCTATCACCATTATCCTGATTTGCTGCTCAGTAAATTCAACGCTTGCCTACGGGACGGGGTTTTCCCAGTACGATGGAAGGTGATGAGGCTCGTGCTGATAAGCAAGGAGAAGGGAAATCCCATATCACCGCCTGCATACCACCCGTTGTACATGCTAGGGGAAAGTGCTGGAGTAACTCATCAAGGGAAGGCTCACTGAGGCGATTCGTGCTGCTGTTGACCTATCTCCCTGGCAGTACGGCTTTAGAGCAAGATGCTCCACCATTGATGCAATTGCAGAGATGGTGAGCGCGGTCCAAAAGGCAGAGGCATATAGCGGCACCAAGCGAAGGATCATCCTGCTGGTGGTACTCGACGCTGAGAATGCCTTTAACTCCGCTGGATGGGTGGATATTTTTTTCAAGTTCTAGAATATCTAATGCGGCTTTTGAGGGACTACCTGAAGGACCGAAGCCCGCTTTACGACACGACACAGAGCCAACGAAGGATGGAAGTTACATAAGGTGTTGCCCAGGGATCTACTCTTGGTGCGGACCTATGGAACGTGTCTTATGGAGGGTTACTGAGACTAGAGATGCGGGATAAGTTGCGCTTGATCGGCTGTGCGGATGACGTTGCGGCTTTGGTCGCTGAACGCACCTTTGATCAAGTGCAACTTAGGCTGGGTATGCTAATGCGCCGAGTGAGAGACTTGATTACTGGTCGCTGGCTCAATTTAGCTCTGGAGAAAACCAAAGTGAACATCTTTACAAAAAAGCGAATCCCTAGATTAAAGATGATCAGTATTGGGGACATATTAATCGAATCGAAGACAGCGGTGAAGTAGCTGAAGGTACTGATCGACTCGAAGATGAGTTTTTCTGAGCAAATCAGGCAACCCGTGAGGATGCTTCGGGAGGATCAGCTCTGAGTCGATTTGTGACCAACGTTGGGGAACCCAACAAATCAAAAAGACGCCTCTTGATGAGTGCTGTAGGGTCAATGCTACTGCACGCAGCAGAAATATGGGCGAGACTCTCAGTAAGGAGCTATACCGAAAACGCTTGGCACAGAAGAGGAGCGCTGAGGATTGCATCTTCGTATCCGAAAGTCTCTGATTCGGTGGTGAGAGCTATTGCAGGCGCGATACCTGTTGTCCTCCTTGCTAGAGAGCATCACACTATTTACTTACGTCGAAACGAGGACGCGAGGTAGATAGTTGTCCGCGAGGTAGATAGTTGTCCGCGAGGAGAGAAAGCGCTTACTCAACGATTGGCAGCAGTCTTGGATAAATTGCACGGAGGAAAGTGAACTGCGCGCCTCATCCTGGATGTGAGACCGTGGCTAAATTGAAGGCATGGTGAGACTGACTTCTATCTGACCCAGCTTTTGAGAGGGCATGGGTTTCTTCAGTCTTACCTGCACAAAATTGGTAAGTCACGGTGCCCGGTTGTCGGTTTTGTCCAGGAGAGGAAGAGAATGTCTGCCACAGGTTTTTCGCGTGCACAAAACGGGACAAGCTGTTAAAGGATTTCTACAGGGCGACAAGAAAACTCACCCCGGAATGTATAGTTGTAGTGATACTCGCATCGGTTGACAAATGGAACCAGGTGGCACATCATGTTCGGGCAATCCTAAAAGATAAAAGAGACACACAGCAGCCGGGGACACTAGGGCAGGAGGCTCACTTGTCTGGCGATTCCTCTGCCCTTCTCCCCTCCCGCTAGAAGAGGTATCCCCAAGCTTGAAGGCGCCTAACGGCGTAATAAAACGAGACCTGGCCCAAAATAATGTGTCAAACGGTTCAAGACTGCGCTCTTGAATTGACAGGGGAGGTGTTTAGTGAGTTGTCTAGTCGCTTACGAGCATGGGAGTCCCACACTCTGTGCGTAAATGACAACCACCCCCAACCACAAAAAAAGAGATGTTCTACGCAAAAGTCAATTTTTAAAGGAGTTAAATGCAGGGAAATGATATATTTTGAATAGGGCCTAAGTGAACCAGAAAGCAGCAATATGCAGTAATATAGAGTAAAATGGAGTTTTGCGCAAGTATGCAAGGTTACGTTAAGTACTGTGGAGTAATCCAGCAGTGCTGCGGTGAAGTGCAGAGTACTGCGGAGCACTGCATAGTATTACAGAGTACTGCAGATAACCGCAGAGTAATGTGGAGTATTGCCGCATACTGCGATGTATTGAGCAGTATTGCGGAGTACTACGCTATAAACTGCACCTTGTACACCCAACTGCACTAATAATATTCCCTTAGAGGAAATGCTAGTCTGACTCGGTCAACAAAGCTAGTTAGTTCATCACTGCTCGGATTTCAAATTGAAAGTCTCGGTCAATGGACCGAGACAATTGGAGCTGCCTTTTGTAGGAAGCAAAGACCTGGGAGGAGCTGTAGTGTTCCGAAGAAGAACAACATTTTTTCATAAGAAGATGAAAATTGTAGGGAAAGTCATACATGGTATTGGGTAAATTGCATAAGACCGCACTAGGCAAACTACTCTTGAAACTTAGGCAACCCAACTAAGCTAGTAAAACTATCAGCATTACGTAAGCGAGCCGGTGCCAATGTGAGTGCGTTATGTCGGTGATTTAGTGTTGGGTACGATACTATGTTCCATGGCTCAATGTGAGTGGTTTCGACTTGTGATCGTAAAATGTGAGTTCAAGTCTAGTGCGAGTTAATAATGTGGAATTATTGATTCTGAGCGGGTGTGCCGTAGAAAGATGGAAAGAAGAGAAACCAATTTTAAAGAGAGGCCCGCATAATAAATTTAGGGGCTTTTCAATGGGTGTTTGGACCTGAATTTGGGTTATTTGCCTAGATTTTTAGACAAGTTGCCTTAGATTATGGCAAACCTTAAAAACGCCCTAAAACATTATTGATCTATTTTACAGACGTTTTTTTTATCAGTGTATAACTAATTTTTATTTCTCCAGAAAATATTTTTTCTAAAATTGTTTTTTAAAATTGCTCATTTTACAATTAAAAACTTTCTATTCGTAAAAGAATACTTTCCAGTTTAGTCAAAATTATTAATTTTGTAATCGTGGCAATTCATTATTCTACCCATTAAGCGAAAACATATACTCAATGCCATTGAAAGCCACTAGAAAATTGATATCTGACATGCTTTAAATGTGCTTCCAATTTATTCTACTTAAGAAGCTTATTAAGAAAGTGTACCTTAAATGTACGAGTAATTCGGTATAGGGATAGAGGAAACTAACATACAAGAAACAGCTTAAACGTTTAGCTACATGCTGGTGTGGTAGGAGCAAAAGGAAGTTATAACGCTGTCAGGTGAAATGAATTAAGGCAGCAATTCATTGGATTAGGCCCCTCCTCCCAAAGCAAAGTCCTACAAACTTCTGAGAGTTAATAACCTCTTAACTATTTGTCGAAAACCAAAATATTGAAATTCAGCAGAGAATATCAAACTTTTCGGTCGAGACTACATCTCTACGTAAACTTCGTAAGCATACTAGTAGTAGTATACTATATGTGGATAAATAGGTAATGCCTTCTTGATTTTTCCAAATTTTATCCGATGAAGTTCAAAATTATGATGATGAGGCGAAAGATGGGTAGAAGCAACTACAAGTATTTCCGCCATTTAATAATCTTTCTATTTTCTACATCCTGTTCCAGTTTGTGTCGTTGATAAATTTAACATCGGACGCTAAAGCTTAAATTTCATAAAAATTTCCTGAGTTGGAAATTATGCATAGCTACAAGCTAGAATTGTGACCCAATACAGTTTCGACAAATTTATTCCTAAATATAAATATATTTAAAATTTTAGTTGACCAATTATATTTAAAATTGATTTTAAGTTGTTCATTATGCTCTTATTTACCTTGTAATTTCTTCTCTGTCTCCCAAAATTTTTGTAATTCCGTAAAATATTTGTCCAGGATGAACACTTTTGATAGGCCTAAAGTGGCCATGTTGTGACGTTCCCACTCAAAAATTAAATATATATAACTCAAACACTACACACACTTCTTCTTTTCAAAAGTGGCACTCCATACGAAAAGCCGAAGAAACAGGCAATTAAAAAATATACAAAAACCATGTATCAAAAGAAAATACCACAGGGAAGCACGCAACTCGAAAAAACACACACGTACCAAAAAGGTGCACCAATTCAAAAATTTTGATTCTTAAGATATTAATCTGTGGCGAAGTAAGAATGTCTTTTGATTAGTTTGAATAATTTTGTGGAAGAAAAAACAAAACAAAACGACCAACAAACATTATCGTCATCACTTCATCGTAGCGGAGAGAGACGAGCGCGGAACCAATTAGGGATCTACACTTTGGGGAAGTATGAGAGCGAGTGAGAGAGAGAGAGGTAGACAAAACGTTTCTGTAATGAATTGCCTTTTTCGCGGAATACAGGCTACCCACGTAAATCCGGATCTCGATGAATTTTTGAATTTTCGCACCGGAAGTCCAGCACTGATTTTTGAACCAATTCACCACTTTGCTAGCACATTTTCCACCTTTTCTCAATCAAACTTTTCTGTATTTCAATTGATCATTCCGTTAGCCATGTTCGCGCACTGACAAACCCGTATTTTAACCATGGTGATATTTTCTTCTGTTTTCTTATTCATTTAACAAATCAACGGACCGTCTAAAACCTCTCCACGCCAAGAAACTCTTCTCGGAACTGAGACGTTCCACATCGCGCTGACTCTGCGGCAGGCTCAATCGTGCAAGAAAACCTGAAGACAACCTTCGTGCCTGTTGCTCTAGCCTCTCTTCAGGTTTGGTCTTCAGTTTACAGGTTAACCATTACACTGTGTAATCGCCACACACAGCATGCAACATCAAACAGCGGCCGTACGCAGGGGTCCAGTTCTTCACCAGCGCTGTTCATCTGTTGATTGCTTGCCAATTGGTTCTTCTTCGTCTTCTGCATCTTCCACTCATTCCGTTGTTATTAGGACCCTACGCTCGGCTCATGTCCATATCCAAACTTCACCTTCTATCTTATACTTTCGGTTCATCTGATTTTAATGGTTTGTATATAATATACCTGTGTTACCTGTGTCTTTGGCTTGAGATCAGTGGTACGGAAGATAGAGCTGGACGTCTTGAAGTGTGTTAAATGGAAAAGAATTGAAGACAAGAAGAAGAAATTTGAATTTTTCCTTGAAATAACAATTTCAAATTAGACTGGAAAATGGAATTGTAGCTTGAAAAACTTGCAGGATATTTTTGAAATTTTCAGTTGTAAAGTTTCGATTTTGAACAATAACATTTTCATATAAAATAAATGAACAATTTTAAGCATTCTTGGAAGTAGCATGTTGAGCCACTGATCAATCTGGCTATAGTGGCGCACGCGATCGCGCATTTTCATGGTGGTAGTAGCTGTTAAGATGATTGCGATTGAAGAAGGTGAAGACGGAAGATGAGAAGTCTTGGGACGTCTTTCTTGAACCCAAAAGACCGAAAACAAGACCCGAGCGATTATGAGCAACACGGCGTTACGTCTAGGAGATATCGGCTCATGTTGTGAAGTTGGCACTCAAGTATTCCCCATCCTAGCCGTTTGCGATCCATTCACGTTCACATACGCATTCCGTGGGCCGTTGTTGTAAATATGTTCCTACTCCAGCAATAGTGGCTTCAATTTAAGGTACGCTCCAAACGAACAACAAAACGAGGCGCAATCCGTGAAGTGGTCGCAGAGCATGGAGTGACTCAAGATTGTGGCTTACTCCAAACAAAACGAAAATTGGACAGGTAGAAGAACAACACCTTCTTATGCCTTATTCCAGCGTATCTGTGTCTGTGCAACGCGGCCTGTCTAATTTCAGTGCTGGTTCTTTTCGGACCCTGTTCGAACCCATGCTGCTCACATCGCAAGACCTTTTCAAATGCACAAGATGAGTTGAGTTTTCTTATTGGTTTCGTAGGAAACCTGTTGCTGGTGAATTCACGTCTTTGTGCTAATTGTTGTTTGGCCCGAGTGGAGTAGTAGTTGAATTTAGGAAATTCTTTCGTTTTTAAATATTGTAAATGAATTCAAAAGCTTTGGCATTCATATTTTCAGCTCAATCTCAAGTACAACGCTAAATAAATTAAATCGACCTTCGATTGTAAATTGTTATTCATCAGCGCCTTTCTCAGCGTAAATGGTGGCTCTAGCGCATTTATGTACTATCAACTCATACAAAAGTACATTAGGACGGACGTAATGAATGAGGAAAAATATTTGAAAGATACTTTTCGGTTCCAATATGAACTTTGATGTCTTTCGCCTTGTAATGGACAGGTAGGGTTTTTTCGTTTGTCTATTCATCTAGTATTAGATCACGAAACTGTTACTTGGTGTTTTTTTGAGGGATTCCATTAGAGTTGGGTCAATTCAAATATGAAGTAGCATTGCATCATAAACGTACATGTTTGTGTTGCTAGTTATTTTATTTTTTTTTGCTTTTTAAAACTTACAATAAGAGAACATTTATTAACACGTTCCATACAATGTTGCCTAAAAGGCAAGGATTTCGTTTAGTAGAATTTGAAAAAAGGAAGCTAGGTAGATTTTCTGGCGGAATATCAATATTAACTTGATGTAGAATGAATGCATTCAGCATTTCATTATTCAAAAGAAATAGGAAGCATTTTTAGAGTTTTGTACTAAAATACAAAAACCTATTGCAATCACGACCTGTGTCCATCTGTCCGTCCGTCTCTATGTCACACCACTTTTTCCCCGAAACAATAGAAGCTGCAGCCATGAAATTTTGTGGAAAGGTCAGAAGTGGTGACTTGAACATTTTTCAAAATGGTTTAAAGGGGGTCTCCTCATATAGGGAGGTGACTCTTCAAATTTGTTTTCACCATTGGTAGTCGATTAGGATGTCATTGGAAAGGTCTTAATGAGGTCTTTTCAAAACGAGCCTGAAAATTGCCTTATCAGTACCATGGGGGGGCAGGGGACGGGGTAATGTTCGAACTTTTCACGTACCCCCTCGGGGTTGAACACCTTTCATCTGAAAAATCTGAAAAAAATCATAAATGTCGGCCTTTGTGAGTACAATAACAACAAATACGTGAGAAGTAGAAATTCACTCAATTTTGTTAGTAATGACATAGTATGATTTATCGATTTTACATTTTCTTGAATAAAATTTTAAGGGTACCATTAAACTCAATGAAATTTAGTATGCAAATCACTTTTTATAAAATTGATCTGCCCTGCAAATTTCACAAAGATCAAATAGTGTCTAACGAAATTATAGCAATTTGAATTTTCCTGTATATGGAACAATATGCACTGCATCACTATGAAAACATATGGCTATATAACAATATGCGCTTTTTACCGACTCAGATACTACAGGTTTGCTAGCATTTGTATGAAAGTTTCAGGAATGATAGGTATCATGAATATCTTTGATAATCGGTTGATCTCTATGAAGGAGCAAATTGCAACCATCCAATCACCGTGCAAGGAAGACTGCCGTAAAGAAGATTACATTGAGAAATGTTGAGTGGTATGTTAACAAACATCACCAAAAAACTATCCGAGCAGAAAGATTCATTGCAACAATCGGAAATGTTAACAAAACTGGCAAATATTGAGAAAAAGTATGATTCACTAGAAAATAAATTACAGGAGCAGCGTGAAGTGCACCACGCATTTCCAGTGGAGAGTGATGCAAACGGTCTAAATTCGAGATGTCCATAACCCAAAAGCATCAATTCAAGCTCCAAAAATCGTGAAACGCATCTACAAGCTAGGCACGTTTTGGTCAGTGGATGAATGGAATGTAAGGCTCCAAAAGTTGGAAGCAGCTAACGCCAAAACAGCTATTGAAGTAAATTATGAATCATTCTTCCTACAAAAAACACCAAAAAATATTAGCGCCGCTGGAGTCCGAAAGTTTTTGGAGAATAGTCTCATGCTCAAAGGTTGCAGAGTTGAGGACGCATCAAAGGGGAATAAGCGTAAGGGGTCGATCAAGGCTTCTGTAGCATCAGTAGCGCATTACGGCCAAGCCTTTCCGTAGCTCTAAGTATAAACAACTTACAATAATTTCATTTTTGCCAACATGTAAAAATAAAAGTATATCATAACACACAATCGCAAGTATGCTGGCAACACAATCACACAAAGTAAAAATAACAGTTACAGTTTTTCACTAGATAGATTCTCGTGTGGTTGTAATTATTTTGCTATAGTCGAATTCTTATTGCTAGCTTTTTAGATTAATGTGAAATAAAGTAGGAAGAATATTTCTAAGTGTTTCATTTACAAAATAACAATTTCGTATAGCCGTCGCGATACAGAAAAGTTAAATTGGTGACTCCGATCTGTGGACAACTGTGGAACAAAGGACACGTGAAAAATTTTCCATCACGAAATCCTCAATCATCCGCTATATTTTCCAACACAATTGGAAATAGAAGACATTTGCATCAAGAATATTCCGGATATCAAGTAAAGCATTCATTATTTGTTCATTTTATTGCATTTTTTACAGTACGTGAACATAACCAACACCGTATAACTTTTCATGCAATAGTAAATCCTATCCAGCTTCATTTACTTAAACAACCAATGAAACATTAGCAACAAATTCGACAAATATTACACCTGCAGCGCGTTATTTTCATATATTACGAGATGGGAAAGTCAGACGATGAGCTGGAGAACAAACAGCCAACAGCTAATCCTAGTCAAGGAACATCAAACGCCGGTGAAAATTCCTCTGGCATATCACAAGTTTCTAAAATTAGATTCCCAGAGTTTTTCACAGATAATGTGGACCTATGGTTCTGGCAAGTCGAATGCTTGTTTCGCGAATGTGGCAGTGTATCGGATTCCAAAAAATATAACACAATCATTGGCCATTTACCGCCAAATGTTACTGTGAAACTATCCGATTTTCGTACAAAGCCGCCAAAAACCGGAGCAATGTACAAAACACTAAAAGCACGCATTGTACGCGAATACGCCGATAGCGAGCAATCGAAAATAACTAAACTATTAGAAGACACGCCGTTAAGAGATCGTAGGCCATCACAACTACTTGCCAAAATGCGCACAAAAGCCGCAGATACCCATATCAACAAAGATCTGTTGCGTCAATTATGGGTGAGAAACTTGCCCGAAACTATGCGCGTTATTTTGTCTACCGATGGCGGCATTGACTTAAATCAGCAAGCAGCTACAGCTGACCGCATACTTGACGCGATAAAAGGTGGATCTTTCTTGACTGGCCGACAAATCAATACAGTCGGAATGCAGCAAAAAAATAGTGAAACATCGAATGTGGAACTTCAAGAGTTATGAAAAAAAAGTCGACAAGTTGTCGAATGACGTGAAAAAAATTCTTCGTTCACGAAGTACACAACCTTTTCGTAGCTCTACGCCTGCACGTTTTCCAAATGCAAAGCGAAATGGTTCAAATTCTGGACGAAAACAATTGACTTTTGCTGGTGGTATTACAAATTTGGATCAACCGCACGTAAATGCAAAGAACCATGCAAATTCTGCCAAACGTAACTAAAACAAATAAACCGAGCGAATCAGAAAGTCTGTGAGCTCGGCACAGCATCCAAGAGATTATTTATTCACGACAAGACATCGAATTATAAATTTCTTATTGACACCGGGGCTGATGTTTCAATCAAAAGCAAAACATCAAGCCATTTCAAGCAAATTAATATGCAGCGAATGAAACACCGATCAATCTTTATGGTAAGAAGACAATTAAACTCGATCTACATTTACGTCGCCAGTTTGTATGGACATTCTTAGTGGCTGAAGTCGACAAGGCAATTATTGTGCCGCTTTCCTGGCACATTATAACCTCACAGTCGATATAAACAATGCCAAACTCATTGATCAAACAACACAATTTCAAATCAGCTGTGTCATTTCAGAATGTCAAGCTCTAACAGCCACAGTAATCAATCAATCAAATAGATACACACGACTTTTAAGAAACTTCAAGGGTACGTTTACGCCAAATTGTTACAAATGCGCCAAAGCAGAAATCGATTACTTAGTGAAGAAAGGGATCTGTCGTCCATCGAAGAGTCAATGGGCTTCGCCATTACACATGGCGACCATGCGGGGACTATCGGAAATTAAACTCAATAACAATTCCTGATAGTTATCCCATACCACATTTGCACGACTTCACAAATATACTGGCAGACAAAACGAAATTTTCATCGTTGGACTTAGAAAAGGCTTACCACTAAATACCGATAAATCCAGACGACATACACAAAACTGCCATAGCTACCCCGTCTGGCTTATTTGAGTTCATGTTTATGACATTCAGGTTATGCAACGCCGCACAATCCTTCCAACGCCATATACATCAAGTGCTGCATGGTTTAGATTTCGTTTTTCTATATCAGGATGATATTTTGGTTGCATCGTCGAAAGAAAAAGAACATGAAAAACATTTATGCCTCGTTTTTCAAAGACTACAAGATTTTGGCATTACAATCAATACCGAAAAATGCATTTTTGGTCAAACGCAAATCAAATATCTTGGACATTTGATAACCAAAGATGGACTATTGCCACTACCTGAAAAAGTAGAAATATTGAAACAATTTGAAAAACCTACAGTTGTCAAAGATCTACGGAAATTCATTGCCGTTGTGAATTTCTACCGTCGTTTTATACCAAATGCTGTTCAAACTCAAATAGTGTTGCAATCGTTAATTCAAGGCAACGTAAAAAACGACAAACGCATTGTTGAATGGACAGAAGACGCTGAAAAAGCATTTCAAGAATTCAAGGATAAACAGGCAAGTGAAACTTTATTAGCTTATCCAATCGAAAACGCCAAATTGTTTCTAGCAGTAAATGTATCGGATAAGTGTATCGGTGGCGCATTGCATCAACTGAACCAAAACGTAATCGAACCACTTGGGTTTTTTTTTAAAAAACTCACGAATTCCGAAACTAAATATAGTACATACTACTGAGAACTACTTGCTATATATCGTGGAATTAAATACTTCAAGTGCATGCTGGAAGGAAAACCGTTCACTATTTTGACTGATCACAAACCACTGTGCTATGCGTTCCATCAAAACAGCGAAAAGGCATCGCCACGTCAGCTTCGACACTTAGATATAATCAGCCGATACTCAACAGATATACAGTTCGTCCAAGGTCGTAAAAATGTCATGACTGACTATCTGTCAAGAATCAGCGAAGTAAACCAGCAACAAATCGATTACGAAAGTATTGCCGATGAACAAGAGAGAGACAAAGAAATTTTGCAAATCAACGAAGGTAATTCAAAATACTCGATAACGTTACAAAAATGTCCAGTACTCAACTGCAAAAAACAATTGTACTGCCATGTGCATAACAACATCGCACCTCCATTTATTCCATCGACAACGCGCAAAAGAATTTTCGATTCCATTCACAACTCAGCTCACCCTGGGGTGAGATCAACGAACAAACTCATCGCTGAAAAATTCGTATGCCCGCAAATGAACAAGAACATTGCAACTTGGACAAAGCAATGCGTACCCTGCCAGCGTTCGAAAGTTACACGTCATAATCACGCACCATTGTCCAAATATCAAATGCCCGAGACACGCTTAGAACACCTGAACATCGACATAGTCGGTCCGCTTCCGCCATCAAGTGGCTATAGATTTCTATTAACGTGCATCGATCGATTCACCAGATGGCCAGAAGTCATACCACTCATCGATCATACTGCTGAAAACGTATCAAACGCATTAATCGAGCATTGGATATCCCGTTTTGGTGTGCCAGCCAGAATCACAACCGACCAAGGCAAAGAATTCCAATCCGAATTATTCAGTCAATTAAACAAAACTTTTGGGTGTGCAACATTTTCGCACAACGGCCTACCACCCGCAGTCGAACGGATTGATAGAACGCTTTCATAGAACTAACTAAAAGTTAAACTTCCATCCCATATAAGTATGCCTGGCTTTTCTCCAACCATCAATTTGAAAACGATATTGTCAACTGGAATGGAATGGTCTTCAAAAAGTGGCAACCACATAAGCCTGTTTACAACATCTATGAATAGTATAATAATAGCTCCCACTAATGATAAAAATACCAATACTAACATGACTTAAAAAATTCACTCAAAGATTACTAACAAAACTGTAAGTCCTTCAGATCCTTCAGATGGTAGTCTAGTGGCAAACAATACTGTTCTTCACATTAGCATTCTATTTCCACTCCTGAACTAAAGACTATGAAACTGCACCCCAAATATTCTTATTTCGTAATTAATGGTCTTCAAATTTCATCCACACAAGGATCAATTCAGTTACGTAGCACATCGAATAACTCGTTAGTCGAAAAGGAATCCTTTTTAGACCCTCTCTTACTTCCAGCTTTAAAAGCAAAAATTAACTCTAGTAACGATCTTGTAAGTAGGTATCTCTTATCAAGACTGCGAGAGCATAAAATATATGAGTTTGTTCGACTCTACGTGGCCTACATACATAAAGCGCCAGATACAACATGTATTGATGGTAAAACGAGGACCAATCTTAAAGTATTGATACAAAGAGAAGGTCTTCCTTTAGAATTGGATGCTCTTCGCAAATTATATTTTACATAATTTGTGAAGAGCACACACTGAAGAGGAGAGCACATTACTCCCGAAATATATATTTGTCCGGAAAAAACGAAATAATAGTGTTTAAATAGAAAAGACGAAAAAACAGAATATCTGGAATCGCTAAGCATGGGAAAATACACAGATTATATTTTAAATATCACGAGCAACTAGGTATCAATCCAGGACAAGCACAAAAAGATCTTGAGATATACGCTCCACATGTAGGCTCAAATCATATATCTTCGCTTCAAAGGACACGAGAACAGCATCACAAATTTTTTCGTCCGCAATAAAAATACTTCCTCCAAATGCATCAAAATGTTCTACCATAACTGTGGTGCTATGAGAAGTAAACTCAGCAAACTTTTTCTTGACGCTAAATCATGCCCTTTTACTGTCCTTGCTCTAAAGGAAACTTGGTTGAATAACTCCTTTCGAAATGAAGAGATTCTCGATAGTAGTTGAACTATATATCGGAATGATCGAGACTATCAAAGTACCGGGCTGTCTCGAGGTGGTGGAGTCCTAATCGCTGTACACAACCCGATATTGAATGACCTCGTCGCTACGACCACATATAAACATTTCGAGCATACAATAGTTCGAATCAAACTTAAGAAATTTGACTTGTACATTGGTGCATTTTATATTCCTTCAAAGTCCAATGAGGTCGTTTACAATGATGCATGTGGAGTTATTTCTTCACTTCCTGGCCTCTTTAATGAAGAAGGTTATTATGCTTGGAAACTTTAATAGGCCCAATTTAACGTTTATAGTCGACGAACTTGATAATCGTCTCCTTCCAGTCAATCTCCTGGACGACAGTGATTACAACCTTGTTTCTACATTTTATGGCAATGATTTACAGCAAGTCGCTCCGACACCCAATTGCAATGGTAATTGGCTAGATCTTATCTTTACCAATGCTTATGACGATGTGGTGGTTAATCCAACCAGTGAGGTGGAAAATCTTTTCTCAAACACCCTCCACCATTCTGCACTTTCGGTTTAATTTTCCACTGCTGAAGCTACAAACACTCTTTCGTACAATAACTTGATTGTATTCGATTTTCGCAATGCTGATTACGAGAGCATTCGAAAGCATATTTTTAATATAGACTGGGCTGCCATGCTTTCAACGTTAGATATAAATGATGCTGTAAATTTATTCTTTCAGCAACTCCTTGACGCCGTTGAAAGACATGTTCCTAAAATCAAGAAAAAGGACAAATTATCAGAGCCCTGGCTAGGTAGTGATCTTCGATCTTTAAGGAACAGAAGAAATAAACTGTATAAAATTATGCAAAGTAGATCTGATTTGAATGACGAGAGCATTATGAACTGTCAAAAGAATTTCAATTGAAGTCGCGCGTGGCCTATGAAGTATATGTTAATGTTATAGGTGAAAACATCATCAAAGACCCCAAGAAATTTTTTGAATTCTTGAACATCAAGCGCAAAGCTCATGGCTGCCCTAAACAAATGCCCTTTAAAGACTGCAGTGCTACTCTCCCTGAAGAAATCAGTAATTATTTTGCAGACCATCTTCAATCAGTTTACTGTTCAGCAAACAATTTCCATAATTTTTCACCACTAGACACAGAATGTGGGCCTGTACTGCAAGAAATTTCAGTTTCAGAGGGTGAAATATTCGACACAATTGAAACTCTTAATTTTAATCATGGACTTGGCCCTGATTTACTTCCTCCATATTTTTTATTTCAATGCAGAGAACAATTAGTTTTACCTCTTTGCATCATTTTCAACAAATCGCTATCAAGCGGCATGCTCCCAACATACTGGAAATCCTCCTAGTTAACTTTAATCCAAAAAACAAAAGCAAAGGAGCCGTTGAAAATTATAGAGGTATTGCCATACTATCCATGAACCCAAAGTAATTTGAAAAAAATAGTATGGTCCAAAATATCACATTTTATTGAACAGCGTGTCAGCATGTCTTCGATCCACAACCACCAACTTAACAGTTTTGGTCTCTAACATCCTTTGTGCAATGGAAAATGGACACCAGGTCGACGCAATTTATACCGACTTTAGCAAGGCTTTTGACCGTGTCAATCATACGATTTTGTCTCATAAATTGAATAAATTTGAAATCACTGGCGCCCTGCTTCATTGGCTAGACTCGCATCTCAAAAATAGGACTCAAACCGTTAAATTTCAGGGATATGTGTCAAACGGAATTCATGTCTATTCCGGTATTCCTCAAGGCAGTCACCGCGGACCTCTTCTCTTCAACATTTTTATAGCGGACCTTTCTGAAGTGTCATTCGATATACCACACTTATTATATGCGGGTGATCACAAATTATATCATGTGATAGCATCCCAAAGTGATTCTTTGTTCCTGCAGGACAAAATAAATACTTTATTAAAGTGGTCTAACAAAAATCTTCTATATTTGAATTTTGAGAAATGCCAGGTGATAAGTTTTTCTCTGAAAAGTACAATTTTATCATCTGATTATCACCTCAGTGATGCAAAGCTTTCCAGAGTTGATAGTGTAGTAGAGCGTGGTGTTCACTTGGATAAGAAACTCCGCTTTAATTCGCACTACGATGAGGTTCTTTGCAAAGCGAATAAGCTTTTAGGTTTATTCAAACGACGCGCGAAAGAATTTAAGAACTTGTGGGTAACGAAAACGTTATACACATCATTAGTGCGCCCAATTCTGGAATACGCTTGTGTCGTTTGGAATCCGGTCTTTGATGTTCACTCAGAGAGGTTTGAGTCCGTTCAGAAACAATTCCAACTGTTTGCTCTGAGATCCCTCTATGAACCAAAAAATTTCCATAAAATGCCATCATACGATAACCGGCTATCCTTTCTCAATATGACTACACTTGCCTCCCGTAGAACTACATTATGCTCTTGCTTCGCATTTGATGTCCTTAGAGGAACCGTTTCCAATATCTAATCGAAAAAATAACGTTAAGCGAGCTAGTAAGATTTACGAGATATTCACCTTTGTTCGTAGAAAGTAAACATCATACTATCTATGGTGATAATGAGCTGATAAATAGGTGTGTCAAAATTTTCAACAAGATGAGCCATCTTTATTCCCCAACCATATCCAGACCTCAATTTAAATCCAATTTATCGAAGTTCCTCGGTTCCTAATCCTTCACTGCAAATGTAAATTTATATTGTAAAAAAAAAACTGTGATATGTATTTTAATAGAATGTAAAAAATAAATAAATAAAAAAAAATTTTTTCAGTACAAACTGAACTCTAGTCCTGAGTTGCTCCAGTGCACCAAATATACGCTCGATGGAAAGGTGAACAGATTGATTGCGTCTTTCAAAATTACTGTTCCAGCTAACCTAAGTATCTTACTTGATAAGGAATTTTGGCCCCCTGGCGTAATCGTCAAAAAGTTCTCTCCGATTCGTAAGCGGAACCATTCTGTGTCCTTTCGCCCCAGAAGAAACATATCTTAAGCCTCATAATTCATTCTAAACTTGCTATTACCAAAATTTTTGTGGCCTGAGGACTAAGACTGCTGAATTTCGCATTTCTTCTATCCTTTTTCCGTGTAATATCGTCTGTCTAACGGAAGCATAGCTGACAGATAGCATGAGTAAAAGTGAGCTACTCCTGAACCATTTAATCTTGCGCAGAAATAGAGACAGTGATGCTACTGGTAAGTCTGACAGTGGAGGCGTTCTAGTGGGTATGCTTGTTTTCCTTACTAGCAAATCCTGTGATGATTTTACTCCATCTTCACCTGTTGAGTGTATAATTGTGCTAGTCTCTCTATCTGACTCTCTTTCCTTCGTCATATCATCTGTATATAGATCTTGTAACAGTCCTGCTATTATTTACGAACGTTTCTTTGCAGTATTCTCGAGCTACATTAATGCTCGTTTCCCTTCTACCCCTACATTCGTTAATGGTGACTTCAATTTGCCCTCTATTGTTTGGAATGATACGTATGTCTCCATAGTTTCTGGCGGTAGTGTGTCTTTTGCTCTTTCTTCTTTTATTTCCCTCTGTGCTTTCAACCAATTCAATACCATTCCTAAGACCAATAACAAATTGCTTGATCTTATTCTTTCCAACTTGCCGCCTTCTCAGTCCACATCGGTGGCACTGTCATCCTTTGTCAAACCTGATCACCATCATCCACCGCTCTCCATTGAGCTTACTATCACATCTTCTCGTTCTTTGAAGAATTCCTCACCTTCCTGCTTTAATTTTTTTTAAGCCGATTTATTGAGCATGGAAGCTGGCCTTAATACCGTGGATTGATTTTCCTTCTTCAGCAATCTCCACACTGAAGATTGTGTTGATAAGCTTCATATGTTTCTTTCATCCTTAATCTCGCAATTTACTCCTGTGTTTCCAGCAAGAAGGCTTTAAGATGCTCTTTGGTTTAATTCAGATGTTGCCATTGCAATTACAGCTTAAGATGCTGCCCGCTAGGTTCTCAGATGGACAGGGGAGGTGTTTTGTGGGTAGTCTAAGGGTATCCTCCATGGGAGTCCCACACTGCCAGACTCGGCGGGCGTAAACGCCTTCACCTCCCTACCACAAAAAAAAAATGCTGCCCGCAGAAAATTCTAATCCAGTGGTCTTCCAATTGACCTCGCTAAATTCAAAGAGCGTCTTGCCACGGCCAAGAAAATTGCCACCTCTGTACTTCATGCATATGTTCACTATATTCAAACTACGTTAATGTCGAATCAAAGTCGTGCGTTCTGGTGGTACTTAAAATCTTTAAGGAGCTTTCATCATGCCCCTGATAATTTTCGCCTAGATGGCGCGACATCGTCTTCTCTTCAAGGATCTTGTGAACTCTTTGCTTCTTATTTTTCTTCCTTTTTCGGCAGGGCTTAGCGTTCCCCTTACTTCAACCAATCTTCAACCTTGCAGGTTGAGCTACTCTTAAATGATCTTGCCAACAGTACCAGTGTGGGTCCTGATGGCATTCTAAATTTTCTAGGAAAATCTGTATCTCCTTCACTTTGTTTTCTCCTTTTCTTTATCTTGTGGGGTTTTCCCCTCCCAGTGGGAAATTGTACACATTTTTCCTATCTTCAAACTTAGTGATCGTAATATCGTCTCAAACTATCGTCCCATTTCCCTTCTTCCTTGATTTGGTAAAATTTTTAAAAGATAGTTTTGATGTCCTGTATCCACTTGTCCTCCCATCTTTAGCAGATCAACACCATAGTTTCGCCAGAGGCAGATCTACCCTTACAAATTTACTTTCTTTTACCCATCATATTGTAGCCGCCCTCGATCAGCAACAATAGGTGGATGTTATTTTTACGGATTTCTCTAACGCCTTTGATTTAGTGGATCACTCTCTCCTACTTGAGAAACTTTTAGGGTTCAATGTCCCTATTGGTCTCTATTCCTGGCTTCTCTCCTATGTCCTGAATCTTCAATGTGTAGTTACTTTTAACTCTTGCTTCTCTTCTTCTTTTCACCTGAGGTCGGGAGTTCCGCAAGGTTCAATACTTGGCCCCATACTGTTTTTACATTTTGTCAATGATCTACCTTCTGTTATCACATCCTCCTATCTCCTTTATGCTGAAGTCTTCAATATTTTTCGAGTTATTGTTTCCCCTTTTAGGCGTGGATATCCTTCAAACTGATCTTAAGCGTCTTAAATGTTTCAAAAGCCATCAGATGACATTCTTCTGTAAAAAATTTCTTCTTCTCTCAACGTATCGGCTTGTTGATATCCCTTTGAGCAATGTAAACTCCTTTAAGGATCCTGGTTCGCTTTTCGATTGTAAACTGATGTTTGATCTTCACATTGCTCTAATTATAAAGAAAGCCTCCCGCTTAACTGTGTTTATTTTACAATCCGCTTCGTCATACCAACATATCACCTCCTGTATGTGTCTTTACTTCTCACTCGTCGTAGTGATTTGGAGTACTACTCCCAAATTTGGTGTCCGTACCACAGGAAGCACCTCGATGCTCTTGGGTCAGTTCGACGCAGATTCACAGTATCTTTATTCTTCAAATTCGCCCCTCATAATAACCGACGACATATTTTGAAGCTTCCTAACCTGGAGTCCAGACGATCTTTCCTTGATGAATGTCTTTTGTTTAAGCCTCAAAATGAATGCAGGCAAATTAATACATTCGACGCACATACTAACACCTTCTTCCACTCTCCCTTGCTACGCTTACCTCGTATGCACAACCAGCGAGGTCTTGGTCCTCTACCACAGTCTTTTGGTGTATTGAAAACTTTTCTAAAAAATCAAATTTATAAATACTCCTATACATTTTGATGAACAAGTACCCGAGATTTGCAAATAAAACGCAAAATATTTCATTCTTCATCAATATTTCTTTTGTCGCATTCAAAGTAATCGCCATCAGATGCACTACACTTACGCCAACGATTTTTACAGTCCTCGAAACACTATTCATAAGCACTTTTTGGGATGTCCTTCAGCGAGTTTTATTTTACATTGTGACAAAAAAGTACCCGGAAATTGCAAATAACACGCAAAATATTTAATTATTCATCAAAATCACACGGAGCCAAATCTGGTGAATACTGTGGTTGATCGATGGTATTTATTGCTTTTTTGGCTTTAAATTCGGTCACAGTAAAAAAAAAAAAAAACACAAAATCACAAAAATCGTCACGCACTACTGAGGTGTACGGACTTAAACAGCTGCTGTAAGCAAAATGGTCGATGGATCGCGCTCATATTTGCCATGGTAATTAACGACAGCCTTACCAACTAAACCAAAAATTTTTTTGAAATATCGTTTATCCAGGGAGTTTAAATTACAATTTCCGGGTACTACGTTGTCACAATGTAAGTCTTAATTTTTGATATCATTGAATTGTGATCTTTTTTCTCTAATTTCTTCCGTATTTTGAATTCGTATGTTTGTATTTACCTATTAATTGTCTGTAAGTCACTTTTTTGAAAAAAAAAAAACAAATAAATCAACAAAAACTTAAACATCAAAACAAATTTAAAGCAAATAGCTCGTCATCATTGAAATCCAGCAATCAATCGTCGGATACGAGTAACAGTAGTAGCTATCAAAAGCTAAATAGAGCATCATTAGCATCTGAGGGAAAAAAGCAATTAACAAACAGTGACCAAGAAAGAGATTCTTTGAGATCCACAAGCAATGCAAGCTCAAGGACGACTAACACAAAACGAAAATCGGCGAATTCGCAACCACCAAGCAACAATCAAAGTAATATGAACGCTACTAACACATTATCAAATTAGCGGCGTATATCGCAACTAGAAGAAACACCCCCCATCGTCGAAGCGCCTTATCATTCGGCCCGCCTAAGAATCTACCCACCTGCACTAAAGTCAATAGCTACATTTAGTGGTGCTAATAGTAGCAATTCAAGTCAAGTAAAAGTGGAACAATTTCAAAGCGAAAGCATACGTCTTTGCTAAACAAATTAAAAATAAGGATTTGAATGAACAGTACAAGCAGATCATGTGTACAAGACCTCACATGTTGAATTAAATTATCTTTATTTTTCTTACCATCTGACGCGATGTGCTTAGTCATACCGGACAATGTGTTATAATGTAAAAGTATTGGAAAGAAAACTCCATGAAATTGGAAGAAACCCGTTCCGGCGAGCAACGGGAATGTGAAGTTTTGCTTCGTCGACAGAACAGGGGAGAGTTACTAGGCGGTTTGCGATAACTAGGGAGTTCCTGCTCGGTCATAAATGGTGACGGTTAGAAAGTAGAAAGTGTTTATGAGTCAAGTGAAGCGAAGGAAAGGTTTCCGTACGAATTTTCAATTTTTTTCATCCCGTTTGTGATAACCGATCGATTAATTACGTTCGTTGCGTTGGTTGGACTGGGTTTGTAATCAAATCGGCTGTGAAACGGAATTGTGCGACGTGAAAATCGTGCAAAAAAATTGTTGAGTTATTCCATTTCTGTGTGTGACTGTCCAGCCGATATGTGGAGGCAGTAATTGTGTTATCAGGCTTTGTTAAAAACAATTTTTTTCGATAAATCCCATCGGAGGCCGAACTACGCTTCTTCAACCGGCAAAACGAAATAACAAACTGTCACAGCAGCAACAATAACAAAAATTCATCCAGAATCAATAAAAAAAGCACTCTACAAACGAGCCGGAAAAGTTAAGAGAAAGGAATCCGTTGAAGCTCTATTGAAAATATTGTTAAAAATTCAATTCAATTCGTGTTGGCTCTGCACTACCGAGGAGAAAAGCATTGATAAATGTATGTTGTACGTACCTTCAATGCAACAAAATAAAAGTAGTTGATTCGGTTTGTGGTGATGAGCTTCGATGTGAATACAATGATTTTCTATTTAGTTTCAGACGGCAATCATATTAAAGCCAGGAATTCTTAGATTCTACGCAATACGTAGTAGTTTATAATTTTAAGGAGATCTTATACATACTAGTAGGATCCTAATTGAAACGTTAACATTGTTTACAAGTGCAATTTGCTAAAAATTCTTGAAAGTGAACTGTCTCAAATATATTTAAATCTTTATGTGACCGTGTAGAAGCTCTTGCTCTAATGAAGTTGTATAGTATTCGTAAAACTGACGGTATTGGATTTTTTTTTGTGGTAGTGGTAAGACTGAATATCAGGAAACCAGGCTGAACTTCCCGCAAGATAGCTGACAAAAATTCGATGAAAAGCTGTTGGTCCTCGGATCGCCTTACAACTGATAATATGCGCATTACCAAGCAATATACAGTAAATTGCTGTGTGTTTCGATATACGAGGGTGGTCCCAAAAGTACCTGACCCGACAAAAAAAAAACAGTAAAAAAACTACGAAAATGTTTATTATTTTTCGACATATTCTCCTTTCAGCTCGATAGATTTTTCCCAACGATGTTCAATAGCTTCAATACCCGCTTTATAGTAGGAACCGTCAAGCTCCTCAAAATTGCTACTAACCGCAGACTCTACCTCTTCATTGTTGGCAAATATTTTGCTGCCGAGCCATTTCATCAAATTCGGAAAAATAAAATAATCCGAGGGATCCAGATCTGGTGAATATGGTGCGTGAGGAAGCAATTCGAACTTCAACTAATTGATTTTAGCCATCGCAATGACGCAAGTGTGGACTGGTGCGTTGTCGTGATGAAACATCACTTTCTTTTTCGTCAGATGGGGCCGTTTTGTATTGACTTCATCACCCAAAGACTGCCTAATATGCGCCGTTGATTGAAAATGGATGCTATGACCTTGCCAGCTGACTGAACAGACTTTGCTTTCTTTGGAGCAGGTTTTCCCTTTTCAGTCCACTGCTTTGACTACTCCTTGGTCTCAGGTGTAAAATGATGGACCCATCTTTCGTCCATGGTTATGAATCGACGCAAAACTCAGCTTTATTGCTGCGAAACATTGTCAAACACTCGATGGAAACAGCCTAACGTTGCTGTTTGTGCTTCATTGGGAGCAAACGCGGCACCCATCTTGCGCACAGCACAGGGATACAGCGAGCGTTAGAGGAAAGGGAAGAGGAAGAGATTCCAGTGATGGCAGTGATAAAATGTATCAACCTGGTGAAGAGCACGAAACTGAAGAAGAGGATCAAGAAGAGACGATAAGTGATATTGAACGAGAAGTGTCGAGTCTAACAACACGTAGGCGTCGAAAACAATCACCGGTAAGAAACCCACAGCAATCTTTACTTGACATTAACTCTATGATCAATCGGAGGTGCGAGATGGAGTGCCGTAGGCCGAGTGAATCTGAGTGTGAGTTTGAGCATGATCCACAAGAATTCGGTGATTATATGCGTGAGATTAGTCAGTGTCAGTAAGGTACTTCTTTTGTATTCAGAATCTATCTAGCAACATTATCGAGAAATGCTGCTTCCAGTGGTGACTTGAATCATACTTTATCTCTGTTATCAGCTGCTCTCTTCCTGATGACGTATTCTAGGGGATGGAAGGCAAGTATATCTCCCTATTTGAGCCGTAATTCTATCTGGAAGAAATCACTTAGGTCCATTTTGATCTTAGCCTGAGACTCAAAGTTGACCATGTGGACTAGTTTGGTTCAGACACCAAAGTCATGCATTGTTTTGTTGCTTGTGGTCAACGAATATTTGATGTTCTTCAATGTTTCGTTGCCTGCACTTTTCGCGCACCTGCTTCAGTGGGAGCATTTGGTCGATCAGATCGTTCATGTTGGGAGCCTCTTTCGTATCTTCCTATTAATTCTTGCAAAAGAGGAAGTTTATATTTCTATATGTTCTGTAGCGTGCATTGTTTTGCTTTTATATATCTGGCATATGATGATTTTACGTATCAGGTATCTGATGATTTTATGTATCTGACAAACCAGGATATAATATTAAGCTCCTGAATCAACCACAGCTCCATTGTTCATTGTAGATACTGTTAAGAGTTTTTAAAGTATCGTAGTCATTTGTTTTTTATTTCGATTGCGTTACCAAGTTGCTCCTTGCGCATTCTAGCAGAGGTCTGTTTTACGTTATGCTATGGAAATGAAAGCTATTTACACTCTGAGTTCGGCTCTCATAAACGCGTAGTATTTCTGGAATCCCACTATCCTATCAATCCGAGAACCCAGTCTAAAACAATTTGTCAGATTATTTAGTACTAGGTCTCATTTTTCTATGCCTAGGGGATGCAGAAATCCTTTCTCTGGCGATAGGGAGAGGTGTGAAAAGATTGCTTAAAAAGAAACCTTTCCACTCTCTACGCGTCTAGACATTCCATTATACCTTTTATAACTATCAGGAGTGTCCGAGGATAATCGGCTAAGCGATTCCATTTGTCAACGATTCAAAGTATCTCTGTGATTATAGTCTCCAAGAAAACCTCTCCAATATTTTTGAAGGGGTCACCACACTGCTTACTCCGTTTTCTGCAGGCAAAAATGTGAGACTTCTGATGAGTGCCATCTAGTTTATATAGCTCTACAGGTCAGAACAAAGAGATGCAGCTCTCAGCAAGGACCTGATCTGAAAGCAGTTGGTACACGTGCAGGGATAAGGGGCGCTTCGAATTTCAACCACGCATCAAATAGTTTACGGGCTGGCTGTTTGGTTGCCATAGAGCTGATACCCATCTTTTTCCTTGCTAGAGATCACAGAGCATAGAAATACGGAGGACAGGAAGATGGTTACTAGGAAAGAAAGGCAACGCTTTTTCAGTAATTAGTGGCAGTCATTGGAGAGCAACAACCTTAAAGCTTCCTGGAGAATTTCTAGTAGAAGACGTCAGACATAGCGACCTGCATCTATTCAGCGAAAGCTTCAGACCCAAGATACAAAAAATCAGGCCCAAACATTTAGCACAAAAATGCAGCCTTGACACTTTCTTCCATAAAGACCTCAGGACGTGCACACACATGTTTCTCAGGGTCGATGCAGTCAGATGCGCATTATGCCAGCCATATACAAGGCCATATCGTGACATCAATAAATTAACCGATGTGCTTTCCACTATCGACGTGAACGGCAAACACGTCAACATATCAACTAAGCGACTCAAGCTTGCAGTCTTGGCCAACCAGGATCCGCTCATAGACGGCCCATGCCAAGATATACAAGTAGGAACATTTCAACAACAATCTGCGAGAACAATGATCGAGTATTCCCACACATCTGATGTTCCAACTTCAACCGCATTTTACGAGACTGTCATGCCGCCACGTCCACAAACGCCGACAACAATGGTCGTAAGGGACTCCATTGAGGATCAAACTCATCACGTACCATATTCGTCTAAACCCATTGATCGTCGAGTCAAGTCGGACACAAGCGCTGTCAACACATCGCACTTTTGACCAACAGTCCTTACATACTCATCGACGAGAAGTCATCGAAACTTTAAATCATTGGGATGGGAGCACTGTACGAGCCAAATCCAGTCATGAACTTATCTACCTGCACAACGGCAACGGGCTACTTGTAATGAATCGGCGCTACGCCACTGCCGATTATTAGTCAGTCGTTATCGACGTCGACGAAATCGGCACGCATCCTCTAACCTCTCGCTGCTCTTGAACCACTTTTGGTCAGCTGAGAGGAAGGTGATCGTGTGTGTGTAAACTGACGTTGGATGGGAAGCCATATGACAGCAGACCTCACTACCACACACATGACCATTAGTAGCCGACTTATACATATGCAATGTGCCACCGTATGACTTCCCATGCAACTTCAGTTTTGTCTGGGAGTGTCACGTAATTTTTTTGCGACGCAGAACAGTTCGTGCATTCTCGAATTCTGTTGAAATTTCCCTATCGGTAACGCATTGAATATATTAGGCGGTGTTACAGTTACGTGATTCTCATTTTGATAGCTAAGCGAAGAAGTTTGCTCATGGTGTTGGAAATAAGGATTAGAGAGGTAGAGAAGTTGTTCTCGGGTTGCCCATCTTTAATTTAGCTTTATTGAAGTGCCTCTGCACAGGTTTAGAATGTGCCACCGCTTTTCTTCCTATGGGACGAAAATTTACCAGCTTCAGTTTCGTTTTTGCTTGTGATAAATTGGTTGGGTGAATTAACTGTGGGCCGGTTCCCTGTGGAAAAGACCTGGTGTTTCTCATATTTTTTCCCGGTTTAGTAGTGTGTACAGTAAGTGCAACCCTATTTGATTATACTTTCAAATAACTGTATTTCCAAACAGGCGATTGCTGGTAAATTGTAGAGGAAGGAAACAAAACATTTTTTGCTTGTGCGTTATGGCGCTGCCTCTTGTTCAATGCAAACAAAAGCTTGCAGCCGGACGAATGCAGCGACAATTGCTTGGAGGCCAATTTTGGACTACTCGTTGCTTTTGTTAGTGCTGAGGCTACGTTTTAAGATCTGGTAATAGATTTTTACCACAGTGAGGAAGACCCGGGTAATGCACTTTGAACTATTTCGAAAAATTAATTTGGGCAAAAACCTAGTTAATCGTCGAATTTGAGCTTAAAATCTTAGCACTGGGAAAAGGCAACGAAAACTAGTGAAGTGAGTAAGCATTGTCAGTTTATATAGGGTTATCCATTTTGTGCTAGCAAAGTATAACCCTGCCATTTGACATCTGTCAAAATTAAATGTCATCCAAAGCGTGTTTTTTTCAGTTGAAGGTTTTCCATTTAGAAGAAGAACGCGTTAAACATATTAAATTTTACTAGAAAAATGGTGATTCTGCTGTATCAACATTTAGGGCTTTACGAGCGGATTTTGGTCGACATAATCGACCTACACAGCAAACAATTTCGAACACAGTGAGAAAATTTGAAGAGACTGGATTGGTTATTGATATTGCAAGGCCTGTGCATCATCGCAACATTCGTTCTGCTGAAAATATTGCTGTCGTTGCTCAAAGTGTGGAGGAAGACCCGAATTTGTCGATTCCTCGACGTGCTCAACATTTGGGCTTGTCTTACGGCTCATTGTGGCGGATTTTGCATTTGGATTAGCATCTCCATCCGTACAAAATCCTACTCACTCAAGAACTTAAGCCTCAAGACCATACATAACGCAGAATGTATGCGAATTGGATGATTGAACAACAAGCCATTGATGACGATTTTTCGAACAAAATTTTCTTTAGTGAGGAGGCCCATTTTTCGCTCAGTGGTTACGTAAATAAACAGGATTGCCGCATATGAGGCTCTCAAAATCCTCAGGTGATCGCAAAAAGGCCTTTGCATCCGGAAAAAGTGACCGTTTGGTGTGCATTATGGTCTGGTGGTGTTATTGGCCCGTATTTTTTTGAAAACGATCAAGGAAGAGCCATTACAGTCAATTCTGACCGCTATGGACGGATGTTAACCGATTATTTTTGAAGAGAAATTGAAGATTCTGATCTGGAGAGCATGTGGTTCCAACAGGCCGGAGCCACAAGCCACACAACAGAGGCTGATCGAGCACTTTTGCAAGAGAAATTTCCAGGACGCGTAATGTCGAGATTGAGTGATGTCCATTGGCCCGCAAGATCCTGCGACCTAACACCTTTGGATTTCTTTTTATGGGGCTATGTGAAAGATCGAGTTTACGCAAACAATCCTCAAAATCTTGAGCAATTGAAAACCAATATTCGTGAAGTTATGGCCGAGAGATGCCGGAAATGTGCCGAAAAGTCATTGAAAATTACCTCAAAAGGATTGAGGCTTGTAAGAGGTCTCGTGGAGGATATTTGAATGATGTTGTGTTTCACGTATAATGGCAAGGCTTAATCTTTATACTGAATGAAAAATTTTGTTTCCATTTTAATATTTAATTTGTTTTTTGTAGCATTGCTTTCCCAAGCGTATATTATTTTCATGACATCGGTGCTACACACTAGACGTGAAAGATAATATCAAGCAATCAATGTTCTTTTAAATATTTAAATTTTACTACACGCATAAAAATGTATAGGCATACATACAGGAAAAACGCAGACTATAAAATATACATTAATTACATATATACGAAATGAACTTGAGGCTCAAACATCTATACATTAACGATGAACATATTGTTTTTAGTAAATAGAATGGGTAAGAGCAGTACAGAGCGTTACTTTTTAAGTTTCATTGAATAATATGTCACAGCAAGTGTATGATACATTTGAGTAGTTTTGATCGATTAAGTAAATTGTACTTTTTCTCTGCTGATTCGTTTTGATACAATCCAGAAATAACTACGAAGTTTTAACAATTATATCAACTACGTGTCGTTTGAAGTTGTTGTAAAATGAAAACCAAAATTAGTGAATTTTAATTATGACATCCTTTCAATCTTATATAAACTACAAATTATGGATCTTAACATGTAGAAATGTGTAGTTATTAGCGACTTGACGTAAACTTTAATATTTAAAAACTATTAAGTGGCGTTAAAAGTTATTTGTATAAGTTGTGTTCTCAATCAATTCATCTTAATTTAGAATGTCTTCTTTATTAGATATCAAAATCACTCGATTGTCACATGCACTTGGGTTAATTTCTATTAGATCTACAGACCTACGAAGCAAGATTTTCCCAAAATTTATCCAAAATTAATACTTAGTATAGTTTTCGTATAACTCCACCCTCAATGGCGCTGTCATTTATCTTGTAGCTAATGTACTAACGTGAGACGTTGTACGAGTCAAAATAGACGAAAAACGCTATATAAACATATGAGTACATGTTAAAATGACTAATAATATTTTTTAAACTCATTAAGTTCATTTACACCCACAAATTTTTCGAATTGAAATTGTAAATAAATTTCAATGCTCATTCGTAGAAATAATCTATACCTGCATCATATATAAAACAGAGAAACGTTTTTGGAATATCATAAAAATAATAACAATGCACAGAATTCTTCAAGTATATGCGCAAAATGTAAACGATAAAGTAAGAGTAGCAAATTGAATGTGTGGCCACTTATTAAAACAACAAAAAAGTATAATAAATAATGTTGTAAACCGTAGGTTGATGTATTCAAAGAAGAGGTTTACAATTCTGTTTTATTTCAAAAAGCTTTCACTACAGTCTTTTAATATTAATTGTTGATAACACTTAACTAGTTTGCTGTAACCAACCCGATGAACTCTGATCCGCTTTGACAATTCAATCCCGCGCGCCCAAGCTTAGCTCGACAGTCCGTGTAGAAGAAAGATAGGAATCCTCCGAGCTTTGAGAGCGGTTAGATCGAGCAGTCAGAGTAAAGAAAGATTGCACATAATACGAGCTTTAAGAGATGTTGATTGAAGCAGTTCGGGCTTACCACATTCCTCTCCTCTTAAAATCAGACGAAGTCATTGAATTTTGATGTGACTCCCCGACTTGTTCGAATTTGGTAACGAGGCTCGACTTCAGCTTCAGGTTCTTCTTGAGTTTCATCCTCACTTCCGGCTTGTTGATCATTGTGAGCGTCAGAGTGGTCGACATGTCGAGGATTGTTGCCAGGTGTGATAATCGGTTCAACTTCACCAACTGGCAGATTATTTTCGTCACTAAACTCGGGCAAGTCAAACAATTTCAATTCGTTTTTCATATATCGGCGTTTGAGCTGATTCGTGTGAGCTCGTACGGTTCGACTTCCTGACAGCGTTGTAATGTCAATCGAGTAATTGACAGCTCAATCTCGGCTTTTCACGAAGCCAGGCGTCCAATTCCAGTTATCACTGGTTGTGTGGAGTTTGTAAAGGATTTCATCTCCGGGTGAAAACTCTCTCCACTTTGCGCCGTGATGCAAGTTAAATTGATTTTCCATTTTTGCTTTGTCTGAAGGAGTTTCATCGATTTGAGGCTTGAGCAAATCGAGTTTTGTGCGCATCTTACGGCCGGTCATTAATTCGAATGGTGATTTCATTCCGAGATTGTATAATGGTGTGTTGCGATACGTCATCAGAAATTCTCGCAATTTTTGTTCGATGGTTCCTTCAGCCTTCTGTAAGCCCTTTTTGAGAAGGTCAACGAATCGTTCCGCCTGACCGTTTGACTGAGGGCTGTAGAAGGCGGTCGTAAGATGCTTGATACCGTGTGTCTCGCAAAAGTTTTCAAATGAGCTCGACACGAATTGAGGTCCATTGTCCGTGACGCAAACTTTGCACAGACCCTGTCGGGCCAGCACATCAGCAAAAAGTTCCACCGTCTTCGTTCCGGTTATTGTCGCCGTTTTTATAACTTCTGGCCACTTTCTATAATCGTCAACAACCACTAGGAAGTAGGAGCCACTGATGGGGCCGGCGTAATCAAGGTGAAGGCGCATCCATGGTTCCAATAGCATGGGCCAGGGCTGCAAGGTACATTTGCGTGGTGCCTTTAATTCCCTTGCGCAACGTTCGCAAGTCTTATAGCTTTCATTATGCCAGGCCAGAAGACTTTGTCGGCTGCCAATAGCTTCATTCGGCATTCACCTGGATGACATCCATCTAGGTTCTCAAGAATATGTGCTCGCAGTTTTTATGGAATGATGATTTGTTCGCCACGGAAAATGCAATTTTGTACGAATTTCAGCTCATTGCGATGTCCGCAAAAAGAAGCGACTTCGATTCCTTCGATCTGACTTTTGCGCTGGGGCCAGCTGTCAGTCACAATGAATTCGATCACTTGATGAAGATTTGGACAGACTTTCGTTTCTTCTTGTACTTGTTGGAAGGTAACAGGAAGCTCCTTTGCTGACTGTATTGCGAAACTTAACAACTGTTCGTCATTGTCGTCAATTCCCTTAACTTGTACCGTAGCAATAATTGTCTCTTCATCAGCTTTGATCTGTTTTAACATAAGGCGAGATACGACGTCAGCATATCCGAAGCTGTTGGTTCCAATAAATTCGAACTTAACATCATAAGCCATGATGATTAGTGCCCATCTCTGTAGTCCGTTCGCTGTATATACGGAAATTCCGTTTTTCGAACCAAAGATGGACAACAGAGGCTTGTGACCGACTTGCGCGGTAATTTGTCGCCCAGCGATGTAGAAATGTGATCGCTTTAAGCCAAAGATGAGTGCTCGCGCTTCTTTTTCAATTTGGGAATAATTTCTTTCCGCTGAATTGAATGTTGCGGCGAAATGCATGATAGGATGCAGTGAATTGTCATTGAAACGGTGCATGAGGGCAGCTCCCATGCCGTCTTTTGACGCGTCTGTCGCTAGAACGATGGCCTTGTTGGGATCAAAGTGCGTAAGTACCAGATTTGAGATTGTCAAAAGTTTCCTGGTGAACATCTTGCCATTCGTACTTCACATCTTTCTTGAGAAGTTCGTCCAGGGGACCCCTCAGCGTCTTCATTGACTTGATATACTTGCCATAGTAATTGACTGAACCTAAGAATGAACGGAGCTGACTGACATTAGCTGGCGGAGGTGCTGATGTGACTTCCCAAATTTTTTCAGGCTGTGGTCGGATGCCTTTGTCGTCGATGACATGTCCACAGAATTGCACAGATTTCTTACCGAACTGACACTTGTTGATGTTGAGTTTTAACCCGAATTCCTGCAGGCGTTGCAGTGTTTTCTTCAACTTTTGCTTGTGGTCATCAGCATTCTCACCGCTAGTATCCATGTCGTCGATGAAACCGAACGTTGAGATTCCACTGAGCATCATGTCGACAATTGCTTGAAATTCTCCTGGGGCTGTTTTAACGCCTTGCTGGAGGCGATTGACCTGAAACAGTCCGATGTGGGTGTTGATGGCCATCACCTTTTTGGATATATCGTCGACTTCCACTTGGAAGAAAGCGTCTGATAAGTCGATGGTGCTGAAAACTTTTTTTCCTGCGAAACTTGCGAAAATTTGATCGGAATATGGCAAAGGATACTTGTTTGGCTCAAGTGCTTCGTTAAGACCCGTCGAATAATCAGCACAAATTCGAACTCTTCCATGCTTTCGTTTGACTACGACAATGGGTGCTGCCCACTGAGAATATTTGATAGGGTTGATAATGCCCAAGTGCTGCAAACGTTCTAGCTCAGTGACTATAGTAGAACGAGCTGCTTGTGGAACCGAACGAGCTTTTCGGAACACTGGTTCAGCTCCCGGTTTTAGTTTGAGTGAGACTTTAGCTTTGTTATAACAACCAAGGCCATTTGAGAAGAGTTCATGAAACTCTGATTGCACTTCTGTGGTCAGGTCATCGCAAGATGTTGACCTGACTTGATTGCAGACGTTGTCGATTGGAACACTCCACAAATTGAACACATTGATCCAGGGAATGCCGAAAAGGTTGAGATTTAGCGGTGTAATGAAAGAGCATCCCTGCTTTTGAATGCCATTCAGTGTAATGTTGCACCAGAAGTATCCCAGTAATGGAATCACGTTTCCTGAAGCACTTGTTGCGTTCGTTCGATTTGATACAGTCAGTTTTGGACGTCCCAATGTCTCCCGATTTACCTCAGAGATGATTGTCATGTCTGAACCTGTATCAAACTGCATCTTTAGCTGAGCACCGTTGACAATCGGCTTGAGAAACTTCCTGCTTGAAACCAAGTTGACTTCTGATTGTACTTGGTTCGCTTGCGGCTTATTGTCGCCCTTCTTGTTGTATTTTGTGTTGCTCGGAAATCCTTCTACATATTACAGTAACCTGCCTTATGTGACTTCCCGTTGCATCTGCTGCAGGTCTTCTCCTTGAAAGGACAATCTGCCAACCCATGCCTTTCACCACAGCCGGGGCAAGCCTTACGGCGGATGACCGGTTTTATCACACCCCAATGGCTCTTACCTGGCTTACCCCTTAAACCCTTGAAATGATGGACAGCATGAACTTCAGAAGAACCGGACGATTCACCCACTTTTCCTTTATCGATCTTCAAACAGGTGATACGTTCAGCCTCATTCACTAAGTCCTGAAGGTTCAACTTGTGGATTAGAGCTCTTGTCGCATCGTTGGCTGCTTTCTCGAGTTCGATGTGTTGATTGCCGACTTTTGTGAGAAGTTTTTCAAGGATCAGCGAGTCTTGTGATGACGTGAGACTACTCACAAATAACAAAACCTTGAAGTCGTCAGGCGAGCATCGAGCGATTTCGAATTTCTCAGCATTTTTGTTAATGCGCGCTGCATACTCACTAAAATCTTCACTGTCGAATTTTTCAAGCTTGAAGCACTTGTGCCGCATTGCGAACTTTGTTTCTATGTAACCGAAAAGTCACTTGAGAGTTCTCACTGTGTCAGCGAGTGTCCGGTCTTGAGGGTTCTGTGGTAGAATTGAGTCTGCGTAGCGTTGGTACTGCGCTTGTGGAAATTTTTGAAGAAGAAGATGGATCTTTGTTGGTTCGTCGAGGTCTATTGCTTGTGTTGTAAACAGTGACTTGTAGCGTTTGTGGTACGCTTCGAATGTTTGATTGTTGTCCGGATCGTAATCAAACTGCACCATGGAATTGGCAAGACATTTCACTTTGAAAGCTGTTGAATCTTGTGCTGGCGCTTGGCCTGGTGCAGCCACCATGTTCTATTGTCGAAGCAATTGTTGCATTTGCTGATTTTGTAGAGCCATTTGCTCTTGAAATAAGTCGCAAAAAACTTTGAATTGGTTTGAGTCCATTTTGAGGTTAGACACACGTGTTTTCGTAATTCCTCGTCGCCAATGTTGTAAACCGTAGGTTGATGTATTCAAAGAAGAGGTTTACAATTATGTTTTATTTCAAAAAGCTTTCACTACAGTCTTTTAATATTAATTGTTGATAACACTTAACTAAATATAATATTCGTGGTTGCTGCAACCAACCCGATGAACTCCGATCCGCTTTGACAATTCAATCCCGCGCGCCCAAGCTTAGCTCAACAGTCCGTGTAGAAGAAAGATAGGAATCCTCCAAGCTTTAAGAGCGGTTAGATCGAGCAGTCAGGGTAAAGAAAGATTGCACATAATACGAGCTTTAAGAGATGTTGATTGAAGCAGTTCGGGTTTACCACAAATAAAAGCGCTGATAATATTTCAGCAGAAAAGAAATGTAAACAGAATGCATTCGGATTGTGTATTTACATTTATAAGAAAAGTTCTATCCTCCTTACTTTAAAATGTTCAAGTGGCTAACACATATCTCTGACAAGATAACATATTTACTACAATTAAAAAAAATTGAAGTCTAATAAAATCAAAACATGAAAAAAGAAAGCAATTACCATTGTATATTTACATTTAAAAATTTAAAAAAAATATATTGAGGCATTGTGATAGATCTTTTTTTTGATGATTTTACAAATTAAATCAAGTAGGACATGTACAAGCTAAAAAAAAAAATTAGATACTCCATATTGCCATTATTTTTATTTATAAATATATAACATGAATTGTTGAACCTAAAAACGTCTTTTCCAGCATGCCATTCTCTTCCATCAGGAGTGGCGGCGAACGGTACGAATGCCGTTACAAGGGTAGGGTTCTAGGAATCCGCGGATGGTTGGTTTTGCGTCGCTCTTGGTACGCGGTACCATAATTTGTTTTGCGATTTTTTTTATTAGAGTAGGTTATTTCACAGTCGAATTAGAGTAGAAGATTTTTGGGTACCGCGTCGGGAAAAAGTAACAGAAAATTCGGGAACGCGAAAGTAACTCTAGTCTTTGTTGTTGTCTGAATTGACTAAATGGAAGTTGGATACGGAATAACGTAAGGATAGGTTTCTTTTCCGTATATTTGTATTTTTGACACGTTTGAAACGGGCACGTGATGGTGGCTAAAACAATGTAATCGAGCGTAATCTATTTGGAAGACCTGCGACCGAAATCCTCTCGGAACTAGCTGGCCGACAAGCAGACACCGCGAAACGGATTATGGGTGCACGGACTGGTTGACCGGTTGGTATAATTCGTTGACACGACTCAGACTTCACGTCTATAACCGATGAGAGGTCGGTTCACATTTCCTTCGGGAAATCTCTTCGTTCGAGCGATTTGAATAGAAAATCATTACAAACTCCAACCATAGAATTAGGTGACGATGTTCGTTCATGTAGTTTTTCTCTCTGGATGTCACCGAAGCAACATCAATTAATTAGTGTCATTTGTCGATACGACTAAAAAAATAAAATAGTATTAATTTAAATAGTTCTTCTGTTTCGTTGTAGGGTATAGAGTCCACAAGCGTTTTAAAGTCACAATTTAAAAGCCATTAAAACCAATACAATTTACAGTATACTATATACCAGGGGTCGCCAATTAGTGTCGCTCCGGGTCCGTTTTAAGAAATGAAATGACCATCGCGGTCCGCACAACCGTTGATAAATTTAATAGAAAAAAAATCTTTATTATACAAATGTTATTACGGAAATTACAAACGTATTTTTTTACATCAATGAGAAAAATGACATTTTTTGTTGCGGACTATCTGTCTACAGTTTGGTGTATAATTGGTGAAAGATATTGACATAAAATCCTGGAGATGTTCATCAGTAAGTCGAGATCGAAATTTATTCTTAACGAAGTTCATCTTTGAAAATGCTGCTTCACAAACATATGTTGACCCAAACAAAGTAAAAAGTTTTAAAGTTAATTCTTGTAGTTCTGGGTATTTATTACCACACACAAATTTAATCCAGAACTCTTCACTGGAAACTTCCGCATGTTTGTGCTTTAACACTGTGTTTTCTTGGAAATCGATCATTTCCACCTGCAGAGTAGCTTTATCACTCCCAAAAACTATTTCAGCTTCGTTGCTCCATTCACCATCAGGACGCAGAGAGTAAATGCTGCTGAGGATTTCTACAACATTCTCAATTTTCTTAAAATCTGCAAACTTGTTTTTAAATTCCGATTTAAGATCCTTAATGAACGTCTTGTATTGGCCGACATCAATCTCGTTGTCACTGGTGATTATTTTATTTAATTTGGGGAAGTGTAAGCATTCATTACCAAGATCATTAATAAAGAGATCGAGTTTTCGCGAAAAACTTTTTACTTCTGACATGAGCTCCCATACAAGCTTTCCCTTGCCTTGAAGTTTAAGGTTCAGGTCATTGATATGTTTAAAAATATCCGTCAAGCTACATTTTCTTTTTCGTTTAAAAAACTTAAGTAGGCGTTTGCTGAAGTCCGATCACTGTTGAAAATATATGTCTTCAAGTGTTCTAAAATGCTGAAGAATCTTTCTAAAACGCAGCCTTTGCTTAACCACCTCACATTATTATGCAACAGTAGATCATAATATTGTGCGTCAACTTCTTCAAGAAATGATTTCAATTCACGATGTTGCAGTGATGATTTCGCACGAAGAAAATTGATTATTTTCATCACTTCTTGCATAATACGTTCAAAATCATGATTGAGTTTGCAGCAAAGCACAGTTTGGTGAATAATACAGTGGTAGGAAATCAAATTTTCATTACATCTTGCATTACTGCTCAACAGGTGCACTAGTCCATTTTTCCTCCCAACCATTGCTGGCGCACCATCAGTAGTTACCGATAAAAGCTTTTTTAAGTCTAACTCATCTTTATCAAAATTATTAATCACTGCTTTGATCATGTCTTCTCCTCGGGTTCTTCCTAATAGTGGCAAAATAGCCAATATCTCCTCAACCAAAGTTTGTCTCGCTTGGTCCAGGTGGCGTACAAAAATAATTAATTGTGCCGTATCAGTGACACCACATGATTCATCCAAAGCCAAGGCGTAAAAGTTCGCATTATTTAACTGCCGCTTGACATCACAATGATTTTCTTCTGCCAAAATGTGTGTATTTCTGGTGCTAGTAGAAGCAGATAATGGAATCCGTCGTATCGTCTCAACAACATCCTTTTTGTTCTCAAACAAGGCGTTACCCGCCTCGAGAAAGCATTCTTTAACTATGTCAGCATCAGTAAATGGTTTCATATGTTAAGCAAGAGTCCAAGAAATACGTAAAGAAGCCTCACCACATTTTTCCTGCTCAGTCATCGAGCGACTTATGATCCGGATCGAAGACGAGTAACTTGATAGTAAACTTGCAATTTTAGACTTACAAAGATCACTACCAAGCGGAAAGTTTTCGGCAAATGATTTGTGGTTGGTATCATAATGATGTTTTATATTTGAGTTTCTAATTAACGCCACTTTTTGGTTACAAATTAAGCACATTGGTACCTTTCCAGCACGATTTGGCAGCGTGAAACAATATAAATCGGTCCAATCTGGCAAAAACTGTCTATTTTCATCTTCAACTTTTTCGGTTCCATAGTAATAAAACTCGCTAATGTAAATAGGTAGGTACTTAAACTCGTAAAGTAAACAAGCAAACGTAATATTTCATGCACGTGTGTCAAAGCGGCGCTCGTCACTCAAAATTAAAACAAAACACTGGCGGCCGGCGGCAGCGCGATCGCATGATTACCCCCGCCCCGCGCGCTTCACCGCCGCGCTTTTCGAATTGACGTCGACGAAGATAATGTGGATTACGTACTCTGTAGTGCAAGTTGTTGTGTTCTCGCGGTCCGCAGAAAATGGGTTGGCGGTCCGGATGCGGACCGCGGTCCGCCATTTGGCGACCCCTGCTATATACTGTATTGGGTATACAGCTTTAATGGGTACTAATTGAAAAATTAGGTAATAATCACATAGTTGAGCCCGATATTGACCATATCACCCCAAATTCCGTTAAGGCATGCAATGAGGTATATTAACATTAATATCAACGCCGAAGTTCTTGTTTGGAATGTTATACAATGGATTATTATTATGTATAATATTATTAAATTTCTTAGTTCTTATCGTTTTTTGATTCAATTACTAACTTTTATTTTATTTTGCTTGCACCACAATAAATTTACAATATTTGCGAAAACTTACAATAGCTACTACTTTAAACAAAACATTTACACTGCAAAAATGCATATTAATTGGTAACCATCAGAATCGGCTACAGTGCTCGCTTTCAATATTCAAAGCCAAATTAAAACTTTCAGGAATTATTGGTACTGGTAGTGGCAACACTAGGAACCTATTCGATGCAGTGAACTTTCTTTTCTACAAAGCTTTTAAGATTAAATATTCGAAAAGCTTTAATATCCAAAGCTCAAACGTTCGACGACTGAAGTTTTCTAAATTTTATTCACCTCAGTTTTAAAGTTTGAAGCACTTGTGGAGAAGCATTGCCTGCTTGCATTAAAGACACAAACCACATTGAAAGGCCTTTTCGAGTATTGAATAGCCTTTGAAGATGATAAAGTTTTTGAAGAATATACGATTTTACAGATTGTTATTTTCAGTTTTATGAAAAACCTCAGATACTACATGCTTGTAAATGGCATCTTTGATCATGTGTTCATGGATGCGTTTTGCCCAGTTAAAGCTATTCTTAAATTTTACAGCTAATTCTTCTCAGTACAAGAATAGAGAGGAACTTTTTTTCTAATCTAATTCGTAACTAATCGTTATATTAATTTATGCATACGCACCTGTTGAAGAATTGATGCTTCCCTTTTTAGTTTTTCTATGAGGTAATGTGTAGATTGCCGAAGCTTTTCTGAAACGGCGCATTTTGGGAACTTCCTTCTCTTTCGAGGATGCATCATCATCCAATATGCTCTGGTTTTTCGATGGTTGATATGAAAGTTGGGAAGAATAAGTTGAGCTGAAAGTATAATTACGATCGTTATTAAGCAATACAATTTTTTTACAGGAAAATCAACCCTTACCTGATAGCTTGATGATATTTACAAAAGAAATCAGGCCGGATATTGTGTCGCCACAGGAATTGTTCACATTCACGTAAAATATTTGTACCTTTAAATAGTGGATCATCTCCTGAGGAACTCGTTGCTTCAGCATCATTCGTCACAGCAACCGGGTTGAATGTGGGGTTTTCATAGTGTCCGGGTATATTGAAGAAATTAATTTCGTTATCGTCATCGACCGATGATGATGAATCCTGACTGCAGGAGGACAAGGCATCATTGTCCTCTTGCTGTGTGCAACTACTCCTTGGTATTGAGCTGGCAGTACTATGAGGTATAGTGCACCTGAGTTTAGTTGGAGGTCGTAATGGATAGGTGTTGAATGTAAACTTTTCTAAATGGCTAATGGCCTCTTCATACGTTTGATCGGGAAGCAACATTACATTTTGATCGACTCAATTAACTTTTGTTTTATAGAGCAATTATCATTTAGCTGAAATTTGTAAATGGAACAAAATTATTTACGGATGTAAGAAAATTAAAATGATTAAATTTAACTTTTGATCTAATAACTGATAAATGTTAGTTCTAAGTTCTTCATAAAATAAAGCAGTCATGGTGGAAAGGTTTGGAGTTTTCTTTCCATCTTAATGTGATGAACCCGGAGTGTATAAGTATTGCTCTATTGCTTAATCTTGCGGACTCCGGCCGGTTCAGATAGCAAGTTGATTTGACGAATAGATTTCAAGAAAAAATTTCCCGATAATCTTTCATCAAGAATAATATCTAAAAATTTGAACCAAGGTGATTTGATTATAGTTTTCCTCTTGCTGCAACTCTCTAAAGTGGGACCCAAAAACATCAACTGATAAGCTCTATATAGTGATATACAGGAGAAGGATTTACATAAACATCGGCAGGAATAGTGGCTTTGAATCAAGGCAATCTCAATGGCCATCTTTATCGACAAGGTAAATTTGACGCTACAAGAGAAATTCTGCGTTAAAAACCAAAAAAAAAAACACTAATCCCTTAAAAACATCCATTGCCATCTTCTATGCATAGTTAGTATAGAAGATGACACTGGCTTACTTCAAGAATAAAATTGTCAAAAAAGCTGAATTTTTTATATCTGATAGTCCCTTTCGAGATATGTGTTTCCCCAAAAGTCCCCGTTTTATCCCCTTGTGCTTCTCATCTTCTCATTTAGAATCTCAGTAAATAGCTTACAATTTCTTTAAAACTTATCACAGCGAATTATGTTCTTTTTTAAGTTCGTTCCTCAAGGCCCATTAAAAATATATTGTTTAAATAAATTTTTTGTTAAAGTTAATATTAACGTAGCTGTGAGGTAGCTTTGGTATGGGGCTCAACGAGTACGGAATCGCGACGAGGCATGCAACCGGGTAGTAGCAAACTGATTAACAACAAAAAGTCTCGTTGCTGGCAAGATCTAGTGAACAATGTGAGCCAGGATATATGGAATTTTGTCTACAAGTTAGTTATGCGGAAGCTTGGTGCCCTACAGATGCCTTGCATTCATGAAGCGGGAAAGATAGACAAGATAGTGTGGGCACTTTCCCCCGCCCATTTAGTCCGTGTTGACGCTGTCTACGGTGAAACAGCGATCGAGTCCTACTCTTCACACATCCGGAACTAGAAAACGCAGTCCTATCATCGAAAGCAAGGAATGCCCCAGGCCCAGTTGATGTTCCAGCTGAGGTGTTGCAACTTGTCTATCGCCATTGTCCCGAAGGGAAATTCCGGATCACCATCTGCATACCACTCATTAAAAGTGCTAGAGAAACTCATCAAGGAATGACTCACTGCCGCGATTCGTGCTACTAAGAACCTATCTCCTCGGCAGTACGGCTTTAGAGCAAGGGCCTGGTATCATGTTTCTGACTTCACTGATATTACACATAGTAAGGTGTTTGCGTCGGATGCGCACTATTCTCCAGGGCTCTCTCCAACAGTGGATTGACCCTTTGGTTTTATGTGGACGTTCGACGACCTCTTTCGTGGTGAAAATTCGAGCTCGTGCGGCATTATATTCCCGAAGTCGGACATGATAATGTTTTTGTAGGTGATGTACTACTTTTTTGGATGTGATCGAAACTAAGCTCCGATGGTAGTGGATTGCCTCGAACTCCCTTGCTGAAGCATAGAGCGCAAGAACGTAATTCGGGGATGCAAAAATCAGCGTCTCACACAAGTCAGGCTAAATACCCTCCCAGAACATTCCCAAAAATTTCTGTTCGGACATTGGGCTAACTAAGCGCTCCAATAGACAACAGAGGGCTTCGTAATAGTCATCCACTGTCTCATGCGCCAGCTGATATCTACTCCAGAGCTTTTGATTCAGGATAATTTTATTCTTGACTGGGGCAAATTCAAGTAACACGGCATATTTTAGGGTACTTCAGTCATAGTAGTGATCGGACTTCATGAATTTCCATACCCAGCGCTGAGCGCGCCCCATAAAAAACAACTGCACGTGCTTGGCTACAAACTGCAGGCCTCCTCCAAGGTTGACGCTGGTCATGTCCCTACTCTGCACAGAAAAGCCCCGATTGCGACAGGATCATCTTAACCAGAAAAGACCAACTTCCAGCTAGCAACCATCGCTGGTATCTTTGGTCCGGAAATGGGGTATCTAATTCTGTCTATAGCGCTCCCGACTTGTGGGTGTTGATTAGCACGCGTGTCAATTTGGAAAACTCTCATATTGTATTAAGGGAGAAGATCCGACGCATCTCAGGGCATCGAACGAGTTATTCCGCTTAGATGGGATGAAGGCTCTTGTGGTATAGTTCTCGTTCTTTGTGGATGTGACGTTCTTTCATGGTCGGCTTGTACTAGGTTTGCCAATGCAGGGTTAATCCACGAAGATTGTGGCAGTAGTACCAACAAGCTGGGTCTAGGTTTGTACTCTGGAACGATTGGGTTTATGATGGAGCTTAGATGGGGTTGCACAGGCTCAGCCTACCGTACGGGTGGTACAGACCAAGGTCTTGGATTTAAGTCTAAGAAGGGGTCTGGGGATGGTTTGACACCCGGGTTCTTTGCATTTGTGCCATCTGCACTTATAACTGCCCCATCTTAATGGTCCTTCCTTTTAGCAGGTTGATAACCTCATCATAATTCGATGAGTGAGTCCCACTTTCCATTGTCGGGACAGTTTATGCTCCTCCTGTGGCGAGGTTGCGGCTCGTTCTCGGCAGCTGGTATCTTTATGGACTGCTTCCTGCGTAATAAATGGAAGCTCGCTGTGTGAATTGGCTACTGACAAAGTGGACAGGTATTTGATATCTGCCGGTGGTGTTGCAGGCAGCTGCGGTGAAATTGATCAACATGCTGTAGTTCTGCATAGGTGGGTCATCATCTATGGCCTACTGACATATAGTGCAAAGCGCAGTCCATCCTGCACCTGTACGTAGGTGACGCTTATCAGGCGTGCCCTTCATGGTCATCATTCAGTTAGAACCTGATGAAGTAGTATACATAAAATATGTATTGTTATAAATAGATGGACGTAATTTTAACTATGTATATATAAAGAAAAATAAATATTCTTTGTTTTATAATTTTTCTTGCATGACCGACAGTGGCGAGCTATGAACAATATTGATATATATATATATATATATATATATATATATATATATATATATATATATACATATATATATATATATATATATATATATATATATATATACATATATATTTATATATATATATATATATATATATATATACATATATATTTATATATATTTATATATATACATATATATATATATATATATATATATATATATATATATATATATATATATATTTATATTTATATATATATATATATATATATATATATATATATATATATATATATATATATATATATTTATATATATATATATATATATATATATATATATATATTTATATATATATATATATATATATATATATATATTATATATATATATATATATATATATATATATATATATATATATATATATATATATATAGGGTGCGTACGGTATTTGAGGACATGCATAAATGTAACTATAACTTCGTGAATTTTTTTTTCAAATAAGAAATGTCGGACTGCAACATCACTCAAGAAATGAAGAGACATGCTGTCACTGTCGCTATATGTGCGAACCATACAGATTTAGAGATCTCCAATTTTCTTAATTACGCCCGTTCATTCGTGTATAAGGGTCGCCATGAATTGAAAGCATCAGGAGGCGATACAATATCGGTCGCAAAACGCACGAACAAAGTTCTGATACTGTCCGATCTGCAGAATTTTTAGAGCAAGTGCAAGTGATCATAGACGAGGACCCTTCAAAATCATTGAGGGTCCTTGCGAGTGAGCTTCATGTTTCTGAGCGCCTTATTCGTAGAGTTGTCCACGAAGACCTTCGGTATAAGTTTTACAGGATGCGCAGAGGACAGTTCATGTCGGAACGAACACGGGAACAAAGAGTTCTCCGATCAAAATGTCTTTTTTTCCGATGAAAAAAATTTTGACCAAGATCAGAAGACCAATCGCAGAAATGACAGGTGGTTATGTTTAAATCCTACGGAGGTTCCTGTTGTTATGCACACAAAATTTTCAGCCACTGCTATGGTTTTAGGTGTTGTCAGCAACGAAAGACATGTTATGCCACCACACTTTTCTACTCAAGGACTTCGAGTGAACTCTGCTGCATACATCGAGGTTTTGGAGACGGTAGTGAAACCCTGGATAGACAATGTAAGCGGAAGTAGACCAAACATTTTTCAACAAGATTGGATGGCCCCCAATAACACCGAACCTATGGCCACCTAGCTCCCCAGAGCTTAATCTTTTGGATTATTACGTATGGGGCGTAGTTGAGCGTGAGACCAATAAGCGTCCTCATAATACCACTTCTTCGCTGAAGACTGCTATTAGTACCGTTATGGCCAATATGAACAAGGAGCATTTGATTCGGGCATGTAATCGTTTCCGGACCCGGATCGAGAGGTTATTGCTGCTAATGGCGATTTTATTGAATAACTTTATAGCCATATATTAACTTAACGTTGTATTAAAAATTCCTGAAATTTCATTAAATTTTGTTAAAAATACAAGTTAATTAATTTTGCTTTCAAGTTGTCCTCAAATACCGTACGCACCCTATATAGATATATATATATATATATATATATATATATATATATATATATATATATATATATATATATATATATATATATATATATATAGTCTAGTCAATGTTTTAACATTCACAGCTTATTAATAGGGATACCGGTTAATTCATGCGGTTTTCTATTAGATGGCGTAACTTGATTTTTATTCCAGTGATTCACCTTTCCAAATATGTGTTGGAAAGCTACTGTCATATGTTTTCAGAATCAGTATGGGTCATTTAGCTGAAGTGTAAGCAACAATATTTTTTTTTACTCTGAAAATGTCGAATTTTGTGCGGATAAAGTGTTTTTGCGGAGAGCTTCTTTATTGAAGAAGAAGGCTGCCGAAAGTCATCGTATTTTGGTGGAAGTGTTTGCTGTGCATGTTCTAGCTGAGCGTACGTGCCAGAAGTGGTTTGCATGGTTTAAAAGTGGCAATTTTGACTTGGAGGACGATGACAGCCAAAAAAGTTTGAAGATCACGAATCGGAGACATTGCAAAATCACTTGGCATCGCTCAACAAACCATTTCCGATCGTCTAAACCGAATTAACCGGTACTCATATTAAAAATTCACATTACGTCGCTTGGTCGTTTATGCCATCCAGATAATGTTTAATATATCGGTAGTTCTTTTCATGAACATCTAGTCCAAAAATCATGATCAGCTCTCAGAGATAAAAAAAATTCAATATAATACGACGCATTCAAAAAAAAAAAAACTCTGAGTAGCTATATTTTCAGTATCTCGCCGATAGGGTCAAAAAACGCCCTAAGATACTGGGCTCATAAAATCAGAATTACAGCTCATACTTCAATCAGTGCTCATTAAATGCTCCCTTAGTCTTTTCTGAAATACCAAAAGTGAGTAGGTTTTCTTAACCATTTCTGGTAGATTGTTATATATATATGCAGAGCATCATTCGTTGCATCCTTCTTTAGACGATCCGTTCTGGCCAAAGGTATTACGAATTGATCTGCATTCCTCGCATTATATGGGTTGATCTGTGATACCTTAAATAATGGTGTTCGTTCCGATCCATTAGTTTTTAAACTCAGTTTTCTCCATTATAACGAGTTCACTAAAGGTTAATGATTTCGCCAATTGGTAACCCAAACTAGTTTGAGAAAGCATTGGCAGTTTCAGAATGATTTTATTCACTTTGGTCAGCAGCCTGGATATACTGTTTAAATGTTGCTTTGCTGATTGCCTCCAAATAAGTACTCCATAATGTAATTTCGTCAGGACAAACGCATTTAGAACAAGTTTCTTGATGTGCATTGGAAAATCTCCATATCTTCTCAACAATCCCATTATTTTAGGGCTAATTGCTTCCTTAAGCAATTTATGTGTGGCAACCAGGTGGTCTATGATAAGACTAAGATATTTCATTTCTAGCACTCTTTACAATTTTTCGCCGTTAATATCTAGTTCAACATCTATGTCTCCTTTGTTCTTTTGCTTAAAAACAATATATATCGTCTTTGTAGTATTTAATACTAGTTTGTTTTCAATTAACCACTGATGGAATTTTCCTAAATCCTTGTTGATAGTGTTCTCAATGGCAGTTTTCTCTCGTCCTGCATATAGTAGAACTGTGTCATCAGCATATAATGTGTAATATCCCGTCAACCCACATGTATTTAGATTATTTGTGTATAGCAGGAACAACGTTGGGCCAAGTATTGAGCCTTGGGGAACTCCTGTGTAATATCCCGTCAACCCACATGTATTTAGATTATTTGTGTATAGCAGGAACAACGTTGGGCCAAGTATTGAGCCTTGGGGAACTCCTGTCAAGTCTTACATTGATGATATGTGTGACAGAATGTAGGGCATCCAAAGTAATCTTGTTCTTTTGAAAACTGAACTAATTTTGGCTTACGACAGAGTTTTCAACTAAGAATCATGTCAAGCGATTGTTTAGTATTTTTCAAATATCTTACTAAATCCCGTCAGCAGCGCGATCGGGTGATAGTTATTTGGGTCGAGATGATCACCACCCTTAAATATAGGAACTATTTTTGCAAGTTTTTCTTCATCCGGAAATGTCCCATTCCTAAAATTTTCCATAATCTCGGCTATGTCCTCCTTGATTATACTAATCTATTCATCGTGATGCTATCGATGCCTGGTGCCGTGTTCTTTTTCAATCCATTGATTACATTTAAGACTTCCCTTTTATTTGTTTGATGAATGTGAAGGATGGAATCTATTGAGATATTTGTAGTATTTAAATTGCTTTCTGAACTGGCAACGATTTCTTTAGTGATTCTTCCAACAATTGTTGAAAAAAAGTTATTTAATGAGTTCGCCGCGTCACGTGGACACGATGTATTAGAGGGCCCATCAGGATTCAGTTGAAAGTTTTGTGATATACCCTGTGTTGAGTTATCTTTTACCTCATTTATTATTTTCCATACTTCATGGGAGTTGTCAGCCGCTGTTTCCATTCTTCTTGAGAAATATGAGAATTTAGCCTCTTTCACCAGTCGTTGTGATTCTTTTTTCACTTGCATATACTATATACAAACTTGAAAGCCTGGTTTCAATTGCTCTTCCGATAGTCCATGTATACCTTCCTTTTTTAATACTTGCATCAATTACTTTTTTTGTTATCCAAGTCCGTTGCCGACACCTGACTTTTTTCTCAATTGTAGAGCTTTGCTTAGCAGATATGATGATCTATTTGAGTTCAATAATGCTCTTTGGTTTCCACTTTTTCAGTAATTCTCGTATGATTGATTTAATGATTTCCTTGTCTAGATATCTGAACGTTTTGTAGGTCGGCTTCTGTTTATTCAGGGTTTGGTCTTGAATAGCTATTTTTAACATATGATGATCCAGCTCCGGCCAGTCCTCAAATGTGTATGTCATGCTTTCAGCGACTTTTAAATCATTGGTTACTATATGATCATAGATATAGAGAGTACTAGATCCACAACCGGTCGTGAGAGCCGAAGCAATTAGCAACCTTCGCTAAAGTTGTGTGAAGTTGAGGTTTGAAGTGATATGCTTTTGTTTTTACACTTTATTTACTCCGAAACACGTTTACGTTTAAAAAGTTTTTAATATTGAAGATCGCGTGTACGAAATCGGCACTTTAGTTCACTGTTTTTATTAAAAATTTACGAATTTTCCATCCGCTTTGACACATGAGTTTTCTCGCTGTTTTCGCGCCTCTTTCTTTTTCTTTTGCTTTGACGTTCGAGTTTTCTGTGAGAGTCGTTTGTTGTATTGTACTCAAACTGTTTCACGAATGATAACGAAGGCGCGATTGTGTGGACGTAAAATGAAATTTTCTAGGCGCGAGCGGGTGTCAGGGGGGGAAGTGATTCTTCAGATGAGAGAAAAGAAAAACCTGACTGGAAACAAAGGGGAAACAGAAGGAATCGTATAGTTTCGAAAGCGTAAGATATTTATAACTTATTTATATGGCAAATTTGCTTCTCACATGGACGTGTACACAGATTCTCGTTGCTCGTCCATTTATTTATATGTCTTTGTATATGATACAGACAGGTATTTGACAATGAGCGAGTAATTTTGTTGTTTTTTTATGATTATCATTCCATTCGTTTCTAGCGTATCCTTATAAATCCTTGATTCTGGTGATTCAATTAGTACATCAATGTTTGTGTCCACCACTGTGATTAAATTTTTTTTAGCTGATCCAGATTTCATTGAGAATAATCAAATCTTTGTCAGGATTTTGCTGCGGTAAATCTGAATATCACTTAGCTTGTGCCTTAAGCTTCTTATATTAGCATACATGAGTGTTAAATTTTTTCCATTTGATTGCTTTGAAAAATTAGCAATCATCGAAGTTGTAGTCGGTGCTCCTCATGGCGTTCAATATTCTGCGTTGAAGCTTCGGAGACAGCTCTGTGAGAATCAGCATTATTATTGTTACGAATACAGTTGGAGCACTTCTCAATCGCGCTTTTGCAGTCCTTTAGGTCATGCACATATTTGTTCCCCTTCACATTTTGATGTTTTGTGATTGTGATTCATTGGTCGATGTTTTGATAACCGCCCCACCATTACGAATAGGCGTCATTAGTTGAAGAACAGTTTTAAATTTTGATGGCCTGATCTTCGACTTAAAATGAATCAGTGTTTTTTTCTGAGGAAGAGTGATTTCTAGGCTTAATTATAGTCCCTTTTTGCGATATTGTATTTGACCGATGCTCTGATGGAGGAGAAGTAGAATTTTTAATAATTTCGGCATATAAGGGGTTGCTTGCAGACGTAGATTTATCTATTAATAAGCTTACATTTGAGTTCATCTCTTCAATTTGGCTTTTTAAATTAATCATTTGCCGGAAGAGTTGGTCTTCTTTAGACGGCACACGTCCAAATCACATCTTCAGTTATGTCCATTATAGTCCGGTAACTCTCTTCCGACTGATTGGATCGTAGTAGTCTTTGCGTATAGACGTCTTTTAAATCACTCCTGTCAAAAGTCTTCAAAAATTAAATTAATTTTTTAAAAACGTTGGTCCGAAGTTAATTTTTATCCGAAAAATCTTATATTGTCGAAGTAATCGACTCAGGAAATTTCTATCGAATATTTCTACTTTGATTGGAAACGAAAAACAAATTACCAAAGAAAATTTCGCCGCTGGTATGGAGGAGCCCGACGGCTACCCACCGTTGGGGCAACCTGGGAAAACAACAAATACGAAACTGGCGATAATCACCAAAAGAAAACATAACCAAGAAAACTCCGTAGATGGAGGGTGCAAGCTGCAAATAACAGCGGACAATCAACAAATGGCCAAATTGCAGAAAGAAAATGATGAACTAAGGCAAGAGATACGGTCTCTCAAGGATCTCTTCAAGAAAGGGATGAAGCCTCAAAAGACGCAGCCACAAAATCAATGGCAACAGGTAACAAAGCCGAAGAAAAGTACAAAGCAAGCAATTCCAGAAGAAGTTCTAAGTGCTGGTGGCACCAAGGAGAGCCAAAACTATTTTGCAGCGCTGGAGGGATCACCCGAAGATATGGAAATCGAAGAAGACATCGGAGGTAATTTTAACCAAGATAATGACGTTAATTTTATTGAATATTTAAAGAACAAAAATAAGGAGAAACAAGTTGGGTAAACAGACCTACGCTCATGTCAGAAGGGTTTTGTATTCAATTTACAAAATACAGTCACCAGATCGAATAAAAGCAAGAAACATGTCAAAGACAATTTTATTGGAGAAAATATGAAATTCGAAGATCATACTATTATTAACAAAGTTGAACGAATCTCGACTTCTGGGGTTTTTGTTTTGGTTATACTCATAAATATCTCCGTTGATAATTATTTCAGATGTCCATTCACGAGGGAGGAAACACATTTTTCATGTATTTCCCCCCTGTGCCCCCACTGAAGCAAAAACTGACAGTTTAAGAACTGTTTTGAAAAGCTCCCATGAAAAATTTCTTTTCATACTCATATTGGCTACCTTTGATGAATTTTTTTACAGGGGCCACTCTCCTGTACTGTTATCATCGATTAATGGCCAATTTTTTCGAATCCTAGAATGGTTACAAAGCCCTTTTGCCAAGAGCTCTCTCCCGCCTTTTTGACTTGTTTCACTTATGGTTGTTAATTGTGGGTACTCATCTTTAGTCATTCATTAAATTGAATCAAGTGTTCAAAGCATGCACCTTAAACGTTGAAGTTGGGAAAAACTAACTGAAAATTATTCAACCTTCGCATTTAAAACAGCCACCATTTTGTTTTACGATTACTGATACCACTAGCTGAACCGATTCTCAAAGATATATATGATACCGATCATTCCTGAAATTTTCATGCAAATCCTAGCAAAACTGTAGTGTCTGAGTCGGTAAAAAGCGCATGTTGTTCCATAGCCATATGTTGCCATAGTAATAAATGCAGCGCATATTCGTATTGTTCCATAGTAATATAGGAAAATTCAAAGCGCTATAACTTCGCTAAATATGATTCAATCTTTATGAAACTTTCAGGATAGATCCATCTTATAAATTGTTATCTGTGTATTGAATTTCATTCATTTAAGGGTACCGTTAAGATTTTATTCAAGAAAACATAAAATCCGTAAATCATACTATTACTAACAAAGTTGAGCGAATTGTGACTTCTAACGTATTTGTTGTTGTTGTACTCATCAAGGCCTACTATCATGATTTTTCTCAGATTTTTCGGATCACAGGTGTCCAATCGCGAGGGGGGGGACACAAACTTTTCGTGTATTTCCCCTCCCTGTGCGCCCCTTGAAGCAAACTTTGCCAAACTAAGACTTGTTTTGAAAAGTTCTCATCCAGACCTTTCATTTGATACCCATATCGGCTACCTTAAATTAAATTTTTTTTTTCGGGGGGTCACTCCCCTATATGGGGAGATCCCCCTTAAATACCGTAAAATTTTTTTTTGTAGTTGGACTTTGAAGAGAACACCACTTTACATCTACATACAAAATTTGATGTTTCTAGCTTAAGTAGTTTCCGAGAAAAAGTGGTGTGACACACGGACGGACGGACGGACGGACGGACGGACGGACGGACGGACAGACAGACAGACGGACAGACGGACAGACTGGACGCGATTTTAGAAGGGTTTTGTAAAATTATTTTACAAAACCCTAAAAACCAGCCCGCAGTTCTGCTGGTTCCTCTGAAAAAGCTTCGAACAAAATAAAAAAAGTTCCGCCAATCAACGTGTTTGGACAAACCGGGAAAGATATGGTTCGGTTATTGGCAGCCGAAAATAAACTGCCCAATTTCGAAATCAAAAGAGTTAATGCCGAAAAATTAACTATAAGGACAAAATCACTGGTTGATTTTAAATCAGCCAAAGATGCGCTGATTTCTGAGAAGGTTCCACACTTTACCTATACCCCAAAAAGTGAAAAGAATCAGACCTTCTTGTTGAAGGGTTTGGACAGCGGAGAGGATACGGTCGATCTTCTTCAGGTGCTCAAGGAGGCTGCACCAGATATTGATTTTGTTTCGGTCAAAGCCTTTGCGACAAGAAGGTCGACCATAGAAAGGAAGAATTTACCACTTTACTTGGTACAAATTGCAAATAAGAGCAGTCCAAGTGCCCTTCAGCAAATAAGGTACTTGAATTTCAGAGTGGTGAGGTGGGAACGCCTCCAGAAAAGAGAAGTCAACCAGTGTTACCAGTGTCAAAGATTTGGACATTCGGCTGCCAATTGTGCCATGCACTATCGTTGCGTTAAATGCAAAGACGTTCATTCTCCCGGTGAGTGCAAATTGGCTCAGACGGAGCCTAAAGAAAAATTATACTGCGTTAACTGCGGTGTTTTTGGTCACCCAGCATCATATCGAGGATGCTCCCGATATCAAGATGCAAAAGTTAAATTTGCTCCAAAGCAAACACAAGTACACCGTAATATCATACCTTCCAACTTCGTCAAGCCCGGAATATCATTTGCACTCGCCGCTAGAGGACCAGCAGAAAATGCTGGAAATAATGTAAATAATGTAAGTGGCAATAATGAGCTGCTTCTCAAAATTTACCAGCAACTTAATTCTTTATCGGAGGGAGTCGGCAAACAAGATTCAAAAATTAACTTCGCTTTTCAGCGTTTAGGTCTTTCAAATGCCTAATAATAACTTGTCATCCAGTCATATTCCCATGGATAGGCTTCGCCTCATATCGATCAACGTCAACTCTATCGTTGCTATACATCGACGTGATTATCTCCTCGAATTTATTGTTAAGCAAAAGCCTGACATCATACTTCTCACTGAAACCCACCTCAATTCATGGCATTCCATGGAATTCAAAGATTTTGCATTCGTAAGAAACGATAGGGTAATAGGTGATGGGGGAGGTGGCACCGGGATATTGGTTAGAAGACCCTATTGTTTCCAAAATATTGAAAAGGTCAAATTCAAAAACTTTGAATTTCTTGAAGTGTCCGTCATCAAAATTTCACTGCCAGGTGGGGATAGCCTCTTCGTTATCTCTGCCTATGCAACTGGTCAAAATGTTCTCAAGTTCAAGGAGGAACTCAATTCCTTGTTTGAAAGACTCGAATTGAACAGGCTGCATAGTTATTATATTCTTGCTGGTGACCTAAATGCCAAGCATACAGCATGGCTAAACGCCACTAATAATCCAAGAGGTGTATTCCTGAAATCATGGATAACAGAGAACCAAATTGAATACAGGTGCAACCTATATGGGTCGGAGTTCCCAACATACCCTAGGACAAACTCATATTTGGACCTCTGCATTGCTGACGCAAGACTTGAATTCAACTTTAATAGTCCTCAACGGAAACTGCAGGTGCTTCCTTACGATAGCGACCATAAAGCAATCGTAATGGAAATCAATCATCAAAGGGGTGATTTCTTCCTCATTCCAGTTAACCATGAAAACCATCGGTTGAATTTAAAAAAAACAGGCTGGGGAAAGTTTCAAAAGAAGTTTAATCGGGAGTACCAGAAGCAATGTCCTCCTTCTGATGATGGCAACGCTTGCTCAATGGTTCCTAATAACAGAAATCTAACTGACGATGAAATAGATCTCTATTTGTCGAAGTTAGAGAAGCTGACGTTGGAAACGATTGAGAAAGTTGTTCCCAAGATTAAACATCGAAACAATATGGAAGGATATGAAACACCAACCATCGCAAGGTTGAAAAGATTGAAAAGCCTTCTTCTCACACGCGTCAACAATATTTATCGACGATTTTTGGACTACAACCATCCCTCGTTGGCTTTGTTGAAATTACACCTGAAGAATGTCCGGAACTTAGTCCGGTCATATTTCAGGAGTGAGGTCAGCAACCAATAGGCGGAAAAACTGAAGGGTATTATCCCACAGGACCCAGATGGCGTTTTCGCGAAAGTGAATAGATTATTCCGCAGGAAGTCTCGAGTGAAAGTATCGAATCTTGAAGTCGCTAGTGATGAGATAAATCTTCTCGAAAGGGCTGGTATCGGAATTGATAGTACGACTCCGAATAGAAATGGAAACAGGATTATATGTGATGGATTGCAAAAGCTTGCCCTGATTGGAACACATTTTGAATTGGTTCATTCGCCAAACCCAGAGAGAAGGAATGAAATATTTTCGGAGGTCGTTGAAGCAAAAGTTTCCAACTTCAAATCAAGCCTGAACGGCCAATCAATTCTTCATTTCGATGAAACATTAACATCTGACCTCATACCGACCTTGAATCTTATTGATAATTTTGTCAGCTATGAAGACTTGTGTTTCATATTTCCCAGAATAAACAACAAAAAATCATGTGGTACTGACGGTATTCCAAATAAAGTTCTCCGACATTTGCCTGAGGTTGCTATTAGGAATTTTTGCATATTGTTCAACAACATGTTGAGCAATTCATATTTCCCAAATGAGTGGAAATGGCTAAGGTATTTCCAATCTTGAAGAAAGGAAAAGAATCTTCATGTCCTAAAAGCTATCGCCCAATCGGCTTGCTGCCTAACATCAGCAAGGTGTTTGAAGTGATACTCAACAGAGCATTAAACGCCCACATTGGAAAATATGAGTTGATGCCGAATTGCCAATTTAGTTTTCGTGCCAGGCATTCGACCATACATGCAGTAACGAAAGTAACCTCAGACATTTGTTGGAAACTAAACAACAAAGAATGTGTTGGAGCATGTCGCATTGATATGGAGAAAGCCTTCGATACGGTGTGGCTAGATGGACTAGTTTTCAAACTTCTTCAGGACAGGTTCCCCAGACACCTTGTCGCCATGATGTGTAATATATTATACGGGAAATCATTTGTTGTGACTGCTGGAAATCTGACAACAATGCGCGAATTCAAGGTCTTGAATGGTCTACAACAGGGAACAGTTACTGCGCCCCTGCTTTTCTCAATATTCATTCGCAAGCTATTGAACAGCTTTGATTTTAATGTCTCGCCAACGCGATCATTGGTTGCGTTTGCTGATGATCTGATCATCTATACGGCAGACCGAAAAGCTACAATAGTTCAGAGCAATCTTCAAAAAATATTTAATGATGTGCAGCTCTACACTGACAATTGGCGAATGAAAATCAATGCGCAGAAGTGCGAAACAATTTTGTTTCGGACAACGCTGCAGGGGGCCAGTCAAGACCTGAAACGTAATTGGAAGGATTTCCACATTATGGCTGGTGAGGGTGGTTCAGAACGGGTTACACATAAATCCTGTGTTCGATACCTCGGTGTTCATCTCGATCAGTATCTGTACTATACTGAACATGTGAAAATCATGCTCAGTAAAGCACTGAAAGTAGTCATGGCTCTTCGGCGACTCTTTCATTCCATATACATTGATCAAAAAGTCAAAGTTATTTGTTACAAGACCCTGGTTAGACCAGTTTTGACATACGGATGCCAGATCTGGTACAACCAGAGTGCTAGTACAATGGAAAGATTAAGAGTTTTTGAAAGGAAATGTCTTCGTGCATGTACTGGTTTGTACAGAAAGCCTGAGACGGATTGGAAGCACTATACTCGTATATCGAATAGAAAAATTTATCAAACCGCTCAAGTGACAAGAGTCGATATCTTCATATTGAAACTTCTTCGGAATCATATCGCAAGATCTGTGACTGTGAGTGAAAACCCTTGGATTTCACAGCCGTTCCGCCCTACAGACGCGTATATTGTGACTTGCCTCACTACTGGCTTCGTTCCTCCAGAAGCATTCGTGTATTTGGACATGAATCGATACGTTTTTGATTCTCACGGCGTCCCAGTCATATATCACATATATTGACCGATAAGAAGATAAAATATCCTCGGAATTTGAGTTCACGAGACCAACAATTCCAATGGAGATACTCATTTGCTAGGTTCGTTGAGGCTAGTCGAGCTGAGATGGAGCAATCTGGGTATTGGTGGCTGAATGACAATGTCTAAATTATTCGTGTCTATTTTCTGTTTTTGTGCTTTTTCTCGTTACTTAGTTTTTTAGATTCATCTCATTATTGCCACATCTAGTGCTGTTGTTTATTGTATTATAAATAAGGTAAAGGTTTCAATATAAGGTAACGCTTTTTTTTTTTGATTAAACTTATTTAGAATTAGGGTGTAACATATTAGGTATAGCATATAAGTTCATTGTTGTGTTGGTAATATAAGTAATTTTTGAATAATGCTGGTTGGTTTTTTCTACTTTTTCCAATTGAATCAAAAAATTTTTAATAATCTTAATTAATTTAAATTTGCAAGTGTATTTTTTTCATTAAATGTATTTAACTGATAACGTATAAATTTAGAGAGCCATTCGGGCCATTAAGTTTTTTATAGTTTTATTGTTTGGAATTTGCTTTATGTTCTTTTAAAAATTTATAACGATTGGTACTAAATAAAGCGCTTTTGACTTTGACTTTGACTCTCTCTTCCGACATTTAGATGCACCTCAAGTGGAACCACTTGAGGCAGAAGTCATCACATCCCATAGCCGAATGGATATCCTCCACGGGTTTCCTACACTTCCCACACTTATCCATGGCTGGTTGAGTAGCGATTTTGATTTCCTTTTTTTAAATTTTTTATTCAATCTGACTATTACTTTATTCTTGTTAACTTTTTTTATTATTTACTATTTATAAATTTTTTATTACTCTCGATTTTCGGTTGTTTTGTTTTCTCATATTTTTAGTTAACCTTAGCTATTTACTTTATTGTATGATCAAACATCCTAAAAAACTCGGGGATAGTCCTTAAAGCGAATAATAAAGAAGGTAGGCTAATACAGGTAAAAAAATCATTGCACTGAAGAAGACTGCTTGTAGCAGTCGAAATGCTCATATGCATATGTATAACAAAAAATAAATAAATACAGTTGGAAAAGGAAACCGTTTTTATATTCTTTTTGAGCAGTATTAGCATATAATTTTCGAACAGCAAAGGAGGCCTCTACTAGAGTTAATCCGGTACTGACGAGATGTTTGATATTTGAACAACTTGTGAACCTTTAAGACATTAAGGAGGACAAATTTATATTTTTTTAGGTTCACGTTGATATTTTTTGCTTCATTCTACTGTGAAATTCATTAAACTCAATACAGTAAATAACATTCATCAATCTTGCAAAGTTTTTGTTATTTTGGCATCTTCTTTTATTGTTGCCAAACTTTTCAGTGCGGATGAAATGAACAGAAGTAAAAACCAGCAACAGTAATTATTTTTTCCCTAATAAACTTCTCTTTTGACAAAAAAATTGTGTGAGAAGGTATTATCACTTTTCTATTCAATCGTTTTCAATTTTACTTCACGTTGATCACCGTTAATTAATAAAATTCTACCAGTCTGCAGATGCAGAATGATGTATAGGCTAGAACTTTGACAGATTCTTGAAGCACATTCATTACCAATAGACACCAGTTATTACCACGAATTCGGAGATCGAGCAAAAAGCAGCATTTCTTTGTGTTTATCTTATTCATCTGAAAGCATCTTACAATTAAGCTTGGAGCTTATGCGAATACCGAAGGAACGACGCGTTTTCCTACTAATCGACACCGATTCCGTTTATCTTGGCTCTGCAATCTATACTAGGTTTAGGCTATTTTTAATTGTCCAGTTTCTATGTCTGGTAGCTGAAGAAAAATACAATTAGTGGTACATTAACGCATGTGAATAAAAGAAAAAGGAAAACAAATAAAAACGATTATCGGAATGCTATTAAAATCTGAAAGGAATAGTGGAAGCAGCGGGCGGGTGGTCGGTCAATCAATGTTTTGACTACATTTTGTGAAATTGATTCGAGGGAATCCGGAATTAATTAATGAAAAGATCAATGCCCCGTGGCGGCTATACCATAGACCACTTCTTCGTCAAACACTCGTAAATCATTTTACAACGGATTTTGTGGTACAACATGGGAGTGATGATATGTATGTTGTTTGGAAGCTGATTTCTTAGGAACTAAGCAATCTTCTAGACATCGAGCGAGAACATTGTTGTAAAAGATCTTAATTCTGAAATGTAGGATTTCTTTAAAATATAATTTTGTATCGTTGGTAGCGTCGATCAAACCTGCATGGTCTTAATGACTTACCACATTCACGACTCCATCGCTAAAACGATCTGAAAATCTTGAGCCTAATCGGATTTGATGGTAACTTCTCGATTCAAGGAGCCGAAATAATTAAATTGAAAAATTTAATAGTGTTGTATGGTGTTCCATTCTCTTGATTTCAATTGCTGTAATTTATTTGAATGGTGATGGCTACCATATACCTTTCTTTGTATAATTCACATTTTGAAGAATTGCTTGTTTGGATTAAGGTAATTATCACGAACGCTGACAATGGGAGAGCTTTTATTTGAAGTTGGAGTTCTTATAGTGCTTTAGCACGCACTCAATTACGCTATGATTGAGTCATAGAATTTCAGAGAACTCATGTCGTGTAAATACAATGCCGCAATGAGTGAGAAAAACAAATTAGAATTTTCAAAAGTGCGCTTGGGGTTTTCTATAAAAGATAATTACTATCTGTGGGTATTCATCTTTGTTAGGGTTTCAGTAGCTTGACCAGCAATTTTAATTATACATATTTAAATTTGAAATAAAAGCGGGTTTGGCGATTGTGTAGTTAATGCATTCAATTCTAACATTTTAAGGATTTCTAACGGTTTCGGTAAAATTTCATGGTACAGAAAATAAGTTTTGGAATTTTTACGCAATCTTTTTACTGCAATTGGAAAGTCAAATCAGTAATCTTTCCTTAATACTTCGTCCGTCATCTTGAATTAAAATTATCCTCTGTCATGTAAATTTGATTGTCCACGTTTATATTTTACTATTTTCTTTATGAAATTCACAAAAATATTGTACTGAAATAGAAATTTCGCTTATAAATAGGTTGAAGACGCAGGAGTATGCCTGTTCAAGTCTTTCTGCTTCTAACTTCGAGTCCAGCGCTGAAACCTGAAAAAAATCCACGAAGAATCGTGTTTTTTATATTAAAATGAAAAAAAAAAAACGTTTCTGGTGGCTGTGCGGCTTCACCATAATGTTGATGTGTTCATTGTTTATATTATTGACTGCCAATCAATGTTGACAGACATTCATGACAGCTGAATTGTCAACTATTACTGAGGATCACGGTGATGATCTTATCAGAAATGATATATTGTGAGTTTTGAAGTTACGATATTATCACTTTGAAATTCACCGATAGTGAAGGAGAAAGTACCGAACTCCTTTGTTTTGGAGATTGCACTAATGTGAAAAATTGAACATATTGTTCATTAGTTATTTTAATTTGAAAGTGAATGGTCGAACGTAGAAGTATTAAAAATCCAAGTTAAATTTGAAAATAAAAATAGAAAATTTGTGATCAAGTATAAAGTGTGAAATAATAAAATGTTAAATAAAAATTAAAAGTTTTTCATTCGATTCATTAAACATTTATATCCGAAACATTTTTGGACCTTCGAACCGGATATAAGAATTTGCTATAGATAATCGAATCCGGTACCAATTACTTATTTGATTAATATTATTGATTGAATATCGTGACAGCTCATTTAGTGATTTTATTTAAATTCTGGGCTACGTGGTTAATTAAACCAAATTAAAGACACATGGTTAACGGCAAGGAAGTCTGGTAAGTCCTTTTCCATTTTCCTTACTTATCCTTTGATTGAAAAATTTCTTAATTCTCCGCGTTAAAGAGACGTCAAATATAGATTTTTGTGTGGAGTATTTGGCATGAATGCGATTAGTCGACTATAATTGTTGATTGTTTCAACTTATAATTTTAAGCGGGTGGTGTTAAAGAAAAGCACGAATCAAACTTTGTTCGAAGTGTTTGATGTAGTATTCAAACACTTACATTAGAAACCATTAAACGTCTAAATATAGTGACCAAATATTTGTAATAGGAGTTGGCGTATTATAGGTCAAATTCGGTCATCAAAGAGTAGGAAATAGTAAGATAAACGCAATCTGCCGACTTTAACACGTACTCTTCCTAATATAGTATTTTAAAACTACGGCAGTGGCGCAACAAGACTTGCTAAACGAGCAACTGCATAAAATATATAACAATTTCCGAAAGGATCTCAAAACTCGTAAAACGTTGGCGTACGTAAATAAATTAATACAACGGGTACAAGAGGTCCGTCGATCATTTATCCAAACGCATGATCAAATATTCGCATAGGTTCAAGAGGAGGAAAATTTGACACTGAAATATTTTACAAAGAATGTGTATGTTGCCTTCGAAGAGTTCAATTTGAATTTCGAAACTGAATTAGAGGAGTTGCTTATAGAACATAAATCGCAACGGATATAAGGCAATCAGAATGCACAAAATCAACCCTCCAAGTCTTCAGAAGAGACAGACGTTCGACTGCCGAGAAAAAATCTACCCAGATTCAGTGGGAGATGCAGTGATTGGACAACATTCAAGAACCTGTTCACATCCTTAATCCACAACAAAAGAAATATCGCCAAGTGGAAAAGCTGCACTTTTTGAAATGTAGTCTTGCAGGAGAAGCTGAGCAGCTACTGAAACATCATTCAGTCACCGACAACAGTTACGATTCGACATGGAAGCTTCTAATAGAACGATACGATGACAAACAGGTCCTCCTGAATATGCAACTGAAAAGATTATTAACGTTAAATAGCGCTAATGAATCTACTTCGTCAATAAAGCTAGTACTGGGCAGAACGCTTGATTGTGTTTAAACAATAAACAACCTAAAAATTGACGATAAGTGGGATGCGACGTTGATTCATCTCACAACACAACGTTTGGCAACTGACATGCATCAATTGTGGGTACAACAGCAAGCCTCTCTTCCTGAATCATCGTCATTTCAAAAGCTTAAGGATTTCATGCAATGTCGGTTCAGAGTTTTCGAGGCTACTGGAGTGGATAAACAAAGATCAAGCAGAACTGTTCATAATGTATTGATAGGTAAGACACATCAACGATTGGATTGTATCCTCTGCAAGGGTTCACATAATCTCAGACAATGTACCGAGTTTCGGCAACCCAGTCACTTAATAAAATTCAACGCAGTTAAAAGGAATGGCTTATGTCTGAATTGTTTAGAACAAGGACACTTAGTTGGATAATATCCTAGCCACACTATATACTTCCAGTGTAAGAAAGTACATCATACGCTGGTCCACAGGCCATCGAATATACATGTCACCTGGATACGAAATTCACGTATCGAATTCTGGTACTTTCAATAGGCAACAACGAATACCAGCACCTAATAAACAACACAGAATGACATTTACACACAGCGCACAATCACAGATTTTGGATTTGTCCAGAAAACTGTCATCGAATAAATCACCGATGGCCGCTATAATGGACACTCCCATTTTGGACAATACGCAAACGGTATTGCTAGCAACAGCCTTAGTGAAGGTAGAGACTTCAAATGGAGACGTGAGACTCCGTGCCCTACTAGATTGAGGATCACAAACGTTAATAATTTCGGAATGCGTAGCCCAAAGATTAGGGCTTAAACGAAGATCCACAGCATGCATTAGGAAATCAAAGGGGGTTTCGACAAATGGAAAATTGAGAATGAAGTTACATCTCAGAGATAAGGAACATTTGACCATGGAGGTTATCATCTTAAATGAATTGAATAACTTTATTCCATCACCGACTATTTCTACATCCATTAGAAAATAAATTGAACACCTAAACCTCGCTGATTCTCACTTTAATAGACCCAGCGAAATTGATCTGCTCTTAGGAGCAGACATTTATGCACCAATAATCCTCGGAGGTATTAGAAATTTGAAACAAGGGCCAGTACTCCAATTTACCAAATTGGGCTTGATAATATCTGAGAAAGTTGACATGGGCGACACCCAAATATTACATACATTTACAATTGAAACAAACCGAAACTTAGAAATCAGCGAAGAATTAACAAAATTTTCGAAAATTGAAGAAGTCGGAACAAGCAGCGTCATGAAACTGGAAGAAGAAGCTTACGAGCAACAATATAGAACTCACGTACAAAGGGAGTCAAACAAACGATGTAAGGTCCGATTACCTTTCACAAATGCGGATTGCCAGCATCAGTTAGGAACCTCTAGAACAAGTGCCGTAACAAGCTTATGGAAATTAGAAAAACGTTTTACCGTAAACAAAGAACTTCATGCAGAATACTCAACCGTAATTCAGGAGTACATCAACTTGGGCCACATGAAGGAAGTTCCTTATTGTGAAGAATCAGTTGTCGAAGCTGGAAGAAAAATCAACACAGCCAATTTTCTCCCACATCACGCTGTGTATAAAGAAAGCACCTCAACAAAATTACGCGTAGTGTTTGACGCGGCGAGGAAAGCCAGTACTGGATTGTCACTTATCGATATTTTGTTGACTGGACCATCCATTTAAAAGAGCATGACGTCAATCATTATCCGATGGAGGTTGAAGCAATTTGCAATGATGGCTGACATTACAAAGATGTATAGACAGGTGAAAATGCATCCTTAAGATACGAATTTTCAAAATTTTTTTTTGAAGGTTTCAGCCGAATGAACCGATCAAAGATTACAGCATTACAACAGTGACTTTTGGACCCGCTTCTGCCCCGTTTCTTGCAATACGCACGCTAAACCAACTAGCTATGGACGGAAAAAGAAAATATCTTGTTGCTAGTGAACCGGTATTAAACGAATTTTATGTGGATGATTTGCTTTCCGCAGGACTCAGTCTACACGAATGCATCATTAAAAGAAATTAATTGACTGAACTACTGAGCTCTGGTGGTTTTCAATTACGAAAACGGATAGCGAATAACAAATAAATTTTGCAAGGGGTCCCAACACAGGATATTGAGATGAAGGAGGCAATCAACTTCGACATGGATCAAGGTTATAAAACGTTAGGAGTTATGTTTTATCCATTGATGGATTATTGCACGTATCGATTGCAGAAGCATGAACAACTAGCAACGTATACAAAATGCGCTATTTTATCAAAAGTAGCACGTTTATATGACCCACTAGGCTGGATAGCACCTATCATAATAGTGGCGAAAATATTACGTCAAAGTCTTTGGTTGTCTAGGCAAGACTGGGATGACCCAATACAGAGTCCTCTAAACACAGAATGGATTACTGTGTGGAAGCAGCTACCCGCGATTGAACACATTAAAATAACAAGATGGGTGACATATCAACCAGACGCACTTGTAACACTCCATGGATTCTGCGACGCTTCTCAAAGGGCGCACGCAGCTTCGGTTTACTTAGTTATACAATCAGGTCCAACGGTCACCACCCATCTTCATGTAGCCAAAATCAAGGTAGCACCAGTAAAACCTGTGACTCTTCCCCGTTTAGAGTTGTATGGAGTAGTATTATTGTCTCGGTTAGTAAAGGAAGTAGTGACGGCATTAGGATTGGAAGAGATATCCACTTGGTTATGGACCGACGCGGAGATCATTTTAGCTTGGTTGATATGTCATCCCACGCGATGGTCTATCTTCATCAGCAATAGAACGGCCAACATTGTTGAAAACATTGGCAACGTTCCATGGCGTCATGTGCCGTCAAAATACAATCCAGCTAATGTAGCGTCGAGGGGAATTAAAGCTGATGAGCTGGTCAATAATAAATTATGGTGGCACGGATCAAACTGGTTAACTGGACTGATCGATGATTGGCCTGAAAATAAAGATATACCATCAACTGACATCGAACAACGTAAACGTACGATGGTTAATATTGGTATAATAAAGGACAGTTTTTTGGATGACCTATTGAAAAAATACTCCACTCTAACAAGGTTAATAAGAATCACCGCTTATTATTTATATGCGATTAAACCGAAATTGAACCGAAATTGAACCGACCAACCTCTCAAACATATTTCACTAGCGATGAATTAAAACATGCTTTTGAATTCAGGGTTAGATATGCTCATCGGATGGAATGCTCGGCAGAGTAACTAAATCTTCAAAAATTGAAACCAGCCGGAAATAAAGGCAAATTAGCTAATCGGAATCCATTCATAGATAAAAGGGGCATAATGAGGATTGGAGGTTGGTTACAACATGCTCAACTATCCTTCTACGAAAAACATCCAATAATCTTACCACAGAATGGAAAATTTACTGAACTAATTCTAAATCAGATACACCAATCAACAATGCATGGACAAACGTAGCTAATGCTAAATAGTTTGAGGAGAAATTTCTGGCTAATGGACGGTCGCAAACAAATTAAAAAATTCATACAGCAATGTGCCCGCTGTTTTCGTGCTAACGCAAAGGGTTTGGCGCAACTAATGGGAGATCTGCCTGGTTGTGAAGGCTATACATATAGAACTTGTTAGTCGAGAAAGCTCGAGGTGACATCCGATCTCTTTCCGGAGATTGGCGCGTCTTTAGGAACAAAATACCAAATGGGAGATCTAAATGAATATCGGGTCAGAGACTCCCTCTTAACTTTATCAACATGTAGCGAGCAATGTGGATTAGTAACTAAAGGAGCAATTTTAATTAATTTTACGTTGTAAAGTGGAAAGCAAAAGTGTTAGAAGACACAAAACTGACGGTGAAAATGATAAATACCCAGACAGAACCAAGAAAAAAGCTCACAAAGAAACAAGTTCATCATCAAGCATTTTATCTGACCAGAAACTCGCTCCTACAAAGAAGTTGCAGCCCGTTGATACTGTAACCTCAGGATCTTCAGCGATGATGATTTTAAAAAATCACCAAAGCGTCCGATTCCAGGAATGCGTATTGGCTACAGATAAAATTGTCCAAACAAAACAATTTTAGAAAAAAAACTTTCGTAATTACCCCTTGCAAAGAAATTGTGTCAACTAAAAGTATCCACTGCTGCAATAACGCCACGAAAATTTGATTGGAATAATTTAGAGATGGATTTTCAACAGGATGCCAAGTATAAATTGGCTATGGAAAAGATAAATTCGAGTCTTTTTAGATTGTCCCAAATATCCCCACTACAAAGTTCAATTAATAACCTAACAGATTCACCTTCTCCTGTGAAGCCACTCGAAAATAATATTTCCAAAAAGGTTGCTAACAGCATCAATAATGAAAAGGAAATATACAGAAAAATAGAAAGGATACAGACCATAAATAATGGAAAGAAAGCCTTTAATGAGAAAACTGCAAACCAAATGAAAAGCCCTCCTGTGAAAGATTTTTGAACCACATCGACCGATTTGTCACATATCTAAACAAAAGAAAACAAACTGCCAGTGTTTCGATTCAAACCGAAGAAGCATTTATTAATGACTTAAAGAATGTAAAAATCTTCCTGTGACTTTCGATGAAAGTATGGAAGACAGGCTCTGCGACTTGATGAAAGTATCTGCAACAACGAGCAAAGACCTGAAAGACGAAATCACTTTGAAGGTCATTCCAGCATTTTGTAAGTAACTTATATTGAACTACTCGAAAAGTTTTGTGCTGTTTGTGATCAAATCCCTGCCGATTACTTTAAACCAATAAAGGGTTTAAAACGAATACATTTCTCGAACTCAAAATAGTCAGACAAAAAACTAAAGCGAAAATGAAATTAGCAGAAAATACATTGAAAAATTTAGAAGAAGAAGAAAAAAACTTACAAACAATCGCCAAAACCAAAACTAAACACTACTATGATAGATAGTCCGTCACTTTGCCACTTACACCTGATGAGCAAATGTACTAGATGGTGGGAAATTCGGATTTCAATTGCCCGATGAACACCAGTTGCGGGATCGCGTTTCTCGCTTGGCGGCTATTTGGGACCAGGGGATAAGCGAGTGGCGCCTCTTACGACCGTCTTCGACGGCAAGCCGGGTCCGAAATCCCTAACTAGAGGGACTGTCACGCGGAGGGTAACAAACTTGGAATAATGCCAGGTGATAAGTTTTTCAAGAAAAAATAGCCTCCTTTTATTTGACTATCTCGTCAAAAGTACAATACTTAGTAGAGTCGATAGCATTGTAGACCTTGGTGTTGTTCTGGACCAAAAGCTTTGCTTTAAACTATAGTATAATGTAGTTATATCTAAGGCTAATAAAATGCTAGTTTTCATCAAAAGAAGAGCTAAGGACTTCAAGAATATTTGGGTTACTAAATCACTATACAGGTACATCTCATTAGTGCGTTCTATTCTTGAATAGGCCATCCTGATTTGGAACACTGTTTTTTATATCCACGCTGACAGGTTGGAGTCGGTCCAGAAATAGTTTCTTCTTTTTGCCCTAAGATCCCTTTACGACCCTAGGAATCTCCACAGCCTACCATCATATCGCTATCGGCTTCAAGTACTTAATATGGCATCACTAGATTCTAGGAGAATTGTTGCGAGCGAACAAATACCACCTATATACTCACGCTTCGCCAATGAAATTATACAAGCAAGCATATACGCCAATTGTTATCAAAGCATATACTTGTCCTTCAATAAGCACACGCAAAGATCAATCTGCGATTCACTTCATACGAACCACTACATTGTGAACGACGTACATAATAAGCTTCACTATGATCAAGCACATAAGCTTTGGGGTGTGCTCCTCGCGAAGTAAAGCCAAAGAGAGAGAGAGAGAGAGAGAAAGTCAAACAAAAACCCTCCCTCGTTCAATTTCCCCAATTTTGTCGTAAAAATCTACAAACAAGACGGGGAGGAAGAGCTTCCGTAGAAATTTCGGTGAAATATGGAACAAAAGCTCATTTCGCGACCATATATAAACACTTGATGGAGTACTGAAGAGCAGTCTTGTTCGAGTCTATAAGGGAGCGTGCTGCTAACTATTCTTTAATTACAACGAATAGTTACGCGATTAAAGTTTAGACGGAGGTATTGTTCAGTGCTCAATAAAATGGTGAGGGGTGAGGTGTTGGCTTCCGCCGCGATCCTTAATCGGCCTTTTGGTGTTCCACGCCGTGTGGCCACCCCAATCCATTAGCTCGTCTAGTTCATTCCCTCTACAGGCGTGTACTCACCTGTGAAGCGCGACAAGTCGAGGTAAAAGTGAGAATCACCTCACCCAAGACTGGTAGTTATAGGTCTTTGACAATTTAATATGTGAAAATGTAATTTCAAATCGCTTTAAAAAAAATTAACAAAAAAATAAAGCAATTAATAAAATAAACGTTTGCCTTTGCTGATTCAATTTAGCTGAATTGAGTAGCAGGTAAGTGTCTTACAGAGAAATCTCTCTCCGGGAGCCTTGATGGTGTATATAGGATACACATCAAATTGAGCTTCCAGTTCATACCAGTTTACATAGAGTATACTGGTTATGTAACGAAAACGGCACAGCCGGTAGGATATCGGTTTTGCACAGACCACAGTATAGTGTACAGTGTAGCATATTTAAATGGGCTGAAAATCGATCTTCCCAGCCGATATCTGAAACCATTCAACTCCTTTATGACACCGCTGCTACTCATCAAACTAGATTAGCCTTCCTAAAAAAATCAAATAATAATTTTAATTATTTAAATAATAAAAACATAATAATATCAATATACAAATATAATATCAGTTTAATGCTACCCTTACTGATCATCATCCAGATCAGCCTTTAAAAGAAACAAATAATTATATTAATCATTTTAATAACTAAAACATAATATCATCATTCAAACATAGTATTATTTCTACTCATACTGTCCATCTAATGGGATCAGTCCTAAAATCAAATAGTCATATTGAACATTTAATTCTTCATTCATTTACTCCTTCATTCATATATCTCAATCTCATTTTACCTATTGAAGGTCCTTCAAACTAACTCCTAACTCATTCAAACACAACATACAATTTACAAAAGATATACAATATCAGTCAGCTAACATGCAAAACACTAAACATTACAAGTGAACATCAAACACAATAAGCAAAACGAAAGCTTAGTAGCGAGAAAATAAACGCGTGCCCATTGTAATCGAAATATGAAACCATTTATCATTCTAACTACTTAAACAATAATAATAGCTATAACGCATACCCGCAAGCATAGAAAAGTGTTATTTTACGAATTGAATGAGCATTGGAATTGTCTGAGATGCAATTAAAAGAGCAAATAAAAATTAACATTTAACTACAAGTTGAATAGATAAACACCTGGGCAATAATTTTCAAATGCAATAACAATAAAGAGCAAACAAAGTAAATAAACTGCGCTAAACAAATATAAAAAAAAAATTTACATGAGAACGGTAATTCTCCAACGCAAATAAACATGAAACTAAGTTAATTTCAAGTTAAACTGAAACAATTTAATTATGTGAACTATGAAACAATAGAATTTTAGTTATTAGAACAATACAACAATGCAAATGATTTTATCCCAAAACCAATTATCTCTTTCATTGCAATGAACCCTCAAATCACCAAATTTACATTCAGCACTACATGTGCCATTTCATAATGTTAGCAGTAAGGAAACAAAAAAGGTGGCAGTCATGTCGGTAAACCCCGGCAAAACTCCAAACCAAAACCATCAGTAGACACGCGTTTTCTATGTCTAAATTGCACGATAACTGAAATGAAAAACAGTAGATTAAATAACAGCCTCTGAACCGTTAACATAAACTGTCCGCGAACACGCTATTTTTAATTATAAGTCCCTAAAGAAACAAGTAATAGCCGCTGAGCTGCACGACTTCAACTTCCGGCAGACACACTACATTCAGTATTAAGTCATATGCAAAAGAGACATCGATTTACCATCCAGTCGTAGCCTCTGAGCGGTTGATCCAAAATGGTTTGCAGACACGTTATCAACCAAATACCCTTTAAAAAGCCACTACGCTTCCTTGCACAATAAATACATAATAACTACTAACTACTTAAAAAATGTCACCAATAAAACTCCTGTGGAAAACGCAAGACAATTCAAACCCCACCTATTTCTCACCCTTTTAATTTACATATGGCTATGACATCAAATTGCATTTTGGAATGCTATAATATATATCTTAAGATTCTTTAAGCAATCGTTTTCTGGAGATGAAGTGACCTCGCATGGCGCTGTACTGTTTTCCAGAAAGGTCTAAGGCAGCACGACGTCAAACCAATTAGACACTCAATAGGGAGAAATAACGAGTAGAGGGAACACATATAGGGTCTTGAATGAAGGCCGTAATTATTATTATTATTAAATTATAGTGATAGTGTCGCTTCGACCATCTTTTACAATAATCTTTCTCGCAAGATATTTTCAACGCAGTATTTCTGTTTAACAGCTCACTAAAATCAGTTTTAATTTCAATTTCATAAAACAGATCATCATCATTCACAACTAATTCAACATTTCTATACTTACTAAAAACCTTCATAATAGATATTAGATTCAGATTTATAAATAATCCACAAAACATAATGCATAAGAACCTCCATTTCTAATAACCCTCCCTTTTTACCACCACAAATGGATAAACCAGTATGTAATAGAGCCAATTAAACGACAATTAAATGCATATATCTTAAAAGCTCTTCCTCATACACAATTCCACAGTATAGATGGATTAAAATCCCTGCCCACTACGAAATGCATTAAACTGACATAATTATATAGAAACAAATGCCTTTCAAGGTAATTATCAGCCAACCACAAATTAGTACATACATATCATATACTTCATATACTTCCTAGCAATAAGCGCATGTGAAAGCTACAATATATCGCTTCATTCGATTTTTTAATGCGTCATTGCAGAAGCAATGCTAATCATATCTTAAAAGCTCGCTAGCAGTGAGCGAAAACAATCACATAAAACTTCAATCCATGAATCCCACTCCCATTAACAACATTAATCATACATATACTGGAATACTGGCCTCCTGGAACATTAATTAAACCTTTCGAGGCAACCAAAAGATGAAATTTTCGTCGCGTGGTGAGCTCTCTTCCGAGACTTTAACAGCTAGTCTCCCTAAACCTTTTTCAAATAGTAATTTAAATTTTGATGTTCGAAACACTTCTCATAGCTTCAATCTTTATTATCAAAATATACGTGGCATGCGAACCAAGTTGGAAGCTATTAAAATTGCCTCTTCCGTCGCCGATGATGATTTTATTTGTTTAACAGAAACCTGGTTGACTCCTGATATCGTCAGCAGTGAAATTTTTCCACTATATGATGTCTACCGAACTGATAGAGATCGTTTGGTTTCAGGTAAATTTGACGGTGGGGGTGTACTTATTGCTATTCATAAAGCTGTAGACAGCAAACTCTGCTCTGACTCTTCGTCGTCACTTCCAGTAGAATGCATCACTGTCTTCATTAATATTTCTTAAGCCGTGAGTTTAGTGTTGCTTTGCGTGTATATCCCTTGCAATGCTCCTTTCTGCGTTTACAACCGTTTTTTTTTCCGAATTATCTTCGTATTTCTGCAACATCAACTCTCTACTCACTATTTTAATCTGTGGTAACTTTAACATACCTTGCCTAAGACTGGACACAAGCTCTCATACCCTCTCATCCTTCAATGATCTTTCTATCCTGTTTTCTTCTTTTTTATCGCTTTGCTCCTTGTCACAATTAAATACGATCCCGAACGTGAACAATCAACTTCTCGATTTCATTCTTACTACCAATCCTGCCTCTATCTCAAAATCCCCCTCCGAATATGTAAAACCTGATCCTCATCATCCTCCGCTTGACGTTCGTTTACCTTTCCTCGCACCTCATTCTAAACGCACTCCTTTTTTCCCTAATATTTAATTTCCACAAAACTAACTATGCAGCCATTCAGCTTGAGCTGGATAATATTGACTGGAATTCAATGCTACAGAAGCTCAATTTCAATTCAGCGCTATCAACGTTCTATGAGAATCTCAGTAGCATAATTACAAACCATGTACCTATCTGGCGTTCCCCTCGAAAAAAGAGCCCCAGCTGGTTTACCGCTGAAGTTTCAGACGCTCTTTATTCGAAGTACCAGGCGTGCAAAAAAATTTCTGTATTCCAACTCTAACACTGACTTCGCCAACTACCGACTGCTTCGTAGAGAAGCCAAAAAAGCGGTTAAGAACGCAACGCGATCTGATTATTATATGATTGAAACATCACTGCAATCTAATAGTCCTAAGCCCTTTTGGACATACATACATTCTCTGAAAACAACATCCCATAACCCTAATATCTTCTCATGGCATAATTACTAAGCATCTGATGGGCAAGCTATGTGTGACCCTTTCGTTCAATTTTTTTCCTCCGCATTTAAGGTTTCGAACCCCACTATATACTCATCATGTCCTCCTCCTTCCCCTATTGAGCATTCTATCGCGACATCTCCATCGGAAGTTGAAAATATACTGCTCACTTTTGACATTAATTGCGGTCCAGGTCCTTATGGAATACCAAATCTGTTCGTAAAGTCATTATCTTCTTCATTATCTACCCCACTATCAATTATTTTCAATATTAGCCTTTCTTCCTCCTGCTTTCCCGACGTCTGGAAGCATGCTAACATCTTTTTTTTTTTTTTTTTTTTACCTCCATTCCCTTCCACTCTCTCCATCACACTTTCTTCGTCGCACTACGCTCGTGCGATCTGCACTTCACATTTCGTCGTTTCCTCAGGTGTGCCACCCAGGCAATGTATAACACATCGGTATAAGGGGGCACACAAAAAATATGTGAAGTGCTCCGGTTAATCTTGTCTTGTCCATATCGTGATCAGCTCTCAGAGATAAAAAAAATTATAAATTCGACGCAGTAAAAAAAAAACTCTGAGTTAAAAGAATAGCTGTCTCTTCATGCATCTCGACGATAGGGTCAACAATGCCCTAAGATGCTATGTTGAAATTACTGGACTGATATTATAATAATAGTAGGTGTTTCTCGACGCATCTCAAAGAAAGGATCAATAATTGACCTAAGATGCTATGTTGAAAGTTTCTGCACTGAGATTCAATCGTTATTCATTAAATAGTTCCTAAGTCTTTTCTTGAAAACCATAAGAGAATTCGCTTCTTTAACTGATTTTGGAAGATTGTTGTATATACGAAGGGCGTCATTTGTAGCATCGTTCTTCAGGCGATCTGTCCTTGCAAAAGGAATTACAAATTGGTTTGCGTTCCTAGTACTGTATTGATTCTTTTGTGAGACTTTAATAAATGGTGTTTGTGACGACAAGCAGAGATTTAAACTTTTGAAGATAAACTTGGCTTTCTCCATTTTAATGATTTGGTTAAAAGTTAATGCGTTACATGATTGATACACTATGTTTGTTGGTGTGAGCCTTGGGAGATTATGTATATTTTTATACGCCTTGGTTAATAACCTGGAAATTATATTTAGGTGTTGCTTTGAGGACTGACTCCAAATTACCACTCCGTAATGTACTTTTGACAGTACGAAGGCATTCAGAACAAGATGCTTGATGTTTTTTGGAAATTCCTCATATCTTCGTAACAATCCAATTATTGGTGCTAATTGCCTCCTTAAGTTATTTATATGCGGGAGCCAGGATATTTGAGTTCGAGCACTCTTTGCAGCTTTTCACCATTAATTTTTATATCAACATCTATGTCTTCCCTGTTCTTTTGCTTAAAGATAATATATTTTGTCTTTGAAATATTCAACGCTAGTTTATTCTCTTTCAACCATAAATTATATGAATTTAGATCCTCGTTGATAGCGTCTCCGATGTCATTTTTATCGCGTCCCGAGTAAAGAAGCACTGTATCATCAGCATATAAAAAGTAATTACCACTTAGCCTGCATGTATTTAAATTATTAGTGTATAGCAGGAACAAGGTTGGGCCAAGTATTGAGCCTTGTGGAACACCTGATTTCATTGGTGCCGGGTCACTCAGAACATTATTAAATGCTGTTTTCTGCAGTCTGCCTTTTAGGTAATTTTGAAATAGTTTATTTGCTGTGCCTTGAACACCATATGCTTCTAGTTTTCGAAGTAAGAGGTCATGATCGACCGTATCAAACGCTTTCCTTAGATCCACAAAAATGGCAACAACATAATCCCCTACATCAAGTCTCTCGTTGATGAATCGCGTTACCGAGAGTAGAGCGTCAAACGTTCCCTTGTTTTTCTGAAAGCCATATTGGCGGGAGTTTAGGATAGAGTTATCTAATATGAAGGATGTTAAGCGAGAGTTAATTACTTTTTCAAATATCTTACTAAATCCGGTCAAGAGTGCAATTGGGCGATAATTATTGGGGTCCGATCGATCTCCTCCTTTGAATATAGGTACAATTTTTGCAAGCTTCCCCTCTTCAGGAAACGTTCCGTTTCTGATATGCTCATTTAAATAATTAGCCACGAGTTCTGCTTTTTCATTTTTTACAAGCGCAATTTCCTCCATCGTGATCTGATCAATACCTGGAGCCGTATTTTTCTTCATTGCCTCAATAGTCTTAAGAACTTCGTTTTTATTGGTTGGATGAATATGAAACATAGAATCGGGTGAGATGTTAGCGTGATCTAGCCTACTTGTTGGGACATCACCAAGCTCTTTTGTAATTTTTTCGCCCACAGTTGAGAAAAAGTTGTTCAAGAAAGTTGCTGCTCCATCTGGTTGTGATAAAATATTAGGGGTCACTGGAGAAAACTGCGAATCCGGTATTAAAATTCGGGGGGGGAGAGTTGTCTTTTACTTCATTTATTATCTTCCATATTTCATGATTGTTATCTGCCGCTGTCTCCAACCTTTTAGCGAAGTAAGAGAATTTAGCTTCCTTCACAAGACGTTTTGATTCCTTTTTCGCTTGTATGTACATGTTTTTTAGCACACGATCTTCCATGTTCCTTCTAAAGCTTATGTACGCCTTTCTCTTTTTAATACTGGCTTCGATTACTCGCTTTGTTATCCATGTCTGCTGGCGGCATCTAAGCTTTTTCTCGACGATGGAGTAACGTTTGGACTCTGTGATCATATTCGTAAGTTCCATTAGGTTTAGGGGACTCCGGACTTCTAATGACCTTTGCAGATGTGATTTGAAGAGTTCTTTGTTCAAGTGTTGGAATGTTTTGTATACAGGTTTTTGTTTTTGTGCGCTTATGCCTTGGATGCTTATTTTGAAGACACGATGATCCAGCTCTGGCCAATCCTCAAAAATGAAATTGATTTTTCCCGCAGTTGACTTATCGTTTGTAACGATATGATCGAGGCACCTATGCGAAACAGGACGAGTAATTGTTTCGTTGTTGATGATAACAGCACCATTAGTATCCAGTACATCCTTGTAAAGCCTTGCTTCTGAGGAATCGGTAATTACATCAATGTTTGTGTCAGCTACTGTAAATAAATTATTTTCTGAGGAATATAGGTTGTCGAGTACTGAGCAGAGATCTTGCGCATTCAGACGGTTCGGGTTATAGAAGGTACCGATTTCAATTTTTTTGCCTACGAGGTTTAATTCGATTATTATAATATTATATTTATCAGGTGTATCGCGTTTAATGATGAAGTTTATTTTATCTTTTACAAAAATAGCTGTCCCACCACCTCTTCCAGGTCTGCACGAGAATACCGAGTTATAACCCTCAATATTAAAATATTTCGATTCCTCAGGATAAATCCATACTTCGTTCAGTATCACCACATCTATCTCAGGATTTTGCTTCAAATAAATCTGCATGTCATTTAGTTTGTGCCGTAAACTTCTTATATTGGCATATGAGAGCGTTAATTTCGTCCCAATTAATCGATTTGCGTTGTTAAAAATCATTTGAACTCGTAGTCAATGCTCCTCCTAGCAATTGTGATCCTTCGCTGGTATTCTGCGCACTCCGTAGAGTCTGCTCTGTGGGAATAATCTACGTTCTTACTATTTCCTGCACAGTTACAGCATTTCTCGCACGAGCTCTTGCAATCCTTCGTTTCGTGCTTTCCTCCACACTTAGCACATGTTTGCTCTCCTTCACATTTTGATGTCTTGTGGTTGTATTTCTGGCACTTATAACACCTCGTTATATTGTAGTCTTCCTTCACAAGGTAAGACCCATAATCAATATTGATGTACCTATTCACCAGTCTTTGGTACATACTCCCATTTACCTGCAGAATATGCAACCATTTACCATTTTTTGTTCGTCTGGCATGAACCAATTCCAGTTTATCATTTTCTCCAATATTAGGGTTCAGTGAGTGAATTTCGTTAATTAACTCCTCATACGAAAATTGTTTTTCTAGTCCATTAATTACTAGCCTGGGTTGACGAGATTTTGTCTCCATGACATCATATTCATCCTTCAGGGTATCCTTTGCAATGTTGTAGAGCGAGGTTGTATTGTCATTTGTGGAAGTTTTTATGATGGCACCACCATTACGAAGAGGACGCATCAGTTGGAGAGGAATTTTGCATTTTGAAGGTTTTATTTTCGACTTGAAGTCGATGAGTGTTTTTTCAGAGGATGAATGCTTCTTGGGCTTAATTATGATTCCTTTTTGCGAGGTAGTATTTGTACGGCGTTCGGGTAGAAAAGTGGTAATACTTTTCGTCATATGCGCATACGAAGGTTTTCGCGTGGATGAACTTTTATCAATTAAGGTGGCCACGGTGGTTTTCAGTTCTATTAGATGGTTTTCCATTTCTTTCATTTGGTTGAAGAGACGATCTTCTTTAGTCTTTTGGTGTTGTGACTTACACGAAGGACACATCCATATCACATCCTCGGAAATGTCCATGATCTTCAAATATCTCTCCTCACACATTTTGATACACTTTAGGTGGAACCACTTGTTGCAAATGCCTCCGCAGCCCATTCCTTTATGGTTCTCCTCCGCTTGCTTCCTACATTTTCCACATTTGTCTGCTGCTTGTGATGCCATGATTTATTATTTATCTCTATTCGCTTAGTTATACGGTATTAAATGAATTTATTTAAAAGAGAATGAAAGTTATTAAAACAAGTGTCTTTAAAAAGCAAAACTATGGGTTTAGAAGATATATATGCAAAAAAGAGAGAGTTTAATAAGTTTGAATTTAAAATTTATAAAATTATTAAAATTATTAAGAAATTATTCTCGCATGAGCACGAGAATCGCACTAATGAACAAAAGAGTTCAGTTGATATAATTTTATACCGTTAACGGCAATTAGAAAATTAAAATGAGAAAATTGTTCAAAAATTTCCACTTAGCTGATTTTCCTTTGATTTGCTACAGAAGCTAATATTTCTTAGCAACTCTCAAAGTCAAGAAAACAGCTGATCGATTTCCTTAATCACTTCTAAAGAAAAATTTTTTATTGCGAGCGATCACTTTACACTTGGCAACTTTGACACTTCACTTGTCATGTTTTTTTTCGATCCATAAGTCCGGAAATCATTGTGAAATCTCAAACTATCGTCCGATTTCTTTGCTGTGTTGTTTTGGCAAGCTCCTTGAGCAAATTGTGCATAACAAAATGTACGATGGCATCAGTATTCTGTTTGCAAATGAACAACATGGCTTTATTAAAGGTCGCTCGACAGTAACTAATTTATTAGAAATTACGAATACCATCTCTCTTGCTTTTGACAAGAGCCAACAAGTTGATGTCATATACACCAATTTTGCTAAAGCCTTTGACAGTGTTGATCACGGCCTTTTGGCTAACAAACTCCGATCGTTCCGCGTTTCCGACTCAATCTTCTCTTGGATCTTATCCTTCTTATCCTATCTGGTGTTCCTCAAGGATCAATTTTAGGCCCTTTGCCATTCAACATTTTCATTAATGGTCTTCCCCAACGCCTGTCCTCTAATTGTCTTCTTTACGCTGATGATTTAAAAATTTATCATTCCATTAACTCCAGCAAAAACTGCTCATACCTTCAAAATGATCTTGACAATCTCCGAAATTGGCGTCAAGATAATTTGCTTCCTCTTACCATTTCAAAATGTTGTCGCATGAGATTCACCAACAAAATTCATTCAGTTTTATATGAATACCGGATTAATGGATTACTGCTCGCGATTGTGGACAAATTTAAAGATTTGAGAGTAGTATTTGACCCAGGTTTGAAATTTAACATCCATTTCACCATTTTCCGATCCTCCTGCAAGTCTTTTAACATTTCAACCAGCGTCCATTTATTTGTAATCCTAGCCCGGTCAATCCTTGAGTATGCCTCCCAAGTATGGTCTCTTCACTATGCCAATCTATCGGATGCTGTTGAAACTGTAAATTCACACTATTCTACAAATATAACCTCCCTTACAGCTCCTACGATGAGCGCTTACAGATCCTCAACATTTCATAACTCAAAAAAAGGAGAGAATTCTTAGACCTGTGTTGCTTATTTAAATTATATCACGGTATTCTTTCATCCAACCTTCGGGAAAGGCTTCATATACTCGTACGTCCCACCTCAAGAACGCGTTCAACTGACATATTCATTGTGCCGATATTTATTTTTATTCATTTTTAGTACGCGTATTACGTCATTACAATGAGCTCCAGCTGGATCCTCTGCCTCATTCCTTTAACGCTTTTAAAAGCATATTACATAATATTCTCCTTAGCTTCAAATAGTTTATTATTATTTTATATTCTTGTTTTTTTTTTCTTATTTCAAGTTGCTCACTTTGTTTTTGTCGCATGAATTATATTATATTTCATCACCTATTTTGTAAAGTTAATTTATCACACTCATTATCTAATAATGTTGCAACTAAGCTCCCACAACATGCAACGCGTCAATGATTTGATTTTAAGATGATTTCATCACACCCAAGAACCCCCATAAAAGCTACTCAGCTGAATAAAAGTTAATTAAATAAAGCAGTTAAATGTTTTCGCACGAAAAAAACCTAAACTAACCTGGAGAGATATTGCAAAAATCAACACCATTAATCCCTAGTGTTTATAACCAAATAAATAGCAAATTGAAGCCATTCCCACAATCAGACTCAAAGCTCTTCTCAAAATGAAGCTTTTTCTGAACAACACTTTAGTATCTGTCAAGATTTCGAACCCATAAATTATTGCCGTCTATCTATAAATGTTCTTTTAAACTATAACCGCGCTGTAATATAAACCCATTAAAGCCTACATTCAGTCAAAAAATCCTTCGCAATCATTTAAGCCATCACCACCTTGAAGCCATCATAAAAGTCTCCAAAATTATTCAAAAAGAAAATAAAATATTTAAACATTTGTATTAGATCGTTAAATTGGACAGCTCCCGTACTTTTATTGAGCGCATTTAGATAAATCGACGATATCAATTCGAATTGATGATGTTATCGCGAGTGCACTATGTGCAGGGGTTTCGGGGGCTATTTATATCCATCAATTTTGTTGTGGCTGCAAGGATTCTAGGAGGAATAGCGAATAAAATCAATTAAAGTAAAAGTGGGTTGTTAAATTCTGTTGGTTTTGGATAATGATGTGTTTCGTCTGGCTGTCTGTCAACCTATTCGAGTGGAAATGCCATGCACATTTTATTTCCTGACGATGCCACGTGGGCTTCGACTAGAGAGCGGATAAAATTAAAAATGCTTAGAGTCATGGATAGCTTATTTCCAATCAAGAAAATATTATGACCGCACCTGAAATTTATTGCCATCGAATTAGACAGTGAAATGTCTGATAATGCATTAATACGAGGTCAATGCATCCATCATGCATGCATTTAGTAGAGGAAAATTGTTTTTAAATGGACAATTAAAAATTTAGTAGATAGTTAAAACTTTAACTTTTACTAATTTTTGTTCTTCTATAAAAAAAAATTCACTCTCATCACCTAATCAAGAAGAATTTCCACCAAATATGTTCGCACCCTGGTCAGCACAAGTCGTCGCTGCATGCATGACTTTTGCACCGTGGATGTTAGCATTTATCTGCGATGACCCCTCGCAGATTTCTCATTCGTGTCGCATTATATCAAATTATCTACCAACATATTTATTAGTCTCGGTGTTCAAGTGAAATATACATTTCTTACCTACGAGATATGTTTTGATTAATAGTTTCACAATAAAGAGCCCTGTCTTGCTCGCAGTCGGTTTTCCGATCGCCCCTTAGCCAGTCGCGGATGTTAAGTTGATTGCAGTCGAGAAGAAGGATATTGTAGCTGATTCTGAGTGTAAGTTTCACACACTGTTCCTTCTTGGAACCATGGAAGCATATCGCACATGCATGTTGCCGGCAGAATGGAGTTACATCGTAAGAACAAAATAATTGCGCTATCACGAACCTGACGTGCACGCCGCATCAAGTCGCTGCATTGGAGTCATTTAAAAGCATAGTCTCAATTACTAGGGGCAGAGGGAATCGGATTTTTGGAGCCTAAAGGCAAATTCCATGCAGAAACAGATAGCCCATTTAGATCTCGCTGCATTCCAGATCACTGAAGTGCTATCTCGGAATTTTTCATCCCACAGGAATGATTATAGCTTTTCAATTCTTTGATATTCATTTCCTACTAATGGATTGTATTTTTAGAAGGGAAAATGCAAATTTTTTCATCAGCTTCCATAGTAAAGAAGGTCACCAGTTTCATACATATATTTTTTTATGGTTTTGTACTCTCTTTCAAGACTATTGTCTATCTTTCTGTCTCTCCGTCCATCTGTGTATCCAGTGGCGGATTTACAAATTTTCAAGGTATAGGCTATACTGTTTTTGCCGCTCTTGCCTCTACAATTGTCAACTGCTACATTATTTTTACAATCCAAAAATTTCGTTGAAATTACACGTAAAATATTTTTTGGGTATATTTTTGAGCTAATCAAAGCTCAGTCATGTGGGAGCGGCATAATGTGTGCTACTTACACAATAATGTACATTTGGTAAACGTGAATAAATAATCTTTATTGCACTGACAAACAAACAATTAAAAATAATCTCTCTTTTGCGCGAGTTTTTTTTGCGTGATTTTTTGTTGGCAAAATCATCGATGATATCGTCGGAAGTAAATTTGTTCTTTAATTCCGACTCTATCCACAAAAAGCGTATAAATTTTCTTGGCTCAAGGTCGATCTCAGATAATTTTTCACTCTTTTTAAACAAGAGAAGTTTCTCTCACCCGAACAATTCGTCGCTCGTCTACATATGTCCACGTTTGCATAAATGTTCTGCAGACTCTATTTTCGCAGAAACGAAGATAGACTCTCTAATGATGAAGAAGCTGGTTTTACAAAAATGCTTTGTGAAGATAGGTGACTTCGAAAATGTATGCATTCTTGAACTAACTCAGTCTCTAAATCATTAGGATATACTTCTTCTAAGGCGTTGATGACGACAATTCGCTCATTTTGGTCAGAAATGAAAATTTTTTATTGAAATTATCGTACGCTTTCTTACTTTTTTCTAATTCGGATACGAGTCTGTCAATGATGACGAAAAATGTATTAACCCTGAAAGTATCACTCGCGATCATACTCATTTCTTCATCGGGTGTTTCATCAGCAAATTTTTTTTGTTTTTGGTTGTCTTTTTCCCAGGTCTTTTGTGTACTCCTGCGACGTACTTAATTCTGTTAGACCAGGAATGGGAGAACAAGTTTAGGTGAATAAATAAACGTCGATTTTAGTTTAATAATTTTGTTATTTTATTTCATAATATGAAGACGTTTATTTGCGAGCGTACTACTGGAGCGATCGAGACGAACAAACTTAACCAACGCGGTGATTGACTCCTGGCGCTCTTCGTCATTTGAGTATTTACGAAAAAGACCGAGTCGCGCTCGGTTGCTACGCCGAGTACAGTTACGCACGAAAGTCGTGCGTCAATACACTCTAATACAAAAACACGCTGAACTCAATCAGCTTTAATACTACCGCCGTTCGAGTGTTTCTCGTTTGCTGTTATCATGTTTAGCTTGTAACATAGATCCTTGAAGCGATCTCGCGGCAGCGCCTTTGTAAATATATCTGCTCTTTGATTTGCAGATGAAACGTATTCAACAACAATTTCTTTTTCGTTCACTTTCTCGCGAATAAAGTGAAAGTGAACATCTATATGCTTGGTTCTTTTGTGAAAAACTGGATTTCTGACTAGTTAGATTGCGCTTTGATTATCAACATAAAGCGTTGTTTCTTTATCACAAGGACATCCGATGTCTGACAACAATTTTCTAATCCAGACTACTTCCCGAGCAGCTGCTCACCAGTTTTTGTCGTTGCGACGACCATGTTACGGCTCCGTTTGACAGACAGAATACATATCCAGTTGTCGACCTCCGCGTCTCTACATCTCCGGCGTAGTCAGCATCTGAGAAACCTATCAGCTTTGCTTCGCTACCGCCGCTTTGATATTCGATGCCATAGTTAACCGTGCCTTTCAGATACGCGAATATTCTTTTAACTGCCTGCCAATGGGATGAATCGTGCTCGTTCAAGAATTTACTGACTGCATTTACTGCATAAGCAATGCTGGTCTCGAAACAGCTGCTAGAAAAACTAAAGAGCTTACTGCTTCGCGATATGGCACGTTGTTTATTTTTTTTTCGCTTTCTACGACCGCAGTCAATGCTGCGTGCGGATCCGACGGCACGCTTACCGTTTTCGCGCCTACCATGCCGAATTTTTCGATTATTTTCTTTGTGTACGCGCTCTGGTGAATTACCATTTTTCTTTTTTCTCTATCTCTTTCTATCTGTAACCCGACAAAAATGTTAGAATCTCCGATCGTAATTCTGAACGTTTCGCTTAATCGTTGGATGATTTTCTTAAGTGTCTCTACATTGTCTGAGGCTACCAGCCCATCATCGACGAACAGCGCCAGATGTACTTCGTTGTTTTTAAACTTCCCGGTAAACACGCACTTATCTGCTTCACATTCTTTGAAGTTAAATTCACTCAGAAACTTTGTAAATCTATGGTTCCAACAGCGTCGAGCCTGCTTAAGCCCGTAGAGAGACTTCTCGAGCTTGCATACGATGTTTCTTGCATCTTCTTTCAGCTTCAGTCCTTCCAGAACTTTCATGAAGATTGTTTCTTCAAGTTCCCCGTACAAAAATGCAGTTTGAACATCAAACTGCACTACGTTGAGATTTTTCGCTGCTATCGTTGCCAGCAGAATCCTTAGTGAGTCATATCTCACGACTGGGGAGAATGTTTCTTTGAAGTCAATCCCTTCACGTTGAAGAAAACCTCTCGCGCACAATCGGGCTTTGAAGCGGTGTGACTTCCCCTCGGCGTCCGTCTTCACGCGGAATACCCATTTCGAATCGATTAGCCTCATATCCGGCGTTTTTGTTACAAGTTTCCACGTACGATTTTCTTCATGCGCTTTAAATTTGTCATGAATCGCACTTGCCCACTGCGTGGCTTCAGTGCTCTTTGTTGCTTCTTCGTATGTCAATGGAATCACGTATTCGGCTACATTTACATCGTGCCGTTACCTTCTCGGAGTTTGAATTGTGTTTCGATCTCGCAGTACTCTTCGATTTTCACGATCTTCTTCTTCTTGCTCGTTCTCTTGTGCGTTGTCCTCGTTGTGATCTTCTTCTCTTTGTCGATTTCATATCCTTCGTTATCTTCTCATGCCTCGTTCATTTGAAGAAATATTTCATATTCATCTTCCTTCTCGTTCGCTTCTACCGACGGCGGCGCGATTTTCTCGTTGAATACGACGTTTCGAACAACGCTGACCTTTTTCTTTTCAGGATCATGTACCCGGTAATTCGTTGACTCTTCCGTGTATCCAATAAAAACTTTCTTGATTGCTCGAGCGTCAAATTTTCGCGTGAAATGTTTCGGAGTGTGTACGTATGCATCTGATCCAAAGATTCGGAGATGCTTTAGGTTCGGAACTTTCCCAGTCCACGCTTCGTGCCACTCGTCCGTACGGTTCGATTTAATACGTACACGTACACTGCACAATTTACTGCTTCTGCGCATAGAGTCAATGGAAGATTCTTCGCGATTATCATTGTACGGGCACTTTCGACAATCGCCCGATGTACACTCTCATACAAAAACACGCTGAACTCAATCAGCTTTAATAAATTCCATTGCCATTTCTTGGAAGTACTTAAAGTTGTCCCGTTGATCTACGAAGAACTTGCGAAGAGATTCATAAAGATCGGCTACAGTAATCAAATCTACGGTAGAAGCCTGAATTCAACATTTACTTTGTTTATTCTTTCCAAAAAAACATTCCACACAACAACCACTAACGGCGTTTTCAGTTTTTTTTTAAATTTTGAAAGAATTCCTGTTGCCTCATTTCGTGTGACAGGCTTTTTGGAGCAACCATTCCTGATTGTTTCCAAAGCTTTCATAACTTCGTGCCGCGAGTGTCTCAAACTTTTGCATGCATCCTCTCTAGCTGACCAACGTGTGAGGTTCACGCACTTGACTGTTTCGCCTTCTCCGACTTCAGTCATCAATATCTGCCAGCGTTGTGTCGAGCTTGAAAAAAAAACGTATATTTCTTGAAGCAACATGAAGACTAACATTTTCATCTTGGTGAAGTTCACGAACTAGCAACGTTTGGAAATTATTAAAAATCACAACCGAGATCCTGAATTGGTGGTGGCAACTTTAATAGTGCTTATTCCAATTTTCGGCCGTAATAATCGTCCCACCCGACAGGCTGTGCATGCTATAGTGGATAAGGCCGAGTCAAAATTTTCACTATTGGACGTTCTGGGGCAAAAAAAGATGTCATACCGAATCGTCGCAGCCGTAAGCACATTAATTCAAATTGAGCCAAATCAACCAATTCTACGTCGTTCTCAAGAATTGGGCATCGCTCAAACGACACTGTGGCATATTTTGCGAAAAGATCTTGGCCTACATGATTAAATGATCAAATTGACTTAAGAACTAACTTGGTCATTTGAAACGCCAAAACGTCTCCAATTGGGCTCTGATAAAGCTCGAACAAAATGAAGAATTTCATCGAAAAATCATCTTCAGCGATGAAACTCATTTCTGCTTCTTGAGACATCGTTGCACCCGCAAAAATTACTGTTCGATGCGGTTTTCATGCCGGAGGTGTGATTGGCCCGTAGTTTTTCGTGGATGAACACGACCGTCATGTTCAATGGGTTTGTTAACAAGCAAAATATGCGTTATTGGTCAGCAGCAAACCCACATTTGCTTCTTGAGATACCGTTGCACTCGAAAACATTACTTTTTGATACGGGTTTCATGCCGGAGGTGTGATTGGGCCGTATTTTTTCATGGATGAGCACGACCGTCAATGGAGAGCGCTATCGTGATATGTTGGAAGATTATTTGTGGGCAAAATTTGATGAACTTGACGTCAATGATATGTGGCTTCAACAAGATGGTGCCACTAGCCACACAGCACGCTTCACAATCGATTTATTGAACGGCAAATTTGATGAATGTGTTATCTCGAGAAAAGGTCCGGTCGAATGACCGCCTCGTTCATGCGATCTAACACCATCGAATTTCTTCTAATGGGGCTATATCAAGTCGTTGGTCTATGCTAACAAGCCAGCAACTTAAGACGAGCTCAACGACAACATCCAACGTGAAATTGCCAACTTTGCGGTCGAAACGTGTGTCTGAGTGGTGGAAAATTGTATCCAACGAAAAGACAACTGTAAACAGGCTCGTAGTGGTCATATGAACGAAAAATGTAAAATGTAATGCATACACCATAAATTTGAACTGAATATCTAAAATCTTTCTGTGTCTTATAAATAGATAAAATTGTTATGTCCTTAATGAAAAACCATTTACTAACACAACAGTGAACTTTTATCCTACATCCAATATATTTTAAACTAATTCTAACAAAATTTAATCATAAACTTTATCTTATACTAATAAAATGCTATCACGATGTTCCTAACCTAAACGTTAAACCTTATCTCTAAACGTACCATAATAAACATAACATACTCGTATACCTATCCTAAATACTGAGACTCATGCTTAATTTTTAACATAACCAAACAACAACACGAAATGTTGTAATACTGAATTGAAACTCAAAACTGAGTAACGAAAAAAATACAACAAAAAAAAAATTAAATTACCACGAATAATTTAAACATTTTCCCGTCTCCCATTTCGACCAGCCTCAACGAATCTAGCAAATGAGTATCTCCATTGGAATTTTTGGTCTCGTGAACTCGAATTTGAAAGATTTTTTATCTTCTTATCGGTGGCACGTTTATATATGTGATATGTAATTGGGACACCGTCAGAACCAAAACATATCAATTCTTGTCCAAATACACGAATGCTTCTGGAAGAACGAAGCCAGTAGTGTAACAAGTCTTAATATACCCGTCTCTAGGGTGGAACGGCTGTGAAATCCAGGGGTTTTCGCTCACAGTTACAGATCTTGCGACAAGATTCCGAAGAAGCCTCAACACGAAGAAATCGACTCTCGTCAATTTGGCAGTTTGATAAATTATTCTATTCTATCACAGGCTTTCCATACAAACCACTACCTGTACGAAGACATTTCCTTTCGAAAACTCTTAATCTTTTCATGGTACTAGGACTCTTGTTGTACCAAATCTGATATCCATATATCATATGTCTAACCAGGACCTTGTAACAGGAATCTTTGACTTTTCGGTCAATTAATCTGGAATGAAAGAGTCGTCAAAGGGCCATGACTATGACATGTTCAGTATAGTACAGATACTGATCGAGATGAAAACCGAGGTACTGAACACAGGATTTATGTGGAACCCATTCTGAACTGCCCTTAGTTGCCATTATTTAGAAATCCTTTCAATTTTGTTTCAGGTCTTGACTGACCCTTGGAACGTTATCCGAAACAAAATTGTTTCGCATTTCTGCGCATTGATTTTCATTCCCCTATCGTCAGTGTAGAGCTGCACATTATTGAACAGTTTCTTTTCTTCAAGATCGGAAATACCTTGGCCTTTTTCTACTGATTTGGGGAATGCTCAACATGTTGTTGAACAATATGCAATAATTCCTAATAGCAACCTCTGGCAAATGTCGGATAACTATGTTTGCAACACCGTCAGTACCACATGATTTCTTGTTGTTAATCCTGCGAAATATGAAACACCAGTCTTCAAAGCTGACAAAATAATCAATGAGATTCAAGCTCGGTATGAGGTCGGATGTTAATATGTCGTTGAAATGAAGAACTGATTCGCCGTTAATTCTTGTCGGAAACTTTTGCTTCAACGACCTCTGAAAATATTTCATTCCCTTTCTCAGGGTTTGGTAGATGAACCAATCCAAAATCCACAAGCGACTTCAAAATTCGTCATGTGCACTCAAAACTTCTGCAGAATAAGCTTTTCACTTTCGTGAAAATACCATCCGGGTCCTGTGGGCTAATACCCCTCATTTTTTCCACCCATTGATTGATGACCTCACTCCTGAAGTATGAACAGACTAAGCACTAGACATTCTTCGGCTTTAATTTCAACAAAGCCATTAGGAATCATTTAGCCAGCATTGCCATTATCAGAAGGAGGACATTGCTTCTGGTAGTACCGATTAAACTTCTTTTGAAATTTTCCCGAATGCGTTTTTTTAAATTCACCCGATGATTTTCATGTAAAACTGGAATAAGGAAGACATTATACCTTTGATGATTGATTTCTGTTATGATTGTGTTATGGTCGCTATTGTAAGGGAGCACCTTCAGTTTCCGTTGCAGAATATTAAAGCTGAATTCAAGTCTTTCATAAGAAATGCAGAGGCCCAAATATGAATTTGTCCTAGGATATGTTGGGAACTCCAACCCATATAAATTGCACCTGTATTCAATTCGGTTCTCTGTTATCCACGATGTCAGGAATACAACTCTTGGATTATTGTGAGCGTTCAGCTGTGATGTATGCTTGGCATTTAGGTCACCGGCAAGAACATAATAACCATGCAGCCTGTTCAATTCGAGTATTCAAACGAGGAATTGAGGTCATCCTTGAACTTGAGAACGTTTCGACCAGTAGCACAGGCAGAGATAATGAAGAGGGTATCCCAACCTGGCAGTGAAATTTTGATAACGGACAGAGATTCAAAGTGTTTGAATTCAACTTTTTCAATATTTTGGAAGCAATAAGATCTTCTCAGCAGTATCCTGGTTCCACCACCCCCATTACCGTTTACCCTATCGTTTCTTATGAATTCAAAATCCTTGAATGTCATGGAGTAGCATGAATTGAGGTGGATTTCAGTGAGAAGCATGTTGTCAGGCTTTTGCTTAACAATGAATTCAAGGAGATAATCACGTCGATGTAAAGTAACAATAGATTTGACGATAATCGAGAGGAAACGAAGCCTATCCATGGAAATGTGACTGGAGAACAAGTTATTTTGAGGCATAAAAAAGGCCTAAAAGCTGAAAAACAAAGTCAAATTTTTGAATTTTGTTTAGCGATTGTCTCCGATAATGAATTAAGTTGTTGGTAAATTTTGAGAAGCGACATTATTTACAGCATTATCTAATGATCCTCTAGCGGCGAGTGCAAATAATACAAATAATAATATTTTGGAATAAATTTTACTTTTGCATCTTGATATCGGGAGTATCCTTGATATGATGCTGGATGACCAAATACACCACAATTAACGCAGTATAATTTTCCTTCTGACTCCGTCTGAGCCAGTTTGCACTCATCAGGGGTATGAAAATCTTTGCATTTAACGCACCAATACTGCATGCCCTAGTTGGCAGCCGAATTACCAAATCTTTAACACCAGTAACACTGGTTGACTAAACAAAGGTTGGCGTTGACCTTATAGCGTCAGATATAGCTGGGTGTCGGATCTACCAGTATGAAAGTTGAGAGTTCCCTCAATGTAAACTGGTACCGAACTTAGAGGCGAACGATTGACGCTCAAACCAATCGCAATCTAATGGTGACCGAGAGGTTAGGCCCCAAACGGCAGGTACTCACGTTAATCACGCGACTCATGCCTTATTTGATGAAGGGCACTTGGACTTCTTTTGTTTGAAATTTGTACCAGATAAAGTGGTAAATTCTTCTTTTGGATGGTCGATTTGCTTGTTGCAAAGGTTTTGACAGAAATAAATTCATTTTTTGGTGCAGCTTCCTTGAGTCCCTGAACAAAATTGACCGTATCCCCTCCGCAGTCTAGATTCTTCAACAAAAAGTTCTGATTTTTTCTTATTGTGGGGTTAAAGTAGAGTGTGGAACCTCTCCAGAATTCGGCCCATCATTGACTGACTTGAAATCAGCCAGTAAATTCTTCTTAATAGTTAATTTTTTTGCATTGACTCTTTTGATATCGAAATTATTTAATATATTTACTGCTGAAAATAGCCTTTTTTGGTCTCGCTGATGGCTTTTTCGGCGAAATCAGCAAAACTGCGAGTTGATATTTTCTCCTAATTTTTATTTTTTAAATACTGAATAAAATTTATATCATTATCTTTATAAGAACTACCTTCGATACTTTTTTCAACTTCCATCTCCTCTTGTAATTCGTACTGCGCTGCATGACAGTTTTGTCTATCGTTAGTGCCTGCATCACTTAGAATTTCTTCTGGGATCGTTTGATTTGTAGTTTGCTTCACCTTTATTTCGTTTTTTATATGCTTTTGTGGTTGCGGATCTTGAGTCTTCATCCTTTTCTTGAATACTGGACTGAACTGGACTGCTGGCTTAGCCTTAGTTCATGATTTTCTGTTCGAAGTTGGATTGCTTTTTTCTCGTCTTTGATTATTTGCAGGTTATATCCAGTATTTATAGAGTTTTCTAATTATGTTTTCTTTTGTTGACGATTCCCACCAATTTCATATATGATATTTCCCCGGGTCCCCAATGGTGGGAAGCCATCGGGCTCCTCCTTACCAAAATTAAAATAATATTTAATATAAATTCCTTGGGTCAATTGCTTCGACGATATACTTATGCATTTTCCAATAAAAATTAACTTTGCACTGTCGTTTTAAAAAATAAATTTAATTTTTTGTGACTTTTGCACAGGATGCGATTAAAGAAACGCCTGTTCGCAAAGAATGCTAGACGTTTTTTGGCATATGTCACGATGCCGAAGCAGGTGGAGGTTATGATGAGGAGTTTGCTTGACGCAAAGTCTGTTAGGCGCATGTAGTCATCCAGCAGTCGCCTAGGCAAATTGCTTGAAAAACATTTGCGGAGAAAACAACATTTCCCGTACTACATCCCGCCACTACCAGCACTATCATTACCAGAAGAATTGCTTCCCAACGAAGCAATTAATAAAAATAAAATTAATTAAATAAAAATTACAATTAAAAATTTGATGGCGGCAACTCCTTTGCAACACAAAAAGTTGCAGTTTTATCTAATCGGAAAGAAACCATCGTTGCCGGCATGCAATGGGCTGGCCGAGAAAACTCCGTTGTGGACATGCGGCAGTCTCGTCAAGATAAGCAAGGAGTTTATTTCGAAGGGGAACACGTCGACGGTCTTCTCGATTTTCCGTATGGCTCGGTCTGGAATTTCTTTCGGATAAATGATTCTAATGAAGTGAACTGGTTTTCCTTGAAAAAGTGTAAACATTTTATTCAAACGGTGTGCATAAAAGTACCAAGTGTCGACGAAGACGAACGCTGATGGGTGACAGCCCTTGAGAAGTTCGAGAACTCACGTGACAATAACTCGAATTTGATGAAGTTTTGAAACATCGGGCAGAAATGTGTGTTACCTTCTTAGATTTCTGGGATTTAGTGGGTCAATGCATCAAATACAATGGAGGATATAGCCACGCACGATTTCGCGGCCACCACCAGTTTAGCTTCAAAGAGTCACAAGTCTAAAGGATACAAATCTGAAACGAGACATCTAATCAATTTTACGACAATTCTAAAACAACACGATGTAGGAGTGTGTTCTAGTGTTTTTTCGGTCGTTTCCCATCGCCCTCAGTGTGAAGAATCGTTCCCCGACCATCATTCATCAACCAGTGAAATGAAATAAGTACACTGACATGTATTATTAATTCCAGATTCCATTAAACATGCCAAAGAAACGGACAGAGAATTCAGATGGGAAATTGGGAAAGACTCGAAAGAATATTCTCAATGGTGATAAATGTTGAAGGAAGTTCATCCGAAAATTGGAATATCAGCTAAAGCAATGAATGTCATGAACAGTTTTGTTAATTATATATTGTGTTGTTATTGATTTTTTTTTTCGATGTCTTTGAAGAGGACAGTGTCACGATAGAACGTTTTGGCAACCAAATCTAGTAAAAATAACAGTGAAGAAAATAGTGAACGGTTTCAAGGATTTTGCTGGCCTTACCCACCCCGTCAACGAGCGCTCGTCTGAGGAGGAGGATTGGGTGAGTACGCTTTTGTTCCCGTATTCAAATAATCTAGTTTTTATTATATTGTATCATAAATGGTAAAACTTTTAATTTATTAATAATTGATAAAATTAATGACTAATTATATTACTAGTACTTATAATGACAAAATTTAGGATGGCAGAACACTGTTCCAACATTCAAACAAATCTGTAATGATTTAAAACACACGTCTCAAACGTTCGAGATTTCCCGAAGGAAATCTAAACCAACCTCTCATCGGTTCTAGATGTGAAGTCTTAGAACGCGTTAACGAACTGTACCCATCCTGTCAACAAGTCCGGACACTCTTAGTCTACTCTGAGGTGGCTGCTACCTAGCTAGCTAGTGCGGAGAGAAATTCGGCCGCGGGTCTTACTCTAGCAGACTAAGTTCAAAAAACAAAAACTCAGCCACCGGTTCACATGCCCGATTTAAAGGGCATCAAACAACTTCCATTGACTTAACTTTAAATCTCGTGATTCATGAACGAAAACAACCGCTACAAATAATACACGCTCCCGAATATAACCGACGTGGTACCCGAAATATGCTACTTTAATGCAAAACTGTAAAAATCTACTCTAATAAAAGCACGCAAACACAAACTATGGCACCGCGTATCGACCGCAACGCAAAACCTACCATTCGCGGATAACTGGAACCCTACCCTCTCGGCGGCATACGCCGACATTGTCCTGCTGGAAAAAAGAAGATTTTGCTAAAAAGGAAAGACTAGGTTAGTCTATCAATTCATTTTATTCATTCTAAGGCACATTCCAACAGTAAAAACCTTACAGATATTTTTCTGTTCTTTGATGGCTAACTAAAATTTTATTCATAAATGAGAACTTTACCATTTAATTATAATTAGCAATGGTGAATAGTAAAATCTATATTACATGGTTATCAGTTAAATGTCAATAGATAGGAAATAATCATAATTAAACCGGAATCATTTCCCTAAATTATTATTATTTTCTTTCCTTTTTTTTTGCAACAAATAAGAATGAATCTGTCGTTTTTCAGTCTACTTTTTCGTTTTTACAGACGTGTTTGTATAATATAAATTTTCCTTTCTATTATTTAAAATATTTATGGACATTTATCGTGAACTTTATTTATTGTTTCATACAATTTTAAAGAGATCGCACGCAATCTTGACGTAATTTACTTTGAATATTTAAATACAGAAAACCCATTATTCCATATTCAATAGATTCTTCCATAATATATTAATTGTTAGAATAATGGAAGAGAAGATAATTTTAAGAGAATTTTGCTTTGTATACTAATTAATCTTGTTTAACGAGTTCTAATCTTCACTAATGTTACTAAATTACATAATCGGCTTAGTAATAATTGCACTTTTTGTTTTTTTTTTGGTGATTGAAGTTATACATGCTTACTTTGTCGATGCAAATGATATTAAAGAAAATCAGTCGACAATAATTGCAAAGGCGTTTGTTCAAGGCTTGTTATTTGAATTCTCAGGTAACAAAGTCTAGTTTTAGGTAAATACTCCAATTTGAATTGCGAAAATCTGAACAAAAGATACATTGAATATTCTAGTAAACCTTTTAATTATGTTAAAGCCCCCGTTATGAAAATTTGAACTAAATGACAAGTACGGAATATTCCAATGCCGCAAGAAATCATAATGTAAAAGACTGCAAGACCTGTTGGAGCCGATTTTTATGTTTACTGAATTATTTGTTTTCAAGAACAAATACCATTATTATGACGTTCTAAGCTGATCGACAAACTTCAAACTCCAATACTACCGATGTATAATTTTGAATTAAAATACTGAACTCAATTCGTAAACAAAAATATTGAAACAGATTTTGCGAGTATAAGCATTTACCTTTGTGGACTTTGCATCATAATGACATATGTTCTAGCTCTGAGAAAATGTAAATACTGTCGCGTGTTATGGTTCGCGGCCAATAATTTTAATGTTCCGGGAAAGGGAAAACGCACTGTCTTTTAAATTACGTTAAAAGAGTTTTTTTTACTAAAAATGCACAATTATTAATTTAACTATTTCATAACTTGTCTATCAATTTTAACTTCAACTGTCTATCACTTCACAATCAATATCGCTCTTAATTCGCACTCCACACTATCGCAGTTTTATACATTGCGGTTGTAATGATCCTCCCATTCAATCAGCTCGCCTTTATATATGGTCTCTAGTCATTCAATCCATTTCTCGTACATTGGCGAACTGCCTCGAATATTCAAGCTGATGGGGCAGTGACGTCACTTTCAGATGTTGATCATGCTTGGTGGGTTTTCGAGTACTTTTTTTTGTTGATCATGATGTTCTTAATGGTTGTAAAAACAATTGCGACAGTAGCTCGCAGAATTAGTTGTACATGTAACAATATGTATGCTAGAAGATGTAAACATCTTGCTTTGTAATCATGCAAATTTTCCATTAATGTCCAATAGATTAGCTCCAATCATGTAATTTATCGACACTGGTAGTCAAAGATGTTTATAAATGTATAAAAAGATAGCTTAACTAAGACTTTTCGCATTTTCTTCTAATTGGATCAAATATTTCTGGTGAACAATCAAAAAAAAATTTTCTCCAATAAAACAATGTTCTCCCCCTGAATCATGAGCAGGCCTTGTGAAATATCACTATACTTGTTCAATGCAGAAGATGTAGGGAATCATTTCATGTACTTTCATATACCTCAGATATAATCTTTCCATTTCTCTTTTAAATATTACTTTGAAAGTAATTTACGCGTAATGACACTTTCCTTTTGAAATTTATGTAAAGGAGGAGGAGTAAGTGTTAACTTTCTTGCACCAAAGTGGCTGCAAAAAAAAAATGTTTTCAATAGTTTTGTTTAATTTTTGCAATTTTAAATGTCTTAATTTTTCTCGTTAATTTGTTTACACACTACTTTATTTTGTAGTAGTTAAAAAAGAAAAGACACGCAAAAATACTGAATTTGATTTTCATCAATTTCTCAATTATTTTATTGAGGTTTTCGTCTTTAACTTCGGTGTAATATTTGTCTTTTACTACATCTGAGGAAAAATTTTGAATATTTCTTTATCACGTTTTCTGTTTTGTGTTTATTTTGTTTTTGTTTATTCTAGCATCTGTGTTTCGAAAACTAATTCGGTTTGTTACATCGCAAATACTGAATGTTTTTACAATTCCAATACAGTTTTATTTTATGTATATAACCATACATTTTAGAAAAGATCAACTCCAACTGGAAATTTTGAAGTCATGATATGGGGACTTAAAGCAGGGAGAGGTAAACCAAGGATGAACAAACGCTATAGTGAACGAATGGTTGATAAACATAGAATCCCAGATACAGCTCACATACTCACTCCCTATTTCACTGAATCGAACATACATTCTTTGTAATATATTACCACAATCACGAATACGTTGGGACCGGAACAGGGTTGAATTAATCCTCTGAGTTGAAAGGAAGCGGATCTTCCCGTCTCAAAATTGAATTTAGAGCATCTTAAAAACAAAGGGAGATATATCCTTGCTATTTTGATAAGAGACTTATTGTTTGTATTCTGACTTGCCTTCTCTCTTTCACATACATCATTCAGTATAGATCTTTATAACCTTACTGCTTAAATTCATTTCATTCAATCTGCTCTATTAAAATTTTTCTTCCTCGACTGCCTATCCTCATTGGTTTGTATCTCACATTGAACTTTACTTAATGCTTAGTATCTCCTCGGCAAGAATTTCTATTAGGAGTCTATTCAAACTATCGATTCCAGTCAAGAAACCACTGCCTGGCCCTTGGTGAACGGTTGCTACTGTAGCTGGCATGATGAAGTCTGCACCGTTTTTAGGCACAAATGTTGTATGCGTAAAATCTATCATACGAGTACCTACCTGTGACCAATTTTCATCTGAACTTTCATTGTTTGAATGATCACTGCTACTTACAGCTGTGCTGCTCAACCCGCGTGTCCGGTTGTTCGTACTTCGTCCATCGGTTACGCTATGCTGTGGACTAAATTGTGGAATAGATGAAGCAGATGGATGTGGATTATGATGAAAATTCCTCCTGACTTCGGAAGCCGTATTTGCACAAACTGCAAAAATATTCCTTAAAAGGAAGTACCTAATATGACCAATTTATTATTTAACAGGGGCGTTTCAATCATTTACGACCATCTTGAGCTGGAATGCTCTCAATTTTCGCCAAGCAAATAGTTATATAAGGCCAATTGGAAAGTCCCTGGTCTGGTACACAGATGGCGGTGCTAGTATTAAATCCATATGATTTTTAGTTAGTAACAACCTTCAAATGATATGTTTCAAATTTGACAGCAGTCCGACCATTAGTTTGTGAGATATTGCGTTGTGAGTGTAGCTACTTTTGTTATTTGAAAAAAGATGGAAATAAAGAATTTCGTTTGCTGATAAAATATTGCTTTTTGAAGGGAAAAAATACAGTTGAAGCAAAATCTTGGCTTGATGGAGAATTTCCGGGGTCTGCACCAAGAAAATCAACCATCATTGATTGGTATGCTAAGTTTAAACGTGGTGAAATGAGCACCGAAGACGGCGAACGCAGTGGACGCCCAAAAGAGGCTGTCACCGACGAAAACATAAAAAAGTTCACAAAATAATTTTGAATGACCGTAAAGTGAAGTTGGTCGAGATAGCAGACATTGTGAAGATATCATTTGAACGTGGACATCATATCATTCATGAATATTTGTACATGAGAAAGCTGTGTGCAAAATGGGTGCCGCACGAGCTCACAATCGATCAAAACCATCAACGTGTTAATGATTCTGAGCAGTGTTTGAAGCTGTTTAAGCGCAATAAACCTGAATTTTTGCATCGATATGTGACAATGGATGAAACATAGCTCCATCATTTCACTCCGGAGTCCAATCGACAGTCAGCTGAGTGGACTGCACTCGATGAACCGAATCCAAAGCGAGGAAAAACACAACAGTCAGCTGGCAAGGTTATAGCATCAGTATTCTTGGAAGCGCAAAGTATAATATTCATTGATTACCTCCAAAAAGGTCAGATCATCAACAGCGATTATTATGTAGCATTATTGGATCGTTTAAAGGATGAAATCGTTAAAAAACGGCCTCATTGAAGAAAAAAAGTGCTGTTTCATCAAGACAATGCACCGTGCCACAAATCAATGAAAACAATGGCAAAATCGCATGAATTGGGCTTCAAATTGCTTCTGCATCTACCGTATTCGCCAGATCTGGCCCCCGGCGACTGTTTCCTCTTCTCAAACCTCAAAAAAATGCTTGCTGGAAAGAATTTTAGCGCCAATGAAGAAGTAATCGCCGAAACTGAGGCCTATTTTGAAGCGAAAAACAAATCGTACTACAAAAATGGTATCGAAAAGTTGGAAGATCGCTATAATCGCTGTATCGCCCTCGAAGCCAACTATGTCGAATAATAAAATCGAATTTTGCCAAAAAATGTGTTTTGCTATGGTAGACCGGGGACTGTTATGTTTCGTACAGTATTCGGGCACAATATTGCCCAAATCATTGTGACGGATCCGCCTCGTTCGATGGGGTTAGCAGGCAGATCAATTAAAATGTTTAATTTCCTGTTCTTCAATCCCCACCGACGACAATCGCAAAACTGTATCTTTTTCCACCAGGAACACGTCCTACAGAAGATTCTTGTCGATTTGGTGTCGTTCATTTTTCCACCGTCTGCTAACCAACTCCCGGATAGTCTTGCCTCGATGTTAAAACTTCACAGCGCTTTATCCTTCGCGACTCTACGCCCGGACACTCGAATACATCAAACCCCTAACAGTTTCATTTGCTTTTCAGCACTAGACCACGCAAATTGCAACCCATTAGCGATTTTCCTCGCGCCGGAAACAGGACCTACCAGACTAAGAGGCAACGTGGACAGACGTCAGTCGCGGTTCAGTGACAGCGATTAGATTATAAGTCGCTCGCGAGCTGTCGTCGTCAGTGGCGTCGGGCATATGGATCGGTTGGTCGGCGTCAATGGCGTACGGTGCCAAGAACGAGGTTATCACAAACCAATAAATACTAAATTGCCAATCCTTGTTCACTAACAGCATTTCTTGTTAATTTTTCGTTTTGGTTTATTGAGAAGTTAATATTCAGAGAATTTGTGTAGCAATAAAATGTGTAGCTAAAAACAAACAAAACACTTCAACCGCAATGGCCAGAAAAAAGAAGATGAGTGGTCTCAATTGTTACAGTAAGTAGTAAATATTAGTAGAGAATAAGATTCAAATCAATGGTAAAAAAAGAATACCGAAAAAAATTTTGTGAAATTAAACAGGAATTGTGATTTAATTATTAAAGAATAAAATTTAATAAGTTCAAAGAAACGACGAATAATTTTTACAGAGCCGAGAATTGGCATGTGCAAGTCTAGTTGTAATGAAAGCAGTGTTCGATTTGTTACAAACAACAAATGTAAAATTTAATGGATATAATTTAATTATACGTTCGGTCTTTTCATTTAGTTGAAACCATGATCGGGTATGGGACCCGCCACATTGACTGGCCCCTCTACTCATGAGCTCACCTCTTTTATTTGTCGTTACAGGTGCTCTCGCAGGGTAGAGTGGGCTTCTGCTTCAGTTTTCTATTTATGCTAAAGTATTATGTGATTCCATCATATAAGACTTACATAAATTTGAAACGTTAATATTTTTCATTTCAAGGAAAAATTCATGTAAATTATATTTGTATGAGCTTTTCATTTAAATGGAAAATATATATCCACGTCTGCTATGGATCTTGATCCGGGTGGGGTGTGCAATGGGGCACTGATTCCACCTGGATTTCCCACTCTTAATTGGGGGCCGTAAGTATCTCTAGTAAAGATGAGATCGTCTCGAGTCTCACACGCGTTCGCCAGGCCCAGCCTGTCGTTTTGCTTTGGCAACACATCCTTTCAGAAGGTTACCTCAGCCTCGATACAAACAGTTAATTCTTGAATGCGAAATTTTTTTATAGTGGGAACTTGTGTTGGGGAAAAAGAACCCACCCTATGACACCGTAATGTCAGTCCATCAGCGCATTCACGCGTCCTCAGACAAGACCAATTCCGGCAAGCACCAATATCTTCACTCGCCGCGGCAGCAGACCATCGCTGTAGTCCTTTAGAGACATTTACATTCCTCCAAATCACTATACGCAGCCTGTTTCGGCTGGTCTCTGCGGGTAGGCTGTGCTATCTATTTGTTGCTCTGTGAGCCAACATCCATCCAATTCCCGTAGAACAATTTGAAAGTCATGTGAGAGCAGTTGCTTTAAAAATCATCCTTGGCCGCTTCTTCGTTATTTTCAGTGGGAGCATAGCAGTTAACCAACTAAATGTTAAAGAATTTCGTCTTGATGCGCATAGCACAGATCCGTTCATAAACTGCCTTGAAGTCGGTTAGAATTCGTTTGAACATATTGTCCACGATAAGTGACACTCCCTATTCATGTATGCCTGATGATTTTTTTCTTAGCCATCCTTTTAAACTATTTTACCCACCGCATGATGGTTCTTTCGGCTTGGACTTCGGACCCGGGGTGCCCGTCGGAGACGATTGAAGGAGGCGCCACTCGCTTGACCCTTGGTTCCAAGTAGTCGCCATGCGAAAAACGCGGCCGCCAAACACCCTTCACACAGCCGGAAACAAGTTCTAATATTTTTATCTAGCAAGAAAGAATCAGTCAAAGCCGGGCGGCCACTTCGCGCTCTTTAGCCGGTGTGAGTTTATCTGGCGTGAATCTGAAACACACCCGAGACAGGTGTACAATCCACTCCTGAATAAATATTTTTAAATAAAATCCACGATTTCAAAAAAAGAGCACCTGCCGTAAATTGATTTATGAATTTTAGTCAACCACGAAGAGCTCGATATTATTACGAAACCTTGGCTTACGTTTTCTTTGTTGAAATAAGATATTAATTCTAGTCATCTGCCAAAAGCTCTATATAATTAAAAATCCTGAATTTACGCCTACTTCTCCTGTTTGGGGGCCCCCCAATTAACTCGCGTCGTAAAGTTCTCCTTCCAGCGCGCTACTTCATTAATTTCTACCGCCAATCTTTCCTGTCGCTGACGTTAATTACTTCACTGTCACTGTTGTAAAGTACGTTCCTGTCGCTGATGTAATTTCTTTCTTCGTTGAATTCCTGGATAAATTTTCTTGTTGGTCGTCGCACTTGATCCTCAGCCGTCGATCCTTGTCCAACAAAAAGAGGCCCGTTCTTTGTCTCCAGGTTTCTCATCAGCTCGGTTTCAACCGGTGAGTCGTTAATTTTTCTTCGGGGCGATTCAATGTTCAATTGCGGGGCTGGCTTGTATCAGCGATCCCCCAACTGGTGTTCATCGGGTACGCACCTACGTTCCACATTTGCTCCATTTGGTTTCGCCGTTGTTGGTTGACCGATGGGTTGTCACCTGGAAACGTCAATTCACTCACCAAAACAAACAGTCATTTTCGGTATCGAGTAGTTCTTGAGGTAACATATTTATTATAATATTTTAAAAGTTTTTTATTTCCAGATCGTTCCTTCTTCGTTTGATTGCTGAATTGCTAATGTCGTTTCCGTTACCGCTTTGCAAACTTGGAATTGGTTTAACCTTTGGAATTGGTTTGATCTCGGTGGCTAATTCCATTTCAATGCTTTGCAGATGATCCTCATATGTGATTAGATTGATGGCAATACCCAAATGTCCGAAGCGCCCTGAACGGTCAATACAATGCAAGTAAGTCTCAGCTATGTGTGGAAAATCGAAATTGATAATAGATAAAGTAGCAATAACCAAGCTCCTTGATCTTCTTTGCCAGCAATTCCACACGTTGCGTTGAATTGCAAAATAATATCGATTTATTTATTTGCAACTTAGGGAATAACGTATTAAGACCATGCACTTTTTGTCGTTCTTGAAAAAATGCATAATACTGTGTAACACCTTTCAGTGTTAATTTCTCCATCAAATTTATTTCCGATGGTTCACGGAAATGTTTATCCATGAAATTTTTCACCCTGAGCGGGAATGTAGCCGGGAATAGAAGAATCTGTGGATTTTTTGGCAGTTTCATTATAACATGATCCAGCCTGCCTTTAAAATCTTGTGATAACAGTTTATCTGCCTCGATTTTGCATCGTGGCCTATCCGTCATTTTTAATCGATCAGATCCAAAATACGGCCACGTGTTGCAATGATTAATTGTACTCTCTGATAAATTAGCATAATATCATCCTTTAGTTTGGTTTGTTGTTCAATACAGAAGTAATTTTTTAAAAGAATATCTACCAGGGTCATTCAACAAGTACTTAGCCTCACTGCCCGATGGCGCTGCTATTACAAAACAATTTTACCATCGTGCTGTACATTCTTTCAGTAGTCTACTATCAAAGTTTTAGTCGATGCCCTTGATTCATTTTGTTTTAATAGCATTTGGAAGCGAGCGTGTCGGTCGGTTGTACAAAAATGGAAAAAGAACAATATTGTTCAGTCATTAGATTCTTGTTTTTGGAAGGGAAAATGCGCAGCGAAATCAAAGATCGCTTGGATGCTGTGTACGGTGACTCTTCTCCTTCGATGGCGACCGTCAAGAATTGGTTCAACGAGTTTGTTCGTGGCCGCACGTCGGTTTTTGATGAGCCACGCCCAGGTGCCCCGAAAACGGCTGCTACGGAGGAAAACGTTAAAAAATCCACGATCTCGTGTTGGCAGACCGTCGATTGAAAGTTCGCGAGATAGCTGAGACTGTGGGCATCGCAGAAGAAACGGTGCATCATATTCTACACGAAGAACTGGGCATGAGAAAGCTGTCGGCGCGATGGGTGCCGCGTTTGCTCACACCGAAAAACAAACACAACTATGAGACGTGTTTGGCGCTGTTTCAGCGCAATCCGGCGGAGTTCTTGACCGTCGACGAAACATGGATTCACTGGTACACACCAGAGACCAAGAAACAGTCGAAACAGTGGCGAACGTGCTCCGAAGAAGGCGAAGACTGTTCGATTGGCCGGAAAGGTGATGGCCACCGTTTTCTGGGATTCACAAGGTGTGATCCACATCGATTACCTCGAGAAGGGTAAATCAATCACGGGGCGCGACTATGCAGACTTATTGGGCCGATTTGACGTCGAATTGAAGAAAAAGCGGCCCCGCTTGGCGAGGAAAAAAGTGCTGTTCCACCACGACAACGCACCGGCTCACACTTCCGCCGTCGCCACGGCCAAATTGGTTGAATTGCGCTACGAATTGCTGCCCCATGCACCGTACTCTCCAGATTTGGCCCCCCTGTGACTACTTTTTGTTTCCAAACCTGAAAAAATCTCTCGCTGGGAATAGATTTGGGTCAAATGAGGAGTTTATCGCCACCACGGAGGCCTATTTTGCAGCCCTCGAGAAATTGTATTTTTTGGACGGGTTGAAAAACTTAGAGCATCGCTGGGCCAAGTGTATCGAGCTTGAAAGAGATTATGTGGAAAATAAATTGCCACCTTTCCAAAATTTTCGTTTTTCTTCTGTAGACCAAGTACTTGTTGAATGACCCTCGTACAGCCCAATCCATATCACGTTGACATTTCTTAACGAGATCCCATAATCCGTCTACTTCCTTATTTGGATAAATTTGTCGAAGAGTAGCAAACGATTTATTTTCATTACCACAATCGATCACATGTCTCTCCAATTTGTCCTCCAACACAAAATTAGCGGTGTCTTTAGTCTGATTTGCTTCAGGAGTGATAGGTTTAGTGCCAAATGAAACCAAATCTTCACACTCCTTTTTAGTAGTTTCAAAGCTTGCTGGTTTGCTTTCGAGTAGTTTCTGCTCTTTATGTTGTTCGAGACGACTAGGAGGTTTTGGGATATTATTTGAACCTACTTGGGAATTATGTCTAGCATGTTCCTGTTACTCTTCCCAGTACTCTTTACTTTCTTGCTCGTAACTTTTCCAATTATCAGCATTATCGAGGGATTGGGCGCCTTCTTGTTGTGTGAATTGGTTGTTATTTTGGTATTCAAAACTAGCTGTAAGTTTTTCAGCTTCCTCTTTCGCGGTTAAAAATACATCGTCGTCACTTTGCTGATTAGAAGTTGGTGCCTCAAGTGGAGGAGTTGAGGATAATGAAGTTATTGTTTCTTTTTTTAGCCCATTTTAAAAGAGGTTACGGTCTCAGGCGGGGTATAGGTACGGTATACTTGCAGTTATATATCTCCATCAAAATTTGTACGGTGGTAGGTTCATAATTGTCCATTATTCTTTGAATTTTATCCTTAGGCACTACGTGGCGATTTTTCACAGCACATTTTCCTGCGCTTTTACTCCAATGTGTCTTTGGTTCAACAATTTCCAACAGTTACCCATACTCTACAGCAATCTTAACTATTCAAACATTTCTTACTGCTTTATACGAGGTGTGCTCAAAAAATATCGCGAATTTTGTTTTTTTTCAAAAATTATTTATTTATTCATGAATATCTATTTTGTCCCCTTCAAAGTAATCCCCATGAGATATTATACACTTGTGCCAACGGATTTTCCAATCTTCGAAGCACTTCAAAAAGTCATTTTTTTTAATCTTGTTCAGCTCCTCCTTCGATGCCGTCTTTATCTCGTCAAGCGTAGCGTAGCGTCGTCCTTTCATGGGCCTCTTCAGTTCAGGAAACAAGAAAAAGTCACAGGGGGCCAGATCTGGGGAATACGGTGGCTGCGGCATCATTAGTGTGTTGGTTTTGGCCAAAAAGTCGCGCACAAGCAACGATGTGTGAGCAGGGGCGTTATCGTGGTGCAAAAGCCAATTTTTGTTCTCCCACAAATCCGGGCGTTTCTGGCGGATTGCTTCGCGCAAATTGCGCATAACTTGCAGGTAATATTTCTTATTGACCGTTCTTCCCTGTGGCAAGAACTCATGATGCACCACGCCCCTGCAATCGAAGAAAACTGTCAGCAAAACTTTCACATTCGACCGAACTTGGTGCGCTTTTTTCGGTCTTGGTTCATGCGGCAGCTTCCATTGAGATGATTGAGCTTTGGTTTCCACGTTATAACCATAAAACCACGATTCGTCACCAGTTATGATCCTCTGGAGCAAATTTGGTTCGTCGCGGACAGAGTTTAACATCTCATTAGCAATGTTCATGCGTTGCTGTTTTTGGTCGCAATTGAGCAATTTTGGTACGAATTTCGCGGCGACCCGTCTCATGGCCAAATCGTTGATAAAAATCGAATGGCACGAGCCAATCGATATGTTTAGGTCCTCAGCAACTTCTCTAACGGTGATTCGACGATTGGCCAATACCATTTTCTCCACTTCATTAATTTTTTCGTCTGTTGTTGAAGTGCTCGGGCGTCCGGCACGCTCTTCGTCCTTCACATCTTCTCGGCCTTCTAAAAACACTTTGTACCACCAATAAACGTTGCTTCGGTCCAAGGTAGCTTCTCCGTATGCCACAGTCAACATTCGGAATGCATCCGCGCACTTAATTTCGTTTTTCACACAAAATTTGATACACGTTCTTTGATCCATTTTTTTGAATAAGTAAAAATCAAAGACGATTGAAAACACGTGCAAGTAAAGCAGCTATCACCAATTAAGTGAACATTAAAAATGGCCAAGCTTGTTGGCATAAGTGACAGACATGAGTACCAACATAACGCCACAAAAAAATCGAAATTCGAATATACGTAACCCGCGAAAATTCAAAATTCGTGATACTTTTTGAACACACCTCGTATGTGTATTATCAATTATCAATGGACTTCATCCATTCAGATTCTACTCTTAACCTATTTCCCTAATTAATTACTCAATTTTATTTAACGATCTGTTTTTGTTTAATGTATCATTTGATTCTTATTTTTTTTTGTTTATTTTTATTTAAACATTTATAACCTCGGCTCGGGCGGTATCTTAACGACCGCATGGAAGAGTGCAAAGGGTATTCCTGACAACTAGGCTAAGAATTCATGGTCCGCACCACATATATAAGTTGTTAAGTTCCATGAAGGTAACCGATAGTTTTCATTTCATTTCAACGGAAAAAATAAGGTATCAAAACGGTTTAAATTCACACGGTTTTTTAAAACATCGTTTGCTTATCTGAATAAGGCCATTTTCATCATACTTCATCTCTTCCATTGCTGAGCACCCACATCAGGATCTCTTTTCATATCACCCTCGGGACTAATCCACCCATAACGCACGATCCTCTTATTACTTTCGATTTTTATCTTTCCGCGGCCTATTATTACAGTACGTTACAATGTGATCCATGAACTCTTCAGGCTCCACGACTCCCAGGTTCCAACATGAAGATCATTGCCGCCATAGCACATGTTACGCTTTACTGATCGTTTCAGAGATCTGGCGGCAATCTTAAGAATTTTAGGACCGACCGAGCAAAGTGATGTTATCAAAAACGCGTTCTGGGCGCAGGAGTGAATGTTTAAGTAATTTTCAAATACTCGAACATTGCGCTCCCAAGTGCTGTTGTGGCAGGATCGAGGCGATGCATCGCAACCTGAAATAAATTCCACGATCATCGCGTCAAGACGTGCCGCGCACAAAAGCCGATATTGAAAAGGATAGATTGCCGGCGACCCAGCCATGGTCGCGTCATCTACTAAATTCGCGCTGCAAAAACAACGATAAAATACGTGCCATCTTAGCGGACTTAATAAGGATTACGTGGACTCGACTCGATATCGCGGTACGGTACGAGGCAATTCCATGTTTACAAATTGCTAATAAAGACACGCGCTTTATGAGATTGCAAACATGTTTCCGTAGCCTTTGGCTGCGAGACTGCAACCTCGTCGAAGCCGGGGGGCTGCGTAGATGCAAGTGCAAACAGGCTGCGTTCAAGTGCATTTGCTGTTGCACATGCACACTCGATGCGATCCTATTAGTTCAAGTTGATTTCGAATTAAATGAGAAAGTGCTAATGTGACAAATACTCCAGTTCAGCATCAGCAATTATTAAGTGTTTTTATTAGTTAATTAAATTTCAATTATTGCCGCCAAGTGACAGGATCTTGTGATTACCGCGAGCCCACACACAGTCAACGCCTTTGATTATTCCTACTTGAACGTGTGTGGGTATCAACAGGCAATTGCACTTGCCAACTCGATAAGTACTTGCTAATTCTGTGTTATGTTTATTGATAAGATGCCATAAATCGACGATGGAAATCGCTTGAGTATGTGGTTATGGGGATTTGAATTTTAAGTTATCGTATAAAGCAGAACTTGAGGATAAGGGTGATGATAGCGGAAGAAATGCAAATTTTTATCGTTGATCATCTGCATACGAATTGATGTCTCTCATTTGAATAATTAAGTTAGAATAAAGTTCAATTGTACAACGGTTTACTTTACTCCGCTTCCAGTTTTAATAGACTTTTTGATTACCATAGGGAATAAGGTGCACTTCAATCTTAATTGATTTTGGTCATACTCGTATATTATTTGAACTTATCGACAAAAAACGTAAGGCAAAGTGGACCTATTAACCTAAATAGTGGAACAGGAACATGAGATCAAATAACTTAAATTGGATGTAAATTAAAATCTAGAGCATTCGTCAGTTATGGTATATCATTAATGGCAGTTAAATAACATTTGATGAATTTTAGACAAAAAGAAATTCTAAATTTACAATGCTTCGCGAAGAGTTAAAAATTGATACAGATGTGAAATGCACAATGAGAAATCAAATATCAAAAGTACTCACTGAACCTATGTAGTGAATTGAAGGACTATAAATGTCCGTAAAGGACTGCAGTGATGGTCTGCTGCCTCAGCGAGCGGAAATGTTGGTGCTCGCCGGAACTGGCCTTGTCAGAGGTATAGCATTTCGATGTCGTGAGGCGGGTTTTCCCCAGCACAAGGGCCTATTACAAAAAAATATCGCATTCACGAATTAAGTTATTGTAGGACTCATTTCGACGGTGTCGAGGCCGAGGTAACCTACTGAAGGGATGTATTGCCAAAGCAAAATTACAGACTGGGCCTGGCGAACGCGGACAAGACTTGAGAGGATCTCGGCTTTACTATCTGTAGTTACGGCCCTCAAATAAGAGTGGGGCATCCAGGTGGAAGCGGTGCCCTTCCGCACTCCTCCTCCGGATCAAGATCCATTGTAGACATGGCCATATATTTTCCATTTAAATGAAGAACTCATACAAACATAATTGGCATGAATTTTTCCTTGAAATGAAAAATATTAACGTTTAAAGTCTTATATGATGGAATCACAAAACACTAGCATAAATATGAAACTCAAGCGGAAGGCCACTCTACCCAGCAAGAGCACCTGCAACGCGAAGAGAAGGGGTGAGCTAACCCGATGGCTAACTCATGAGGGGAGGGGCCAGCCAACGTGATGGGTCCCATGCCTGGACAGCGTTTCATATAATTGAAAAGACCGAGTTTCTCTTCAATTTATCTTTTCACTTTTTTTATATCAACATAATTTTAAATTTATTTGAATAAACTATAATATTGTCACGTGTTCTAGTTAAATTAAGTTAAAAGACTTTATTTACTAAAAATGCACAATCATTAATTCAACTATTTTACAAATCGCATTTAAATTTAATTTTTACTGTCTATCAACTTATATTCCAACTGTCTATATCACGAAAATCACTTCACTATCAATCAATATTGCCTTTACTTCGCGCTCCACTCTATCGCAATTTTACTATCGCGGTTTTACTATTCCCCCCATTCATTCAGCTCGGCTTCATATAGGGTCTCTAGTCATTCAATCCATTTCTCGTACATTGGCGAATGTTCTGACGAGAACTACCTGGAATACTCGAGCAATTCTAAATGGCCGCAGTGACGTCACCTTCAGATATTGATCATGCTTGGTGGATTCTTGTGCTTTCGAGTATATTCGTTTATTGATCATGACTTTATTAATAGTTGCAATAACAATTGCAACAGTAGCTCGGAGAATTGTTTGGGCATGTAACACTGCCCCCACCTCAGTTCTTTTCGCCCCGAAAAGATGTGTCGCCAGTAGTAGTTAAGTACCCCTGGATGTAATAAGGCGCAAGACGACCCAGGTGCACGATTTTCATTTTGGCTCTCGGCTTACGGTGTTCCTGTATGCGATATACGACGTCGTTGATTCGCTTTTTAACTCGGTATGGTCCCGTCCAATTATGCTGCAACTTTGTAGACCTACCCTTTCGCCGTTGTGGGTTATATAGCCACACCAAGGCATCTCGCTGGAAGCCAGTAGAATTTGCTTTTAAATCATACCTGGTCTTCATGCGGTCTGCAGCCGATTCGAAGGGTTTTCGAACTGTCCGATTTATCTGGTTCAACTGTTGCCTTGGCTCACTTGCGTACTCCGAGATCGTTTGCGGTTTCTCAGGGGGTGTTCCGAAGTTTATATCAGCCGGTAGATGATGAATAGTCCTTCCAAAAATGAGTTTGGTTGGGACTTCGCCCGTCGATGCATGTCCGGCAGCTCTGTACGCCATCAAGAATAATGGGATGTGCCGGTCCCAGTCCCGTTGGTTCTCGGCAACCATCTTGGCCAGGTATTTATTCATTGTGCCTTTGAAACGTTCGACCATTCCATCGGATTGGGGGTGCAACGGTGTTGTCCTCGTTTTCCATATTCCCAGCAGCTCACACATTTCACCAAAGACTAATGACTCAGAGTTTCGCCCTTGATCCAAATTCAGTTCAAAAGGTACGCCATACCTACTGACCCAATTTAACACTAGCAGTTCTGCTACGGTAGTTGCTTCCTGGTTGGGAATGGGGTAGACCTCGGGCCACTTGCTGAAATAATTGGCCACAAACAGCGTGGATCGATTTCCCCATTCGGATCTAAGAAAGGGTACTGCGATGTCAACAGCAATCAAATGGTACCCCCACGTTATAGGTTTGCATTTGCCCTCTCAGTCGTATTATTGGACCTTTGACGGAAGCGCAAATTGTGCATCTACGACACCAGTCCTCTACATCTACTCGAGCGTGGAGCCAGTAGAACCTTTCCCGCAATTTCGCTAAGGTCCTCTTAACACCAAGGTGGCCTCCCGAGGATCCTTCATGCATTTCCTTAACCACATCGTGGATTCGGCTATTGTGAAGTATAATTTGCCTCCTATAGTAGCTGCCATCCGTCGTTTCCCATTTCCGCTTGAGAATGCCACCCTCCACTTGAAGAGAGTACCATTGTGCCCAATAAGGGTGGCGCCATGCATCGAAGCGTCCTTCCGCTCAGGTTGCCCAGTTGTTTCCTTCCATACGAGCAATGGTCCGATGTCTTCATCGGCTAACTGGGCGTTTCGAATCTCCTCTGATGACGCACCTTCATCGAATTCGGCCGTTATCACTTGCAGATCAACGGCCGGCTCTTTTCCTTAATCCGTTGGCAATGCTTGCAGTTGGTTGGACATGGATGACGAGATAGGGCGTCAGCATTTCCATGAACTCCGCCCTTCCGATGAACAATTTCGTAGTCGTATGACTGCAATCTTTCGATCCATCTCGCAACTTGTCCCTCGGGGTTTTTGAAGTTAAGTAGCCATCTCAGCGATGCATGGTCTGTCCGAAGAACAAATTTTTGGCCATCTAGGTACTTGTGGAACTGCTTGGTGGCCTCTATTATAGCCAATAGCTCCTTCCTGGTCACGCAGTAATTCCTCTCACTTTTTGAGAGAACTCGACTATAAAAGGAAAGGACTCTTTCTTCGCCATCGATCTGCTGGGAGAGTACAGCTCCAATCCCGCCGTTGCTCACATCGGTGTCAACTACAAATATTTTTCCGGGTTGTGATTATGCCAACACGGAACACAGCTTCTTCTTCAAGGCCTCAGAGGCTGCCTGGCATTGTTCATTCCAGACAAACGGACGATTAACTGATGGAGACACTTAGCTATTTTGGCAAAGTCTTTGACGAATCTTCGATAGTAGGTCAACAGACCCAGAAAACTTCGTAGTTGGCGCTTGTTGTTTGGTGTTGGCCAGCTTTTCACGGCTTCAATTTTCTCAGGGTTTCTTTTGACCCCTTTTGCTGATACCACATGTCCCAGGTATTTTACTTCAGCTGTGAAAAGGGTACACTTGTCGGGACTACGTTTCAAATTCGCCAGTTGCAATCGAGAGAACACCTGTTTTAAGTTCCACACATGCTCTTCGAACGTTCTCCCGATAACAATGATGTCGAATAGGCACACCAAACAGGTTTTCCAGGTTAGACCTTGTAGCACGTATTCCATCAGGCGTTCAAAGGTGGCTGAAGCATTGCAAAGCCCAAATGGCATCACCACAAATTGCCAAAATCCGTTCCCAACTGAAAATGCGGTCTTCTCTCGGTCCTTCTTGTCGATTTCTACCTGCCAGTAGCCACTCTTGAGATTGAGTGTAGAAAACCATTTTGCGTCGGCTAAAGTGTCCATGATGTCATCGATGCGTGGAAGCGGGTAACTATCTTTCTTAGTAACTTGGTTAAGCTGCCTATAGTCAACACAAAACCGAGTGCTACCATCCTTTTTCTTTACTAGAACTACTGGCGCGGCCCATGGACAGGCAGAAGGCTCGATAACACCTTGTTTTTCCATGTCCGAGATCAGTGTGCTTACTTCTCCTTGTTGGGCTATAGGAAGACGTCCCGGTGCTTGTCAAATTGGATTGGCTTCCTGTGTATCTACGAGATGGGTTAGCATACTCGTTCGGCCTTGGTCATCCGGGCTTGTTAAGAAGATGTCACTGTACTTGGTGACCAGATCAGAGGCTCGCTTGAATAGCTGTATGTGCAATTTGGTCTGTTTCAATATTGCAGTCGTGAATTCCCGGGCTTTGTCTGTGTATTGCCTCCTTTTACAAACATGGTCGTGAGTAGCTTCAAAGTGGTGATGGTGGAAACAGGCTGGCAGCTGCCGATGACTTCTCCCGCTTTGATGCTTGTGGTTGAGTCTGTGGTGTTAAGGGCTCTAACCGGCATGTATCCGTTTCTCATAGATCTTACAATCGAACTGCGCAACGCTGATGTCTTCATTGGCTCTATCAGATAAAATCAAAGGTCTCCAGAATCACCATCAGGCTTGGCCCACACAATGCTCTCGGATGATTTCGGTGCATCAGTGTCGATACATACCACCACATTCATCTTGAGAATTTGGACGCTGGTATCAATACTTCAACATTCTGCCATTTCAATACCCGTTTTCCCAAATCCAACGTGATTCCATGTGGTCGCAGAAAATCCATTCCGAGAATGCAGTCATCCATAATGTTCCCGACCTGAAAATTATGTCGGAATGCTAGGTCTCTCAACTGTATCTGGAGATTAATCCCTCCTTGGACAGGTGCAGTTTCTCCCGTAGCTATCTGTAGTGAGAAAATCCTGCCCTTGGGAAGTAGTTGTTGCCTCACTTGGTCTGATCGGATAACCCGATGCACCAGTGTCAATTGTTATGGTGCAATGTTCTCCATCAACTTGACCCGGACGGCATAAGTCCGCTTCTCCACGATGTAGTCTTGACACTATGGTGGGGACGTCGATCATCCTAGCCAACGTCTGCCCCACGAAGTTGACTCTTGCATGTTTCTTGACCCCTCGTTTGGAAGGGCTTCCATTCTGGACTCCTGACTCAGTCTAGGTCTTCTCCAAGCTGCACACCCTGGACAATAGCTCGGTTTTCTTGGCTTCTTGCAGTTTCTTTGCATGTGCCCCTTCTCTCTGCAATTCTAGCATTTAGACGCACCATTTAACTGCGGGTCAGTTGTACGAGTCACATTTTTTGCCGTCTCAAAGTTAAGACTATAAGCAAGGCATCCTTAACTGTTTGCTTTTGAGCTAAATGCACGGCTTGTTGCAATTTTTCCCTATTGTTTTTGTAATTTTTATTTAATTTTTTAATATGGGGAATGATGTTTTCTTCACAAATGTTTTTCGAGCAGTTTGTTTAGGCGACTGCTCGATTACTTCACCTATTGTAGAATTTACTGAAGGCCAAGGTCAAAAAGGTTGGGTTTTTACATATTTTCAGTAAGTTATAAAAATTTTCTACAAAAGTTGATACTACTTGCAAAGATCAGAAGTGATGATCAGAAGTGATGTTTCGTTAAAGATTTTTGCATTGATAAAATTTTCAACGGCTTTTAAGGCAGGCCCCCATAATGGAAGGGAAGACGAAAACATTTTTTTACCGAATGTAGTCACATGGGGTGTCAAATGCAAGGTATCGGTGGGAACATTCCAAATCAATTTATGATTTCTTCTCTTTTTTTAAAGTTAGCAAAAAAAATAAAAAAAAAAACTTTCTTCATTCAAAATCAAAACGCCCATTAATCCGATTTCCAGCATTTCGATCTCATTCTAATTTAAAAAACAATTCAACGTCTACTCTCCGCTCCAAAACACTGCTCTAGTATTGTCTTGTCTTCGTATTATTCAATAGTAATAATATCGACGATTGTCTTTGAAAAACTAATATTAATTTACTTTTTCTTTTCACGTTTTTATAGTTAAAGAATTCCAAGACTCGGTTGTTTGACTATTGTTATAACTTTGCACCGAACATTTGATTTATTCATCCTTTCTTTTAATTATTTGCTCACTTTACAGCCAGTTTGCATCAACTTTAACTAGCATACATGTGGGATTGGAATAATAACAATGATATTGATTCGATAAAGGGATGTTTATTTAATATAGTGATTTTTATGCGGGATAATAAAATTCAATATAAAAAAATGGGAATGGCTCTCTGCAACACCGTTTATTACGACGTCTTCGATAAGAATCATCGCAAACAACAGTCTGCCACGTTGTTTGTGATCACCATCTCGTCTGTTTCATCTAACAGGCCACTCGCTCCAGTCTACCAGCACAGCTCGTTTCCCACATTCGGCCATCCTAAACTTCATCCGTCTCGGATAAAGAACCTTCGTCTTCATAGATGGCATAGCGGCGCCACGGTTTCATGTGGTCAGCACTTGTACAAGTTCAAGTTATTTTTGGACCCTTAGCATCAGCCCTGGCTTTGACAACATCGTATCACCCATTTCTTTTCACCTTTGCAAACTCGTACAGACCCAAAAACTCGCTTTCTACCGACATCAAGCTGCGTTCGTTTGATAGCGACAATATCCCCCACCCTATAGAAGTTTTCTGACTTACGTCTCTTATTGTACTGCTGGTGGTTCTCCTCTTGGATTTTCTGGATATGTTCTCTGGCTTCGTTTCATCTCTAGTCTCTCGCGGCATTTAAATGCTGTACGTGTAGTTCCTCCCTCTATTGTCTGTCGAATGTCAGTGTGCTTTGCACCCCAAAAAGTAGCTCTAGCTAGCTCTATGGAAACTCGTATTCAGCGTAAATTGCAAACGGTCCACATATCTTAATCATTTCTCAGGATGCTCGATAGCCAGTTTCTTCAACGCTTGCACTAGATTGGCATTGACTCATTCAACGCGCCCATTTCCACGTAGCACTCCGGTGGTTGTTAACATATGATGTATGTTATCTCGGTCACAAAGCTCCTTAAAAGCTGCCATGATCACTACTTAACCGTCTCAGGTTTCCAAAGCTTATTTGGATCTCGGTGAACTTCCTCAAGACTTCATCGGTTGACAACGTTATCGTTGGAAACAGCCATGTGTATTTCGAGAAAACATCCACAACAGCGAAAATATAGCGGTATGAATTACTGGTGGCGTCCATTGGCCCCAAATGATCTATGTGGAGTGTCTAATGGTTGACCATCCTTGTCTATACAATGCAGCAATCCTTCTTGCCTTCCAGCTTTGCGACTTGCTAGAATGCACCACATACAGTTCTGAATGCAGCTCTCCACCTTCTTCTTCAAAATCAAGATGTGGTATTCGTTCTCAATTTGGAACCGCATATTTCGTATGACAAAATGACTCCATTTATGTACTTTTCAAATCACTTTTGATTCCATCACTCTCGGTACGCGTACCAACTCTATTCCGTCAACTCCTTTGAACAGCAATGATCCTCTTAAAAAATAACCATCGTAATTTGGATTAGGTTCCAGCACTCTTCTAAGAGCTTCGATATGCAAATCCCTCGCTTGCGCTCGCTCCAATCTGACTATTAATTCATCTCACATCCAATATATCCTCGCAGAAAATTGGCTTTATACATGAGCGTGCTCCACTTCAAAGTCAAAATCTTAAATAAACATCACCTATCTCGAGGGTGCCAGCGGCAACTCCTTCTTTTCTATCGTCTGCTTAAAAGCGAGAAATCTGTGACTTGAGTGCCTCCTGCTCAACAAAATCTAGACTAGCATTTTTCCTTTCAGCTCCATATGCATCTTAAACGGTAGCTCTGCTACGACCTGTGGCTTGTATGGTTCGATTAACTCTTGCATCTCGTTTTGATATTCCCGCGGTACTACTTCTAGCGGTTAACCATCGTCTTATAATATTGCAATGGACATGCTTTGTCTTCAGCACAACAGCTTTCCGATTCAACCTTGTCCTTTTTAAAGGTCATATCAGCGACGGCAAGGATTTCCACGCCTCAGCACGCAATCAACATTCATGGCCCCATCTGACAAGACGTATAACCATAATGATATCTTAATTTCATCCACGATGGCATCAGCCAGAAACTTACGATCCGATATTAAGCCCGGCACAAAAGAAATGATTGGTTCAATGATGTGTGCCGGAATGCGCTGGACAAAAAGAAGCAGGCGTACAAACAATATATAGGTAAGAAAACCAGGACGAAGAGAGAAAATGTTGAAAATCTCAGAAGAATAGCGAATAAGATAATTAGAATTAAGAAAAGAAAATACTATGACGACAGCAAAGCACATTTGGCAATAAGAACATATGACGAAAGAAAGAAGCCAATCAATTATATTCCCTATCCACAAAAAAGATGACAAGTTACAGTGCGAAAACTACAGAGGCAAATCGCTACTTTGTACGGCGTAGAAACCAATTTCAAAGATCTCCAAGCATAAAGTCAGATCATAAGCCAACAGTGTTATTGGGGAGTATCATAGTAGCTTTAGAGCAGGTAGATCGATGATAGACCAATTTTTCACAGTCAAGCAGAGATATGCTAGTAGTTCGATATAGACACACACCAAATTTTCGTGGACTTTCAGCAAGCATACAACAATATAGATCGTAACGTGCTGTACCAAATAATGCTTTGCTTCGGTATGACAATGACGTCACCGAACTCGTAAGTCCACATCAATAATCAACTCATCAATGCCTTTGACACAAATATCGGACTAAAGCAGGAGGATAGGCTGGCCCCATTGTTATTCAATTTGGCTCTGGAATACGTCATAAGACAGCTACTTGTTGATTCAAGTATTAGTCGAGTTAAATGGTATCCTATGCGGACGACATCAACATCTTGCCACGTCGTTAACAAATGCCAAAGAACTTTTCCAGAAACTCGACAGCGAAGCAAAACTGGTAGGTCTACGAATTAATTAGAATTAAACAAAATGCATGACGCAGTCGATGAAAAATATGTCATATGCAGAAAATATCACACTTGGCGAATACTGTATCGAACATGTGGGCAGAATTGTGTATCTTGGTTCCAAAATAACGAGAACTGATAATGTTAAAGACGATATACGCCGAAGAATATATCTTTTTTATTTTATTTTTTCAGCTTTGACGATCTTGAAGACCAGCTGTATACACAGGAAAACAAAGCTCCAAGTGTACAAATCTGTGATAAGACCTTGTGCTATGGTATGGATGCAAACACGGACCCTAACTCAAGCATCCGCAAGCATATTGTATCTCTGCGAAAGGTGGGTCCTGAGGCAAATAATTGGAGCGAAGCTTGACGGAGACCAACGGTGAATTTGACATAACCATGAACTGTATAAAATTTTTGACGAGCCATATGTCATTGTTAGAATAAGGAAGCAATAATAAGCTGCAATTCGTTGGGAAAACCGTAAGGTGGAGACCAGTGGGATATCCAGGGCAACGCTGGTCAGACTCAACGACGACAGTTTATCGCTGCCATCCTGAATGTGAGACCGTGGCCAAATTGAAGGCATGATGAGACTGACTTCTATTTGACCCAGCTTTTGAGCGGCAAGGGTGTTTTCTGTCTTACCTGCACAAAATTGGTATGTCACTGCTCAAGAGAGGAAGGCAATGCCTGCCACACATTTTTTGCGTGCAAAAAATGGAGCAGGCTGCGAAGGGACATCTACAGGGAGCTGGAAGAGCTCAACTCGGATATGTAGTAATCGAGTAGCCACACAAGCAAACTGCTCGAAAACCTTCCTTACTCTTACCCGAAATTTCAATGGCAGATTTAGAAAAATATTTGATTACTTCCATTCATAATTGTAGTTTATAAAATAGTTAATAATTATTAAATTATTAACTATTAAATGTAATTTTATATAAATTTTCCTTTATTTTAAATTTAAAGGTTTCCCTTTAATTATATTCTTCATGAGATTTAACTTTTATTACTATTTACATTCTTTTTCATTTTTCTTCAGTAAATTTTTCTTCAAAAATGTTAAATCTGCCAATCAAATTTCGGACATGGGAACACTGATTGAGTGCAACCCGTCCGTGTATGGCATTGCCGAATTCAATCTAACGCGGCCGTACGAGCAGTTGTTTTCAAGGTCCCGTACGGCAATGATGAACAACAAACGAGGAGTTTGAATAGAACAACCGAGCAGGGCAGTTGGGCTGATCGCGACGCGTTTTTCTCAACTGAGTGGAGTGCGTCCCTTGTGCTGTTAAGAGTTAAAAATTCTAGCGGGCATTTGGGTTAAATGGCACGTACGGAGATTGTGCAAAATTTGTTTTCTTTGCCTCGTTGTGTGATCAATTGAGTTCTTTTCTAGCCCGACAAGCGAAAACAATTAAACCGGTCGTAAAGTGCAAGATCAAAAACCCCGGTTTTGTGTTATTCGAGCTCGAGTTTGTCTCCAACCCAACGAGAATCGACCCAGCTCAACACCGGACGGCCCGTTCGCATTTTCCTTGCTAGGAAAACGTGAAAAGCCAGCGGAATTTACGATCGTTGCCCAATACGCAAATCCACGACTACGCACCATACAGTCCGTGGAACGTGACCCAATCGAAAAATCGACGCTGGATCAAGGAGTGAGGGGTCACGCAAAACTCCGCGGTTGCTGCAAAGCCTAACTACCACAAGTTGTTGCAAATCGCAATCAGGGCCCAGAAGGCAACAAGGAATTCAAGTTCCAAGAGTGGTCGTCTACCTCCCAATCATGAGAGCGTGACTCAGTTATAGTAGTCGTTCTCAGTTTTAGTAGCGGATGGGCATATCCGTCGCATATTTTTTTGTTGTTTTAAAATATTGGTTTTCTCGAAATTGTCGAGTGTGATCGTGGAAAGTAAATTTATCGTTAAACTGCTGCGAAAAGGAAAACCTTGAATTGCTCCACCAAACAACTTGATGCTGTCTCCACTTGTCCTATTATAAATAATTGCATTCGACGTCTCGTTCCGACGCAAACAAACTTATGTATGGATGGCTTTCAATCGAGAGCTTCAAAAGTATTGCTCATGGGTATATTTTGGCATGATGGAAATGAAACGGGCCACTTAGTAATTGAGTGAATTATGTTCACAACATGTATCTGACCTAGATTTTTCAGCAACAGCTCGTATCTAATTCACGGTCACAGATTGACTTCTTCTCCATCGATTTGCATTTGGAATGAATTGTGCATGCAACGAAAAAAAAAATCTCCGGTATGAATAACAACAGCAATTTCCCAAAACGCAAAAAGAAAAATACGTTAGGAGTTTTTGCTCATTTACCCGTGCTTAGTTTCCATTAGCGAATTTGAGAAGGATGGGAATCATTGGTTTCGATCGATGTTTTGATTTCGCGTATTGTGTATGATCTAATATTTGGATACAAGATAGAGTTCTGAACAAAAAGATTCTGGCGGTGAGAATAATGAAAGCATGTCGAGTACGTCGTTCGCGGTTTTTTGGCGACGGATTACAGTCGAGCAAAGCGTATTATCGTTTGTACGTGCTGTGTTTGCTTCAAAATTCAGTTACAAGTGATCACTATAGTTTTTGGCGATGATTAATACGAATACAATTTATTCAATTGGCCGTGGTGGAAATGGTTTGTGTGGGGTGGCTAGGACGTGAGTGGCTGCCCGGAGCTGCCACTGCTGTCAAGAGAGCTCGCGCTTGATCGGAAGATATTGTAAAACTCCGCTTGTCGTTGTTCGGATTTGGGCAAATCTGCAGCAGCAATCAAACTTTGTAAGCAAATCGTGTTCTGCCCCAGGGCGAAATCAATAAGGAATCGCGAAGAACACTTTTTTTTTAGTATCGAATTCTCAACTCGGGTTTTGGGAAGCAACTGGGAATAGGAAAAGTATGAAAATGGAAAGTGCGATCGAGAGCTGAGCCCATGAACGCTTGCAAATATGCGAACAGAGTCGCCTTCCTCATCATTATTCATCTTCATTGTCGTCGTCGTAATAGTAAATCATTGACAAAGCAAGTATTTACTTTCGGGCGTGTAACAATCGTGCAAAAAGTGTGTAAAAGTTTCCGAAATTTTACCAAACCCTATGTGCGGGCTCCAGTTTTCCATTTCACACAAATGTTTTTCGTTTCTTCAGCAGTCGCAGTCGCTTCTTGTTAATCAGTCCGTACTGATTTCGGTACTTTCACCGTGAAGTGTGAGCCAACAACGAGAAACACCGTGCCCCCTTTCTTATTAGGATTCGCCCATAAAAGTTCGCACTTGGTGGAGATTTGGGTAGAGAAGAAAAACGTTATCCCCGTACTTTGCTTCACATCTGCTTTGTACATTCCAAAGTTATCGCTAATCAATTTCAACCTGTAGACTTTTGTGGACTGAACAATCACGAGGAAGGTAAGCACAGATAATTTTTTAGTTGATGACAGTAATAGGGGATCAATTATCTCCCGAAATTCCGTAAAAGGGCTAACTGGACAACGCACACAGTCATCTAACTGTACCTTTCCCGTGAAAATCAGCAAATTTCCGCGTGGCCTGGGACTTTCAATATCAGGCGGAGTCAATTTGAACGCACCATTTCCAGGACTTATACCAATTAAGCGCCTATTTCGACGTTAGGCCGCATGGTCAACGGGATAGCTGCAACCGGGCGGTATCATATTACAAGTAAATGGGAAACATTATAAAATCCATTTGGTTAACCTTTTTAAATTATTATTAGACATTTTCAAATCAACCGTCGCAGAAATCCTCAATTGTAATCAGTGCTGCGTCCAACATAATGTTAATGTTAAACTTATTTGAGTATTAGTGCATGTGTTGCCTTTCGTGTAGAAGCGTAAAGCAGTGTTACCTTTTCAATTTAGTGAATGGAGTGCTGCACTGTGGTTTCTGCGATTAAGATAAATACAAGAAATGGAAGGTGGTTGCATATCATCCAGGTAAACGGGAGCATGTATAAGAGGCTTGCGAATAGATACATTATTATAGATTATGGATCGTATTTTGTGAAGGAGGACTTCAACGTAACGAGGTGTTATAAGTGTCAAAAATACAACCACAAAACATCTAAATGTGAAGGGGAGCAAATATGTCTAAAATGTGGAGGAAAGCATGACCTAAAGGACTGCAAAAGTACGATTGAGAAGTGCTCTAACTGTATTGGTAACAATAACAATGCTGATCATTCTCACAGAGCTGACTCTGTAGAGTGTCCGGAGTTTCAACGCAGAATATTGATCGCCAGGAGGAGTACCGACTACAACTTTGATGATTGCTAATCTTTCTAATCAATCAAGTGGAACAAATTTAACACTTATGTATGCTAATATAAGAAGCTTAAGACATAGGCTAAGTGATATTCAGATTTACCTGCAGCAAAATCCTGACATAGATTTGATTATTCTAAATGAAATCTGGATTTACCCAGAAGAAGCACGGTTTTACAATATTGAAGGATATAATGCGGTATTCTCCTGCAGACCTGGAAGAGGTGGAGGTACAGCAATCTACGTAAAAAATACAATCAATTTCATTACCAAGAGAGTGATGCCTGATAAGTATAACGTTATAATAATTGAAGTACACCATGCAGGTAAAAAAATAAAATTAGGGACGTACTACAACCCCAATCGAATGAATGCGCAAGATTTTTGCACAGTACTAGATACATTATTCTCAACTGAAAAAAATTTGATCACAGTAGCGGACACAAACATTGATGTGCTAACGGAATCACCAGAAACACGGATTTATAAGGATACGCTAGAAACGAATGGAACGGTAATCATAAACAACAACCAAATTACTCGCCCAGTGTCAAATACCTGTCTGGATCATATAGTAACCAATGATTTAAAAGTCGCTGAAAGCATGACATACATATTTGAGGACTGGCTGGAACTGGATCATCGTGTGATAAAAATTGCTATTCAAGACCAAACCCTGAACAAACAGAAGCCGACCTACAAAACGTTCAGATTTCTAGACAAGGAGCTCTTTAAATCAAACATACGAGAGTTACTGGAAAAGCGGAAACCAAATAGTATTATTGAACTCAAAAATATCATCATATCTGCTAAGCAAAGTTCTACAATTGAGAAAAAAATCAGGTGTCGACAACGGACTTGGATAACGAAAAAAGTAATTGATGCAAGTATTAAAAAAAGGAAGGCATACATGGACTACAGGAAGAACAGTGGAAACCAGGCTTTCAAGTTTCTGTATATGCAAGCGAAAAAAGAATCGAAACGACTGGTGAAAGAGGCTAAATTCTTATATTTCTCAAGAAGAATGGAAACAGCGGCTGACAACTCCCGCGAAATATGGAAAATAATAAATGAGGTAAAGGATAACTCTTCAACCCAGGGTATATCACAAAACTTTCAACTGAATCCTGATGGGCCCTCTAACACATCGTATCCACGTGACGCGGCGAACTCATTGAATAATTTTTTTTCAACAATTGGTGGAAGAATCACTAAAGAAATCGTTGCCAGTTCAGCAGGCAATGTAAATAATACAAATATCGCAATAAATTTCATCTTTCACATTCATCAAACAAATAAAAGGGAAGTCTTAAATGTAATCAATGAATTGAAAAAGAATACGGCGCCAGGCATTGATAGCATCACGATGAATGAGATTAGTATAGTTAAGGAGGACATAGCCCAGATTATGGCAAATTTTATAAACGTGCATATTAGGAATGGGACTTTTCCGGAAGAAGAAAAACTTGCAAAAATAGTTCCTATATTGATCATCTTGACCCGAATAACTATCGCCCGATTGCGCTGCTGACGGAATTTAGTAAGATATTTGAAAAAATACGAAACAATCGATTAACATCATTCCTAGTTGAAAACTCTATCATAAGCCAACATCAGTTTGGTTTTCAAAAGAACAAGAGTACTTTGGATGCCCTACATTCTGTCACACGTTTCATCAATCTAGGACTTGACAGAGGTGATTATGTCATCGCAATTTTTGTGGATTTGAAAAAAGCATTTGATACAGTTGATCATGATCTCTTGCTTCGTAAACTTGAATCGTATGGTATTCAGGGTAGTCCTAAGAAGTTGTTTAAGAGTTACTTGGAGGGAAGATCGCAGAGAACTTTAATAAACAATGTACTGAGCGACCATGCACCTACGGAAACAGGAGTTCCCCAAGGTTCAATACTGGGCCCAACTTTGTTCCTGCTATATACAAATAATCTAAATACATGTGGGCTGACGGGATATCACACATTATATGCTGATGACACAGTTCTACTTTATTCAGTACGAGACAAAACTGCCATTGAGAACACTATCAACGACGATCTAGGAAAATTCCATCAGTGGTTAATAGGAAACAAACTAGTATTGAACACATCAAAGACAAAATATATTGTTTTTAAGCAAAAGAACAAAGGAGACATAGATGTCGAACTAAATATTAACGGCGAAAAATTGCAAAGAGTGCTAGAAATAAAATATCTTGGTCTTATCATAGACCATCGTATGACCTGGTTACCACACATAAATAGCTTAAGAAGGCAATTAGCCCCAATAATAGGATTGTTAAGAAGATATGAGGATTTTCCAATGCACATCAAGAAACTTGTCCTAAATGCGTTTGTCCTGGCGAAATTGCATTATGGAGTACTTATTTGGAGTCAATCAGCGAAGCAACATTTAAACAGTATAACCAGGCTGCTGACCAAAGCGTATAAAAACATTCTGAAGCTGCCAATGCTTACTCAAACTAGTTTGGTTTACCAATTGGCAAAATCATTAACCTTTAGTCAAATTATTATTATGGAGAAAGCGAAGTTTATCTACAGAAATTTAAAAACTAATGGATCGGAACGAGCGCCATTAATTAAGGTATCACAGATCAACCCATATAATGCGAGTAATGCAAATCAATTCGTAATACCTTTTGCCAGAACGGATCGACTAAAGAACGATGCAACGAATGATGCTTTGCGTATATATAACAATCTACCAGAAATTGTTAAGGAAGCAAACTCACTTTTGGTATTTAAGAAAAGACTAAGGGAGCATTTAATGAGTACTGATTGAAGCGTGGACCTGTAATTCTGCTTTTATGAGCCCAGTATCTTAGGACGTTCTTTTTGACCCTATCGGCGAGATACTAAAGTGACAGTTACTCAGAGTTTTTTTTGAATGCGTCGTATGATATTGAATTTTTTTTTATCTCTGAGAGCTGATCATGATTTTTTGGACTAGATGTACACGAAAAGGACTAGTTCACATTATATTGTGTGCCCCCTTATACCGATGTGTTAAACATTGTCTGGGTGGCACAAAGGACCAAGCGACGTAATGTGAATGCAGATCGCACGAGCGTTGTGCGACGAAGAAAGAGTGATGGAGAGAGTGGTAGGGAATGGAGGTAATTAAAAAAAAAAAAAAAAAGACAAGAATACCGAAATTGTCCGAAAGTGTCCGAGTATATAGCACTGCGGGGCAAATTCATTAGAAACTTTGGACGGAAGCATATAAAGTTTCTTTACAAATAACACTTCAAACTCGGATATCATTGGGAGAAGTCCTTAGCCGAAAACGTTCATATTCAAAATCGTCAATTCGGAAGCGCATTGCATTTTGTTAATGCCCACGTGATTGGATTGGCACGCTTGACTAATGAAATAAATCGATATCAACGTCTCGTAGATTTTTCACGGCCTTAGCCTCAAACTCGCTTCAGTTTCTTGCATTGCGATGCATGGTTCGTACTGTAGTTTTGGCTGAGGATAGGGACTTCTCAAAATCAAGCATGGTCGAGCAACGTAATAAGTGAGAAGGGAGTAGTCAACCATACTTGTATGACGTTGCGAAGTACATGCATTAGAGCGAAGCATTTGCTGGAGTTCATCACTTTAACTAGTCTTTAATTTTATCACAAAGCCATTGTGATTTTGGTAATGCGTGGTTGCTCAGTTGTCAGATACCGGAGGCGTGTACCTGCGTGTAGGTGATGGTACCAGAATAGACTTATTTCTAAATGAAACTTAGTGGCGTTAAGGCCACGGATTGCGAACATTTATATTTCAAATTGGTTAAAGTTAACTCTCAGGTAGTGAATCGCTAATTATATAACCGGAATTTGACGCTGGACGTCCGCACTAGCAAATATCGTGAAAGCTTGTACTTTATATATATATATATATATATATATATATATATATATATATATATATATATATATATATATATATATATATATATATATATATGTCATTTTGAAGGAAAATTTGACAGCTATCGAAATCAGTCAATAAAACAATTTTATCTTGTGTGCACCATTATTATTTTTCACGATGAATAACTTCGGAAATTGGAGAAAAAGACAGTATTTGCGGGAGGTTTTGTTGGGTCATTTTTTTTGCAAAGAAAACTGCTGCGGAAAGTCTTCGTTTGCTTGTAGAAGTGTATGGCGACGATGTTTTAGCGAAAACACAGTGTTTTGAATGGTTTCAACGCTTCAAAAGTGCCGATTTTGCCATCAAAGACAAAGAACGCCTAGGACAGCCAAAAAAGGTTAAAGACGAAGAATTGGAGACGCCACTCAATGAGGATTCGTGTCAAACGCATGACGAGCTTGCCAAATTGTTGGGAGTGACTCATCAAGCCGCCGGATACATTCAGAAGCAAGATGATTAGGTCCCCTATGAGTTGAAGCCGGGAAACGTTAAAAGGCGCTTCTGTATGTCTGAAATGCTGCTTGAGCGCCATAAAAAGAAATCATTTTTGCATCAGATCGTGACTGGGGATGAAAAAGGGATCCATTATGACAATCCCAAGCACAAAAAGTCATACGTGAAGCCCGGCCAACCAGCCAAATCAACAGCGAAGCCAAATATCCATGGCGCCAAGGTTATGCTGTGTATTTGGTGGGATCAGAAGGGGGTATTATGAGTTGTTGGAATTGGGCCAGACAATCACAGGTGACCTGTACCGAACACAATTAATACGTTTGAAGTGTGCCATCATTGAAAAACGCCCGGAATATGCGACCAGGCACGAGGCTATAAGTTTTCATCATGACAACGCTCCGCCGCATGTTGCAAGACCCGTGATAAACTATTTGGAAAATAGTGGATGGGAAGTTTTGGCCCACCCGCCTTATAGCTCGGACCTTGCTCCGTCTGACTTCCATTTATTTCGCTCGATGCAAAAGGCCCTCACCAATATACGCTTCGCTTCAGAGCAAGGCATCCGAAATTTGATAGATTCGTTTTTGGCCGCCAAGCCAGCGCAATTTTTTCGGGATGGAATTTATAAATTGCCTGAAAGATGGGGAAATGTTGTAGCTTCCAATGGACAATACTTTGAATAAAATATATTGTAAGCTTTTTCCACAATAAAGCATCAAATTTTGCTAAAAAATTCCGGTTATTAAGTTGTACACTCAATACATACGAATTGTATTTGTGTTTTCTTTTGTCTATCACGGCATGAGAGGATCGAAGGAGACAAATGCTCAATTATATTGGAATCAAAACAAAACCCAGAAAGGTATTACTAAAAATCAATCTGCGCCGTATGGAAATGCTTGCTCAACCTTCCATAGGGACTTAAGCTCCTACTCTTCCTATGTAAATCATCCTTGCTTGCACCTGCGCTAGAATCACTTCTTGCCAACGACATTTCATTTGGCAGAACTAAAAGCGAAGAAGTTGAAACTCACACTGCAGCAAATTCAAGAACAACTTCAATTAAATCTTTTGAAACAAGTAAATACATAAACAGAAATATTAATCACGTCACATATGATCATACAAAAATAAGTGTCTGGTTATTGTGAACTAAGTTTTCCTTCTGGTGTAAAATACCAGAAACGGCTTTTAAAATATAATTACCTTTCCAATACGTCAATAAAATCATTCTTGATTAGTTTTATGAATTTGTATTACGCAATGAAGTCACTATCTTGCTCATGAGATTTTTTTTTAATCGTTCGATGTTTCTTTCATCTGTTCTGAATATTCATTAGTAAATGTAATTTTTTTTAACCAGGGTAAACTCTAAATAATAAGAAAATATTCGACTTGTTGGCGGATATATTCCCGAGATGCTAAAAGAGCAAGAAGAATAAAAGAATGAAAAACTAATACTCATCTGTGAATGAATAGTTGTTGTTGAATATTAGCAAAGTCTGTTAAGTAAAAAAAACGTTTCTCTAATCCTTCATAATAGTGTTTACATTTCACATTCACACAATTCAATGTCAGCTCTTCTTGTTAATATCAGTCGCGATGAAAAAAGACATTAATATAATGAATTACTAAATTATACCTTCGGTTTTTTCATTTCGTTCAACCTGACCGGGTATAGGACCCGTAACCATGGAAGGCTCCTCCACTAGAATGGGCTAGCCATCGGGCGCGCTCCTCCGTTTCTTTTGTTGACAGGAGCTCTTGCCGGGTAAGGTGGTCTTCCACTCACGTGCTTATTTATTATTTTATATTTATGGTGTTATGTGTTTCCCTCACATAATACTAAGACATAAATTTGCCGCGGTTATATTTTTATCTAAAGGAAAGATTCATTCAAATGTTTGTATGAGTTTTAACTTAAATGAAAAATATGGCCACGCTTACATCCGGTTGGGAGGATGCGAGGGGGCACCGCTGCCATCTGAACGCCCCACTCTTATTTTTGGGCCATATGGATCGTCGGTAACGACGAAGTCTCCGCCAGTCCGCCCGTTTTTGCCCGGCCCAATTTATACTTTGAACAAACATTGCAACCCTTAGTAGGTTACCTCAGCCTCGACACCAGTCGATCGGCATTTTCCATGTTTTATTCGTGAGTGCGAAACTTTTTTGCAGTGGATCCTTGTGCTTGGGGGAAAGAACTCGTCGAACGGTTCCAAGCTGGGTTCTCATTCTGACAGAGTAGGTGTTTAGTGGGTAGCCAGTCGTCTTCTTGCAAGCATGGGAGTCCCACACTCTGTGCGTAAATGACATTCACCTCCCAACCATAAAAAGAAAAATCAATTGTATGGTGGCCCAGTATGCACAGAAAGTACCATGGAAAAGAAACCAGGCATGCCAACCCGGATTAAGAATCTTTTTGCCATTTCATTATCTGCGGTTGTAGTGAATATCACGGCAGCGTGAAGTGGAGATGAGCGTCTTAAAATACTTAAGTAGAGATGAGTGTCTTAATATTATCAATCCTTCTTCAACAAGCTAATGGAACACAGCTGTCTGTCAGGACATTTCTTATTGTGCAAAGAATAGCGGTCATAAAATTGAAAGCTTGTACTGGAGTTCAGGAAGGGCGAGAAAGTGGCGTCCATCGACCACATCGTGCAATGTTGATTAGAACGCATAGGCCTACACTCGTAGTAACATTGGGATTTCAAGGAGTAGAAGTAGATGCACGAAAGACTATGGAGTGATACTGGAGAAATCAATGAGGACTATGAAGACCATTGGAAGACACATTTTAAAATTCAGTGTTGCTGATGAGGCATTGTCTACCCATTAGAAAAATTGTTCTTAAGAGGATAGTAAGCGCGAATTCTGCAGGTTACAGATAAAACACCTTGGATCGTTTAAGGCTCTACTTTGTATCGGAGACATAGATACATTCAGATCTGTCAAAAGATGTGGATAAAAGTGGCAAGAAATAGCTTCTTATAAGTTTTTTGTTCTTGTTATGATCCTTGGTCTTTGGTCACACTTTGTTCAATCATGTCAAAAGACACAATGAAACCAGAGTTCTGAAATTTTTATAAGCACCAACGTATACTACCGTGTTGATGCTTGTCAATTGTTCATTTCAATTGACGCAAATTTTAAACAGTAATGAAACTAAAAGCAAGGCAAATATAAATTATTTCTTGCAGCAATAAATCTACTAAGCTTTGTGAATGTTTATTTTTAGAATCTATAGAACAGTATGGATATCATTAGCATAAGCTTTCCTATATATTTAAGAAGCAGGTACTGGTTTAACCGCAAAATTCTTTTTTTGCAAAAAAAAAAATCAATTTAAATTTTTGCAACCAAAGGCCTATTATGCGTGCTGATAAAAGATTCACAATTTTCTGCCTCAAAGCATTGCTTCTGAATAATAATGACCATCAATCAAAGCAACTAATGGTGTCGAAATGTAAATTTGGGCCAAACATGAATGTGCGTTTTTGTATTGCTGACCTAATTAACGATCACTGCTCAAAATAATTATGACCATAAGCTCCCCTATTCCATAAATCACAGATACACATAATCAGATAAAAAACCCGCCTCAAAATATTTGTACGCTTTTAATTTATAGCGGAAAGTATTGTCCGATATGGTTGGTTCAAAATCATCGTTGGTGGTCAATGCTCCTCGCCAGTGTTATTTGCCACCTTTCACCATATAGTAACACCTTAAAAAAAAGAAAAAATAAAACCAACCGAAAAGGAAACGAGCCAAAACACATTTTAACCACTTTTAAATACACTAATCGATGTCTATCTGCTATCGAATATGAATATTCATGTGATCATAAATAATTTAAAGCTACTTACTTCGATAATGTATTTATAATCAATTATAATTAGCTTTGATGCCGATCCCGACATGTATACTGCCTTATGGTCTTTTTGAAAACTGAACTCATCCATGACGGCCTAATTAAGAGGAACTGTTTTGATATCTTGTCAGACATGTAATCATCGAGTCAAAGCAGTTAATTGAGTTTTATAACTAATAGTAATTAGTTATGCGACATTATGGTAATGTACTCAAAAAATTCGCTGATGATTTAGTTTCAGGCGATCACTCAAAAACGTTGGTATCTCGAACCGAAGTTTGCAGTATTGGATTTGAAACAGCCGCAAGACCTAGCAAACATCTGTGGTGAGCTCATTTGGCAATATGCAAAAATTGCTCAAAATAGTGGATGATTTCCATGGAACATAAATTTCAATGGGTTCAAATAACCAAAGAAGATACTCAAAGCCCACCTACTCAGTAATGCGCGCCTTAGAGTCCATCAACTTATCTGAAATTTGTATCTTTTTATCTTAATCCATGCTTGAAGATCATTAAAAAACAATTGCCCTGTGTGGCAGCTAATTAAATACGGCTTTTGGAATTCATAAATATATAACCTTTTGTGTTTCTTCAAATTGAATAGATTTTATAGGGTATTTTGAATAATAGCCGTTGATTTTATGGCAAACACATTAATTTATACGTAAACGAATGATTAGAATCGAGCAACCGAATTCCTTGAATAATCAAAAGCAACACTGAAAACAATGGGTGAAAAGTTGAAATAATGAGACCTCCCGCTGTGACGGCAAATACTAATCTTTCAGCATGCAAATTTTTTATGTGAACTGATTTAATATTTTACATTCATTAACATTAGAACTTCTGTTTTCATATGTAGTAGCGGAAATTCGGCTTCATTTGTAATGGAGACGTGAAATTGTTTTTAATTAGCAACTACTTAAATAGTTAGTGAAATGGGTGTAGATTCTTGGAATTCATAGAGGGGATATTAAAACGAAAAAAAAGTGCGCTTTTCTTTGTGGATAAAGTTGTCATATAATATTGTTAATATACTGTGGTGTCCTCAATCCATATAAGGGGATCCCATGTTGAGCTAACCAGGAATGTAACGAAATGAATTAAAAAAATCTAGTGTAGTTAAATTACCAATAAATCCCGCTGAGAAAATATTATGGCTTTCAATTTGCAAAGTGAATTAAATTTCATCTCAAAACGCCATCCTCCAAAGTATATTTATAAATTATCATTGAATATTGGCTTATACAGAACCAATGAAATTTATGAACTCTTTAAAATACAATTTTTAAGCAACAACGCTCAAGCCATAAATTGGAATTCATTCGATAAACATGAATTAATCGGACTATCCTGATAAGAAAAAGCATAAGACAGTAGCTTTTTCTTTGAATTTTAATGTATAATCACATTGATGTTGGGGAAAGATAATGTAGGAATTTAAATATTCAAGTTAATTTCATTTAATTTTTTCAAACTTGAAACTGTTGTGGGCAATTTTTCGATCTGTGGAGATATTTATCACCATACATTAAAAGAGCCAAGATCGAAAATTCAAAGAAAAGAAGTGTAACGATTTTATTTTGACTTCGTCCGTTCGAGATTTCTCAAGGAAATCCATGTTGACTTCTCAACAAGTAGAAGACGTTAAGTCTAGAGATGTATCAATGAATTTTATCTTTAACCCTAGAGCACTAAGCTTCGTCGCCGCAATTTCAAAAAAAGTGCCGTACATTTTGGAAGCGTGGCCGCACCCATTGCAGTTTCCATGTAATTTTAGTTGGCCCGTTGCCCTCACGACGGGCGGTAGTATTTTTTACCTGTGGGGGCAGTACCAACAACCACGGCTCGTCACATCGACGAAGGTTAGTAATAACGATATATTTTACACTACCTGTTTTTGTGGTAGGGAGGTGAATGCCATTTATGCACAGAGTGTGAGATTCCTATGCTCGCAAGAAGGCGACTGCACTACCCACTAAACACCTCCCCTGTCAGCCTGAAACCGTTTGACACATTACTTCGGGCCAGGTCCCAGAAAAGCGGATTCCTCAGCCCCAGCAACCCCCGGCTGCTGTGAGTCCCTTTTAAATTTTAGGACTGCCCGAGCATAATGTGCCACCTGGTTCCATTTGTCAACCGATTCGAGCATCACCGCAACTATATTATCCGGGGTGAGCTCTCCCGTCTCCCTGTAGAATTCCCTTTGCAGCCTGACACATTTTGTACACGCAAAAAATGTGTGGCAGGCATTGTATTCCTCTCCTGGGCAGCGACATACCAATATTGTGCAGGTAGGACTGAAAATTCTCTTTTTTTGTCAAGATGACCACTTCGGTTTTCTCGAGTGCTAAACTGAGCCCACGAGCAGTCATCCAGTCCCTCACTCGGCGCATTAGCATACCTAGCCTAAGTTGCGCCTGTTCACCGGTGCGTCCAGCGACCAGAGCTGCAACATGATCCGCATATCCGACCAAGCGCGACTCATCTGGCATTTCAAGTCTCAGTAGCCCATCGTAAGACACGTTCCACAGGTCCGGACCAAGGATAGATCCCTGGGCAGCACCCGATGTAATTTCCATCCTTCGTTGGCCCTGGATCGTGTCGTAGAGCAGGCTTTGGCCCTTTAGGTAGTTCCTCAAAAGCCGCATTAGATATTCTGGAACTCGAAAAGACTTTTCCAGCGTATCCAGAATATCCACCCATCTAGCGGAGTTGAAGGCGTTCCTGATGTGGAGTGTCAACAACAGGATGATCCGTCGCTTGGTGCGACTATATGCCTCTGCCTTTTGGACCACGCTCACCACCTTTGCAATCACATCAATGGTAGAACGTCCTGCTCTAAAGCCGTACTGCCGAGGAGATAGGTCCCCAGCAGCACGAATCGCGTCAGTGGGTCTTCCCTTGGTGAGTTTCTCTAGCACTTTCCCAGCCATGTCTAGCATGCATAACGGGCGGTATGCAGCCGGCGATTCGGGATTTCCCTTCCCCTTGCTGATCAGCATGAGCCTCGCACCTTCCATCGTACCGGGAAAACCCCATCCCGGACAATGGTGATATACGAGCCGCAACACCTCAGTTGGAACACCATCTGGACCTGGAGCCTTCCTCGCTTTCAGTGAAAGGACTGCCTCCTCCAGTTCCGGCTGTGTGAAGAGTGGACACTCGTTTGCTGTTTCACCATGGACAGCGTCAACACAGACGGGATGGACGGGAAAGAGCCCCGCACTATCGCGTCCATCTTTTCCGCGATGTATACAAGGTTTCCGTAGGGCACCAAGTTTCTGCATAACTAGCTTGTAGCCAAGGCCTCACGGATCCTTGTTCACATTGTCCACTACGTCTTGCCAGCAGCGAGCCTTGCTATTGTTGATCAATTTGCGAAGGCATTTCCTGGCCGGATTATATCCTGCCACACAGTCGCATGCCTCATCACCGTTCCGCGCCCGTTGAGCCTCACGTCGAAGCTTGTGACAATCCCCTCGCTTTTCGGTGATTTTAGTTGACCACCAGTACACTGGGGGCTTGCCGTGACGAAGTTTTCGACGGGACATAGAAGCGCAGCAAGCAGTCATTATGATGCTTATAGTCGAGTTCACTACGTCTTGAACTGCCAGTTCTTCCGTCCCCTCCGGAGCTCCCTGCATCGGCTTACCTGCTGTGAGCACCTCGACGAACCTCTCGACGTCTATCCTTCCGATGTTCCATCCAGTTGTAGAAGGCCGAGAGCACGGACGTCGGGAGACAGCATCACTTATCTCAAGCAGAATGCACTGATGATCACTGGCTGAATAGTCCTCTAATACTTTCCAATTGTGTATCCTCTGTATTAAGGACTCCGAGGTGAATGTCACGTTCGATATGGTTCCCTCATAGCCAATACGGCGAAAAGTCGGCGTGTTCCCGGAGATTATTACGACGAGCGCTGTCCTGGCCGCCATTTCCAGGATTCATTCTCCCCGCGAATCCGTTTGAAACATGCCCCATTCGATTGCTTTAGCGTTGAAGTCGCCCCCCAACGAGCACTTTGCCAGAGCATTAAGCTTGGCTTGGAAAGATGATATCGATTCGTTAGGTGTTAGGTACCCACTAAAGAAGGTAGTCCTTGAGCACCGAACCCACATGAAACCATCCCCCGTCGACAACTCTCCGCCTGGAAATAACTGTTCCGAGTCCAGATGGTGGCAGTACCAGTTTCGTCAGAATACCATAATGCAGGTCTTTTATCATGTTGTTGCTCACTCAGCAGCAAGAAGTCGGCTTCCATGTCCCTCGCAAAGTGCTCAAGCAGATTTTGGGTGGTTGAACTGCGTTGTAGTTTCAGCTTCAGCATGCGGGTCATCGAAATTCTAATTTTGCCTTGGCTAGGGCTTTTCGGAAAACCCAGCATTTTTTGATCCCAAGGCGTGTCTCAAATCAGGTCTTGGATCAGCATCCTTGTAGGGAATACAGTGTGCCTCTTTCGTACACTTTTTTCTTTTGTATCCCATTTCACCGCATTTGTAACATAGGGAACTTCTATCGGGTCCTTTGCATACTTGTGTGATGTGACCATAGCCAAGGCATTTGAAACATTGAAGAGTCGTTGCTCTTCACCGTATCCTACAGACAACCCACCCTATTCTTACTTTGCCCTTGTTCAGGAATCGTTCGGCGTCTTTTTGGTCAAGTCAACTATGGCCATGCGTTGTCCCCCGTTGTTTTCTGGTGTCAGTCTCGCTTTGATCTTTCCAATGCTATTGAACTCCCTTTCGATGGCCTCTTCTACCTCGGCCAGATCCGTTATGCAGTCAATGTCACTTGTTTCGGTCGTTCCCACCGGTTCGAGCGAGGCTATACAATACTTTGTTTCTAATATTTTAATTTTATTTTATAGTTTTTACAAAATAAAAGTAATGTATATTATTTTTTTACTTTGGATACGGTTCTTCAGCTATTATTAGCAGATAATATTGACGAAGAAAATTCATTAGAGAGTTAGAAGAAAGAACTCATCGAGATTGATCCGGCTTATAAATCAGATAGTGAGGATAGGGTTTCTTCTTTGGCACAACATCCACCTCTAAATCAAGAAGTTCAGGTAAATAACCATTCATTTCCATCAATTGAAGATCAGATACCAGGTACTTCGGCACAGGAGCCTAACGAATTGATGATTTTACCATCGCATACCAAACTTTGCTGAAAGGATGGGCACAAATGGTCATCGTTAAAGACTAGGTCAGGAAGCCGAATAGCCGCAAGAAGCATTGTGCACATGCATGTGTAAAAATGAATTAGATCCTCTGTGTTGCTTTCCATTTTTTACTTCAGAACATATTGCAAATCGAATTGTCACCTAGACCAATGCTGAAATTGCAATACAATCTGAAATATACAGGGTTTTCTAATGAGAGATGTTATTTTGATATTAAAAGAAAAATGCCGCTTTTTAATATAAATGATCGGATGTTTATTTCATTATAAAGAGGAAGGTATGTCGTTGAAAATAACATCAGGCAAATAGCCACCACGTCCACGCTTACAGGACCATATCCTTTTCATGAAATTTTCCACAACCAAATCGCAAGTGTCTGCCCTATGTCCTCGATAGCCTCACGAATTCCATCTTTGAGGTCTTGAATCGACGCTGCGCTGTTGGCGTAGACCTTCTCTTTCACGTGGCCTCAAAGGAAGATGTCGCAAGATCTCGGTGGCCAATTGTGATCACCTCTTCTTGAGATAACAAGGTCCGGAAACTTTTCCCGTAAAAGGTCAAAGGTTTCGTTGCTTGTGTGGTATGAAGCGCCGTCTTGTTGAAAGTAAACGTTGTCCAGATCAATACCATCCAATTTTGGCCATAAAAAATCATAAATTGTCTCTCGATAGCGCAATCCATTCACCGTAACTGTTGCTCTAGCCTCATTTTCGAAAAAGTAAGGTACAATGACTCCGCCGGACCATAAACCGCACCATACAGTCACACGTTGAGGATAGAGAGGCTTTTCAGCAATAACTTTTGGGTTTCCTGAACTCCAGATGGGACAATTCCGCTTGTTGACGAAGCCACCGAGGTGGACATGGGCCTCATCACTCAAGATGATTTATCGATGGAATACCGGATCATTTTCATGCATTTCAAGGACCCAATCAGCAAAGACACGACGTTGTTGATGATCGACCGGCTTGAGTTCTTGTGTTAACTGAACTTTATAGGCCTTAAGACCCAAATCTTTATGCAAAATACGGTGTAATGACGTTTGTGGAATGCGTAATTCCAAAGAACGACGAGAAATGGACAAACCTGGGTTTTCTTCAACACTTTCGGATACAGCAGCAATATGCTCGGCTGTTCTTGAGTAACATGCAGGAGTTTTATTTTTCACATCACTAAGTTGTCTTATCAGCTCAGATTTTTCCACCAATTTCTGTATTGCAGTCCGACAACGTGCTTCACGACGACCAAAAAATGTTCGAGTTTTATGAACCGTCTCTGCCAAATTCTCACCATTTTTATAGTGAATTCTAATAATTTCAATGCGTTGGTGAAGCGTATATTGTTCCATTTTTATAAATAGAGTAGTTTCTACTTGTCAAATGTCAAAAAATGACAGCTTCAAAAGTGACATCTACCGAAATAGCGTGCTATTCAAAATAACACCTCTTATTGGAAAACCCTTTACAATAACATCTGCCACACAGAGATGAACAGATGCTTGTCAGGTTAGAGATCTTATCGGGGCTGTTACGTTACTTGCAGCAATTAAGGATAACCATTTGCCATCAAAAGAGATATTTGATACTACTTTTTGTGGAAATAGGTACCGTAGTACAATGCTAAATCAAAGGTTTGACTTTCTAATAGGCTGCTTTTGATTTGACGATAAGTCTTATTACGTTATACCAAGCAATTTTGCTTGGGGGTCTTGGGGTCTCGGCTAACCTGTGGAGACGGGGTAGGAAGGCGGCACTCGCCAACCCTTGAACTGGTCCCAGTAGCCAATTGGCGAGCCTGCGGCTCCCCGAAATGGTTCGGACACTAAAAGGCACACAGGACCTACTCCTTGCTCTGACTGGCTAATATTCCTCAGCCGCTAATGGCCTTTTCCCGGCTCGTTGAGCCACGTATCGCCATTTCCACCAAAAACCAACTTGAACCGCTAATGGTTCTTTCTCGGCTCGTTGAGCCGCCTATCATCACTTCACAATCACCACCTATGCCAATTGGAATCTCCGACGGGAAGGATTCTTGCCACTCCAGGCGTAATTTACGCCTTCCACCAACACTACATACTCCACGCGCAAATACACTGGCTGAAAGCACTTTCACATGCACAAAATTCCGCATACAATTCAAATGAAAAACCACTTATAATTCAAAGTTATTTTTAATATATTAAAAATTCGCAAACAATCAATTTTTTCTTAAATTTCCTGCGTTGGGGGCCCTGTTGATGGTCAAAATCCTATCGCCTTCATATTCCTCCACTTCTTTCGCTTCTTCTGATTAGTGCGCTTGTAACGGAACTTGGAGTTCCGTCACAAGCGCGCTAATCAGGAGTTTTTTCGCTGTCCAAATCAATTTTCCCTCGTTGCTTCCTCTTAGTATTTGCGCCTGTTACTCGTCGTGATGGCTATATTCCACTTAGGATTCTCCAATTGTAGCACGTCTGTCACTCTTGTTGTTGAAATATTCCATAAGAGAAACCGCTTCGACCATCGCTAGCTCTTTTATAAACTTGTCGCAACGGCTCTTTGACTTGAGTTGAAGAACCCAAGTTCAAAGCCACACCAACCACCACGGCTGCTCAACCTTACAGCGTTTTCCCCGGGCCCAAACCCAGTTTTTCTTGGTGGACATCTTTCTTTCACGCACAATCATCTGCATTATCGATAACAGCAATATCGACTTGTTTCGGTTGTAGTGTCATTTATTATTTTGATACTTGTGTTTACGTGCACAATTATTATTCCGAATCTAGCAGTTCGTTCTTCATTTTGTTCTTCATTTGGTCATTGTGTCCGCGAAGGGATATTTTGGCAAGGCAATAGGCTGTATGTCGGACGATAAGTCCAAGGATTTCGTAGGTACATTTTGTTGTGATTCATTGCTACTTTTTACAGTCGCAAGACAATTGATGCGATTTTGGAACCGAATTTTAATGCATCTAGCCAGTTTTGGCGGGAAACTAACTATAAACACAAGGTTCTTTTGGACAACACGAATGTTTGCTAGCTAAATCCTTTCGATTTTCCGTGATTTTTTGCTTTCTTGGTTGATCACGCTGCCTTTTTAAGTCTTTGTAAAAAAAAAATTTACAAAGTTTCGTTTTTTACTAGTTTCGCGACCTGTCTGTCCGTGCGTCACAGCTAGTTTCCTCAGAAATTATAGAAGCTAGAATGCTCAAACTTTGTGAAAAGGTCAGAAGTGATGATCTCACAAAAGTTTAGGCCTTACCATAAATTTAAAATTTTTTGAAGTGGGGTCTATATTTTTTAACCAAAGTTAGGCAAGTGGGGATTAGAACTTTTAGAATCTGAAATAAAAAAATCATTTTTTGAATTAGGGGTCCAGGAGAAGGCAAAACGTACCAAAAATTTGTGTCCCCCCCTCGCGATTGGACATCTTTGAGCCGAAAAATCTGAAAATTGTCTCGAATGTGGACCTTTATGAGTACAAGGGCAACAAATACCTCAGAAATCGAAATTCACTCAACTTTGTTAATAATAGTATGATTTGTAGATTTCACATTTTTGCCCATAAAATCAAAACGGTACCTTTAAACTTTTTGAAATTTTGCAATTATATAAACTGATATAAGATATAAGATCCCCCCTAATAACGAATTGTCCCTTAAAAATTTTTTTTAATCAAAGGTAGTCCAGTGGAGTATCAAATGAAAGGTCTTGATTAGAACTTTTAGAATCTGAAATAAAAAAAATCTTAATATGAATTAAGGGGTCCAGGAGAAGGCAAAATGTACCGAAAATTGGTGTCCCCCCCCCCCTCGCGATTGGACACCTTTCAGCCGAAAAATCTGAAAATTATCACGAATGTGGACCTTTACGAGTACAAGGGCAACAAATACCTTAGAAATCGAAATTCACTTAACTTTGTTAATAATAGTACGATTTGTAGATTTTACATTTTTGCCCATTAAATCAAAACGGTACCTTTAAACTTTTTGAAATTTTGCAATTATATAAACTGATATAAGATACGTACGTTCACAAAATTTGATTGAGATCGAATCATAATCAAGTGAGTTATAGCCGTTTCAATTGTATGTAATTACAACAACAATAACTCGTGTTAATGGTTGATACATATTTCAAATTGATCTAGGCACTTTTATTTTCTTTCAATTTTCATGAAAATTTAAGGAATAGTGTTTAACTTGAATATGTTCGATTGGCCGAGCATTCAGAACAATCATTCTGCACTGTGCTTATGAAAGAAACTGTGCATCTTTTGCATAAATTTGAACGATTTCATATCCAAGTATTGGGTAAATAATTCAAGTTATCGATTCACGCTATTAGAAAACTTGTTCCTAACCCTAGGATGTTTACAAAGACCTTCTGGTAGGAGCACTCTCCTGCTTACTCAACTTGTTTTTCTACTTCTACTGCTGTCTGCTCTAGTGATAGACGTGTAAAATCGACTGGATTTTCTGGATACGCCTTTACGGCTCGCGGGTCATAATTCGTTTTCATCGGTAAGAATTCTGTGCCAGTAAAACCGACAAATCTGATAGCCACATGCATGGATAAAAATTAAGATCATCAGCTTCCAATGGTTTCATAGACAGTGGACATTCAACCACTTCGCCGCTGCTGTTATTCAATACATTCATGTCAAAAGTAAACTACTTTTTGCCTCTTATCAAATCACAACGCAAAGAATGAGAAAGAACATGCTCAAGCCACAGGAACTTTTTCACTTTTGCTATTTTTCACAATCGTTTAGAAATTGCATACACTATATCCGTCAGGTGTGGTTATTGGTTTGGATAGTTTGCCGAAACAAAATACTTTTGTCCGGCTGTAGGGTTTGGATGTTGACAACTCTATTCTTTCACCAATGAAATTATAGAGTCAATCGGCAACACCGGGCGATTGGAACTTGTGAAGGACTATTTCGGCAAGACGATAGACTGCGATAGACGCTAGTTTTCAAATTTGATGGCGGTATGGCGATATTGCTTGAATTTGATGTTGTTAGTTTGCTGTTTTAGTTTATTTTGAGAATAGTGAATCCATTTAAGAAAAGAGACGACATATGAGGTTTCACCGCGAAACGTGTTTGTCTGTTTCTTCCTTTTGAAGTTCCTCCTCCTAATGATAATAGAGGAAGACTCAGTGGTAGAAATGATTGCCAAAATAATAAACGAAAACGTTTCTAAAGCACGTTTGCAAACATACAAATGAACTAAATCTATCATTTAATAATTGGTATTCGAAATCATACCAATTTCACAAGAAGTAACAATATATTTTATGGAAAAGGAAATTAATCTCTTTTATCTACATATTAACTCACTTGGGTATTGTAGCAACCATGGAAGTCACCGCAGTTGCAGACATGAAGTTTTTGCAGAGAGGGGTGTAACCCGGAGTGGCATTCTGAGGCCGGCTAGCGCTTGGTCGTGTCGCGGGTTTTCCAGGATACCCTCTGCTTGTGCCGAGCCACCCTAAACATAAAAACAAACACGAAGGGAAAAGGACGGGAAAGGGGGAGGTCATTTTGAGAAATGAAAAATTATTGTTTTAATATGTACGGGCCATTTTATTGAAAGAAACAAAACGATTCAATATAAAATATCAAATCACTGAAAGTACTAAATTGATTGCTACAAAAAAATTAAACATCCTTTTTAGCGAAAGGAAAGAAAATATTTCAAACAATCACAACAAAATTTTCTTTGATTACCGAAAAAAATAGATAATAAAAATTTGTTTTAATATATAATAAAAGAGAATAATAAAAAATAATTCTCACTCCTTCCGCTGATGCCAAGCGCTGTGCAACTGGAGGGGGGGGGGTTCACTGAAAAATTACTGTTACTAATTGTCTGGTTATGAAGTAATAGAAAAAGTTTAATAAAATAAGGAAAATGTTGGCCACTAATGTGATTTAACGTTTTTTGCAAATTGCTTCACTCCTTAGGTTTTAGGCCGGCAGAATACTGATTTCACCTTCACGGATTGTCAGTCATTTAAAATTCGAATTTAATATTGTCTAGATCTATTAAACTTCGCTATTTCAAGCAACAATTGAACAATTTCTGGCGAATAATCACTATTTCATGGTACTGTCACTTCTGTCCAGTGAGTTCTGGAAAAAATCTTTAGCGGATTAAGGTCAAAGCTCAACATTCATTTTACTTTACAAGGTATGTGATGGCCAACTGTAACGAGCAGCTATCGGAATTTGTCACGTCTTGGAACTTGGCTAAGTACTAGAGACTTTCGCACGATGAAATCACAAAGGCCGTCTTCACTGTGCGAACGAGCACCAAAAATTATCGCTGATAAGCGCGATACCCGTTTTTTTGCTTCACGTCAGGGATTAAAGATTACAATATTCACTTTCACAATCTGTCCATAAAGCCACAACGACTAGATTCCTATAAAAACTTTTTCGCGTTTTTTTTCTTCGTCTTTCACTCTTTTGCATGGAAAAATTCGTATACTTCACAAGTGAAAAATTCATCTAATTGACAATTCAACCATTAACGTAATTCAAAATTTTTATCTCCACTTTTATTTCTCAACTTTCAATGTCCCTTCCCTCCCTTCCGAACTCAAAACCAGACTCCTCCAACTCAAAAGAACAATCCCGTAATCCTTTTTTCTCAATTCCCGCTGCCGCATTGCAGTAACTTAATCGAAGTTCAATACACTTCAATTGATTTCCCCTATTCATTCATTTAGCAACTTCAACTGTGAACCTTTCTTAATGGTCATTGAAATGAAATTTGTTAGTAGGGAAGCGTGAATGAATTTTTGTTAGTATGACAAATCAAATTTGCTAGTGGGAGATAATGAATAAAATTGGTTAGTATGAAGGAAGGACTTAGGTTTTGCAAGTGAGAAGGTCTCGAATGAGATTTAGTTAATAGGAAGTAATGAATGCATTGTTATTAGTGGAAAGATATGATTATTATTATTATTTTTTTTGTAAAAAATAGAGTATGAAAGTAGAATCAATATGATAGGGAAATAACAATTAAAGGTAAATAGAATAACTATACAAAAATAAGTGTACAAAGAAAAGGGTGGATGTGCCCAAAAGAAGGAGGAGATGTTACGGAGGTAATTTTAAGTTGTGAATGGGAGCATACCGTTACGCCGGGATTCGCAATAGTATCAACAAAAAAGGTCATGTTCCATATCGAATTGAGTTGACAGAGTGTCCTTCACTTACTTCCCATGGCAGATAATAGCCAGCAGAATACCATGTCTTGCCTCAAACAAGATTGTAAGGGATCTAAGATACTTAAAAAAGAAGAAAAAAAGCACACAAAATGTCTTACCCAAGGATAAAACATAAAATCACTACTTATCTAATAATCCCGTCACTGATTGAAGTCCAGCCACTGAAAATTCACGAAAACTCCTGCGCCCTCTCAAAAAAGCATCGAACGTACCTCAACAATACTGTAATGACTATAACACGTCAAATGTCCGTCACAGTGACAATTCCGAAAAGCATCTAAGACTCCGAATCTCGAAAACAGAGGTTGAAGTGTGGTGAAAAGTGCGATGGAATTGCCCGATCGCACGAATTGGGTTAGAATTTTTGGGAGAAAACAAGAAATATAAAGTTCACTCCGGGATTAGCGATGCTCCGTTGGGAACGAAGTAATGAAGGGCGAAGAACAAAAAACCCTCTTTTGTGTCTGATCGATAGCAATTGGCGGAGTTTAAAGTCTTTTAAAAAAAACATATCAAAGTACGGAGTTGGAAATTATTGGAAAAGAAGAAAAAGTAACTTTTAAAATTACTGCAATTACTATCGGAAGAAGGCAAGGTTGCGCCGGAAAAATTGGATGAATTAAAGCCGCACAGGTTTTTTTGCCGTGACGTCGACGACGGGAGTTCCACAAGGACGCCTCCTTATTAGCTGTAGGTTGCAAGAGATTAGTTTAAAGTAAGCTTATTTTTCAGTATAAATATTTTTCTGATGGAATTTTTCACTTTTGTGCTAACTGTATGAAGATTTGTTTTTTCTTAGATTTCACAAATTCAAATTAAATTAATTAGGTGTAAATTAAACTTTGAGTGTATCTTTCAATTTGCTTTGGACCACATAACTTTTGGTTTTCAGGCCGTGTAACGGTTCCGTGCTTGGTCTACGTAGAGTAAAGTTTCATACTTGGTTGTGTTTGAGTGATGAAACGCGGGTAAGAGGAGACAGGGTCCATTCTCAAATCATCCCAAATGTGTGTTGTGTGTTCGGCTGAGGCAGGAAATCTTGATTGGGGGGTATTTTATAAAGAGCTTCGGTAAACTGCCTTACTCGCTGGGCGGTCTGGTGTGGGGCTCAGGCCAAAGCAGCGAGTTGGCACCCACGCCGAAGCGCCCTAGTTGTATGGGGTAACATCATACGAACGTTCATTGGAACTATGCATAAAAAATACTTACGTATCTTAAGAAAAATAAAAATTTTTGTTTAAAATTTACAAAGGAAAACGCTGAACTTGTTGGGTATGTTGATATCGATTGGGTAAGTTATGCCTTTGGTTGCATATTATATACAGGTTTCTGTTTTGTAATATCAGTCTCAGCTTTTGCTGGGAGAGTAAGAAACAGAGAATTTGAATATATGGCCATGGTTGGGGCACGGTAAGGAAACTATGTACTTAAGATCTATCTTTATTGAGTAAAAATTAAATATTGATGTTTTCAGATATAATAACGATAAACATGTTATACACAATTTATTCAAGAGAGTGAAACACGCAAAAAAGAAGTGACTCACAAAATCAATTATGCTAGAAATCAAAAAGTCAGAGATCATTTGCCCTGTCCTACTTTGAACTGATTATGATATTATAAATAAATGTTTTCTAAAAGAAGGAAACTTTCCATTATCATTGAAAAAGGCAGTTGTGGTTCCAATATAAACAAGTGGTGAGCTGTCCAATCCATCAAACTACAGACCTATTTCCGCACTGCTCACTATTTTGAAAATCTTCGAACATTGTCTAAAAGATCAACTGTACGGTTTTCTTCCCCCAGGGCGGAACTGATCTGGTAACTCAAAGGGGTGCAACTGCTATTGTTGGGTTGACGTCTCCGATGCCAGTGAAGCCCACGGGGACTGGCGTTCCCGGAGTACCCGAATCGCTTAGTAAAAATACTAGGACAGGAACTTGATCCGAAACATAGTGGCTTTGTGATTGTTCGATAGCAAGATCAACTTATTGCTGCGAACCTCAAACCTGGAGGTATACTCGGGTACCACGGGCAGCTGATGAGCCCCCATCTTCGGATGGACAGCTGATTGGTTGCGGCCCTTCGGGGAGTACCGTGGTGGCTGTTGGTTGAAAACAAAGGGTGGCGTTGACCTTATAGCGTCAAATAAAGCAGGGTCTCGTATCTACCCGTATGAACGTTGAGAGTTCCCTCAATGTAAACTGGAAACGATCTTGGGGGCGATGATTGGCGCTTAAACCAATCTCAGTCTAATGGTGACCGCGAGTTTAGGCCTTAAAAGGCAGGTAGTATGATAATCATACTTGACTATGATGAATTGTACAATGTAAGTATAATGAATGGAAAAAAAGTAGCATTTGCTGATGACATAGTTTTTCTCAAAAACATGGGAGGAAACATATGATTGCAGAGCGAGAAATGCAAACAATTAATCTATGGTTGAATAGAAACTATTTGAAATTAAACACAAGCAAAACTAAATTTTTAAGATTCTTTGCAAATAAGGCAGGGCAACCAATAGGATGAACCTTAAAGTTACCTGATAATAACTGCAAAATTCACGTAGTGCCCAGTGTGAATGTGAACGGATTGAGAGGAACGATAATACAAAATACTAAGGACTAACAATTGACAGTACTCTTAAATGGAATCGCCATATCAATAACATCAACAGAAAAACCCGACAAACGCTGCATTTCTTCAGAACAACTCGGTCCATATTATCGGTACCGCAGCTGAAGCAGGTATACTTCTCTATCGTGCAGTCTATTTTGCAATACGCTATAGTCGTTTGTGGTGGTAAGTATGGATCCCATTTATCTAATCTAGAAAAGACTCATAAGTTCGTTATAAAACAATATATAATCTGTCAAGTCTGTTTTCTTCTGAAGAGCTCTAATATAATACCAAAATATTAGACATACGAGCATTATATGTCGTGTAGTTTGATTTATTTATCTAAATCAGAAAATGTGAGCAAAATAAATCATGAAATTAATACTAGGCATAATCAAGATAGGCTAGAAATACCCAAAACTCCTTATCACAAAACTACCTCTCCTTTTCCGGCCCGTATGTATTTAACATACTACCTGTTGGCCTTCGAAGCGGTTTTGCTAGAACACAAATATTTAAAGCTAAATTGAAGTTTTGGCTTCAGGATCTTAGGATTTCAAGTTTCTGTGAAATGTTTGATTTATTTGGACTTAGATAAGTTATTTATTACTTCATTGTTTATCCAGTTTTTCTATCCGCAAATGTTAAGCAATAAGTTCGTGTAGTCTTTCCAGATATATATATATATATATATATATATATATATATATATATATATATATATATATATATATATATATATATATATATTTATTAGTACTTTTTGAAGCTATAGTACAGGGCGCGTACGGTATTTGAGGACATGCATAGATGTGACTATAACTTCGCGAATTTTTTTTTTCCTTTTTCAAATAAGAAATGGCGGACTGCAACATCACTTAAGAAATGAAGAGACATGCTGTCATTGTCGCTATATGTGCGAACCATACAGATTTAGAGATCTCTAATTTTCATAATTGCACCCCTTCATTCGTGCATAAGGTTTGCCGTGAATTGAAAGTGTCAGGAGGCGATACAGAATCGGTTGCAAAACGCAAAAAGCACGAACAACGTTCTGACACTGTCCGATCTGCAGAATTTTCAGAGCAAGTGCAAGCGATCATAGACGAGGAACCTTCAAAATCAATGAGTGTCCTTGCAAGTGACCTTCATGTTTCTAAGCGCCTTATTCGTAGAGTTGTCCACGCAGACCTTCCGTATAAGTTTTACGTGATGCGCAGAGGAAAGTTCATGGCGGAACGAATACGGGAAAAGAAAGTTCTCGGATCAAAACGTCTTTTGAACAAAATCAAACACCCTGAGGCACCCAAAATGTTATGGTTGTTTCCGACGAAAAAAATGTTGACCAAGATCAAGAGATCAATCGCAGAAATGACAGATAGCTATGTTAAAATCCTACGGAGGTTCCTGTTATTATGCATATAAAATTTCCAGCAACTGTTATGGTTTTAGGTGTTGTCAGCAACGAAAGACATGTTATGCCACCACACTTTTTTCCTCAAGGACGTCGAGTGAGCTCTAGTGCATACATCGAGGTTTTTGAGACGGTAATGAAACTCTGGATAGACGATGTTAGTGGAGGCAGACCATACATTTTTCAAGAAGACTCTGCTCTTTCACATAAAGCGATGGCGACACAAGATTGGATGGTGGAAAATTTTCATGACCACATAAATCCGAACCTATGGCCACCTAGCTCCCCAGACCTTTGGATTATTACGTATAGAGCGTAATTGAGCGTGAAACCAATAACCGTCCTCATAGTACCACTTCTTCGCTGAAGTTTGCTATTAATACCGTTATGGTCAATATGAACAAGGAGCATTTGATTCGGGCATGTGATCGTTTCCGGACCCGGATCGAAGAGGTTATTGCTGCTAATGGTGATTTTATTGAATGACTTTATAGCCATATATTAATAAAACGTTGTATAAAAAATTCCTGAAGTTTCATTAAATTTTATTAAAAATACAAGCTAATTAATTTTACTCTCAATTTGTCCTCAAGTACCGAACGCACCCTGTATAATGGTATGCACGTTTTTTTCTTTGTATAGTGAGTTAGTAGATATATATACAGCCATTGAAATACGCGCTCCGGAACGTTGAGTTGACCAATAGGAGGTCGAAGAGGGTGGTTGGGAGCTTTAATGCCTTTACAGGTCTCACAGGCACTCAAATAGGCTTTGGCCTGGGATGACATTTTAGGCAAAAAGAAGTGTTTCTTAAGGCACCGAAGCGTCCGACTGTAACTACTGTGGGGACTTACAGCATGGTCGTGTGCGCGGAGGATCAGATTGTGAGTCATTTCCCCCGGCACCCAGAGTTTCCAGGACCCTTCTTTCTGCCATTGATCACCGGTGGCGTATTCATTTCCTCGATAAACGTAGCCATCTATTACTTTCTAATCAGGCAACTGTGTTTGTTGGGTTACGATGGTTTGCCTCAACTCTTTATAGCTGCCCGACTCAAAATACGGGCTGCCTAAGTCTATCTTAATGGGGTCATCGTCATTCACTGTCAATTCTGCTCCCTCGGGTGAAAACATTCGCGAGAGAGTATCGGGCACGATGTTCTGCGTCCCTTTTTGGTTTTTGACGGAAAATTTGAACCCTTGCAGCTTAAGAGTCCACCGGGCCAGACGTTCATGTAGGTCAGCTTGGTTCATCAGCTATTGTAGCCAAGCGTGGTCTGTGATGATTTCAAACTGGTGGCCTTGATATACGCTCGGAATTTCTTTACAGCCATCACCGTTGCCAAACATTCTTGCTCGGATACGGTGTAGTGTAGGCCGACTCCAGCTTACTGGACATGAAGGCAATCGTAGCTTCCCCTCCCTCTTCGGTCAATTGCACAAGCATGGCTCCAACTCCAAGTTGACTTGCGTCACAGTGAATGGAGAAGGGTTTCTGAAAATTGGGGCTGTGCAAGACTGGAGCAGATGTTAAGGCTTGTTTGAGCTCTTCACTAGCCTTTCGACTGAGTTCGGTCCAAACGAACTTCTCTTCCCGGAGCATGTCTGACAGAGGCGCTGAAACTGTTTCGTGATTCCAAACAAACCTTCGGCACCAACCACACACTCCCAGGAAACGTCGCTGCTGCTTAACGGTTTTCGGTAAGGGAAACTCATCAATCGCCCGAGTTTTATCCGATCCGTTTTGATAATACCATGTCCAATGATATGTTCTAGGTATCGGACATTACAAACTTACTTTTCTGGACATTGTTGGTGAGTCTCGCCTTACTAACATGCAGGGTACTTCTTGCAGGGCTACTTCTTGCAGGAGTTGGAGGTGTTGGTCAAACATTTCCGTGATGAGTAGAAGATCGTTCAGGTACACGAACACTTGATGTTTCAGATGAGGTGGAATTACTTTGTTCATCAGCCGGGTCATCATTTGTGGAGCGTTACACAGGCCAAAAGGCATTGCGACGAACTGGTATAATAGTCATCCAGGCACTGTAAAGTGGTTTTATCGCTCGACCCTTCATCGAGTGGAATTTGCCAGAATGCATATTTTAGGACGAGACTGGTAATGTAGTTTGCTTACGGCAGTCACCCCAAAATTTCATCGATGAGCGGAAGAGGGTAAGCGTCTTTGACGGTCAAGGCATTTACTTTTTGGGCATCTACACAAAGACGGACTACCTGGCTTCACCACCAAGGTTACCGGTGAGGACCAGGCACTTTGGGACTCCTCTATAACCCCCAACTCTAACATCCTGTCCAACTCTGCGCACACTAGCTTTTCCATGGCCAGTGAGATGGCATAATTTCTCTGCTTTATTGGCTTACTATCGCCAACATCGATGGCATGTGAGACCAGTGTGGTGCGGCCAAGGCCTTGTGTAGGGTAAGATGGAAAAGTAGCGATGGTTGCTCCCAGGCATTGTCGTTCTTCTTCTTCTTTGTAGCACTACAGCTCCTCTCAGGCCTACGCTTAGAGATAGTTAGAGTATCTCATTTTCATGACCGTATTGATTTTTTTTGGAAGTTGGTTTGGTCAGTACCATGCTCCCGTGTACCTGCTTGGCTATGATATGATCTGATTAAATCAGTACATATCACCACTGAGTGAACACTCGTAGTCTGTCCAAAAAATCCCCTGAACTAAATCACGTTGCTCCCAACGAGATTTGAACCTGGGACCTTCGGCTTATGGGTTCATGCTCTAACCACTAGACCACACAGACTACGTTGTCGTTGGTTAGCTTTTAATTTATGCCTGTCGCGTATAGAAGCGAGTTCATGGACATATCTAGTATTTGAAGATGAGTCTGTGAATCTGGGGTCAAACCGAATTGAAGGACGAAATCGACGTCAAGGTACACTTTTTGAGTCAGTGACGGGATAATGTAGAAGGGTGTTGCCAACCTACCCTGGATAGGATGTTTGGCGCCATCAGTTGTGCTGATTTCAGAGCGCCAAGGTTTTACCGCCGTAGGGTTTTGACGGAGTACCTTTGAGCAGAGGCTCGAGACAAGGCAGCTGATACTTGTACCCGTGTCAATCAGTGCGATAGCGTAAGGTTGAGTGTCATTCACAGAAACCTCCGAGATGGTGCATACGTTTAATTTTTGGTGACAGATACGCACTCTCATGCAGAAGCTCCTCCAATGACGAGTTGTCCTCTTAGTTTTGTGGTGGCATGAGGTGACCTCTTCTGCAGCAAAAATCCTCGCTCATGCAGCAATATACTCCTGCAACCTAATACGGTATGGCTTCAATACACGGGTCTGTGGCTACCGGGGTCCTTCAGGCAGTATCTGAGGTGGTCGCTTCAACAATGTCGCTGGAGAGGCTTTCGGTTAGAGTGGCCTTCCGTTTGCGTGCCCTTTTTTGAAATAGGGTTATGTGATTTCATTACATAACGCTATGGCATAAATCGATTACGTTTGTATTCCTCATTTGAGGGAAAGAGTCATACAAATTATGTTTGTATGAGGTTTTCACTTAAATGGGAAATACATGGATTTCGATCCAGTTGGGAGGGTGCGAAGGGATACCGCTCCCATCTGGATGCCCTACTCTTATTTGTGGGCCATAAGTATCGTCGGTAATGACGAAGTCTTTGCCAGTCAGTCCGTTTTCTCAAGGCCATATTTGTCCTCTGAACCAGTAATTGGATAGACCTTCGCAGCTTACCTCCTTTTTTTCGGCTCCGGTCGATAATGATAGCACCTTTTTGGAAATTTGTGCATGCAAAAAATATTTTTTCATAGTGGGCTTTGTGCTGGGGAAAAGAACACACACCGCAACGCTAACCTTCCAGCGCATTCACGCGTCCCCAAACAAGGCCAATCTCGGCGCAACTCAGCATCCTCTTTTGCTGAGGCAGCAGACCATCGCTGCAGTCCTTCACGGACATTTAATATCACTTCATTCACTACAATTCACCTAAACACTGTCCCTGTTGCTGCTAACAAGATTTCATATTCTTCGATCGCTGCCATTACCAACCATGATCGACAACACTTTCCTGTCGTTGTCATCTGCACCAGAGCTAATAATGGTGAACGTTTTCAAGACCAATTTTACCCTCTGACGATGACCGAACTCATGCAATGCCAAACTCTAGAAATTGACTGATGGAACTGATCTCAAAAAACAGACTGGCACCTAGTTATGTCTTCAGTCAGGACCATCGACAAAAGCTCTGGCAGCAATTAGATTCCTCAAATCAGTAGTTCTTTTGCTAGACAAATCGTACGACTTCACGTGTGTGTGCAACAACCAGGTTTTCCAGCAAAACCTACAGCGCAAAGAAATCCTTAAAATACAAACGGGCTGTACATTGAAGGATGAGGAGCTCCATTTACTGTGAATACCGAAAAATTAACCCTAACTTTGTATCAACTATCAGCCAAACAATCTGAATTGCAGCATCTTGGATCCCTTAGTACACATACAATATCAGTGAGCTACATTGCTTTGGGAATCATCCTCATCATCGCTGGTTGGCATCTCACTACACGATCTACAATATTCCTTTGAAGTAAGAGTATAGTACTTCAACAGGCGGCAGTATGTTTAGCTCATCATTTGATTTAACAAACAATATCATATTATAAATTCAAAAACAATCAAGCATTCGAGTTAGAACATGTTTAGGTCATCATTTTTGTATTCAATGTAACTTAAGCAACTGAGATTCATATTTGGCCATGAACTATAATGTATTTTAACTTTATCATCAAATTATGTATCTTAAAGTACTCGTAGCTTTGCTTATGAACTATGTGTATAATTTTAAGATTGCCAAGTAATCATTACTTTTGTATTTAAAAATTGGAATTGTTAAAAATAAGTTAGAGTTGTTACTGATACCGAAGCGTTTTAGTTAAAAACAACTCTGGGAATTACAAGAAGTAGAGTTTCCTGCTATCTTGCTAATTAGTTCATTCCTGGCCGCACCAAGTCATTACAAGTAGAGAAATCCTACTTTCAAGGATTCCAAGGAGCGAAATTAAATGTGAATTATTCTCAGCAACACAGAATTTATTCAAGAGAGTAAAACATGCAAAAAGAAGTGACTCACAAAACCAATGATGCTAGACATCAAAAAGTCAGAGATTAACTGCCCTGTCCTACTGTGAACTGATTATGATATTATTACAAATGTTTCCTCGAGCTAACTGCTTAAAAATATTCAAAATCGAATCTATATTTAACTGAATTTAATGCGCATACAATGATTTATTAGATACAAACATATTCAGGTGACACTTTCCAACCATATGCATACGTAGAAGTGAAAGTGCTAAATATTCAAAAGCACGGAAACGAAAGACTTAGGCCAGTAACCTATTTCGTAAATGAATTCTACTAGGTCTCGCCTCATGAATAGTGTCCATATTTTATCAGCTTGATCACGATAGGTGATCTCGTATCAAGTAGCAGCTAAACCACAAAACATACTTGAGCAAAAAATCTGTCTAATCATTTTCAAAACCAATCCTCGCCCACTTTGACTTTCCCAAACACGCTGCCAAAATACTCGCATTCAAATGCGCGGTAATAGTTAACTAACTAACTAACTAGCAAGCGAGCGTGCAACACGAAAATTCTATTACCGCAAAGAAGTCATTCTCACGGCCTTCGATGATTTGGCAAGTTTCAGTCCTGATTGGAATTGATGTGTGATTGAAGATTATAACATCATCTAATTTGCTGATCGTATTCTTTCAGCTTTTTTCGAGGCGTCAGCAGTCAAAATACACAGAGCGCAAATTGAAAATCAGAAAATCAAAAAATCAATATTACAGACCGCTATGATGGTAGGTGGCATAAATCTCGTGGATTAAGAAGAAAATTATGACGAGAAGCTTTCGTGTTGGATAGAGTGTAACTTTTGTAGGAGCAGATGCCTGATCGCGATACCTTTGTATCTGCGCGCTGGGCCAGTATCTGGTATCTGCATTCAATAGATACGATTTGTACTTCGTTGAGTCCGTTCTCGTTTCGACATTTTATGGACACCTTAATCGTGTTTGTTCTGGACACTGTAGGAGACATTTGTTACTAATCTGATAACTGAATCTAATCCATCCTCGCATCTCGGATTGGACGAAAGAATGACACAGCGTGATCTGGTTGAGTTCGAAAGATAAATACTTTTGATTGGTATTTAATGATTTAACTAGCAAATGAAAAGTCCGAAGTGCTTGATGAGTTGGAAAATTATCAAGATAATTTACTTTAATTTTATTTTACAGTTGTGCATCGCCGATGATTCGGTGTGATTTTCTGTTTCTAGAATTTCGGGGATAAATAGAGAATAATTTGAAAAAGGTTTTTTTTTCGCCTCTGTGTTTTTTGCACGGTTGGTAGTCGAAGAGATTTCGTTAAGTTAAATTGTTTTGGTTAGATTTTTTCGAGCGCGAGAATATCTCTAAGTGTTTTCTCACAGTTACAATTTGTAATGGGGAAACAATTGTACATTAATCACGTGTAGAATGCATTGCGGAAATTAATTGTTTCCGCTTTAATTCCGTGTAAGAGAAGTGAATAATTGTAATGAAATGTACCGCATTCATTAAATGTAGAGGCATATTAATGAAAGTAACAGATCTCTCGTTAAAGTATCTATTTAAAGTGAATATGGGTTAAATTTTTCAATCAGTTTTTGCGCGTAGAGGTTGTTACGAAAATTCACTTTAAATTAGGTTTTTTTTAGCAAAGTTCCATCAATTTGTAAAATTCATATGAATGTTTTAGAATTCTATATAAACTACTATTTTCCTGTTTCGTGTTCATGCTCAAGAGGCTTCACTTCTCAAAATGAAATTCTGTGTCATTATCGCCACAAATCTACAGAAGGCAAACAAGCGTCATTTAATTGGTTCGGACTAGTAACCGTTCTAAGCATCTGCGCTTGAGGAACAAGAAACATGTGTGTTAAAGTAATCTTTGTCGGCTACTAGTTGGTTGTAACAGTATTTGGTTTCTCACTGAAATATGATATAATCGAATCATATGTGTCTGCTGAAGATATCCCAGCTTTTGCAACAGTGTGATTGAAATTATTAAACATTTTTCAATTATCATGTTTGACATGAGTAACATACATGCACAACATTTTTGAAACTCATTAAATTAATTGAATTCATGTTTGTTTATTGGGATACATTTTTCAATAACAGATAGCATAAAAACCGTTTTACCTTGAAAGATAACAACTTCTTTAAAATTCGACGTGCATGTTGCTCAAATAGTAGTTTGAAGTAAATATAAACGAATTTTAAAATATGATAGTCATAAAATTCTTAGAAGTGTATCGGAAGCATTGATGTCAAATACCTAGATTTGAAAAGTTGGCAGTTGTATAAAGCCATTTAATGGTTAACAAAGGCAGTATATCAATACATGCTGTTACACCCCAAAAAAGTTGGTTGCTCCGGCGGGGCTTGCGGACTCGGGTAAGCTGGTCCGGAGGCGGGCGTGGAGGCGCCACTCGCTTGTCCAGTAGAGCCCCGATAGACCGCCAGCGAGAACTCGGCTTGCAGGTGCAAATTTAGGAGGAAGCTATTCCTGCCAAAACCACTTTCTTATACACTGGTGAAAGTCCTTCACTTCTTTTTTTTTCAATCTTTTCCCCGGTTCTACCACTAAGCACTACCTAACACTCACTATTAATAAACTTGAGTGGCTGATTCAACCTTCCGAAAACTACCTTACCTTTATTCCACACGGGGATTCATGATCCGAACCAACCTATACAGGATTTATTCTAAGTGAGTTAAAAAATCATTCAATCTTTTCAACGTTATAATTAAAATAATGAAATCACAATCAAATTTAACAAGTTCATAGCACAATTTCGCAACCGTATCAAGTTACGTTAAAATTCTATTTAAACGCAAATTTACTCACAATCAGTACAAATACACGACCTCTGCTGATTTGCTCATGAGGGGCCCCTTGGGTGTTTACTATTCCAGTCTCCGGTTCTTGCTGAGATCTCGTAGACGATGTGCACCATCGAAGATGTCCTTCTTGGATAGCCTCTTCGAAAGCTGCACTGCCTTCTCCTGTTCACCACTCTGCCTTCCTTGCTGGAATACTTCCACCGGCGTCTTGTGCATTCCCCGCAGTTCACCTGTGCTTCCAACTTGAACACCTTCTTTTTGTTGTCTTGACTCCACAAATCCTAACGTAAAGTTCATCTGCCCAACTCAGACAAGCTGGTAAGAAAGGACCCGTTCTACCGTTTTTGTCGATGCTTATTTATTTATTTATTTATTTAGAAAATCCTATTTACAGATTTACTTAATCCAATTACAAAATAGGCAAAAATAAGGAAAATACAAAAACAAAATTAAAAAAGAAGGCTACGTTAACCATTAATATTGAGAGCATTCCGTACTGTTGATTTCAAAATTCGCAAAGAATGCGGTGGAGGACCAAGCTGAAGATTATTGTAGGCTCTTATAGATCGCACCAAGGGCGAGTACAGATACGTGTCGGTTTTTGCAAATGGAACGATAAAGTGATCAGATGATCGTGTCCTCAATGGCGCACGTGCATGTAATGCATTGCATAGGTCCGATGCTAAGAGGCCTCTGGAGAGCTTAAAAAGGAAGCATAAATCTAAAAATTGTCTTCTAATGTCGAGAGGTGGGATATGAAGGAAATTTAGACGTTCACTGTAGGAGCGATACGAAAGGTTATATTTATATAAGAGAGTGCGTGTGAACTTGCGCTGGATTGATTCGACAGCTTCCGATAGATAAATGAAACGGGGTGACCATACTTGACAGGCATACTCGAGAATGGAGCGAACCAATAGGATGAAAAGGCGAACACAGGTATGAATACTGAATGTTCTATGAGAGCATCGTAGTACAAAACCAGCGATTCGCGATGGTCTAGAGGTTATGTCAGCTATATGTACATCAAATTTTAAATGTGTATCCAGTATAACACCTAGGTCTTTATAATGATCCACCGTTGATAGCAGTGATTCGTTAATTGAATACGCATTGGCAAGAGGCGTACGTTTATTGGTGAAACACATATGTAGACATTTGGACACGTTGAGAGGAAGGCGATTCATAGAGCACCATCGAAAGAGGGAGTCTAAGTCAGATTGAAGGTCACTACAGTCCATTTGTGAATGGACGACTTTAAAGATTTTTAAATCATCTGCGTAGAGCAGACAATCTGATGTCAACACAGTTGGTAGATCATTTATGAAAACATTAAATAGAAGAGGGCTGAGGATTGAACCTTGAGGTACTCCAGAAGAAGGAGAGAAAACGTACGAAGAGCAACCACACCAAGTAACCGATGAAGAACGATTTGTCAGAAAGGAGGATATTCCCTCGGTCCATCGGGTCGCCGCTACTTTTCCCGGTTAATCTCCAAGAATCAACCTTCCGCGGTTTCAGCTGGCCTGACGTCTCGGAGTCTGTATTATCTTCCTATGTTTCCACTTCCACCTGACGTTTGCTGGCAGTTGTCAGTTTATTTTGTTGCCGAGTGATTTTGTGCGCCGCAGAAAAATAATACGCGCTTCCTTCCTAATGTTTGCTCGGACGTATCGGAAAGTTTATATAATATTACTTGTGAGTTTGTACGCAAAGTAACGTGCTTCTGCCTGATTTGTGCGTGGAGTTACTGCGGTTAAATTTTATCCGGTAAGTTGCATGCGCAGCTTACCTTCTTCCAAGTTGGGTAACCAACAGTCATATGTTTCTCTGGAGTTACCAGCGATTTCGAGGATGTAACTGGTCCACCACCAATGTTGCTCTCAACCTACTTTTGTGCCAACAAGTGCGTATTGATCCGTGAAAAACTTTTGCTCGTTTTTCTGGCCGTCACTGAAGTTCATACGGGTGGTCGGATAAGAAAAATTCCTATTGCTTGGCAACATCTAAAGTTTGCCTTGGTGGTTGAACTATGTTAGCCGATAGTCATCTGCGACTGTTGCCCGATAGTGAAAACAAGGAGTGTTTATTGAAAACCCACGATATATTGTTGGTTGGGTTGTAGCCCCGAGTATCACGCTTGTACTTGAGAAGCTGACTTGATACGGCATTGAGGACTCGATCCAATAGTGTTTCCTTTGTCTACGAAAGCGGAATTTTTCAAGTTCCATTCGTTTAACCAAGAGGTGGTCGCAGATTCCTTAAGTCTCCTTACACTACTTCCTGCCTTGTTTACAATATTTAGTTGAAATGTTGTAATTTAAAGTGAATGTAAAGTTGATTAATTATTGACAATTACTATAGCTCGGCTCGGTGATATTTGATTCTAAAAGACTTGATTATGTGATAGTATTTGGTTGAGTTGAACATCATACAGATGATCAATAAACATGAAGGAACTGAACACGATATTACTACGGACATAGTGATTTGACTTAGCGGGCCTAGCGATGTATTACCTAGCTAAGGCCTTTGATAAAGTCTGGAATGCAGGATATTGGCTTCTTCTTGGACGGGAGAACATGTCATGTGAGATTTGGTAAACAACTCTCAATCCTGAGACAGTTGGAAGCTAAATTTTCTCATGATTTGTCCATTTCACCGGTCCTTCATAATATATTTATGCAGACCTTCCCAATCTTTACTTGTACACTGAGGACTCCTATATATTTATTACAGTACGACAAGCAAGAGTCATCACCTTGCAACGATCAATAAATATTTTATTGGAATACTTTCTCAAATGGGAAATCAATATTAATCCTGACAAAATCGAAGCATTTTTTATAACTTGAAGAAAAACAAACTTTACAGACGCTTATAATTGATAAGGCAATAATAGACTGCACAACAACAGCTAAGCACGTTGAACTTGCATTTAACAACAAGCTCTCATAAAAACAACAGATATAAAATAAATAAGGTGACTGCGTAGAGCCTCGCTCCTTTTAATATCCACTCATTAAATCCAGAAGGCTTTAAGAGTCGAATGCTCATATATAAACAGATTATATGAACGACGCAACTGTAGGTAGTTCAGCGTTCTATGAAATGTCAAAGACAAACAAAAAAGCACTTTAGTCCTATGTCTAGCACTTTAGTTCTTGAACTTAGGAATTCCATGGTATGTTAGAAAAATGAACATTTCAAGGGACATGAGGATTGACAACGATTATAAGTCTAGCATACGTTGCGTGTAGACGTGTCATTAATTTAAGAAATTAATTTTTCAAAAATGTTTGTTGAAATTAATTTTTTTAATTGAAAACCATTACCGTCGAATTCTTCAAACATTTATCGAGTACCTGAAATTTCTTTCCTGAAAAATGTCAAAAAGCGGAAATACATCCAAAGGAAGTCCCGGTTTAATGAACATTCCCTCTGGTCTCGCTACAAAACAACGAGATGGAGGAGCCCGATGGCTTCAACTATCAACTAGAACGATCTTGTCCATCGTCAACGATGACGGGCGAAAAAAGCTAAAAAGAAGATTCGATAGCAACGAAGAAAAACCGAAAATTTCATCAGTCATCGAGATCGAGCAATTAATCAAAGCAAACGAGAAAGCTGAGAAAACGAAGAACTCAGACTTTGGATCCAATCGCTAGAAGAACCAGTTGGAAAATTTATGTTCAACAAAGCAAAACTAAGTAGTAAAGTAAAGTCAAAAGCGAATGGAGACAAGAAATCTAAGAAACCACAACAAGAACCTGATCAAGAGAATGTGTTCACCACAGGTGGAGCAAACGTCAGCACGAACTATATATTATGCAGCGCTAGCTGGACTAGACGATTCCATGAGTTTTGAGGAGGATAAAGGTAAGAAAATACACATGAAATATTCAGATGGAAAAAAAAAATTTTATTTAATATAAAGATTGAACCTTGCCATTATACGTGAAATACAAGATTATTCAAATGTCTTTCACGGGACGTCTTACAGGCATCAATCCTTTTGAGGTCATTTTCAATGACTTTTCTGCACATTTCCGGCAATATCTCGGCTATAACTTCACGAATATTGGTTTTCAATTGCTCAAGATTTTGAGGATTATTCGCGTAAACACGATCTTTTGTATAGCCCCATAAAAAGAAATCCAAAGGTGATAGGTCAGAGGATCTTACGGGCCAATTGACATCACTCAATCTCGAAACTACGCGTCCTGGAAATCTCTCTTGCAAAAGTGCGTGAATAGCCTGTGTTGTGTGGCTTGTGGCTCCGTCCTGTTGGAACCACATGTTCTCCAGATCATAATCTTCAATTTCTCTCTAAAAATAATCAGTTAACATCCGTCCATAGCGGTCATAATTGGCTACAATGGCTCTTCCTTGATCGTTTACAAAAAATACGGGCCAATAACATGCACACCAAACGGTCACTTTTTCCGGATGCAAAGGCCTTCCTGCAATCACCTGAGGATTGTGAGAGCCCCATATGCGGCAATTCTGTTTATTTACGTAACCACTGAGCGAAAAATGAGCCTCATCACTAAAGAAAATTTTGTTCGAAAAATCCTTATCAATGGCTTGTTGTTCAATCACCCAATTCGCATACATTCTGCGTTGTGTATGGTCTTGAGGCTTAAGTTCTTGAGTGAGTTGGATTTTGTATGGATGGAAATGCAAATCCAAATGCAAAATCCGCCACAATGAGCCGTAAGACAAGCCCAAATGTTGGGCACGTCGAGGAATCGATAAATTCGGGTCTTCCTCCATACTTTGAGCAATGATAGCGATATTTTCAGCAGACCGAATGTTGCGATGATTTTCTCACTGCTTTCGAAATTGTTTGCTGTGTAGGTGGATTATGTCGACCGTAATCAGCTCGTAAAGCCCTAAATGTTGATACAGCAGAATCACCATTTTTATAATAAAATTTAATAATTTTAACGCGTTCTTCGACTGTTAAACGATCCATATTTCTGAATGGCAAACCTTCAACTTAAAAAAGGAACACGCTTTGGATGACATTTCATTCTGACAGATTTCCAATGACACCCTATTCGACTACCATTGGTGAAAATTTTTTTTTGAGGGGTCAACTCCCTATATGGGGAGACCCCCCTTAAACCCCTTCGAAAAATTTTTTTACCCTTGAACTTTTAAGAGGTCACCACTTCTGACCTTTCCACAAAGTTTCATGGCAGTAGCCTCTATAGTTTCGGAGAAAAAGTGCTGTGACATACAGACGGACGGACGGACGGACGGACGGACGGACAGACGGACACAGGTCGTGATTGCAATAGGGTTTTGTATTTTAGTACAAAACCCTAAAAATCGGGAGAAACAACCGAAAGTTTTGTCTGCTGGTCCGTCTGTCAATATTAATAAAAAGAAAGAAAATGATCCACCAATAAATGTATTTGGGCAAACAGGGAAAGATATGGTTCGAATTTTGGCAGCCGAAAATACAATAAATCAAATGATTTTGAGATCAATAGGTCTAATGCCGATAAACTGACAAGTACAAATAAGTCATTGGTTGACTTTTAGGCAGCAAAAAGTGCGTTGAATTCCGGAGATGTTCCGCACTTTACATACACCCCCAAAAATGAAAAAAACCCGACCTTTTAATTGAAAGGTTTGGACTGCGGAGAGGACACAGTCGATCTCCCTCAGGTGTTTCAAGAAGCTGCACCAGAAATAGAATTTATTTCCTTTAAAGACTTTGCAACAAGAAGATCGATTGTCGAGCGGAAAAACTTGCCTTATTACTTGGTCCAGATTTCCAGCAAAAGCAGTTCAAGTGCCCTGCATAAAATAAGGTACTTGAACTTCCATGTAGTGAGATGAGAACGCCTCCGGAAAATCGAGGCCAACCAGTGTTACAGGTGCCAAAGATAAACTGGAATCTAAAATTAACTTCGTTTTTCAGCGTTAAGGGCTTGCAAATACCTCAAAATAAGTTGTCATCCAGTCACATCCCCATGGATAGGATTCGTCTCATCTCGATCAACATCAACTGCATTGTGAGTCTACATCTACATGACTATCTCTTGGAGTTCCTTGTCAAGCAAAAACCTGAAATCATGCTTCTCACTGAAACCCACCTCAATTCATGGCACTCCATGACATTCAAGGATTTTGAATTCGTAAGAAACGATAGGGTAATAGCTGATGGAGGAGGTGGCAGCAGGATATTGGTTAGAAGACCCTTTTGCTTCCAAAATATTGAAGAAGTCGAATTCAAAAGCTTTGAATCTCTTGAAGTGTCCGTTATCAAAATCTCACTGCCAGGTGGGGATAACCTCTTTCTCAAGTTCAAGGAGGAGCTTAATTCCTTGTTCGAAATACTCGAATTGAACAGGCTGCATAATTATTATATTCTTGCTGGTGACCTGAACGCCACGCATACATCATGGCTGAACGCCACGAATAATCCACGAGGTGTATTCCTGAAAACTTGGATAACAGAGAACCAAATTGGAGACAGGTCGGATTTCCCAAGAAAGCCTAGGACAAATTCATTTTTGGACCTCTGCATTGCCAATGCAAGACTTGAATTCAACTTTAATAGTACTCAACGGAAACTGAAGGTGCTTTCTTATGATAGCGACCATAACGTAATCGTAATGGGAATCAATCATCAAAGGGTTGACCTTTTGCTTATTCTAGTTTGACACGAAAATTATCGGTTGAATCTCAAAAAAACAGGCTGGAGAAAGTTTCAAAAGAAGTTTAATCGAGAATATCAGAGGCAATGTCCTCCTTCTGATGATGGCAACGCTGGCTCAATGGTTCCTAATGGCAGGAATCTAACTAACGATGAAATAGATCTCTATTTGTCAAAGTTAGAGAAGCTGACGTTGGAAACGATTGAGAAAGTAGTTCCCAAGACTAAACATTGAAACAATATGGAAGGATATGAAACACCAACCATTAAAAGGTTGAATTGATCGAAAAGCCTCCTCTGCACAAGCGTCAACAATATTTATCGGCGATTTTTGGACTACAACCATCCCTCGTAAACTTTGTTGAAATTACACCTGAAGAACGTCCCGAATTTAATCCGTTCATTGTTCAGGAGTGAGGTCAGCAATCAATGGGCGGAAAAACTGGGACGTAATAGCCTACAGGACCCAGATGACGTTTTGCGAAACTTAAAAGCATATTCCGTAAGAAGTCTCGTGTGAAGGTATCGAATCTTGAAGTCGCTAGTGATGAGATAAATCTTCTCCGGATAGAAATGGAAACAGGATTATATGTGAGAGATTGCATAAACTTGCCCTGATTGGAACTCATTTTGAATTGGTTCATCTACCAAACCCTGAGAGAGGGAATGAAATATTTTCAGAGATCGTTGAAGCAAAACTTTCCGACTTCAAATCAAGCCTGAACGGTGAATCACTTCTTCATTTCAATGAAACATTAACATCTGACCTCATACCGAGCTTGAAACTTATTGATTATTTTGTCAGCTATGAAGACTTGTGTTTCATATTTCGCAGGATAAACAACAAGATATTTTTAATTAGGAATTATTGCATATTATTCAACAACATGTTGAGCAATTCATATTTCCCAAATGAGTGGAAATGGCTACGGTATTTCCGATCTTGAAGAAAGGTAAAGAATTTTCATGCCCTAAAAGCTATCGCCCAATCAGCTCGCTGCCTAACATCAGCAAGGTGTTTGAAGTGATACTCAACAGAGCATTAAACGCCCACATTGAGAAATATGAGTTGATGCCGAATTGCCAATTTGGTTTTCGTGCAAGGCATTTGACCACACATGCAGTAACGAAAGTAACCTTAGACATCTGTTGGAAACTAAATGATAGAGAATGTGTTGGAGCGTGTCTCATTGATATGGAGAAAGCCTTCGATACGGTTGGTTAGATGGACTAATTTTTAAACTCCTTCAGGACAGGCTCTCCAGACACCGTGTTGGGGTGATATGTACACATAATATGTTATACGAGAAATCATTTGTTGTTACTGATAGACATCTTACAACAATTCAAGGTCTCCAATGGTCTACAGCAGGGAACAGTTACTGCGCCTTTGCTCTTCTCAATATTCATTCGCAAGCTATTGAACGGCTTTGATTTTAATGTCTCGCCAGCACAATCATTGGTAGCGTTTGCTGATGACCTGATCATCTACACGGCAGACCGAAAAGCTACAATAGTTCAGAGCAATCTTCAAAAAATATTCAATGATGCGCAGCTCTATACTGACAATTGGCAATTGAAAATCAATACGCAGAAGTGCGAAACAATCTTTTTTCGGATAACGCTGCAGGGGGTCAGTCAAGATCTGAAACATAATTGGAAGGATTCCCACATTATGGCTAGCGAGGGTGGTTCAGAATGGGTCCTGTTCGATACCTCGGCTTTTATCTCGATCAGTATCTGTACTATTCTCAACATGTCAAAATTAGGCACAAAGATTAGTCAGAGCCCTAAGAAGACTCTTTCATTCTAGATACATTGATCATAAGGTTGAAATTGTCTGTTACAAGACCCTGATTAGACCAGTCTTGACATATGGAGGTCAGACCTGATACAACCAGAGCGTTAATACTATGGAAAAATTAAGAGTTTTCGAAAGGAAATGTCTTCGTGCACGCACCGGTTTGTACAGAAAGCCTCTGGATTTCACAGCCGTTTCACTTTACAGACGGGTATATTCAGACTTGTCTCACTACTGGCCTCGTTCCTCCAGAAGCATTCGTCTATTTGGACATTAATCGATATTTTTTGAGTTTTGTAAAATAATTTTACAAAACCCTACTAAAATCGCGTCCTGTCTGTCCGTCCGTCTGTGTGTCACAGCACTTTTTCTTGCAAACTACTTAAGCCAAAAACATCGAATTTTACATGCAGGTGCAAAGTAGTGCTCTCTTGAAAGTTCAACTGCACTGCATTTTCATAGGGTATTAATGGGGGATCTCCCCATATAGGGGAGTGGCCCCGGAAAAAAAGTTTCATCGAAGGTAGCCGGTATGGACATCAAATGAAAGGTCTTGATAAGAATTTTTCAAAATAGGTCTTTATTTGACACTTTTTGCTTCGAGGGGCACACAGGGAGGAGAAATACACGAAAAATTTGGGTCCGCCCCTCGCGATTGGACACCTGTGATCCGAAAAATCTGAAAAAATTATGGAGGTAGGTGTTTATGAGTACAACAACAACAAATACCTTAGAAGTCAGCATTCGCTCAACTTTGTGAATAATAGTATGGTATTCGAATTTCACATTTTCCCCAATAAAAGCGTAAAGGTACCCTTAAGCTGAACGATATATAAGTAGTCCTCTAAAGGATTCTTATGAAAATCAAATGATAAACGCGGAAATTATAGCCATTTGAAATTTCTCCAATTACAACAATAACACATGATTTTGGTATTTTATGGACTTTCCCTCGAATCAGTCACTGCAGTTTTGATTTGATCTTCTTAAAATTTTCAAATAACGTCAATGACATTAATATTTTTGGGAATTCATGGTTTGAGTGATTTTTGTTGGTTTGCAACAAAATGGCGACCATTGAAGATAGAAAAACAATGGTTTTTATTATAAACATGCAAATCTCTTTCATATAGTTCTCTCTACTGGTGACTGGATTTCTGAGAAGATGGATACGAAACCATTTTGACATGAGCGTAGGTCTGTCTACCCAACTTGTTTTGATTCTGACGGCGTCCCAATCAAATATCACATATATAGACGGGCCACTGATAAGAAGATAAAATATCCTCCGAATTTGAGTTCACGAGATCAACAATCCCAATGCAGATACAGTGGTCCTTTGATAATTCGGATAGTTACGTTCCATGGCTTGTCCGAATAACCAAATCGGCCGGATGACCGAGAACATTCATAAACTAATATTTTAAGTACGTTATGCATATAACAAAACCGTTTCATTTAAATGTACCAAAACTTTTTTTTGCTCAAATTCATAATTATAAAGTTAGAATATAAATCAACATACTGTACCAGGTAGTCGTTATTTGGAAAAATTTGTAATCTTTGCTTGACGAATACGAACCCGTTTGAGATCTAGTATGGCTTTTTCTCTTAATTTTTGAAGGCATAATATTTCATTTATATTGTACTCTTCTTGTTCTGCTTATTCAAAGCATTTTTTAAGTGCAGACACAGCTTCAGCAACGGAAACCTTCGTATTTTTGACTAGTGGTTTATTGATTTGATCTTCATCGTCTTACCTTTACTACTCAGTTCTTGAATCGCGTAGACGTCAGGAGAAATATCATTGAGCAAGCTGATAATTGCATTCTCCTCAGACCTAGCAATTAAATATTCTCTCAATGTGGATATAGTCAATTCACCTTCAGATTCCCATTCATCGACTCCTAAAAGTTTATTCCAACAATTTTGCAAAGTGCTTTCTGTGACAGAGTTCCATGCGTTGGCGGCAATCAATGCAAAATCTTTGAGAATGAATTGTTTGATGCACTTCATAAAATTGTCATCTAGGATAGCCAAAATATGGCAAAGTAAACTCTTGCGGCAACTTAGTTTTAGAATTCGAATGGCGTTTTGATCCATGGGTTGTATGAGTGCAGTGAAATTGGGAGGGAAAAACATAACACAGATTTTGCCATCATCGCTTCTTTTCTTGGATTTTGTTGGATGGCAAGACGCATTATCCAATAACAGTAATGCTCTTTCTGGCAACCCTTTACTTTTTTAAACGTCTGACTTGCTTGACAAATGATGTATGAAACCATTCTTTGAACAGAACTTCCGTCATCCAAGCATTTTTGCTACTGACGTACTCTACGGAAAAAAACTGTTCTTTCAGCGCTCTTGGGCTTTTGAATTCGCCTATCATCAAGAGTTTCAGCCGAAGCTTTTCAGTGGCATTGGAACAAATTAAAAGAGTCACTCGTTTTTTTTCTATTTTTCTACCTGCAGCACATTTTTCCGTACGCAACACTAGAGTCTTTTCCGATAATTTCTTCCAGAAGAGAGCGGTTTCATCTGCATTATAAACTTGACATATCTGCGAATTCATCTCTTTTAACTCTTTCCTTAAATTTAATTTTAAATGGTTCCACAACATTGCAGTTATTGCTTAATTTCTCCTCGGAAATCTTTAGAAATCTGACACCAAAGCGTTTTCTTTGAAATTATGAAACCAACCTTTACTAGCAAAAAACGTACGTGTGTCTCCATAAATTTCTTCGAAAAATTCTTTCGCCTTTGTACAAACAAGGATTTCGGAGATCGGAATGTGTTGCATCCGTTTTCTCCTAAACCAGGGAAAAAGTTTCTCCTCCATCAAATCGTACTTGGTGGATTTCATAGTTTGCGTGGAACATAGGTTACTCTCAGTTTATACTGCATAGCTGAAAAGTAAGGTGTTTTATCACAAGGAAATATTTGCAGTTTTAATATTTCTACCTTTCTATTTTTTCCTTATTCTTTTCAATATCCGAAACTGTCGATTTTCCTACTCCATACTCTTTAGCAATATGCCTTACACTTTCTCCACTTTTCAATTTTCCTTAAGGTAAGGAAATGATGCGTTGAATTCTTGTTTACTCGAACCATAATTCACTTTAATAATCACATAAAACCACTTCAATGTAAAAGCAACTATGTACTGATAGTCTACACGTCAACACAAATTGATTGAACCCGGGAATTCACCGAATGCATTGAAGTATGAATCGAGAAATGCATTCTAATTCTTTAGTTTACTAGTCCGGATTACCGAGAAGTTTACAAGATTTGAAAATGTCCGAATTACAGAGTCCGCAGTATAAAATCAAGAGGTGTCCGGATTGCTGCGGGGTCAGAATAGACGAGTGTCCGGATTATTGAATGACCACCGTATCTACTCATTTCCTAGGTTCGTTGAGGCTGGTCGAACTGAGACGGAGCAATCTAAGTAGGTATTGGTGGCTGAATTACAATTTCTAAATTACTTGGTTTTATTTGCAGTTTTTGTGTTTTTCGTTACTTAGTTTTTGAGTTTCAGCTCATTATCGCTACATTTAGTGTTGTTGTTTATTTGTGTCAAAAATAAGGGATAGGTTAGGTGTATGTTATGCGTATTATATTACGTTTAGAGATAAGGTTAAACGGTTAGGTTAGGAGTATTGTGATCGAATTTTTTAGTATAAGATAATGTTTTTGATTGAATTTTATTTGAATTAGGCTATAACATATTAGGTGTAGGATTGGTTTTTTCTCCTTTTTCCAGTCAAATAATGAAATATGTAATAATCTTAATTAATTTGAATTTGCTTTGGTTTTTTTATTGGGTCTATAACTTAATTCGTGCGGGTTTTTTCAAAATTTGAACGTTTATTTAAGAAAAAAAAAAATTGTACAATAGTATTATTTAAAGTATTGCCCATCTAAAGCTATGACTTACTCCCATCTTTCTGGCATTTTGTGGATTCCATCCCAAAAGAATTGCGCCGACTTGGCAGCCAAGAATGAATCAAGCCAATTTTTGTTATCCTGCTCTGATGTGAACCGTATTCTAGTGAGGGCGTTCTGCATCGATCGGAACAAATGGTTGTCAGAAGGGTCTGGGCTGTAAGGCGGGTGGGGTAAAACTTCCCATCCACTGTTTTCCAAATAGTTCTTAACCGGAAAAGCAACGTGGGGCCGAGCGTTGTCATGATGGAAAATGATTGCCTCGTGTCTGGTCACATATTCTGGGCGTTTTTCGGCTACTGCTCTCTTCAAATGGATTAATAGGGATCAGTAGCGTGCTCCATTGATGGTTTCAGCCGGTTTTAGCAGTCATAATACAGCACGCCTTTCTGATCCCACCAAATACAGGGCATTACCTTCGCGCCATGGATATTCGGCGTTGCCGTTGATTTGGCCGCTTGGCAGGATTTCACATATGATTTTTTGCGCTTGAAGTAGTCGTAATGGATCCATTTTTCATCACCAGTAACAATCCGATGCAAAAATGACTTCCTTTTGTTGCGTTCCAGCAGCATTTCGGACATGCAAAACCGTCTTTCGACGTCTCTCGGCTTGAGTTCATGTGGAGCCCAATTTCCTTGCTTTTGAATATATCTAGCTGCTTTTAAACGTTTTGGAATGGCTGCTTGAGTGGCACCCAAAGATTCTGCAAGCTCTTCTTGTGTTTGGCAACAATCTTCATCGAGTAATGCTTCCAGTTCTTCATCTTCGAACTTTTTTGGCTGCACAGGACATTCATCGTCTTCCAAGCTAAAATCACCACTTTTAAATCGTGGAAACCACTTTTGGCGGGTCCGCTCAGCTAGAGCATGTTCACCATAATCTTCCACCAAAATACGATAACTTTTGGCAGCAGTTTTCTTCATATTAAAGTAATGAAGAAGAATTCCCCGCAAAATCACTTTTTCAGGAACAAAGTTCGACATATTTGAGTGAAAAAAAATTATTGTTGTTAACGCTTCAAATGAATGGCATGCACTGCAAAGCCGCACACTGACAGTAGCTTTCCAACGCAGGTTCGGAATATTGGAACGATGTAATATTATACAAGTTATGCCATCTCTTAGTAAACCGCACGAATTAAGTTATAGACCCAATATTTGATCAAATGTGTTTACCTGATAACGTATAAATTTAGAGAGCCATTTGGGCCATCAAGTTTTTGTATTTTTATTCTTTGCAGTTGGCGTTATATTCTTTTAAACTTTATAACGATTAGTATTGAATAAAGCGCTTTTGACTTTGAGGATTGATTTCGTTGAAAGGTATGTTGGTGAGAAAGCATTTAAACTTTTTGACACAATTGACAACCAAAATAATAGTACCATGGCATTCATTCGAACTTTAAAAAAATCCCCGTTGGCAGCACCAGCCGGAAAGGTAAATTTCTCGTATGTAGCGTAAAGTTTCGAAAAAGAATTTGGCTTGCCTACTACTAAACTTCTTTCTGCAATTTTCGTCGTACCACATGGGTATTTATTAACATAAAAAAAATCTGGCTACGTTCGTTTTGAGAGACCTTTTATCGGGGCGCAAATATTTTGCTAATTAAATTGAGTTGCACGCGTATGGATTACATATTGAAAATCGGCGGATCATAAATTGTTGTAAACATATAAATACCGGTTTCGCCCTTCTCACATTTGCTGTTTACACAGTTCACAGTGGTAACCACACAAAGGCTTAAATAGCTCGAATAGTTAATTTCAAAAGATTTCCATTAAAGTTTAATCAGCACTTGCATTGCCATTAATATATACATTTTCGATTTTTTTCTGAACTGTGAGGGCCGTCATTTCGATTTTATTGAAATCGGCTGCTAAAAATATTAAGCTGTAAATTTTTGACTTTTTTATTTGTCATTCGATTTGCATAATTAAATTAACTTGCCTTAATAACTTATAATTTCAAGTTTCAACGGAATCTGTTGAGAATCTTGGTTGCTAGAGGGCTACAGAAATAAAAAAATTGTATGCCGTCCCCCTGTATGGGGAGACCCCCCTTAAATACCTTAAAATATTTTCTTGCACTGCAAATTTCAAGAGGCACCACTTTTGACCTACATAGAAAATTTCCTCATTCTAGCTCATGTGGTTTGCGAGAAAACTTGACATGACGCACGAACAAACGGGCGGACGGACGGACAGACAGACAAGTCACGATTTTATAATTTTTTAGGGTATTGTTAAAAATATTTTACAATATCTTAAAAATGATCTGGTTGATAAGTTCTTTCAAGTAAAGTCATTTAAAACGTTTCCATGAAAAATATTCATTATTTCAGTTGGCACTAAAATAGCGAATTGCGCTTGCCTTCAGACCTTGGGGGGCCGCCATTTTGAATGCATGCATTTGATTTTGGATTATTTTAAATCTTTGTATGCTAGGACCTCATCAATCAATGTACTATCTCGTTCAAATAGGAGTTTCACTCTAGACAGGGTAAAATAATTCAATTTTTAAAGAAAATGGCAGCTAAAAATATTAGGCTTTAAATTTTCGACTTCTTTATTTTTCATTCAATTTTAATAATTTAATACACGAACATAGTACAGAGATTCATAATCTCAAGTTTCATCAAAATCCGTTGGAAAATGTGACCGCTAGAGGGCCACAAAAACATGAAAAAAACGCATATTTAAACGGCCGCCATTTTGAAATTTGCACATGCATGGTCACCAAAATATCAAAGACTGTAGGTTTAAGTAATGTCTATCTTGAAGCCAAGTTTCATATATGTCGGATCAAAATTGCGACTTTTAAAAGCCTTTGAAGTTTTGACCTTCAACTGGCCGCCATTTTGTTTTTTGCTACCTGACCTACAGTTTTTTTACGTAATTCCTTAGATACTTATAATTTCTATCTAACTGCCGAATTTCATGAAAATTTGTTGAAACCTTTGACCACTATTACAACAACAAAATTATGCACGTTTTTCGACCTTTCAGCGGCCGCCATTTTGTTTCTGCCATACCGACTTTGGATTTTTTATTGTAAGATTCATCACATACATCAATGAACCTTTGTACCAAATTTCATCCAAATCAGAGCTATACTTTGGTCAGAACAGAAATCACGATTTTTCGTCTAAAATGGCCACCATTTCGTTTTCGCCCAGCCGATATAGCTGGTTCACGAACTTAACTGAGATAATTACCCAATACACCTTTCCTGAAAATTTGGTGAAAATCGAAGCAAAATTGCAACCTCTAGCGTTGGTCACAAATTTCGTTATATATATATATATATATATATATATATATATATATATATATATATATATATATATATATATATATATATACATATATATATATATATACATATATATATAGATATATATATATACATATATATATATATATATATATATACATATATATATATATATATATATATATATATATATATATATATATAAATATATATATATATATATATATATATATATATATATATATATATATATATATATATACATATACATATGATGCTCTCCGCAATAGGTAAATTTCTCTCGAGAAATTTACCTAAAAACAGGACTGAACCCAAGTTTCCAAATATCCGCCCGATAATATTGTAAAAATTTTTATTTTGACTTATATAATGACTAAAACCAGCTTGAAAAGGTAGGTGGATACTGTAGAACTCAAAGAGATTAGGGAGTTAAGATACTAATCACACTACCCTCATATCCTGATATCTTCTGAGTAAAATCAAGCACGAGATAGTAAACTAAAAGCATTAGAATTTCTCAGATTTCTTATCCATACTATTACTAAATGGGACCACCAAGAACTTATCTCATTAGTTCCCACAGTAAAAATTTTTACAAGGGTTTATAGATACAAATCTCCTTCACATATTTACATATTGGAAGTAAAGTGCAAAAAAATGTTTTCTGCGAATTTAACTGCCTTGATTGATCTCCTATGAATCGCCTCTATTAGAACAGTGTAATGACTTCTCCTTAAAATTCTTGGTATGTCTACTCTACAAACAACTAACTTATAAAAACTAGATCAGTTTCTGATTAATTTGCTCCATTAATTAAACGACAATTCTCATTAAAAATCAATTTAAATTTCAAATATAATTCCAGTAGCCGGAAATGGAATTTTAAGTTGGGAACCTTTTTCGCAGTCAGCCACAAGAGCACTTTACTCAATGGAGAGCAAGGACCTATGATACATTTATTATGATAGTATTAGTAAAGAATTTCAATATAACAGAACAATATTGAACTGTTTTTTCAGGAGACCCTACAGGGTAATAACGTTTTCTTATATAGGGCTCCTAGTAATCTTAAGACTCCTCTTATGGGTCTACCCTTAAGTTTTTCTTTCAATAAAAATAACCTTCCACCCACAATATTCTTTGCAACAGTACCTGGACACGGTTCGTAAATGGCCGAGTTGGTGTTAAAGTCAATATCCGTTTAATCCAAACAGCAAAATGCAAATGAGCTGAAGATGTCTTAGCACAGGAAACAGTACACCGTGTTATGTAAACAATGTAGTGACCACTTGACAAACATACACCAAAGAGGTTCACCTCATTTCACTTGCAAATCTTCGCGTCGCTCATTCCTTGCATCACGTTATCAACATCTGAACCACTGATTGCGAGACAAATGCGTTGACATGCCTCCGCAGCAACTATATCTGTTATTCCTCACTGCAACATCACTGATTCCCTCTCGTTTCATTCAGCACAAAATAACAATAACAATTGAAACTTCATAATTCGCGACATTGACGAACTGCTTCCGCGACAAGGTGCACCAGCGTGACTCGCTCAGGTCGAAGAAGTAACACACACGCGGATCCGGCAGCCGAACCGCACGATGCAAGCTCTAGGTACAATCTGAGTCGGAAATTCTATTCAATTGGAGATGTTTGCAGCATCTTGAGACTTCTTCAGTGTTGTTTCTTCGGCTGTTGCGCGACTTCTTCAATTTGTGCAGCTTACCATTGCCTTGATTAAGGGGGAGTTGGACAGTACCGGGCGGCGTTTGTCTTTCGAGTTTAACTCATCTCCCAATGTTAACTAGCTTAACACAATAACTCAACAGCTACGCCCTGATGGCCTTAGAAGCCAATAATTACAAACGTATTACCTACGACGGTGATCATTGAATTTAGGAGGGTCAGCCAAGGCTGAGTACGTGCCTGCGATCTATTTGATAATTCCCACAGCGAAAATAGGATAATGCTCCTACCCATTGCGATAGTTCTAGTCTGGGCCAAGAAGAGCTACAGCAGTTAGAGCACGAAGGAGAAGATGAAGAAGAGGCCCAGCCACTGTTAATCCATGGCAGATGCCATCCCAGATCCGAATCCATGCCGTGACCAGAGCATCAGACTTTTGTTCTTATTTCGCCAATTCTTAGATCGCAAGACAGTGAATCTCATTCAGATCCTGGTCTTATACGAAGAAGTTTGTACATGCTGCGGCGGAGTTTGACGTTACGCTACACTGATCATTCCGAGCGTTAGCGTAACGATAAAATGTAGGAATTAGAAATGAACGACTTCTTGACGATTTCAATTCGATTGTCGCATGAGCTCAAGTCGTTTTTCGTTGTGATATATTTTAAGTACGATGTTCATTGCTGTTTTAACCCTTAGGGAGAGATCGAGTAATCAAGATAAGTGATCGGCTTGTGCAGTTGATTATAATAATTATTAATTTAATTCTTTTATCCATATTTCCGTGATTTTTACCAGAAATTTTAAAAAAATTATCTATGTCTAAAAACGAGATATCAGTAATGAAACTCGCGTGGTGGTTTGTCAAAGACTAAATTTACTGTCATATGATACAGGCAGGTAGGTACACATAGTTCGTCATAGATGCCGCTAGTAGTATTTAAAATGCATTATTTTGATATTAATCCTTACATCTCCACTTATCAAAATAATCTAAGCTTTGGTACATACATATGTATCTTATCAGAAGCAAATCATCATACATATAGTAATCCATTAAACAATGCTTTGAATACCTAACCTCTGTACAAAATCGTTATGTTTTACGCTACTTAATCCCTTGGTCAGCAAGTCTGCCGGCATTTCAGATGTTGGCAGGTAAGCTATCTTAATGAGATTGTTCCCTACTGCTTCTCTAACAAAATGATGGACAGGCTAGGTTCTCAGATTGACAGGGGAGGTGTTTAGTGGGTAGTCCAAGGGTATCCTCCATGGGAGTCCCACACTGCCAGACTCGGCGGGCGTAAATGCTTTCACCTCCCTACCACAAAAAAAAAACAAAATGATGGCGCGAATCTATGTGCGTGGTTCTTTGATGATATAATGGGTTTTCTGATAACTTCTGAGCACCTTGATTATCATTATACAATATAATAACATAATCACAACTGCCTACAATTTCACAAAACAAGCTTCTTAATTAAATAGCCTCTTTACAGGCTTCCGTTATCGCCATATATTCAGCCTCAGTACTTGACAAAATTCAATTGCAATAAACAATCATTTACTCTTTCATTCCAAGCCCTAGCTGATTGTTTTAAACCATAAATTGCACGATTTAATTTGAGAACACAATTATCTTTACAATTCAAATTAGGCGGCGCTTGCATATAGACATTTTCATGTAGGTAACCATTTAGGAATGCTGTAGTTACATCTAAGTGAGTAATTTCAAAGTTAAGTTTGACACTTAAAGCAAATAAAAGTCTGAATGTAGAGTAACGAAGTACTGGTGAGTATGTTTTAGTGTGCTCCACGCCTTCTTTTTGGGAGAAACCTTTTTCGACCAGTCTTGCCCTATACCGCACACTATTATCGCTTTAGTATTTTTTTTGCATACTCACTTACACTGCACCACTCGATCAGCTTCTTTCCTATCTGCAAATGTCCATGCTTGATTGTCGTCGAAAGCCTTCAGTTCATTTGTCATCGCCTGTCTCCACTGTTCCTTATCTGGTCCATTCATTGCAGCTTCATAACTGATTTCTTCATCGCATGATTCCAGGTTGTCTAGAATACATGGATTAGTTATACCATACCTTTCTACTGGCTTTCTCCGACGTTTAATATCCAGCTCCATCTGAACTTAATCCTCTATGACAGACTCTTCGTCAGCCATAGATTGATAAGAATCATCTTCGGAAACCGATGACTCACAAATGTATGTTGGATCATTTGGATCTGAAACTGGATTTTCTGATAAACTTTCATCATCTTCTAAGTTTTCATCGTACTCTGAATTTTCTTCACAATTATTTGCTATTATCCGAGCTCCTGGTTCTTTTTCTTCAAGAAGTAGACAAAAGTCATTCTGCTGGCATCATCCGCAAACAGGAGAAAATACTTTGCCTGACCAATTAACTTAGTCTCCATCAGCCCGCATAAATCTGAGTGAACTACATCCAGTAGTTTTTCACTTTTACGGTTAGCTGATGGAAAAGGGAAACTTGTCTGTTTTCCCTCACAGCACACTTCACAATTCTGTATTTGTATGTCAGCTTTTTTGTCAGAAGAAACACTTTCTACGGCACCTTCTTTCATTTTCTGCAAGGACTTACAATTTATATGTCCTAACCTTTTATACCATGTTGACATCGCCGATAATGAATTCTCGAATTTTTTTGTGTTTAGCTTGTACACACCACTTATCAAATTCGCTGTACCAATGAGCTCATTCGCTTGGTTGAATATCAAACAGACATTCTTTTTGAACACTACTCTATTACCATTAACTATAAGTTGGCGTACGGACAATAAGTTTGTCGGGAGATTAGGTGCACAAAGATTCTTCACCATCAGATCATACTGAGAACTGTTTACGCATGTCTTTATTTGTGTTTCACCAACACTAACTACAGGCACCGTCCTTTGATTTGCCACTACGATTTCTTTGCTTTCGTGCACTGGTTGGTGTTGGAATAAACAATTTTGATTTGACGCCATGTGTGCGCTTGCACCTGAATCGACGTACCAGTCTTCCGTGCTATAACAGTCATTGAAAAATGCCACACTAAACACAATCAATTGTTTATTTGCTTTTAATTCAGGACACTTATTTTTGTGTAATACCTACACCAATAAATATTTATAAATATCATACTTACATCTATAAATTTAAATAAATACTCACATTCATATGCATACACTTCCGTAAACAATCATATCAGCATGTAAAAAATAAAAATACGACAAAGATTCTACATGCCCATATCCATATCATTTTACTCACTCGCGATGTCAACACAAAACCTACAAACAAGCAAACAGTCAACTCATTCATAAATTATTGCATTTGAATCTATGTGCTTACGTCTGTACATGCACTTGAGAAAATACTATGATTCATAAGATAAAACTGCATACACAGATATTCATATGAGTATACCCATAGTACGTACATGAAGAAAAGGTCGCGTGGATCAAAAAATTGCAAACACATCAAAAATGTTTCAATGAGAATTGAGTAGCTTAGGTCGATGAATTGCGTAGTGATAATTTATTGAGTTGCAAATAAATGGCACCAATAAATTTATCGAACATGAATATATGGATATTAGTAATGTAAATTTTTGGAGTAAACAATTAGGTCAATTATTTTGTAAGAAGTATATTGTAAGCTAAAATTGAATATAAATGGTCGTAGGAAAATTAAAATAAAACATTATTGGCAAGATACTCAGCGTGTATTATTCATTCTGATTATTAACCCTTGAATCAAATAGTCGCGAAGTTGTTTTTGCAGACTTAGTAATAACGGCGTCGTGGTCAGTAATGTCCTCGCCATTACATGTGCGGAGCAATCCGCTGTTTAGGTGAAAATAATTATTGTCTTAGTAGGCCCTTCAACTTATCCTAAAGTTTTTAGCGATCTTACGGATAACCGTCCGCAGTCTTTCACTGCAGACAAGGAAGTAAAGGACTCATTGCAAGGCAATTGTGCCCACTTATTACATTTGTAATGGCCGATTTTCTTGCAATTATAACACTTTATTTGCTTACTGACATGGCTGACATATCATTTGACGATGACATTTGTTTGCGGATAGTGTTGCCACTTTTTGGCCGCTGTTATTTTGTCCAAAATGCAGAGGCCGTACCGGTAGTGCCAACCTCCGAGCACATATAAAGTAACTTTGTTTTTATGACGTCAGCGCGAATGGCGATTCCAGAATGTTCTATCACTATTATCATCGGTGAATACTTATGAATCCACTCGCCTGTGATTTCAAAACCTGTCCCCATTAATTTATGTGCTATGTCGACCATTTGAGATACATAGGATGTCATGGATTCACAGTTATCGAGACGTATTGAAATCAATGTTCGAAGCAAACTTATTGTTCGTTGATATCCCGTGTCATCAAATAACTGTTTCAATTTATTCCACACACCGTCCACTGTAGTCTCACTCTTGATATGCACATATAACGAACAGTCAATAGTCATTACGAATTTAGCTGTGGCTTTCTTCATCTTAGTTTCACTGATAGTCGCCGGCACATTTTCAATGTCAATACCCTTAAGTAACAAAAAATTGGTTGTGCTAAGTGCCCCGAACTCGACATTATTACTTCCGCACAATAAAAATACTTGATATTTCGTTAAATTGGGACTGGGCCCAACCCAATGAAACTCGCGTAGCGGTTTGTCAATGACTAAATTTATTGTCATATGATACAGGCAGGTACGTACACATGGTTCGTCACATATGCCGCTAGTAGTATTTAAAATGCATTATTTTGATAGTAATCCTAACAATCAGTCAGTGAGACAGTTCGTTCCCTTTTTGCTCAAGTACAAAGAGAAAAATATGTAATGAAAACACTTGAAATATGTAATCGAATCGATTGCTCTTATAGTTAATTTTTGGTTGATTACACTGCTGTTAATTCTACTATTCACATTCACAACACTGTAGGTAAATGTATTTATTGTAATGTCATTAAATTCATTATCTCGTGTAATAGAAACCATAGCCGAAAATCATTGAAAGTGAAGTGAATATCATTACTCATATCATTAAAAATTCGCATGAGTTCCACTGTAAAATAATGAAATTCTAACTAGTTCGTAATCAAAAATTTCATTTCATGATCGTTTAATTTCATTGAACATGTAATCAAACTTAATGGTGAAGTGTCATGCATTCTTTTGCGAATGAAAAAAATATGTACTGTTACATGTACAAATAATTCTGCGAGCTACTGTCGCAATTGTTTTCACAACAATTAAGAACATCAAAAATTACTCGAAATCACGAGAACCCACCAAGCATCAACATCTGAAAGTGAGTCACTGCTCCATTCATTTGCAGTCGCTCGAATGTTCCCGCGAATTCGCCAATGTACGAGAACTGGGTTGAATGACTACAGACCCTATATAAAGGCGAGCTGAATGAATAGGGGAGGATCATTCATTCGACCGCAATAAGAACTGCGATTGTGTGTGGGAAGCGATATTATTCGAGTAGTAGAAAAGTGATTTTCGTAATAGTGAAGTGATTTCGAAGACAATTGCGATAAGAAATTTATGGACAAGTGTTAGATTTTTCATAGTGAAAATTAAAAGTGTTAAATTGATCATTGTGCACTTTTGTAATTAAATAAACTCTTTTAACTTAAATTAAAAGACATTGCGTTTTCACTTTCCCGGAACATTAAAATTATTGGCCACGAACCAAATACACACGACAATACATACGGAAATAAAAAAAACTATTTTGTTTGTTTTTTGTATAAGCTTTTATTTCTAAAACAATTTTTACGCACATCGAAATTAATAAATCAAATGCTACTCCATTTAAATTTTCTTATTGTTATATACTTATTAATGTTTTGCGCTACAGAAAAATAGTTCAAATCAGATCATCTTGAATCTTAAAGCGAGAACACCATTAGGTAACTAGTAAAGCAAACAAGGATAATACTGAAAGTTATCAATATGACAAATATCAAATGATTGTAACCTATCTCCTAGGATGAAACAATTCAAATGCTCATGAAAATCTAAATTAAATTGTTCACAGACCAAAAGTAGATTTTCTTCGTAAAATATCATTTCATAAATTTTGTTGACAACAGAAGAATTTTTCGTTTTTAATACAAAATAATTTTGTTTGTATGGAGTCTCTTTATAAATACCACTTGATGCATTTGTAAGCTTTGTGAGTAAATTAAAAACTGCAAGTTTATTAAAATACAATTTCTGTGAGACATCAACTTGTTCTCCTTTTATTATATGGGTATACTGAATTTCTTTATTTTCGTAAATGAAATAAGCAAACTTGAATGAATACTTGATGGCTAAAGAATGCGAAAGATTAACTCTTGAAGTTATGGAATATGCATATTTCTTTAGCTCCTTATGCTTGTCTTCATTTCTTAAAGACTAAAACATTTTTAGCGGTCCAACTTTTTTTAAAAAAAAAAAAAAAGCACACTTAAAAAGTGTGCTTTAGGTTTCAAAGGTTCCTCAAAATTTATTCTATAGTCTTGGTTATTTAAACCAATTATTTCCTCAAGTTGTTTTAATTCATTCGAACTGAAACTAGATCTTAAACAAAAATCTAACAGCTTCTGCAAATTTAAGAAAAAGGCCCATACTGAGTCTTTTTCTGGAACAAAATCGCCAATCATGAATAGGAAAAAATGCATAAAACACCACATTTCAGTAGCCGACATGCGAATATTGCGAGATTTCAAAGCTTCTAGTTTTAAAGGAAGTGACATATTTTTTGAATCAATTTCACCGTAGTCAAATCCTTGTTTTCTATTGTTTAAATCATCTAAAGAAAAAATATAAAATAATCAAGCTCAAATCATTCTTAAATAATCCTTCAAAGAGATCATGCATAATGTCAACTGATATGTTAGAAACGACATGAAAAGAAGGCAAGTTATTGAAATACATGCTTCACTTATACCGGTAAGTCTTGAATTGTTTAATAATAAATCTGAATCGTAATTATCAAATGTCCGCAGTTTTTCTGTTACCTCATAAGAAGCAACTTGGGTCTCTTCTTTGGAACATTTGCAGATTCTACAAAAATGTAAAGCAGAAAATGGTCGCGAAAATCCTAGAATTGTATTAAGTCCTAAATTGTCCCCAATTATAAGGCCTAAAATAAAATAAATTTGATGTTCTGTATCGCCAACTTGTATACTTAAGCCATTAGTTTCAAGATCTTAAAGAATTTTAAACAAACTGTAGCATACATCGTCGTGCTGATAGTTTTTAATAAATTTAGATTTTAGAAGCATAGCAGGTAAAATATTTTTTAAAGAAAATATCAGGTGCTGTGTAATGCAAGGAAAGTTTAAGTAAAAGGCTGATATTGAGTTTTCTCCGGAATGAGAACCCAAAACGTTATCAGGATCAAAATCATCGTAGTATAGAAAATATTGTATAGCGATTTTGCCCTTATTTTTAAAATCACCGTCAATAGTTTTCCATAGGGAGCCAGATGCAAAGTTTTCAATATTTTCACTTTTTGTATACTTTTCTATATTATCTATAGTGTTGCTTAACATGTTAGGCATTTCAAAGAACTTCTTAATCAGATGAGGTACGTCGATAATACTAGCTTTAACTTTTACATAGTCTAAAATTGGAATACCTCTTTGCACAGTACTCTGGACTTCTGAGGACAATGGAATATGTTTTGGCATTTTGAATAAATCTAAACTTTCTAGTCTTTTGATTAATTTATACTCATTATCAAATACATCGAATGCAGTAGCAAAAAAACTGTTCTAGTTGCTGTAAAACATGTAATGTATGTGTTTGGTTATGAATAATGCTTATAATTGGAATGAAATTGTAGTTTTGAATATTGCGAACAATATCAAATACAGCTTTCCTTGGGAATGTATCTTCATTCATCAAGTATAAAACAAATTTAAGGATATTTGAATTGAAAAGATCTAAGTACTCAGAAGATTTAGAGTGACTTTCTAAAGTTCCTGCTTTAGTTTGTGTTTCAGCAATTCTGTCATCATTTGTTACCAACAATTCTGTTTTAAAACATTCATTTTTGACTAAATTTTGCTGTGAGGCACTAGCAATAGGTTTTGAAATATTGTGATGGGTTTCAGAATGCACAATAATATTTGGCAGTCGTTTTTCGATTGGTGTTTTGTGAACAAATCTCAGATGTTTTTTGAATGCACAGATATCGGAAAAAGACTGGCGACAATGCACTTGATTACATGAATATTTCGAAATAGAATGAAATCGGTGATACCGTTTAAGTGGAGCATGTATTCATTTAAATAATGAAAACTAGAAGCGCAAGAAAAACAGTTAATCGTTTTGGCTATTTACGACTGGCGTAGTGAGCTATTTATCAAAGAAAATGTCTTAGCTGAAGACTTTGTGCTATTTAAATCAATGCAATAAAAATAATACATATACATTATAGCTTATAGTCGAATATTTGATTTCCAATACAAAAAACAATTTAAACATCGCATCCAAAGCGGCTACAAATGTTGCAGCTTTATGATAAATATTGTCAAATACAACATAATAGTTTTGACCCTCTACTGCAATAACTGGCTGTATGCTAGTATTCATAATTATACACTTCTCCTTAAGTCTTTCATATTGTATTTTAATGTCACCTTGGTTTTTTGCTTCCAACAAAGTACTGTCCAGAGCGTCTTGGATGGAAAAAGTTGTCACTTTTTTATTTTTTGTTTCCTTTACTGGCAGCTTTCTTCCCGCTTGGAGCTTGTAGTGCAATAGTTTGAAGACTATTAAATTTTTCTCATCTGAAAAATTTATGTACAATTTTTGAAAAAACTAATGTAGTTCAAACAAGAAAAATAAACTAACCCAATGCAATGTGCTTATTTTCCAATTGTCTTAAAAGATCCTCTGCAGCCTTGTGCGGAAGCTTATCTTCTTTTAAAATAACTGAAAATTTAGCTGTAAGGTCTTTCCACTTCGAACGGAGGCTGAGAGGTTTTTCTTCACCAAATAAAGAAATAAAGTCCAAGTCCACCTATAAACAATATAATCTTAGAATATATTTTAATGTAAGCTTCAAAGTTTTATCAACTATCTTAGTCCTTCAGATTGGGTTAGTAAGGGCCATTCATTGAATATCTCTTTGGGCGGTTTCGATAAAATGTCCTTCCGTCTCATATCAAACGTTTGTTCCCATTTCTCTTCCACGATCGTCCAAGGTGTAGAGTTATATTTTAGCCACACTTTGCTCTGAGAAACTAAAGAAAAAGTATATAACTTTTAGTTCTGCTCGAGTTCAAATGTATTTAAAAAATTATACCACTGTTTTCATTTGAATCTGTATCTGATGAAAATGATAGCGAAGTTTCTTCTGAAGTTTTTGTTTGTGACGTGTAACATGAAATATTTAATTTTCTTTTTCTACGCTCATATTTTATTTTATTGTTATATGCAGCATATAAAGCTCCTCGAGATCTACCTCCTTTTTGAAATTTTATAAAATAAATTTTTTATTATAAAAGTACAAGAGGCAATTAATTTCCCAAATTATGTATTTTATATCTATTGAACTAACTTTTGATTCGAGAGGAAAATAAGAAATAATTTTCTGAGCTATAATGTCACACTTCTTAGTGCCCATGTGAATGCCGTTGTAGACAAAGTAATCAACAATACAGCCAATAATTTTCTTCCTTTTTGAATCATTAAATGGCTTCTTAATGCTGTTGTACTCAAGAAGAATTTGCTTTGTGATAGATGAAGACAATAGAATTTCTTCTATTTCCTAAAAAAAAGCTAAGTCTACATGCTGAATGTTAAATCACTCATCACAAACCAAATTTTCTACAATGCATTGTTGTGTGACACAATGAGAGAAAGCATCCCGTGCTACTGGCGATGGCGATCCCGTTGATGAACTGGGAGTCGTTCTAATCATCCACTCCTTCACTTTATCTGAGGCGCTCAGTGAAATAGTTTCAGCAATTGAAACGGTTCTTAGTCCCTATGTTTTCAGTTTTTAATTGCAGTTAAATAAACAAATATAAAATTTACCATTTGGGCTCGCCATTCCGCTAGTTTACCTTTAAATATGATTCTATCTGACAAGCAAGGTATTAGATTATCTATATCACTTGTAGTTATGTATTTGAAACATTCCAAATTAATCTGTTTTTCTAAAAGGTAGCTGTATACGTTTTGATGAAAATTGCAAATGGATATATTTTTTACATGTGAAAATAGATACAAGGTCATCGAGACCCCAATTTTTCAATAAACCTATTGCTTCATTCAGGCTATCGGGAACGCAGTCAGTAATTATATCATTTTCAAATGATAACCCTCTTGATTTGCTTGTGCAAAGCTGTAACGGTTCGGAAACCTTTGCTGGCTGTAATTCCTCTGGCGCCACAGTTTTCAGCTTATTTAATAAATGCTGCTGATTTGTATGAACAAGTATTATCTGACCATTGCAGGTACATTCTAACCCTGGAGACAATACCGAACATAAGCAACCAAGGGTTTGTTCGACACAAATTTCTTCGCGTTCATTTAAATCGTTTACAGATTCCATTTCAACTCAAATACAATTTTACCGAATTTTTCTGTTTAGCAAATGGAAGAAACCTGATGCGAAAATGCCTGTCCACAATTTTTACTAGTATGTTTCCAATTAAAACTAACACTCGCACTGCAAATAGCACAATAAGTATTCACTTTCGATTAAATAAACCGCCACTTTTAATAAAACGTTGTAAATCTTTTAACACTAGCACTCGAGCTTCAAACAATGCAATAACTTTAAACACAACTAGATGAGGGACACCTAATCAAACGGTGTCAACCGAAGTTTTGACAAAAATGTGAGAAAATTCATTGCATTTTAGTACAATTGAAGTGAAATTAACTATCCACAAAAGGGCTTCACTACAATTGCAGTTAAGTTCATCATTATTCAATGAATATCATAACGGGTTCACCAGACATTCTCTATTCGATGGTTGAAAATAATGAAAATAATTATAAATTTGCGTAATAAAATGAAGGTATTATTTTGTAATGAATTTCATCTCTCTGAAAAATAAACACTTATTTGTATAATTCAACAAAATTCTTGTACTTTTCATAGCAGATGTAATGATTTCTACAATTCAATAAATTTTTTCCATATTTACCTAACTTCATTACAGTAAATTGTCAATTTCATTACCCATTTTTCTCTGTGTAATAATTCCAAACCATGCTGGAGGTTAAAATTTGCTTCGACTTGCATAAAATTTTCTGGACAGGGTATATCAGGCGAAAATCTCGGCTGAATTGGCCAAATCAACACAAAATGGCTGCCATGCTTAATTTCTGCTTTGAAACAATTTGAGAACAGATTTTGTCGAAATTTAGCGCCAAAAATTTATTGAACAATAAAAGATTGAAACTTGATCCATCTGCATCGAAATGGCGGCGATTTTCCGTAAAAAAAACGCACATAAAGGATTTGTTGTAGTTAATACCCCGATGCTGCTTTTATTCAGTAGGACTTAAAGCTATATAGCTAACAAAGTGAAAGCTTTAGAAGTTAACTTTTTCATTTCAAAATAACGCCTGATCAAAATTACACAATTTTTCTTTGGTTTATGCGAATCTCAAAATCAAGTGAGGAGTTTGTAAGATCTAGCAATGATGTATTTTTGGCTCTCATATAATTGTAGGGTTAAAAGCTAAGTCGAACATTGGTAGCGTTTATCCATGGTTTTACTTCATTTCTGCCATAAATTGTTTAATAAGTTTTATAGTGATTTAAAGTTGAAGCGGTTGTCCGTACAGGACTGCAGCGGTGTCATGCTGCACAGTGAGTCAGTGATGTATGCTTAACTGGAAACGATCTGGCCTATTTGCTGACAGGCTAGCGTCTAACATGTCACGGGGCAGGTTCAGTAACACTACAAAAAATTTCGCATACACGATTTGGAGATGTAAACTAACTTTGACAAAAAAACAAAGAAAGGTCAAGGCCAGAACTATAACTTATTCATCTACGTACTATTCCCCATTCCCCCGTATGTAATCAGGCAGGCACCCTGTTCATTGTCGAGAGAAGTTGTAATCCACAACAAGAGGTGGGACATTCTGATTGGATTGGTGCCCCCTCACACCCCTCTTAGCTGTACCTAAGGACCCAATAGTACGAGTCTAAATGCAAGGGCATCATATTTCAAGAACCTCCAAAATCCTCCGCACATCTCCAGAACATCGGAGCTTATAGATATTCCCGGTGAACTTCCATTCACCCTATTCACTTTGGATGATGTTTGCTCCACCATCGAAACCCAAAAGAACCTGCCAGTTGACAGGAGTACTCTTGCAGGCTAGCATTCTATGGAGTGCACCGCCCCCACGGGCCCCAGAATATGGGGAGCGCCGTGAGATTCCCTCCTGGGATGTCAGGTAACGACCCTGACTGAATCTGTACTACGCTTTAGACAACGACCTGGAATTGATTCTTTGGGCTGGCGGATACGATTTTTGGGACCTAGTTGCTTTGCACGGTAGCGTCAAGGTGACACTCAAGTGTGAACGGCTCTAATTCAACCTCATACCATCTCCGTCCCAGTAAAACCTTGGCAGGCCTCGGACTACATTCAAAGTTTACATCATTGAGTTGGTGGTGTAGGCTCAGTTGATATGGACACCCGATTAGCGCTGGTCTGGCTTTGAGCACTTGTCTCCATAAAGGCTTACACCAACCCTCGCATGGCCTCTCTGCTCTGCAAAGGTAACCATGGGACCAAACAGGTGACTTCATACGCGAATGGAGATAGCGGCTCCAAGGGGGGACTCAATAAAAGTGGAACAACTAAAAACCATTAAAAAGGTCAAAAAATCCCAAAAAAAAGAAAGCAAAAATCAAAACAATGACGACGCAACGAGCGGCTGCAGCCACGATGTTCACAGCACATTGGGAGTGGTACTAACAATTACAAAAAACGACGATGAATATAATGACAGTGGAGATGGATGAGAGCTGGAGATTAACAGACAGTCTTGTCCAGACTGAGATTTCTGCGGCATTCTGAAGCAGCAAAAAAAGGATGCGAATGCAGACCGTCTTAAAAAGGAAGAGCGGGAAACTGTGCAGGACACGCCAGATGTTTGAGCGGTGGAGGAAAATATAAGGAACATCAAGCCTTCGATACTTACCGATGCGATCGCTACCGAAATGACTGAAGTAGGGGTCGTAGATCCCGAAATAATAACGAACCATCCTGAAGTCCACAAGAACATTACGGCAATATAGTTGTGGAGATGCTGAAATCGGTTGACAAATGAAACCAGGTGGCACATTATGCTCGCGCAGTCCTAAAATATAAAAGGGACTCTAGGCAGCCGGGGACGTTGGGGCTGGAGGATCGCTTGTCTGGGGCTTCCTCTTCCCCACTCCCCTTCTGCTAGGAAAGATATCCCCCAGCTTGAACGCACCTCAAGGCGTAACAAAACGAAGTAATGTGTCAAAGGGTTCCAGGCTGGGTTCTCAGGTTAACAGGGGAGGTGTTTAGTGGGTAGTCCAGTTGCCTTCTTGCGAGCATAGGAGTCTCACACTCTGTGCATAAATGGCATTCACCTCCCTACCACGAAAAAATAACATTACGGCACGAAAACCAGATAAATAAAGCACCGTTGTGTGATTTCATTGAAAATATGGCGGCAGTACTGTACTTGGAAATGAAAGTTGATAACTTCTCCCGAGAAAGATGGTCACAAAGTACAGTTGCCGCCCAGTCACATGAAGAAGAAAGGCTAATCCAAAAAGCAGGAGATCTTCTCAAAAGAATAAAATCCACACACGTCTCGCCAAAAATCAGTAAAGGAGTAAAGAATAGGCTCCTTGAACGAGAGGAGCTCTTAGACCACATTAACCATTACTGGAGAAGCTGGTTAAAGGTCGAAGAGGACCAGAAGGCTGAAGAGGAGCAGCACGCTAAAGAAGCGCTGATGGCTAAGCCTAAAGGACACACGCAGACAGCTCCACCATCAAACATCAATAAAAGAATGGTGTCTAGCCCAATCGAAGGAGATCGGGATAAAAGAAGGAAGGAAATGGTACTTGATGGAGGCAGAACGCCAAATCAGGAGTTCCAGATAGTTCTGACAAAAGAAGCAAAGAAAGCCACAACGAAACTCCTTCAAAAAGTGCCAGAAAATAAAGTTTGCACGGACGCGCAACAGGAAAAAAGACATATGTGGAATAGGAGAGAGTGAAGCCACAACCAAGATCCCGGCAGTAGGCACTACTCGTAAAACCTCAAGATGGGCGATCCTACGCAGAAATGCTGTGGAATGTCAGGAATGTAAGGCCCCAAGAGACCTACACTGCTACTAAAGCAGTAATCCAATTTGGAGCAGAGGCCAACAATAAAAAAGCATTCTGCGACGCAATAAAGAAATTCCTTGCCAAAGGTGCAACTATAATCCCGCTAGAGCTGCTGGCAATGGTTGAAATAAGGGACATGTACTGCATCACAAAAGGGAGTTACCTAGCGTGGGCAGGATCAAAGCAAGGCTGACACCAGAAAACTACAGGGGACAACGTATGGACATCATTGACTTGACCAAAAATGACGCCGAATAATTTCTCAATGAAAGCAAAGTAAGAATAGGATGAGTTGTCTGCAGGACACGGCAAAGAGCAGTGCCTATTTAATGTTTCAAATGCCTTGGTTATGGTCATACCACACAAATATGCAAGGGACCCGAGAGCAGTTCCCTATGTTAGAAATGTGGTGAAATGGGACATAAAAGTTAAGAGTGCACAAAAGAGGCATAGTGTATCTTTTGCAAGTATGCTGATCTATGACCGGATCTTGGGCACGTTTAGGGATCAGGGAAATGTCGGGTTTTTCAGCAAGCCCAACCCAAGCCAATCAGAGCTTCGATGACTCGCATCCTGCAACTAAACTTACACTGCAGTTCAACCACCTAAAACCTGCTTGAGCAGTTTGCGAGGGACATGAAAGCTGACTTTATACTGCTGAGTGAGCAACACCATCATAAAATTTCTGCATCATGGTTTCCTGATACGGGTGCCATCTATGTTCGGAAAAGTTATTTTCAGGTGGAGGGCTGTGGACGGGAGGATGGTTTCGTGAGGGTTTGGTGCTCAGGGACCACCTTCTTCAGTGTGTACCTAATGCCGAACGAATTGATATCATCTTTCCAAGCCAAGTTTGATGCCTTGGAGAGCGCGGTCTCGAATACAGTTGGCAGACTGTTCTTTGGGGGAGGCTTCAACGCTAAAGCCAGACAGACAGAATACTTGAAATGGCTACCAGGATGGTGCTCGTCCTTCTAAACACCGAAAATATGCCAACTTTCCACCGTATTGGCTGTAAAGGAACCATATCGGACGTGACGTTCGGGGTCCTTAGTAGAGAGGATACACAATTGGAGAGTATAAAAGCACTCAAAAATTATGTGTCTTTCTATGAACGCCGCGCCACAAACATCCCTACGGACCAGCGGTAGTGTCTAGATAGCGAAGAGTAAATGATATATTATTCGTTCAATGCATATAACACAGCCAATCATATGAGTTGTTAGCATAGAGGTATAAGGCTACGTTCATGTATATGATTGAACGTGAGCGCAGAGGTGAGCTAGGGAAGCTCAAATTTACTTATTTTGAGTTTTGGTTGGCTATGCAAATGAAAATTAAGTTAGATGAAGTCCAAAGTTGAAATCTTTCCTGAAAATAAATATTTCGTGGCCGAATTTTCGGTAATATATTATTGGAAATTGTGAAAATGTTGAGACTCAAAATATTTGGGGGGGTTACATTCCTCCACACCCCCCATCGGTACGCTCCTAATTACAAAGTAGTGTAGAATCTAATTTGTCGGTTCAATAAAACTCAAGCCATTGTTTGCGAATGAATTTATTACGATCTGCATCGTTTGACAGCTTGCCTCTTAGCATAATACAAATTAATTCAAATTTACGCTTTTCAAATGACATTTGGTTATTTAATGAAATTCATTCCCTACAATCGAATGATCATTGACTATACCATGGTTTCATGTATTCAGCGTATGCACCAGTCAACATAGGTCCGTCTCCAGGAGCAATTCGTTGTACATCGTACGTGTCATTATACTTAACTTTTACGATTTGATATGGTCCCAAATATTTGGCTCGTAGCTTCCGGCCTGGACCCAGTTGGGTTCGTTTAATAGCAACTAGATCTTTGATTTCATACTTGTTTGGTTCACGGCGCTTTCGATCATATGCTTTTCGATTTTCTTTCTGAGTCTTAAGAACCTGTTACTTTACTTTTCCCCTAAGTTCATCGCGGTCGTTAATAAATTGTTTTACCACCCTTTCCTTCAACGTTATATCTTCCTTAGACCGCATCTTGACTCCAACGAGTAAGTCCAAAGGCGTTGTGTTGATACTTCGTTGATTGGTAGTATTGAGAGTTTGTTGTAACTTATCGACGTGAATATACCATTTTGCAGGATTTTGAATCGAAAGTTTTGTCAAGACAGGGATGATTGTTCGGTTAACTCTCTCAATCTGTCCATGAGCTCTTGGAAGGCCTGTTGTAATCAATATATGCTTGATGCCTTCTTCTTTGCAATAGTTCCCAAAGTCTTGGGATGTAAAGGTAGTTCCTCGATCCGTAATGATTTGCGCTGGGTTCTCAAAAGTTTGCTTCTGCAAATCTAGTTTCATAATAACTCCACGTGACGTAGTTGATTTAGTAGGCTAGAGTCACACAAACTTAGTGTGTGAGTCAATTACGGCAAATACGTGGCTATATCTTTTATTCGTCGATTCTAGAGATCCAAGATGATCAGCGTGGTATGTGTGTAACGGAACGTCTAGCTTCGTAAGAGGATAAAGATATCCTTTTTTTACCTTCCTTTTTGTTAGCAAGAATGCATGCCAAACAATTGTATATAAAATTTTTTACCTTAAATTAAAGGCATAGAAGGTAGACGTGGGTTTGTATTAATTCTTCTGTTCTTTTTGCCGAAATGTGTCCCATCAGATGAGTCATCTGAATGGTATCATTCTGCATACTGATTGGCACTACAAGTAATTCAGACTCAATTGTACACTTAAATAGTGATCCTCCTCGCATTTCATAGTTGCCTTGCGGCTTATCTTTTACTTGGTCAATGATCATTTGAACATCGGAATCTTTAGCTTCAGCCTTTTTGATTCTGGCTATTAGGTCATCTTCCATTACTGGCATTTGGCTCAGTGTATCTGCATGCTTCATACAAGAGCCGGCACGATGCTCAATTTTATATCCAAAATCTTCTAGAAGTTTTGCCCATCTCCACGTCTTGGCAGAGATATCCTTTTTCTTCATCGTTTGACTTAACGCGACACAGTCGGTGTCTTTTTAAAAATTTATTTCATGTAACTAGACGTGAAATTTCTTAATGCTTTCTATGAGGGCTAACACTTCCAGCTCATAGCTTCTGTAATTCAGTTCGGGACTCTGTGTTTTATGGCTCCAATAATAAACTGGATGGAAGTGGTTGTCATTCGGTGAACGTTGCGATAAAATTGCACCAAGGCCATCCTGATAGGCGTCACTATGTACTTCGGTTTCGTGTCCAGGGTCGAATATCTCTAAAACTGGTTCTTCGGTTAGGAGGGTTTTCAATTCCAAAAGCGCATTTTTCTCCTGTTCTTTGAATTGAAAAACTTTTTCTTTCTTCAATAAATCGCTCAACGGCTTAGCGATGGTTGAATGTGATTCTTTAAGCTTTCTAAAATATTTTGTCATGCCTAAGAAACTTCGAATCTCTTTAACAGACTTTGGCATCGGAAAATGAACAGCAGCTTCAACTTTTCTGAGCGATGGATACACTTTACCGTTTTCTACTACATGGTCGATTCGTTGCTTCAAGAATTTACATTTTTTTAAGATTCAAATCAAAACCATATTCTCTCCCGACATTCAAAACCATAGCTAATCTATCCACTGCTTCTTCGTAGTTCCTTACGTAGATAATTAAATCATCAAAATATGTCACTATAATTCCAGCGCCACTCAAAGGTCGAAATATCCTATTCATAAATTGCTGAAATGCAGATGAAGATTTACACAATCCGAAAGGAGTTCTTAGAAACTGATACTGGCCATCTTGAGTAACGAAAGATGTAAACCTTCTGCTTTGTTCGTCGATTTCAACATGGAAAAAGCGTTCCATAAATCAAACGTACTGTATACCGAGGCGTCCTTCAGCTTACCAATTTGATCCTCTATTAGCGGGGAAGGGTATTTATTCTTGATAATTACTTTATTTATTAATCTATAATCAATACATACTCGTGGCGAATCGTCTTTTTTCGTCATGACTAAGACAGGACTTGCAAATTCTGAACCGCCGTGGTTCAATGATCCCGTTATCCAACCACTCCTTAATTTGATTTTCAACAATTTCCTTTTCGCATACCGATAATTTCCTGGATCATTGACAGATAGCCCTTTCATCCGACAGCGTGATATTTAATTTAACATTTGTCATCTCAGTATTTATCGGTTTCTAAGTCTCAATTTGATTTTTGACTCTTTGGCGTATAACAGCATTTGGAATTTGCTCAATATCGGCTAAGGTTTCTTCTGACACTTCCATATAGGCTAAAAATAATGTCTGAGTCGTCTTTCTGACAACGGTGTCCGTTTAGTTAACGGTTAACTATGCAAACTGTAGAATGTCTCTACCAATAATGATGTCGTCATTCATTGCGTCGTCGGGAACGACATATAAAATTCGTGAATAGTCTTTGTTATCAATAAAAATAATAACCTGGAAGTATCCGAAGGTAGAAGACTTACCATGACCGAAACTCCTAAATGATTGCTTCGATTGAACTGATTATCAATGTTCTAATTATTTGAATAATACATAACGAATAAAAGTAACTGGACTTCCGGTGTTGAACAGGGCTAACATTTTTATGGTTTCAATAGTTACCGGTGGGAGTAACCCATTTTTTGACTACGTTGTTACCAAGCTGACAGCAGCAGTGGTTGTACCGTATTTACACATTTGAGGCTCTTTACACTTCAAAGATTTGTGTCCAAACTTATTGCAGTTAAAACACTTTCGTCCAAGTTCCTTTATATTGCAGTTTCGTGAATGATGTCCTAGTTCTCCGCGATGAAAACATCGTAATGTCTCGCCTCATGCGTTGAATTTCATCCTTAGGTCTACTCTTGATGTCATCTTCTTCGGTTCCGTGGCAACACTCATTGCACCTTCTCTTCGCCGTTCAGACAGTATTTTTCTCTAACGTGGTTTTCTTTATTTTTCATAGGCTTTTAATTTCTCTTAAAAAACGTTGACTGTTTTTGCGCCATAAAGTTCGTTTTGCTGTTTGTATCATCGTTTATTTCATCAATCGTATAATCAAACAATGCTTCGGATTCTATATTGCGTCTTCAAGCAAGCTCCTTCATCTTCAAGAAATACTCCTGTACTGATTAATTTTTTTTTCAATTTTCCGCTTTCCAACATTTTATGTAACCGTGCACTACTAATTTTCGTAGAAAACTCATCCAATAGTGCAGGTTTAAGTTTGCTCCATGTTTTGATCGAGGTTTTGTTAAGCCTCTCAGCGATTTCTTGGCAAATCCTACCTTTTGTAAGTCGCCTCACGCAAACATCGCTGCTGCATTTTGAAAGTCTTTCGACGAGATATACGTCATCACCTTCAAATGGTTGTATTGAATCCTCAACCTTTTTGTAACTCAGCAAAAACTTCATTTGTTAATTGTTGGTATGTTCTTTTATTGCGTTTTCATCTGGGTCACTTTGTCTTACACTATTTACGCATGATGCTCGGTCATTATCGCATCCTCATCTGGTTCATTATTTATTGCAGCCAGTGAGTCCAAATCAATTAGACCTAAAATAATCTTTTCTCGTAGATGTTCTTTATTCCCGGAATAATCTAGTCCAAGAATATTATATATTGAAATCAGGTCGCCAATCGCCAGTTGGTTGGAAAACTCCACCCAACTTGAAAATTCATTCAAATCCAGTTCAAACTTGAAGCCTCTAAACTCACGTAGGCGCTGTCGATTGCCACGATCACTATCCATTTCGAACACGAGTCTATGTAACTTGATAATACCTGTCTTAGAAGTATGTTTTAACTTGTCTCTGATATGATTGATTTACATTAAATGCTCCATTTCACTCACTTCACTAATTGCACAGATTATACAATAATTATCAAATATTTAAATAGCATTCTTGCTTCACTTATATCACTTAACGTTCGATTTTCATGATTAATACCACAGCAGTGTCCTTGACCACGTTATATTTTATTCGTCGTTCTTTTCTTCGCCTTCTTCTGCAAACTTTCATTCGATGTTCTAATGCACGTATGTCACCTGGTTTTTATTCACTGCTATTTTTTCCATTCGTTTTTATTTTTCTAATCTAGAAGTTCCACGTTATATTTTATTTTACCTATGATTTCGTCGTTCTTTCTGCTCGCCTTTTTTTACGCTCGTCGTTCTTGCTGCTCGTAGTTTATACTGCTCGTCTTTTTTGCCGCTTGTCGTTTTTGCTACTCGTCTACCTTGCCACACGTCGTTGTTGCTTCTCGTTGTTCTTGCTGCTTGTCTTTCTTAGTACTCGTCGTTCTTACTACTCGTATTTCTTGCCACTCGTCGTTATTGCTTCTCGTCGTTCTGGTTGCTCGTCGCTCTCTCTGCACGCCTATCTTGTCGCTCGTCGTTCCTCCTCGTCTTTGTCGCGGTTGCCTTGTTGCTTTTTCCTTTCAGCGTTTTTTGTTTTTTAGACCGTCATTCTTGCAGCGTTTTGTTGCACTTGGTTCGAAATTTCACAAACACCTGTTGAAGTTTTTTCATCATTAAACTCATAAGTTGTAGCTTTTCTTTTCATAAGCTCATCTCCCTCATTCGATCCCAGTTGAGCCCCAAAAATTGGAGGATCTAATTTGTCGGTTCAAAAAAAAAAACTGAAAGAATTGTTGGTGAATAAATTTATTACGATCTGCATCGTTTGACAAACTAATCCTACCTGATATCAATACCTAATATCAGTGTTGGTACTTAGCAAAAAACAAAATTAATTTAAATTTACGCTTTTTAAATTACATTTGGTTATTTAATGAAATTCATTCCCTACAGAAGGAATGTGCAAGGAAAATATCAAATACCTTGGAATCCATTTTAACAATCAATTTAAAGTGAATAGGCACGCCAGGAAAACTCTCAATCATAAACATAAACCTAAAGCGGCGTCCGCAATCATTTCGTCCAAAACTCTTATTAGGTAGATCTTTACCTACGCGTTTCCATCATGGCTAACAATCTCACCTACTGCTGGCGGAAAAATCCAAATCTTCAAGAGGAAGATTCTTAGGAAATGCCTGTCCAAATAAAGATGGCCCAATAAGAAGTACTACAAAAACTCTGTCCTTAACAAAGATACAGGGACAGAACTGATTCAACCCAGCATGCTAGCAACGACTAAAAACACCTAGAGAAGTGGCAGGAGCACCCTCTTCGATGTATTTGCGCACTTTTTGAACCTACCACTGCAAATAATCACTACTCTTTATGTTCCTTTAAAATCCTTGAAGAACACCACCACGATCCCAATAATTCCATAATTACCAACAAACCGGCATTTTACGTTTCACGCAAACCAATCACATACCGGGGTTAAAAAAAACATATTGTTACGTGTCCAAACGATTTTGCGAGCTACTGTCGCAATCGTTGTCGCAACCGTTAATAACATCATGATCAATATTGATTGAAAATTAAACGAATGCACTCGAAAGCATAAGAATGATCCAAGATTAATATCTGAAATTGACGTCACTGCGGTTATTCAGAATTGCTCGAAGATTCTAGGTAGTTCTCGTCAGAACATTCGCCAATATACGAGAAATAGATTGAATGACTAGAAACCCTATATAAAGCCGACTTGAATGAATGGGGGAGATATAGTGGTAGTAAAAACTTCCATAGTGAAACTGCGAAAATGATAGTGAAGTGATTTTTGTGATGTATTTGAAGGTAGTTGGAGTATAAAAAAGTAAATTAAAATGCGATTTGTAAAATAGGAAAATGAATTATTGTGCACTCTTAATAAATAAACTCTTTTAACTTAATTTAAAAGACAGAGTGTTTTCACTTCCTCGGGCCATTAGACTTATCGGCCGCGAACCGAAACACGCGACAATATGTAAATTTGGTTAGTTCATAAGTGTCATAAAACATAAATGTACTCAAGAATAAATATAAGATCGAATGCTGTACTAAACAGCTTATAGTTTTAGGTTAGATGTAAGAATGGATTTAATTTATATTTGGGTTAGGTTTAGTTCAAGTTTTAACGTATTGATTTGTCAAAATTTTCAAGTTACAAGCCATAAGATCAAACGGCAAAGCAGGCCTATCCAAAAACACTAATGTAAGATAAGTATACATTCTAACCGTCAAAGTTAATTTGACATCCATATACTATCAAATGTCACACAGTGAATAAGCATACTCTCTAATGTGAAGTTATAAAAAGTCTCAATAAAGTTTACTTTCTTTTAGCTAACACCTAAACTGCATCTAGTGTGGATGCTGTTTGGGTACTTTTTCAATAGTAATGCTGTAGATTCATCAAGTATTTCAATGCGTAAATGGTTGGAAATTGATAAAACTTTCATTATCACAATGAAAATGTTCATCAATAATATGTACCTTTTTCGTTCAGTGTGATAACTATCATCGTATTAACCGGAGCTGCAATTGAATTCCAAGGGTATGAAGGACGAGATAAGTAGTGGAGTTGAAAATTAAAATTGATAAAATTAAAGATAGCTTTGTAATTCATGGATTGAATATATAATTACTAATTAATTATAAGCACAGAATCAAATTGTTAGCACTAGTCAATAAATAACTATGCATTTACCTTCATATGAAAGGGTTAAATTTAATTTAAATAACATACGTCCAAGAAGGTCACGACAAAGACGCTGAACTGGAAGCGACCCATTGATGGTGGTGTAGAATTGAAGGTGCACAGTTGTCGCGCGTGGTAAAAAGTGAAACCGAAAGGACTACTATCAGCATCAACAGTGGCAACTACAGAACCACTAACAGTCTCAACGATATATTGATGAAAATGAAATGCCTATCAGATTAGTACGTGCGCTTGTAGCTACAATTTCTCCATCTTCTCTACCACTGTGTCTTGTCATTTTGTTTTTTGCTGCTCCTGACCAATGTTTGATGGGATTTAGTGCCTTGACATGTTTCACATACTCGCGCTCGTACGTTGCCTCCCCCCGTGCAAAGTTACGAGTATTCACTCGCGCAATCAGTTGTGAGTTGGCGACAATTTTGTTAGCAATCAGGTTTCCAATTGGAATTGGGAGCTGTAACCCCAGAAGCCGTAGCTAGCATATTTTCGTCGTGTACACGCCATCAACAAACCAATAAACGAACAAACAAACAATCCAACCAGCAAACCATCAGGCAGCTGAGCTACGATCATTTTCCACGAGACCGCGATAGCTGCGGTAGCTCAAGTTCAAGAAGTACCATCAGCAGGGACTTGAGATCATCATCACCGTCTTCACCGCCAACTATGTTGCTTGACTGAGCGCTGACTTGAACGACATGATTCAAAATGTGCATTAATAAACGATAACGAAGCCACAGGTGAAATTTGATATCTCAATGATGTTTGTTTAAGTATTTTAATGATTTCTGTGTCGATTTAAGCCTCTACGATAGCGAACAGATTGGCAAGTGCTCACCTCACATGTTAATGCATTTTACCAATGACGAATGTGGGCCAAATCGGAAGAAGAAATTCCTAGCGCTGCATCTTTGAACGAGTTTATCAATTAGGTATTGCGATTAAAGTAAACTGTATCTTGCGTACAGGTACAATCATTTTGATGAAGTTGTAAATGGACTGCTCATGTGGTTCTCGCCATCAATCGATACCAACCGCATAAATCACAGATAGTGTGAGGTGAATCTAATGGCTTTAATATGTTTTACTTCTGGTATTTGAAGAGAGAGCCAAAACTTTTACCAATCCTCAACTTTTGACTTTACTCGTATGTAAGTAGTTTACCTGTAGCGACAATTAATTATTTATTCTGCCCTGATTTTTCTATACATTATAAACCACCTTTGCTTAGGTCAACGAATCAAATCAAAATCAACCCACATAGAATGCATAGGTCGAATCTAGCATATGCAAATTTCGAGAAGCTATTTAATTACAAACCGCGTTAAAAGCTGCGACATAAAGTTTCAGATGTCACCACTCTATGCGATAACATGACTGTTAGTATTAATGCAAGATTAAGAACCTCAGTTGTAGTCCAAGTCCATAAATAAATATAATAGACCCAAAGAATTCTTTTGTTTCTGAAACGGTTTTCTTACACTTTTACAGCTATTAAAATTGTCTCCTACTTAACGTCACACCATAAAATCAGACAATAAAATAAATGTAGACTAATCTGGCGCGCGCACATTTAATTTATGCCTAATCAATGCCGGGCTAGTTCTTTGATTTGCAACATATTTACAATATTTTGTTTTAATGATATTAATTTAATTTTTATTTTTATTTGATTTTGTATAATAAACATATAAATCGTCTAAAATCCAATGTTTAGTATGATAATCTCTAATATTAACAATTATCTCTTTTCTCTGCATACGAACATAATATAGCAAGCTAAATCGAAAAAGGTCTAGAATATTTTTGATGAAAAATTTATGAGAAATGAAATAACAAAAAATCCCGTTGGAACTGCCAACCGAAAAGGCAAATTTCTCCTAGGTACCCTTATTTTTAAAGCAAATGATGATTTTATTGGGCGGCAATTTTAAAAGTCGAACGCTATTCAAGGGATATGGCTCATTGTATAAAAACTCCCTATTTAAGCTATTTTCAACCTTTCCATGAGAAATATTCATTAGTTCAGTTGTTACAAAAATAACGAATTGTGCTTATTTTCTGACCTTTGGAGGCCACCATCAGAGCGACTGATCCCAAAAAACTGGCTAAAATTCATAAATTTTAAAATCATGAGAACTTAACAATTTTACCACCCAGTTTACTAGGCTTAACTTTTATTTGCGGTCTATATCATTCATTCAGGGCCGTCGCGTAATTTGTAGCCACCCAAGGCAAGGCTTTAATCGGCACCCCCTCCCCTGGTAAAGCCAGTAATTTTGTTCGTTCCAGTTTTGGTTCGGGGGGATGATACCCTAGCTATTTAGAGCCACTCCATTATCCACCACCTATGGACCCGCCGTGTTCCGGACTGGAAAAATCGGCAGCTATTATAAATAACTGCATAACGGACCACGCACCCTCCACTACATATTTTATATACATATACTAATATTTGATTTATTTATATACATTCTTTGATTTTTTATTCTCTGTTCTTGCCTATGGTGCTCTTTTCGGTTGTTTATATACAAACTTTAAACATTGAAAGGCATTCGCTTGGCTTTTGCATGAGCAAATGTTCTCAGAACTTCCTTAAAGTCTAAGTTTTTTGCAGTGTCATTTTCTATAGCTAGAATGGCCAGAGAGTTCAGCCTTACCTGTGCCATTGTAGAGCGCAAATAAGTTTTTATAAGCTTAAGTGTACTAAAACTACGTTCGGCACTAGCAATTGTCACGGGTATTGTTAGTAACCCTCTTAACGCGACCCATAAGATAATTAACAAATCTTTATTGTTTGTGGTTTTGATCATACACAGGCCTTCTTTAGGTGCGACTTTGTTGTTTCTTTTGTTTCCATGATCCAAAATTGAACTTACATGTAAAATTTCATGATACTGTTCAATGCCGTTTATATCAGACACTTTGGTTGCGTTGTCAGTTAAATGTCTTTCAAGGTTCAAGCAACTTTGTTTTACATATTCTTTTTCTGGAAGTTGCGAAACATTACCCATAAATCCCCATACTTTTTGATGTTCTTTCAACCCTATTGATCTCTTCTCAGGTGAGACGAAAACGTTATCCACTAATAGATAAAAAACTTCTCTCGTAAAGGTTTCTTTAGATGACGATTACACTTCCTCAGAAGACTCACACAAAAAACTCGTTTTCGTTTACGAAGCCCTTTCTCGGGAAAAACAAGTTCGATCACAAGTTCAGCTTCTTTTTCTTTAACGGAGATAACTAAGTCCACATATCCATTCTCTCTCAATCTGTTAAAAAATTCCAAACATTTAGTGAACTTTTCAGAACAGTCACTTTTTCCCTTGAATTCTTTTACTGATCGAATTAACTTCAAAAAGAATGTCATTCCACAAGACCAACGTTACGATGAAGGAATAGTCTTCCATCTGATTAATCAAAGATTTTGCTTCTGCGGCAACCAACGCATTGTAGTCATCGAGCAGTCACACAAGAAAACTGCTCGAAAACCTTCCTATCTTCTATTCAAAATTTTAAAGGCAGATTTAGAAAAATATTTAATTATTTCCATTCATAATCGCAATTTGTAAAATATTTTTCTTTCTTGTTATTATTAAATGTAATTTTATATCAATTTTCATTTATATTAAGTTTAAATGTTTCCCTTTAATTATATTCGTCATAAGATTTAACTTTTATTCCTATCTAAAATCTTCTTCATTTTTCTTTACTTCAGATAAATTTTGTTTTTAAAAATTTAAATCTGCCAAATAAAATTTCGAGTATGGAAACGCTGATCTAGTACAGCCCAACGGTGTATTACATCACGGAATGTAAACGAACCTGACTGAGCTAGCAGCTGATGCAATTTAGCGGTACAGGGGAAAAGAGAGGAACAACAGAAGATTTGGATGGATTGAGGAGTCCGCTTCAAATCGCCAAGCAGTGAGGTAAGGTTCCATCTTCGCCGTGCAAAGTTTCTCGTCGCGAACAAATTCCGTTCAACTGCGCATAGTGAAATAAATAAATTCGTAGAGTTATATCTCTAGGTAAGGATTCAGTGCGATTAAAAGCAGTCACAAAAACTTTAGCGAAAAGGAAAATCTTGCCAAAAGTTCGATTCGTATGGGATGTAGCGGAGACTTCTAAAATGTCATTCAATTCAACCGAGGTCAAGTTCTGCATTTGCTACTCCGCAGTTTAAAGCGTAAGTGCAAGCTCTTGTGGTGTGTTGAGTCTTACAGAGCCATCATATGACGTATTTAAATGTTTTCTTGCAGTTTTTACGAGCACGGTGGACGGTTTGGGGCGGACGTGCTGATAAGATAAACTCCGGGCGGCATGCAACAGAACCAGTCGATGGAAAATTCGCCAACGGTAAAAATAATGAATGTTGAACCAAGACCGGAATAGAATTCACTGTACATACGTCGTTGGCATGTATATCTACGATGCTGTGTCGGCGATTGTGTTATTTGTTGCAAAACAAGAAGCGAGCATTGAACAACCTTGAGTGTGCTCGGTGAAGGCTAGAATTCACTTGGCACCATAATCCTTGACTTGAACTTTGAATTGTTGCGTCCCCATTTTGAAGCCTAATAGGCTTTCTTTCATGTTAGTATAAACTCGAGAAATACTGCGACCACTCAGTCAAGCTGGTGGTGTAACTCTTACAAGTGGGGAATGAGTGATGAAGTGATTGTTTTTAATAATCAATGATTCTATCCTGCGACAACTTGTCATTTTTGAACATTTGCCAAATTTTGAACTTTGCTCTCAATGATGCTTGCATTGCTTGTGAAGTTGTACCAAAATAATTAAAATTCAAATAAACTTCAGATGTTTTGTTGTAGCGCCCCGATTGAGCAATTCAACTTGCATAAAACGAACAAAAGTTGCGGTATCCATAGCAAAAGTTGTCCGAAATTGCGAGATCCCACGCCAAACAACGCCACACGGATATTTAACACATGTATCAGCTGTATCCACTCCAGAAGCTGAAAGACGCCTTTCTTGAATGAGCGGAACACCTTGCTGTTCACACATCACCATCTTTGCTCATATCGTGCGTGATATTATCCGAACGAAAGGAAAAGTGACGCGCAATTAAAAATAGCGCAAGAAATCAATGAGCCGTCATCCTACGGACATTTATCCACCCAGTCGCCGTGTCTAAGCACTCAACAAGAACTAGTGAGTGATCGTTTTTAAGTCAATTTTGCTGTAGAATATCATTTGGAGAAGTCCTTAGCCAAAGACGTTCATATTTGAAACCGTCAATCCGGAAGCAAACTCCATTTTATTAATTTGTTTATTTACTTCATCACTATTTTACAGAATTAATAATCCCAATTATAAAATAGAACTAATAGATAACGTGTCAAGGTTAAAATAAAAATATCATGTAAGAATTAATCTAAAGTTAACAATTAAGTAGTGACGAAAATTAACGACAAAAGAATTTATTGCTCGTAGAGTACTCTCCGCAGCATGTTTTTAAATGATTCAAATGAGCTAGAAGGAGGACCAAGCTTTAGATTAAGATGGTCTCTTACCATACGAACCATCGGTGAGTGACTGTAAGTTACGGTTCTGGCAAACGGTATAGCGTAGTATTGCGATGACATAGTGCAAGAAGGGGGACGTATGCTAATGGCATTGTATAATTTCGACGATAACATGCCTCTCAATAATTTAAATAAGAAGAATTGATCCAGGAATCGCCTCCTTACCTGCAGCGAAGATAGACCAAGGAAATTCAGGCGATCGTCATAAGGGCGATACGGGATGTTGTATTTGTAGAAAAGTGTGCGGGAAACCTACGCTGCACAGATTAAACCGCCACCATGAGATAATTAAGATGTGGGAACCATATCTGGCATGCATATTCAAGAATTGGGCGAGCCAACATGAAGAATAACCGAGCACAGGTTTGAAAGCTGAAACACCTATGAGAGCAACGTAGGACAAAGCCCGCGATCCGAAAAGCTTTCTTGGTTATTTCCAAAACGTGAACATTGAATTTCAACTGAGAATAAAATGTCACACCTAAATCCTTGAAACTCAACCGAAACGAGAACTGAGCTTTCGATAGAGTATGAAAATTGAATGGGGTAAGTTTTATTGGTAAAGGTCATGGAAAGGCACTTAGATTTGCTAAGTTGAAGTCGATTTCTATTACACCAAGAGGACAAAAAGTTTAAGTCATCCTGAAGAGCTTGGCAATCCTGAATTGAATTAATGACTCGAAATATCTTCAGGTCATCAGCATATAGAAGGAGGTTGGATGTGATGATAGCTGGGAGATCATTAATAAAGAGGTTGAAAAGAAGTGGACTTAAAATTGATCCCTGTGGAACACCAGAGGTTGGGACGAAAGAGTGTGACAAAGATCCATTACAGATAACCGTGCAGGAAGGATGAAAGAGAAAGGAGTGAATCCAGGAAAGAAGGAATCCCTGAATGCCGAAACGGCGGAGCTTGTTGATTAGGATGTTGTGATCCACACTATCGAATGCTTTCGCAAAATTAGTGTAAATCACATCAACTTGACCTCCTAAGTCAAGGGTGATTGCAATGGTGTTGATCAATTCCCCTAAGTTGGTTACGGTAGAACGTCCTTTTACAAATCCAAGTTGATTTTCGGATAAGTTGGGGTGCAAAACATGATAAAGTTTACAGGATTTTTTCAAAGCACGATAGGAGTGAAATGGGTCTGTAATAAGAGGCCTGGGAGTGGTCACCCGCTTATTGATGGAGAGGATATTTTCACATTTCCAAACATCTGGAAAAGTACCCTTTTCGAGACTTGAATTAAAGATATGGGCGAGGGGAATACATAAGGATGAAGAGAGGGATTTGATAAAAATGTTAGGGATTCCATCAGGGCCGACTGTGCTGCTAGAATTCAGGGACTGAATTGCCTCAGCGACCTCTAAGGGGTTAGTGTATAAATCAACAATTAAGTCTGGAGTGGATTGAGGGTTTTCATCAGAAGTAGAGGTCGGGGAGCTATAGACGGCGGAGAAATAGTCAGCAAACATGTCGCAGATGGCCTGGTCATTGTAGACTAAGTGGTTCTGGTATGACATGCATTGATATGCCGACGCGAGTCTTTTAAAGAGTTGACATAAGACCAGAAGGATTTAGGGTTACTAGCAAATGATGCTTCAATTGTTCTCAAATAAGATAACTTTGTGGATTTACACACTTTTTTTTGCATTAGTACGTAGGTGCCGAAATTCAGAGAGGTCCAGTTCTGATCTCGAACGTAAGTAGCGTTTCCTGGCTGAGTCCTTCAAGGACAAAGATTGAGGGTGGCTTGCCAATTAATGACGTCAAAATCAGCAGCTAAGTCTTCGTAGTTAGCCTTGAAGAAGTTAAATCGACTTGGTTTCTCTTTAGGCTTGCCACGTATTGGATCCAATGATAATCGGATCTCTAAAGGTAGACGGTGAGGGTACGGCTTAACATAAGGAGAAGCATGGGGGAAAACAGGATCTGCAGCAGGGTTGTTAGAGAAAATTAGGTCAAGAATGCTTTTGGAAGCATTCATTACATAGTTTAATTGTTTTAGGCTACAGAGGGATAAATACGAGGATAAGGCTATAGAAAGGTCATCAGAAGATGGATTTAGCTTCTGCATTCCAGTTAACGAGAGGCATATTGAAGTCTCCACAGATTAAAAACTGCGAGGAGGAGCTAGCATTAATTATAAAGCTCGATAGTTCACTAAAAAGGATTTCATACGATCTTAAGTGAGTTCTACAGGGATTGTAAATACAGAAGACAAATAGTGAACAGTTGTGAAGAGAAATTTGAACTGCTACGCTTATCATACGGTCGGAAGCATTTCTTCATAGCTTAAGAAAAAAGGGGGGTTCACAGTACTAGCCATTGAAAAATTAACGAGAATAAATTTACGAACGTTTTTTAACATACAAAATTTACATTTTTCAATACTGCAGCGAATTTAAGAACAACTTCAATTAAGTAGTAAAGTGAATATCGTCCATAATAACAATTGAATTTCACTTTAACATAACTTAATCTCAGATCGAATATCGAAACACTCAAAAGTCCTCTTTGGTTAATATTAGTTGCCATTGAAGGCAAAAAAATAAAATGAATCATTAAACCCTATACCTTTTCTTCTTTCCATTTCGTTTCATCTGACCGGGTATAGGACCCGCATCGATTGCAGACTCCTCCACTAATATGGTCTAGCCATCGGGCGCGCTCCTCTGTTTCTTTGTTTAACTGGGTCTCTTGTCGGGTAGAGTGATCTACCACTCGCGTGCCCATTTATTATGTAGGGTTATGTGATTTCATTACATAACGCTATAGCATAAATCGGTTAAGTTTGTATATTTCATTCGAGGGAAAGAATCATACAAAGTGCTTTTGTAAGAGTTTTTCACTCAAATGGGAAATACATGGCCACGTCTACGTTTGCATCTTGATCCGGTTGGGAGGGTGCGACGGGGCACCACCTCCATCTGGATGCCCCACTCTTATTTGTGGGCCATAAGAATCGTCGGTAACGACGAAGTCCTCCTAAGTCCGTCTGTCTTCCCCAGGTCCAGTTTATCCTTTGCGTCAGCAATTCCCGACCCTCAGTTGATTACCTCCTTTTCGACTTCGGCCGACATTTATTTGACCCCAGAAATTCGTGAATACGGAATTCTTTTGTAGTGGGTCCTTGTGCTAGGGGCAAAGAACCCACCCCACGAAACCGCAAAACTAGCTTGTCTGCGCATTCACGCGTTCCCAGACAAGGCCAATCTCGGCGGATCTTAACATCCTCTTCCACTGAGGCAGCAGATCATCGCTGCAGTCCTTCACGGACATTTAATATACTTACATTTACTACAGCATCCCAAACTTCTACATATTGGTATCTAACAGCCTGAGCAGCACTTGTGCGAGCTTCCCAACATGTTTCACACACTTGCTTTCAAGTAAGTGCTTTAGTATGGTCGTTGATTATACACCAGCGCCTCGTTTAACTAGAGAAGATGGCAAAGATTCGTTGTAAAATACCAAATGAAGATGTAGACTTAACTGATGATTTTGCTTCATGAGCAATCACTAGGTTTAAGCTATGGCACGCACAAGGAATAAACACAGCCAAAGGGAATTTGTCAAGTACACAGGCTTGAACTCCATTATGTACACCTGCCATATTGGCACTATTATCGTATCCTTGACCACAACAGTTTGTCATACTCAAATAACACTCATGAATTACTACAGCTAGATGCAGACGCACTGGTCTCAAAAGCGGGCGCGGGAACATTTTGTGTTTTATTAGTTTTAAAAAAATTGGTTAGTTTTGGCACTTTACTTAATAAAGCCTCATTCGCTATCTCACTTTCCTTGTTCAAGTTTCTCCTTTGCGCTCCTGACAGTTTTTCGACATAATGTTTGAGTTTTCCACTAATTTTCAATTAATTTTGCAATTTACGTATTTTATAAACAACACACGAATAATGCTCCTCACTAAAACTTAATTCTTTTCATCTCAATCACATATATTTATCAATATATTCATCTCAAGTAGCGGCACAAATGACGGTAAGTAACTCACTATGCGCTTCGCATCAATATCTTTAAGTATTCTTAAAGCTCGTAACACGCAGAAGAATAAACTACTGTCACAGAGAATAGACTTCTGAGATACTGTATTAGCAATTGGCGTAAACAGTGTCGGCGTTGTCTATGTCTATGAAGTCAAAACAAGAATAAACTGTGTCTGTATCCGACGCCCACTGCAGCAAATGACAGACTGAGTTGAGTAGTGGACCGGAGGGGGCTGTGGATTCACAAGCTTGCGGAGTGTATGGGGTTAGTGGTTAGAGCTACTCGGTATACAAAGTTGCTGTGAGCTACTATAGACAGAATTTTACGCGCTCAGCAATGCATCCATTGTATAATACAGAAACCGATACAGCCGTCTAAGTGCTTATAAATAAAGCTAGACTACAAACGCAGTAGTCTGTGTGGTCTAGTGGTTAGAGCATGAGACGCATAAGCAGAAGGTCTCAGGTTCAAATCTCGTTGATGAACAATATGATTTGGTTCAGGGGATTTTTCGGACAGCCTACGAGTGTTCACTCAGTGGTGATATGTACTGATTTAATCAGATCATATCATAGCTGAGCAGACACACGGGAGCATGGTACTGGCCAAAATAACTTCCAAAAAAATCAAAACGGTCATGAAAATGAGATACTCTAACTATCTCTAAGCGAAGGCCCGAGAGGGGCTGTAGTGCTAAAGCGAGGAAAGGAGAAGACTACAAATGCATGAAATAGATTTTTTTATCCGCGGCGGCGCCCCTTGGATCGCGGCGCCCACCCCTGTGTCGCATTTTTTGGTTGTAGGTGCTTCCGGTGTTACAATTTTGACGCGACACAGCATTTTTATGATGGCCAAAGATTGCAGTGAAGGTAGTTTTGTTGAAAGAATGTATAAGTTGGAGCAAGCTCTCATAAATAGATCCAATTTCCCCAAAGAAGAAAAAAAAAAACAAGAATTCATTAGCAAATTTTCGAAACCGAAGTCACAGATGAAGTCACGATGGGTAGCTGCAAGAAAAACCGAGAAAAAAATTTTGGAAACCAATCATGAGCGGCAAAATACCATAACAATACCACAAAAACAGATATCAATTGTTGGTCGTCCAGTAAAAGAATTTGAAAATTTATCGGACCGCAGCAAACGTCGTAAAACAGAGCAATTAAGGAAGGAAAATGCAGCCACTGAGCTATTATATGCTGGTCAAATGATACTCCGTCAATCGGGAAACACAGGCGGTTCATCTTTAGTCAAAGATGAAATGGAGTCTCCTAAAAGAGGTGGTAAATATAGAAAAGCATTCCAAGAAAGTAAGACACCAGGATTTCCTTTAACGCCAACTCAAGCCTTATCAATTTTTGTAAAAGCATCACTGATAAGAAGACAATACGAAATTGTAGGAACATGTGACAAAAAACTGTATCCTTGTTTTATTACCCTGCAAAAAGCTAAAAAGGAATACTAGCCGATTCAAGATTCATTTTGAGTGAATGCTACTTGTGTGGAAGTTGAACTTCAGGCTTTGCTTAATCACACAGGTGAGCGATTATTGTTATAAATAATATAAATCAGTCCGAGCTCGCTTCTTCGATGATAATTCACAAATAGGGTTGTGATGGATCACAGCAAACTCAATGCAGACAAAGACTTGATAATTGTACAGATTTAAACTCCAGTATGCAAGTATTTCAGCCATCCTTATTTCCTCTTCGACTGTGAAGTGTCAATGAAAAAATCATTTGGCGAAACCCCACACCCTCGTCTCCGCATTTTTGTAGGCCAATAATAATTAGGCTTATACACGAAAACAACGATGCGACTAATGAGGAAATGAATTATTTTAACGAAAAAATCAAATATTTACAACCGACTATAATAATTTTAATATAACGATTACTCACAAGATGCTCTCTACTATGGTAGATGGAAAGGTGTGCAATGCAGCTATTTGAATTGTTTCAACTATGAGGTGCTATGTTATATTTGCAAAGCCACTTCGAAAGAATTTACTGATTTATCAAAAGCAAGATCAGTTAAGCCAGCCAACTTGAATTTTGGTCTGTCTATCCTGCAGGTAAGCATACGATGTTTTGAAACACTTCTTCACCTTTCCAATTAAATTCCGATTCAGAAATGACAAGTTAGATCGAAAGTAGAGAAAGCTATAGGAAAATCAAGCACAATTTAAAAATGAACTCCTTATTGTGGATGTTCCAAAGCCGGGATGTGGAACAAGTAATGACGGTAATATGAGCAGAAGATTTTTTAGCGATGTTGAAGTATCTTCTCGTTTTACAGGAATCAACAAAATTTTACGAGTATTTGTAAGGTTCGCAACAGTATTGGAAGTTATATCAAGTGGACAAAACATCAACAAAGATAAATTTCAAGTTGATTGTAATGAAACTCCTGAACTTTCTATTGACTTGTATCCATGGTACCCAATGACATCTACTGTCCACAAAATATTAGTGCATAGTCCTGTCATGATAAAACAATCTCTTCTACCAATTAGCAGCCTATTAGAAAAGGCATCAGAAGCTCGAAATGAGCATTTCCGAGAATTTCGCCAACATTACTCCAGAGAGCAATGTAATATGGATGTGGTCAATCGCCCACTCCTGACTTCCGATGCATATTTAAGTAGTAAGAGACCAAAAGCTCCGAAAAAATCCAAATCTTTTACTCAAGCTGCTCTGCAAATGCTACTGCCTTGGAAAAATGACCCAAATAATTAACCAGTACTCTATTCTTAGGCAGTTCAAAGTGATTCCGACGAAACTTGTTCCCTGGATTTGAATAAATAAATCTTCATTTTCATATATTCATGCATTTTTTTAAAACAAACAATAATAATTTTAACAGATTACCGCAGAGCATCTTAACTCATCAAAATAGATAAAAAAATCAAGCAAAATAATTTTGGCCAGCTTTTTGAGTCAAATACACCTATATGCGCCATTTTGAATTTATGCATTTGATTTTGGATTTTTGAAAATATGAGCTTTTTACATTCTAATGAATCAATGTGCCAAATCTTCTTAAAATTGGAGCTTCACTCTAGTCAGGGCAAACATATTCAATTTTGAGTCAAAATAGCAGCTAAAAAATATGTCCGCCGTAGACGGTCCCAAGCTCGTTTGAGAAAGGAGGAGTGAACTGCTTGTTTCCCAAGCTTCCATGATTCCTCATCCTAAGCCCAACGATTAAATGCTAGTAAATCATTTGGGGTCGCACATTGGGTTCACTGGTTCCCCAATGATCGAACATTAAATGCTGGCAGCTTTGCCTAAATAAATCGTACTCACACCTCCTTTGTGGGGACTTAAGAGAGTGAAAGTGAGTCTGCCTCACCTGATACTAGAACCGAAGTAAAAACCATGCCACCGGAATGGAGGATGCGCGACGGCCTAACTATCCGTCCTTGAAAAATCCTACACTGTTTTGAAACCTACAGAAGAGCCTCAGAATGAATCGGACTCACCGCAATTACCGCTCAAATGGTAAAATGTCTATGCTATGGTATTGGATCCTGGAATGTTAGATCACTCAGTTACCCTGGCACTGCTAAATGCCTTTCACAAGAGGCCAGTCAATATAAATGAAACATACTGGCGATCCAGGAAACGAACTTGACTGGAAATGATATTCAAGATACGAGCTCGCAAACAATATTCAAAAGTGGGAAGCCTACTGGAAAGCGAGAATTCGGAGTGGCCTTCATTGTGGATAGGGAGTTCAAATCGCAGGTAATTGATCTTAAGCAGTCAATGCATGGTTTTGTGTGATCCACATAAAATCGAAACTCTTCAAAATTCGACTGATAAATGTACATGTCCCAACCGAAGGAATGGATGAAGAAACAAAGCAAACGTTCTACGATTACCTAAAATGACTAGTTGACTCATTGCCTACAAACAACACCAAAATAATTCTGGGTGATTTCGACGCTGAAGTTGGCAATGAGCTATTTCAGCGGAGAACAGCTTGAAGATATAGCCTCTACGATGAAACAAATGAAAATGGACTTTGTTTGTAGAAGAAATCTAGTCATACGTGTGAATTGCTTCCCACATCAGCGCATTCATAAAATGACATGGGTATCACCGGATTGCAAAATACAAAACCATATCAACCATGTTCTCATCCAACAATGATGGGACCCGAGTTGGCTTGATGTCCGTACACACCGAGGAGCCAATTGTAACTAAGATCATTACCTGATCAAATTAACCTATCGATGTCGTATGTCAAAGGCATATTCAGCGAAGACTGGTCCGCTACAAAAATTTAACATCGAAAAGCTCCAAACGGCATCTGTGGCCAAAAATTTCATGGAGACCCTCGACAACCAGCTAGCTCCCATCTTTCGGGCGCACCGTTAAAGACAAGCAATGAGCTCTGGATGGATTGAAAGCGGCTATTAAGGCCTTGGCAGAACAACCGATCGGACATCAAGCCCGGCGCAAAAGAAATTATTGGTTCGATGATAAGTGCAAGAATGTGTTAGACAAAAAGAACCAGGCGTACTAAGATTATGTAGGTAGGAAAACCAAGAAGAAGAGAGAACACTATGAAAATTTTAGAAGAGAAGCAAATAAGATAATTGGAATTTAGAAAAGAAAATACTATGATGACCAATTGAGAAGTATAGATGTTAATTTATTGAGCAACAACACAAGACAAGCATACAAAGTAGTGAAAAGCCTGAATCATGGTTATTAGCCAAAAAACAACGCTCTGGAATGCTGATGCAACCAAGATCATTATATTTCAAGAGCCTCCTTAATCCTCCACACAGCTCCACAACATCGGAGTTTATATATGTCTGCGGAGAGCTTTCATTGGCCCCACCAACTCTGGATGAAGTGTCTTCCACCATCAAAGCCCAAAATAATAATAAAGCGCCGGGCATCGATGAAATTCCAGTGAAGCACATCAAATGTGTTAGCAGCAGTGTTCATAAAGCTATTCGCAAAGTCATCCAGCATATTTAGAAAGCAGAGCATATGCCGAAAGAGTGGAGCCAATCAATTATATTCTCTACCCCCAAAAAAGCTGATAAGTTACAGTGCGAAAATTATAGAGGCATATCACTACTTTGTAGGGCATACAAAATATTTTCAAAGATCTTAGAAAATGGGATCATACCCCAACAGTTTTATTGGGGAGTATCAAAGTTGTTTTATAGCAAGTAAATCAACAATAGACCAATTGTTCACAGTCAAGCAGGTACTCGAAAAATGCTGGGAGTTCAACATAGACGCACACCAAATTTTCGTTGACTTTAAGCAAGTATACGATGGTATTGATGGTAACGTACTGTACCAAATGATGCTTTGCTTTGGTATCCCAGTCAAAATAGTCCATCTCACCAAAATGACAATGACGTCGACGAGCACCCAAGTCCTCATCAATAACCAGCTCACCAATGCCTTTGACACAAATATCGGACTCAAACAGGGAGGTAGAATGGCCTCATTGCTAAACAATTTGGCTTTGGATTACGCCATAAGAAAGCTATCATTAAAAGTTACATTACTATACAAGTTAAGCTACGTAGTAGTCTTCACGGACGACATAAAACATTTTGTCACGGTCATTAACAACTGCCAAAGAATTCTTCCTGAAAGTCGACAGCGAAGCAAAATTAGTAGGGCTACAAATCAAGGAAAATACAACAAAGCTGATGACTAGTCGATGAAGAATACGTCAAGCACACAAAGTATCACACTTGGCAAATACAGTATCGAAAATGTGAGCAAATTTGTGTATTTAGGCGCCATAATAACTAGAACCGTTAAAGAAAGACATGAAATACGCCGAAGAATACAACTCGCAAATAAAATATTTTATTCAATTTGATGATCTTGAAGGCCAGCTGCATACACAGAAAAATAAAGCTCCAAGTATACAAATCTGTGATAAGTCCTGTGTTATGCTATGGATGTAAAACATGAACCTTAACCCAATCATCTGCAAATATACTGAACGCCTTTGAGTGACGGGTCCTGAGTCGAATAATTTGAGTGAAGTTAGACGGGGACCAATGGTGAATTCGATACAACCATGAGCTGTATGAATTTTTTGACGAGGCGGAGGTCTCAAGGATTGTCAGACTGTGGAAGCTGCAATGAGCTGGACACATGAATCATATGGACGAACAACGGATACCCAAAAAGGTATTCGTTGGGAGAACTGAAGGCCGGAGACCAGTGGAGAAACCGATGAAAACGCTGGTCTGACTCGGTTGACGAAGACAGTTCAAAGTGGAGGACGCCTTCAATGGAACGAGACAGTTGGAGGCACTATTTGCTGGTTAAGATGTTAAAGAACTTGCAGGAGGATCATCAAATGAAACCAGTGACACACTGGCTCTTGTGGTTATGGACAAAATATGGATATCAAATTTTAAACCTGGATCGAATACTACTCCCAAATCTTTAAATTTGTCCACAAGCGCAAGCAATGATCCATCAATCTGGTATTCATATAAAAACCGATGAATTTTTTTGGTGAATTTCATGTGACAACATTTTGACTTTATTAAGAGGAAGTTAATTACCTTGACATTAATTTTGGAGATTGTCAAAATCATCTTGAATATTTGAGCAGTTATCGTTGAAGTGAACGGCACAATCAATTATTAAATCATCAGTCTAAAGAAGACAGCTAGGGGACAGGCATTGGGGGAGGTCATGAATAAGAATATTAAATAGCAAAACATGTGAAATTGATCTTTGAGGAACACCGGATTTTTGACTAAATGAAATTGATGAAAAATTATTCCATGTAACGGTGCAAAAGCGATGGGATAAGATCCAAGAGAGGATTGAGTCAGGAACGCGGAATGGACGGAGTTTGTTAGCCAGAAGATTTTCAAACAGAATACTTATGGCATCGTATATTCTGTTGTGCACAATCCACTTAAGGAGCTTGCCAAAACGAGACAGTGAAGAAATCGGATGATAGTTCAATATTTCACTGGCTTCTGGATTGGAAAGATGTAAACATGCTTGCAGACGTCGGGAAAGCAGAAGAAAGAAAGGCTAATATTGATAATAATTGATAGTGGGGTAGATAATAAAGAAGATAATGACTGCGCGAATAGATTTGGTATTCAATCAGGACCTGGACCACCATTAATGTCAAAAGTGAGCAGCTTACTTTCAGTTTTTGATAGATAGGTCACGATAGAGTGCACAATAGAGGAAAAGAAGGACACGATGAGTATTTACTGGAATTGGAAACCTTAAATATCGAGGAAAAAACTTGAGCAAAAAAGTCACAGGAAACTTTCCCATCAGAAGCTTGTCACTTATGCCATAAGACGATATTAGTGTTATAGGATGCTGTTTTCAGGCAACGGTTGTATGACCAGAAGGGCTAAGGACTGTTTGATTGCAGTGACGTTTCAATTGTACAATAATAAGATTGCGTTGCGTTCTTAACCGCTTTTTGAATTCTTTGCGAAGCAGAAAGGTCAGTGTTAAAGTTGGATTACTGAAATTTGCTACGCGCCTGGTCCTTCAAATAAAAAGTGTCTGAAAGTTCAGCCGAAAGCCAGGCGGGTCTCTTTTTTTCGAGAGAAATGGCAGATAGGTACACCATTGACAATTATGCTACTGAGACTTCGGTAGAAAACTGATAACGCTGTATTGACATCTAGCTGCTGTGAGAAGGAATTCCAGTATATATTATCCAGATCTAGCTGTATGGCTGCATAGTTGGCAAAAACGCCGACAAAACAATCAATATGATTCAACCTCGGTGTGAGGTCAGATTTTATTGTTTCATTGAAATAAAGAATTGATTCGCCTTTCAGAATTGGTTTGAAGTCGGCCTCTGAAAGTATTTTATTCCTCTTCCCAGGGTTCGGTAGACAGACCAATTCAAAATGAGTTCCAACCAAGGCAAGTTTCTGAAACTCATCACATTTCCATTTCTATCTGGAGCCGTACTATCTATTTCGGTACCAGCCCAATTGAGTAGATTAATCTCACCCCTAACGACTATAGGATTTACTATTCAGTTTCGTAAACACACCACATGGATCCTGTGGGATAATACCGCTCAGTTTCTTCACCCATTAGCTGCAGACTTCACTCCTGAGTATGATTAAGTTGCGGACATTCTTCAGGCGTAATTTCAACAAGGCCAATGAGAGATGATTGCAGTCAAGAAATCAACCTTGTGATGGTGGCTGTTGCATACTTTTCAATATTGGTTCGATATTTAATCTTGAGAAGTACCTTCTCAATTGCTATCTTCTCTTACTTGGACACATTGAGATCTACTCCATCATTAGTAAGGTCCTTGTCACCAGGAACCATTGGGCAAGAGTTGCCATTATCAAAAAGTTGCGACAGCTTCAGATATTCCTGATTAAACTTTTGATCTTAAGCTCAATTTCGATCCTAAGCTCAATTTTGATGCACAAATTCTAATCGTGACTACTAGTGACTACTGATTCTTAAATTAAATAATATTAGACTTTATTTTTTTTTTGCTTGAATTTAATTTTACACGTATATTTATTATTGTTATTACCATTGAATTTCTTTTTTATATTAACTTTAGCACTTAATTCTAATTTTCATTGTTTTCTTTTCTGTTTGTTTTATTCCATTTTGTAATTGGATTATGTTTCATCTGTTAAATGGAATTTAAATAAATAAATAAACTTCTTGAGAAACTTTTTCTGATCCGCTTTTCTGAAACTAAGTCAATGACTTTCAAGTTGACCTGGAATGAAGAAGATATCATCCCTTTGATGATTTACTTCCATTACATTGGCAAAATGGTCACTATCATAAGGAAGCACCTGCATTTTTCATTGAGGATTGTTTATTCTGAATTCAAGACTTGTATCAGCAATGCAAAGGTCCAAATATGAATTTTTCCTAGAGTATGTTGGAAACACCGACCCATATAGGTTGCATCTGTATTCAATTTGATTCTCTGTTATCCACAATTTCAGGAAGACACTTTTTGGATTATGTTGGCGCTCAACAATGATGTATGCCGTGCACTAAAATTGCCAGAAAGAGTATAACAACTGTACAGGCTGTTCAGTTCGAGAATTTCAAACAAGAAATTGAGCTTCTCATTGAATTTGTGAACGTTTCTACCCGTTGCATCGGTGGTAAACTCAAAGTTTTTAAATTCGAATTAATCAATACGTTGGAAACAAAAGGTTCTTCTTACTAACATGCCAATATCACCTTCCCATCACCGTTTGCTCTATAGCTATATAACGGCATTAAGTGTCATGAATTAAGGTGGGTGCCAGTGAGAAGCATGATGTCGGGTTTTCGGCTAACAACAAATTCAAAGAGATAGTCACGTCGATTTAGAACAAAAATGGAGTTGACATTGATCGAGATAAGTTGAAGCCCGTCTATGGGAACGTGGCTGAATGGCGAGTTATTTTGTGACATTTAAAAGTTCTAAACGTTGAAAAACAATGTTAATTTTTTAATCTTGTTTGTTGATTCTTTCTGATGAAGAATTAAGTTGTTGGTCAATTTTGATAAGCAGTTCATTTTTGCTATTTACATTACTTACATTATTTACAGTATTGTCTGCTATTCATCTAGCGGCGACTGCAAATGATACGCCAAGCTTGACGAAGTTAAAGGTATCACACTGCCATGTACTTGCTTTTGTTTTGGAATAAATGTAACTTTTGTATCTTGATATCGGGGTATACTCCGTCTGAGCCACTTACCGGGAGGCATGAATTTCTTTGTATTTTACGCGCCAAGAGTGCATGACCCAGTTGACAGCCGTATGACCAAACCGTTTACACCGGTCACACTGGTTGACTTCTCTTTTCTGGAGGCATTCCCACCTCACCACTCTGAAATTCAAGTACCTTATTTGTTGAAGTGCACTTGTACTGCATTTATGAGAAATTTGTACTAAATAAAGCCGGAAATTCTTCTCTTCGATTGCCAATCTCCTTGTTGCAAAGGTTTGAAATGTAATAAATTCGATTCCTGGTACAGTTTCCTTCAGCACTTGATAGAGATCCACCGTATCCTTCTCAGATTCCAGGCCCTTCAACAAAAACGTCTGATTTTTTCCAGTTTTTCAGGCATAGGTGAATTGCAGAGCCTCCTGAGAGTTCAGAGCATATTTGGTTGACTTGAAGTCAACCAGTGATTTTGTTTTGATTCTTAATATACAGCCTTGGCAAAAAGTATTAGGCACCCTAAAGTTTACTTAAAATAAAGGAAAGAAACAACTTCTACTTTTTAAACTGACATAAACAAGAATAAAAAAGTCTTAAAATCTAGTCGGTCCACTTTTGGATTTAATTACTTCTTTAATTCTATCTGCCATGCTGCGTACAAGCTCAGTAGAATACTCCCTTGTAATGGCATGCCATTCTTGTACCAATGCATTTTCTCATGCCTTTTTCGATGTAATACTGTGCTTTTTATTCCTTTGCTTCAAAAGGCTCCAAAGATGCTCTATGGGGTTCAGATCTGGGGACTGTGCAGGCCAATCATTCAAGTCAATGTTGTTTTCAGTAAACCAGCGCATCGTTGTCGCTGACTTATGACAAGGTGCATTGTCTTGTTAAAATATGACTCCGTCTAAGTTAGTGTCGCCAAAAATACTTGTTAACGAAGGCATGAGTGCAGTTTCAAGTATTTCTATGTACTTCTCGCTGTTCATACAACCTTCAAAAACAAACATTTCGCCAACATCATCAGCAGCCATACAGCCCCAGATCATTATGCTGCCTCCTCCGTGTTTGACAGTCGGTACGATGCAATCTGAATGGTATTCTTCACCTACACGTCGCCTCACGAAGGTCACACCTGGTGTTCCAAATACTTATAAAATGATTCTAGTGAAATAAGTAAGAGATCATTCTTATTAATTATGAAAGCAGTAAAATCAACTTACCTCAAAATTAGATTCGTCAGACCACACCACGTTGGACCAATCTTCTTCTGTATAGTGTTTGGGCCATAGATCCCACTCTAGATGTTTTTTTTTTTGTTTCTCCTTGGCTTTCCATCCTTTTAGGGCTACTTCTCCAAGCCTTCTTCTGACCGTTCGAGCACTTATTGACTTTCCAGCCTCTTCGGACAAGGCAATTTTCTTCCGACCTTTCATAGATTCGCGTATTAATTTTCTATCCTAGGGCTTAGCCTTTACACATTTTCTACCTGTTCTTGGTTTATTAGCATATGTACCAGTCTGAACAAACCGTTTGATGGCAGATTGCATGGCACGACGCGAACATTTCACCAACTTAGCAATTTCTTTTTGCGACCTTACTTGTTCATGTAAAAGTTGTAATTTTACTCGATTTTCCAAACTAATTACACTTTTTTTCGGTATTTTAAATAAATTAGATGTTAATTTAGTCGGTTTATCACAAATGAAAGCTTGTTTACTCGTTAGAGTCCTGAACTCAAGTGACCAAAAATTGATTGATAAGAGCGAAAGAAAACTAAATCTTTTGTTTTCGGTCACCAGGTATTTTATTACCTTAACAATGTGCCGCTTACTATTCTAGGTAATTATTTATGACCCCGGTATGTCATCTAAGATAAACATTTGTTCATTGTTCCATTAGTAAACACGTATTGTGCATTTTTGTGGTGGGATGCCTAATACTTTTGGCCAAGGCTGTTTATGTGCTTACTCTTTTGATTTTGAAATTGCTTAATTTATTTTTGGCTACTAGCAGCCGAAACATATCTCCTCAGCTTTGTCCAAAAGCATTTATTGACGGCCCCTTTTCCACTTTGTTGCTGGCTTTTTTTCTGAGAAACCTACAGACATAAGTTTTGGTTATTTCTCTTTGTTCTTATATTTTAAATATTGAACAAAATTCATATTAGTATCTTTATTGAAATTACCTTCCCTATTTTCTTTTATTTTCATTCCTCTGCCAGTCCTTCTAGCGCCGCAAATTAGTTTTGACTATCGTTAGTGCCACCAGCACTTAAAATTTCATTCGGGATCGTGTGCTTCACATTTTTTCCTATTGGACTTGTTTTTGCTGCTACGGCTTTTGAATCTTGAGCCCTTCATTGACTAGCTCTTTGAGGGACTGTATCTGCAGTCCCTCAAAGAGGAGTTTCCTTTTCCCTTAGGGAAACTTCTCCTGCCACAACCGCAAGAAGTAAACAAAAACAAGTTGAGTAAGCAGGAGAGTGCTCCTACCAGAAGGTCTTTGTAAACATCCTAGGGTTAGAAGCAAGTTTTCTAATGACGTGAATCGATAACTTGAATTATTCATCCAATACTTAGATATGAAATCGTTCAAATTCATACAAAAGATGCACAGTTTCTTTCATAAGCACAGTGCAGCCACCATTTTAATCTAGCTTAAATGATTTTTCTGAATGCTCGGCCGATTGAAAATGTTCAAGTTAAACACTATTCCTTAAATTTTCATGAAAATTGAAAGAAAATAAAAGTACCTAAGTCAATTTTAAATATATATAGGTTTTCCAATAAGAGGTGTTATTTTGAATAGATCTTCTGATTTAATACCTTGCGACTTCTTCCTTTGGAGCCACGTGATAGAGAAGGCCTATACCAATAGCCCAGCATCAATTCAAGATCTCAAAGATGAAATTCGTGAGGCTATCGAGGACATAGGGCAGCCACGTTGCGATTTGGTTATGGAAAATTTCATGAAGAGGATATGGTCCTGTAAGCGTGTCGTAGTGGTTATTCGCCCAATGTTAATTATTGCTATCAACAACATATCTTCTTCTTTTTAATGAACTAAACATCCGATCATTTATCTTAAAAAATGGCATTTTTCTTTTAATATCAAAATAACACCTCTTATTGGGAACCCCTATATGAACCATAAACACGTGTTATCGTTGTTGTAATTCCATATAATTGAAATGGCTATAACTCACTTGATTATGATACGATCTCAATTAAATTTTGTGAACATATATATCTTATGTCAGTCTACATAATTGCAAAATTTCAAGAAGTTTAAAGGTACCGTTTTGAATTTAAGGGCAAAAATGTAAAATCTACAAATCATACTATTATTAACAAAGTTGAGCGAATTTCGATTTCCAAGGTATTTGTTGCCCTTGTACTCATGAAGGTCCACATTCGTGATAATTTTCAGATTTTTCGGCTGAAAGGTGTCCAATCGCGAGGGGGGGGGGACACAAATTTTGCGTACATTTTGCCTTCCCGTGGACCCCCTAATTCATAAAATGATTTTTTTATTTCAGATTCTAAAAGTTATAATCAGGACCTTTCATTTGATACCCCACTCGACTACCTTTGATTAAAAAAAAATTTTACGGGCCAATTCGTTGTTAAGGGGGACCCCCCTTAAACATTTTTTAAATTTTTGTCAAGGCCTTAACTTTTGAGAGACCATCACTTCTGACCTTTTCACAAAGTTTGAGCATTCTAGCTTCTACAGTTTCTGAGGAAATCAGCTGTGACGCACGGACAGACGGACGGACGGACAGACAGGTCGCGAAACTAGTAGGTCTTTGTAAAAAAATTTTTTACAAAGACCTAAAAATGAGCCTAATTTAAGGAAAAAAATTTAATTAAGACCCATAACCAACTGAGCCACGACGAAAATCAATAGTTGCAGGTTTATTTGAATTCAAACAACTTTGGGATTAAATTAAGGAATTGTGTTTAGAATTCAAACAGAAAGTTTCATGTAAATAGTGAAGGATTGTCAGAAGAAAGGAGGAATGGATCAGCCCGCTAATCGTTAACATAAACTTTAACTAGCACAGCGAAACACATACTACCTACAAAACTTAACCCGAAGTCGATTCCGGATATGAACGCTGACATATGGTACTCTCAATGGCACTCAACAAAGTCCGTAAAAGATGATTGTGTACCGCAGCTCTATTACACTTCAACAGCTGAGCTATGGAGTCATTTAGTGCAGAATCTGTGGTGATTTATGCCACCACAATTAGGAGAAACGCGACTCTTTACTCGGCAGTAATAAAGATCGCCGTGAAAGTACAGGGGAAGAACCAACGCCCGAGTAAGGGCAAAACGTAATGGGGTTATTGAAGCGGAAATGATTTGGCCGAGATAAAAGTATCAGCATATGAAATTGAACGAATTTGCCCGAAAGGACAACACCACAGGGGATATTAACATCCTACGATCCAACTTTTTTCAGCCACAACTGCTTCGCACACCGCCGTATTACAACACATTCAAACCACAAATTAACGAAACTAAAATGCACTCACTGAACTTTGTTTTTCGAAAACTTTAGCCTGGAACGCAAAACGAAGACCCTCCGCGGAGTTAATAAACGACCAACTGTCATTTGGATGTCGTACTTCCGAGTGATGCGAGTACCATAATGCCCATAAGATGGCGGATCGTGGAGGCTCTCCACAATGATAATATAGAAGTGCCCACTGGAAATGTTTGTGCCTGTGATTCTCAAAAAAACGCTTTTCTCCTCCGACAACTTTCCCAAGACAAGTGCATTAACTACCATCCAGTTGATCTCGAAATTGAACCGGTGCTCCGTTAAGGAGAATTTATTTAAGGAAGGTCGGTACGTGGAGCGGTCTCTTTTGTTCAATCAACGAGATTCCGGAGAGGAAGCAGTAGGTGATCAGAGTAGCGATATCAAGGAGTCAATTTTTAAGCGATAAGTAGGACTGCGCTGCAAACGAGTGACAACGGACTTAGAGTGCCTAGAAACTGGAGTAGAGTGGACATTCCAGTGGAGTGGAGGTGAAAGGAGTTTATAATTCTGGCGGAAGCATCGCACAAAGAAAAGAGGGTCCCCAACATCGAGAAGATAACGAATTTAAGCTAAGAATTTTTCTTATTCTGCCTAATTGTATTATTCATTTTAGCGATAAGTGTAAAGTTAGAGGAAGCGAAACTTTTCTTGAAATATAATAGTTTTTTTTTTAAGCTGATTGAATTAAAAAAATGTATTTGCTTAGTTGGTTCCGAAAACTGTGCACGTGGCTCGAGTGGGTAAAGGTGTTTTCTGCTAGTTGAAGTGTAGTCCGCGTGGTGTAGTGGTTAGAGCACTAAGCCCGTAAGCCGTAGATCTCTGGTTTGAGTTTCGTTGGTATCAGCGAGGTTTAGTTCGGTGATTCTTCGGACGGACTATAAGCCTGTTCAGCTATGGTACGTGCTGGTTTAAAATCAGAACGTATCACAGCTGGGTGGACGGACACATCGCCAAAGCGTGATAATGATTATATCACCTTGTGGAGTGCTAATACAGTCGAGCACGACAGTGACATACTCTAACTATCTCTAAGCAAAGGCCCGAAAGGGGCTATAGTGCTACGAAGAGAAGAGAATGAGAAGTAACACAGTCGGGTGCGCTGAATGGGAGTTACATCAGACGTTTAGGCCTTCTCGCGAGTTGTGGATGTTGAGGTGGTGTTGTTATTCTCCAAATTGGTTTCTTTTTTTCCAACCGTTAGTGCGTTGAAAGTTGGTGAAAGAGAGAAAGTTTTTCAGGTGGTGAATTTCAATTTCAAAATGTGCCGGCGAGATCCTCCATACCAGCGGTACCGAAGTTATCTTGAGATACTTCACTTCTTGTTATGTATCGAGGTTAAGTTATGATATTTGATACAAATTACTTGAAGCAATTACTTCGACGGCATGATAATTTTGAATAAAAATTAATTTCCGATTTGCGTTTTAAAAATTATTTAAGCTTTGAAAATTTTGAGTCAAATGGAATAAAACTGAAGCCTTCTCCCCTCAGGATATTTCTAACCTTTTTGTCGAATATTTTTCCTCTTCTCATATACTACACTCCCCCACAAATTCAATTCAAACTTATTTAGCATCAAGTACATCCTACTCCACTGATCCTTCTGAAGTTGAATCCCTTATTAACTTGCTCGATCCGAATGTTAGTCCTGGTCCCGATGGATTGCCTAATATATTTGTAAAGTCACTTTGCTCCTTTTTGTGCTTTCCTCTATCAATCTCATTCAATCTCAGTCTTGGTACTGGCACCTTTCCAATGTACTGTAAAGATGCAAATGTTGTTCCTATCTTTAAAAACGGTGACCCATCACCTGCCTCAAACTATCGTCCCATATTACTCCTCTCCTGTTTCTCTAAGCTACTGGAACGACTTGTACACAACAGGTTTCTTGAGTCATTGAGTTCATTTGTCACACTACAGCAAAATGGATTTTTGAAGGGTCGTTCAACTTCTTCGAACTTGGCTGAGTTCAAAGATTATATTGCAAGAGCTTTAGATAAACAGCTTCACGTTGATGCAATATTCACAGACTTCTCCAAAGCTTTTGAGTCCGTGAACCATGTTCTCCTCTGTCAAAAGTTAGCTTTGCTTGGCATATCTGGTTCTCTTCATTCTTGGATTTCACCGTATCTATCCTCCCGTTCATGTCATGTTAATCTCTATGAAACAATCTCCTTTCCATTCAATTCTTCATCTGGCGTCCATCAAGGGTCAATCCTTGGACCTCTTCTTTTCGTACTGTTTATCAATGATCTTCCCTCTATAATTTCCTCTTTTTGTCTCCTGTATGCTGATGATTTCAAGGTATTCCGGATGATTAGATCCCTTGAAGATTGTCAGCAACTCCAAATTGATCTTTTTAACCTCTATAACTGGTTTAATGCAAACTCCCTTCACATCAATGTTTCCAAATATTTTAAAACGACTTTTACTTTGAAAATTGTTCCTTTAACTTACAATTACACTCTATATGATGTTGTTCTCTTGTCTGCAGACGGACGTAAAGATCTTGGTGTAATATTTGACCCCAAGCTTAAATTCGATGCCCATACTTTCAGCATAATTACCAAGGCATTAAAGTTTCGGGTTTTGTTATGCGGCATTTGCACAAGTTTGCAAATATTGCTACCGCTGTTTGCTTGTTCACATGTCTTGTCCATCCGCTTCTTGAGTACTGCTCAGTAGTGTAGTCTCTTAGACATTTATATCTTGAGAACTCACTAGAAGCTGTTCAGCGTAAGTATACCCGTATTGTGTTCTTCAAATTCAACTTAGCTTATGAGTCTTATGAGCGTCGTCTATCCATACTTCGTCTCCCTTCTCTGTCATCCCGTAGACCTTCTTAGATCAATGTTTCCTTAATAAGTTGTACCACCAACAAATTGCTTCCACTCTAAGCGAAGACTTCCAGTACAGACTGTATGCACATCTTAGTCCGTCTAATAACATTCTCGAGGCTCCGTACGCCCGGAAAAATTTATAGTTTCAGTCGCCGCGAATCATCAGAAAGCATAACAGCCTCGAGCTTGGTTCTCTATGCACGTCCTACTTTGTTTTTAAAAATAAACTTAAGACGTTACTTTTTGCGAATAGCGATTAATGATTCCTCATCACTCAATTTTTTCAAACTTTCATCTAGAATCTAACTTCATTTTTTAAAATGTTTTAATGAACTTTTTCTGCTTGATTTTGTTGTGTTAATTTGTCTTACTTTAAACTATATTTAATTGTCTAAATCTATTTTGCAATTGGATTTCTGTCGGTTGAATGGATTTAAATAAATGAATGTAAAATAAATAAAAAAACTAGTGACAAGGGCAATTAAAAACAAGTCTGTACGCAACAAGTAATAGACGTAGAATTTGATTATCACCTATTTGCTCTTAGAGAACACGTTGGACTTACTACTATTACTTTGCTAAAATATGGATTGAAGGAGCTGAAATGGTGTTAGAAAAATGACTATTTTCGCTATGTTATAGAAAACTTTTTATGTTTAATTTTGATAATTATGGAGCAAAAAATAATAATTTGCTTAAAATCAGCGCCTTTGTTCAATTTTATTTACGATGGCCTATAAATCAGTTTGAATTTTTTACCACCAATGTGATTTTTTTTCCAATATCGATAATATATTTCAATTTAGATTAGGTGAAAAAGATGCTTGCAAAAACGCCATAAATATTCTCAGGCAGCTAAAATCATTTGCATATTAAGATGGAAAGATGAGTAGAAGAATGGAAATAAATTGATGTCTCTGATTGAAAAATGTGACATAAATTGCAAATGGTCGCCAGTATGGCATTTATTGACTTAAATCAGAAGTTAAATTACCAATTTAAGCCAAAACGTCTCCGTTTGTCGATATGTCCATCAGTTGCAGAAGAAATTATTTATAAGTTTAGCGGAAGAATAGGGAACTAATCGAAAGTCCCACCGGACTGTCGTGTTAAGAAGTAAAAGTAAGAACGTCTGCATTTCCATGATGGATGGTTACATAACTTTTCATTTTCTCCCGTATTCTGAAGCGGAGACAAAAAACTATTTCCACATACTTGGGAAATGTTAGTATATCTGAACAAATTCTTTTATTTCTTCTTCGTCTTCATATAACAACGCCACGGCAGACAATGCAATCGCAACAGATGCAGAGGGAAAATGTCGTAGATAATCGATTTATCGCTTACAGGTGACAGACAAAAGCGATCCAGGCATCCCGAAAAGGGAAAGATTATTGAGAATATTTTCCGGAAATGTTATCGCTTCTATCAAATCAAGCCGATTTAAGAATCTGATGGCATTTCTCCAATGTATGTCTTCATAAACAGTTAGATGAGATCTTCAAGATGGCACACGATGGCATTTATTGCAAGGGAGAATCTGCAGAATGATCATTTAAGTCGGTGCAGTCGCATTGAGGAGACTGGAATTATTTGCAACATTATTACGAGACGGAGAAACATTTTGTTGTAATTTCAATAATTTATACAGCCAACGAGAGTGCGGCGTTTTGGAAATATCTAGAGGCAGAACTGTTGCAGACTGCAGAACGGAAAAAAATTAAGATCGTATCTTTAAGTCCGTACTTTGCATTAGGGGCTAATGGGTTCTTAAGGTGCTGAATCAACTTTCCCTTTCGGTTGGTCTTTACAACGAACAAAATATATTTAAAAATTTCTCGGTACCATGTCTTCTTCTCAAAAACAAACTCATGTACAAAAACATTAAAGGTATTTACAGAACCAGCAGAAGTTGCAGAAGGAACTTTTTCCTCTTTGCCGACCACAACGCAGATTGAAGTCGTGCGATAAACAACCGAGCGAAGAGTCAGCATTCGAAATAGGAATCGGGAATCTTGCTTGAAAAAAGATTCGCCACTGCAAGTGTGTGTATGTAGTGATGTCGTTATTTATCGTCATTAAATGTATCTCTGACTTTAAACACGTACCTTAATTGCTCCCGATTAGCATAGAAAAGTTTTTGAGAGAGGGCAACACAATTGGAAGCTTGCAATGGCTTCCAAGGAATGTGCATGACTATTTGCAGTATCTCAGGACGAGAGGTAATGAATGCAATGTAAATTAAATATCGATAAAATGTTAAAACTTCTGTTCATTTGCAACTGTTCGCACATTTGTATCAGGATTCCTTTTATTCATTACATTTTCATTTTCTCAGAGGAAAACAAAACGAAAGTGCCGATTGCTGCGAGTGTGAGAATATCGTCTTCCGCAATCTATGCTACATACTTACGCAGGAAAACACATTGAAATTTTCAACCAATTTTCATTGATTGAAAATTTAAAACAATTGTCAGGTCTTGTAACTGTAAAACACAAGAAGCTCACACAATGTCAGCATACGAAGAATACTTACGGTAATTGTTTCCATATTACACAAGCATTTCATCAATAAGTTAGCATCGTCTTTCAATGCAAATTATCGCGCAGATTCTGCTAACATTTCTGCATACATTAAGTGCCACAGCTAAAGATAGATTCGAGCGTAGCAAATCGCAATGCGGATAAACCAATTTGTTATTGGCAGCCTGTTGACTACTTTATGCTTTGCAACTGCGTGCATTTTATTCTTACAGCCGCAAATCGTCCGCTTTTATTACAATTAGCTGTTGCGAGCGGCGAGTATGGTATTCTTGTCGGAACTTGGTTATTGGCCCACGGAATGCTAAAGCGTTAACAGTGATATTGGACAAAGCCGATAGATTAGCAAGTGGATTGATCAGGCGTAACAGGAGAAGCAGAAAAATACGCACAAGTAGATGGTACCGAATCTCTGTTTGAAGTTTTTTGTTTATGTTAAATATTGCAGTTTGTCATGATCCTGTTATAAATTTAAACAAGCTGAGTAAGTAGGGGAGTACTCCTACCAGAAGGTCTTTGTAACCACCCTGGGGTTTGAAACAAGTTTTCTAACAGCGTGAATCGGTCACTTGAATTATTCATCCAAGACTTAGGTAAGGATTTGCTCAAATTTATTCGAAAGATGCAGAGTTTCCTGCAACCGCCATTTTGTTCCATCTTAAATATTTTTTCTGAATGCTTGGTCGTTTGAAGATATTCAAACTAAACACTATTCCTTAAATTCTCATGAAAATTGGAAGAAAATAAAAGTGCCTAGGTCAATTTGAAATATGTATACCCATCAAAACGTGTTTTTGTGTTTGTAATACCAGACGATTGAAATGGCTATAACTCACTTGATGATGATTGGATCCCCATAAAATTTTGTAAGCATAAAGATCTTATATTAATGTATTTAAATTGTATGGGGGAAAATGTAAAATCTACAAATCATACTGTTACAAGTGAAACTGCCTCCTTTTCAGAGTCGATTTATTTATCTTGCACTAAACAATAATGAAAAGGAGGAAAAAAGAATCCTTTCCGAGCCGAGATCATTGCTTTGCGAAATGTCTACAATGTAACGTAATTAATATTTAAAAGGTATGTACAAAAAGTAAGGTGACTTTTCATATTTCGAGGGCAACGTACATTCGGTTATTGATTTTTTGATGTTGGTACACTCGTCATGAACATATATTTACAGTTTCAGCTATATAAGCCACCATTGTCACACGATTTAGCCCCATGTGACTTTTTCTTGTTCCCAAAACTGAAGAGACCTATGAAAGGACGGAGATTTGCAACGATTGAAGAGATAAAGTCTGCATCGCTCGAATAGCTGAACGCTATACCGAAAAGTACATATGAGAAGTGCTTCGGGGGTTGGAATAAACGTTGGCACAAGTGTATTGGCACAAGTCTATTGATGACTTTGAAGAAAACAACAAAACTATTGACGAATAAATGAATATTTTTTCCTAAAAATACAAAGTCACCTTCTTTTTTGAACACACCTCGTAGATACCATTACTATGGTAAACTTTACTTTTTAATCTATCTGAATATGCATCACAACCCGTCGTTGGAGCGAATAGATGTCGCGGGAAGTACCGGGTCCTAACAGAAACAGCTTCAAACATACTGGACCCCAATCATCCTCACCTTCAGCAATTTGTGTGAAGACCAAAAGTTGACTCTACTTGTACCCGAAAAGGATGGAGGCAACACTATCACTCACGTACCACTATGCCAGATGGCAAATCTCATAAACAAAACTATTTATGCAAAAGAACACTCCCCCACATCAAAGGCGAAAGTGTTATGTGTTGCTATTGTAACTCTAAAAGGAGCATTCAACGCGTTAATTAATTTGGTTGAAGGAAGCACTATAAACATTAAACTAGGACTACCTTCAGCGGATGATTTTGACATCACGCTTGGAAGCATCCTACCACTACTAGCGCTACGCCGGCATCGTATTACATCTACCACACAGTCGTATACGCGGACAAATTTCTGTATACGCGATATACGCGAACAAACTTTAATAAACTTCTTACTAGAGTCTATATACATACTTCATACTCAAAACTATATACACCAACCAACTTCTGTAGACTTCTTCTTCTTCTTCGTAGCACTACAGCCCCTCTCAGGCCTTCGCTTCCTGTAAACAGCGCCTCCAACTGGCTCGGTCCATTGAGCGCGTCCTACAATTTTGAAATCCAAGCAACGATGAACTGTCTTCGTCGACCGAGTCAGACCAGCGTTTTTTCGGTTTCCCTATTGGTCTCCAGCTTTCAGTTCTCCCAACGAATACCATTTTGGATATCTGGTCTTCGTCCATACGATTCATGTGTCCAACCCATTGCAGCTTCCACGGTCTCACAAAATTATCAAAAATTTCGTACAACTCATGTCAGGTTTGTATACTTGGAGCTTTGTTTTCCTTTATATGCAGCTGGTCTTCAAGTTCATCAAAATTGAATAAAATATTTTATTTGCGAACTGTATTCTTCGGCGTTTTTAAGCGCTTTGATTGCCCTTCTTCTTTATTTTGGCATCCAGATAAACAAATTTGCTAACATTTTCGATACTTTATTCGTCGTGTGATATTTTGTGCATTTGAGGTATTTTTTCTCGACTGCGTCATGAGGTTTGTTTTATTTTCATTGAATTGTAGTCCCATTAGTTTTGCATCGCTGTCGAGTTTCAAGAAAAGTCCTTTGGCAGCTGTTAATGGCCGTGACAAAATGTTGATGTCGTCTGCATAGGCTACTACTTGGTTTGACTTGAATAGTAATGTAACTTGCGTATCGATATGTAGTAATCGAGTAGGTTATAAATTTATTATTTTGTATTACTAATTCAAATTATTTGATAATCTTAGGTAAAATTTAAATTTTATTTTTTTATGTCAATTTATAAATTTTATATTTTATATATTCAATACTGCTCGATTAGAATTCGGCGCAGGCAAAGGGTTAAAGGGAATTCCTGCATAGTAGAGGCCAAACCTGTTAAATCACTACACAATCAACAAACCATTTTCATATAGGAAATCCTGCTATGTCTTGGTAGTATGGAAATTATACATGCTCGCATTCCGCTCATCGTCATCATGCTCATACCCAAAAATATACGCTTGCACTCATCGAACTGTTAGTAACGATTCGTATGAGTGTACAATCCACTCAACACAACTTGAGACTCGATGATCGTGGAGCAGAGAACCGGTCGCGAGGTGGTCTAAGGAGTGTTGTGAGTGTGCGTGGACAATAGTTTGTGTCATGGTTTGAAGGTGCCAGTACATTACATGGCCTCTGAAAATTGAAAAAAGTGGTTGAATAGTTCAGGATAAGAGAATCTTTTGCCAGCACATCTTTGTTTCTGAATGTACAAGTTATCAGCTCAGTTTATAACATGCAGTTTTTTTTTTAATGTAAGTGGATCATAACTTCTTAGCCCCATCTGCATTGAGGAGAGCTCGTGACAGTTATCGGAACGGTGCCTAAGAGTGTTAATTAAATTAAATGACTATACCAAACGGCGCGTATCGTGTGGTTTCACTCACAAACCGCAGCGGGTGAGCTGTAATAAAACCTTTATCCCAGTTTTTAGCTTAGGTGTTATTGCAGCATATTTTATTAACTCTAGAACTTGAAACCGCCATTTCACCTTTAGGAATGATACCGTGGATGTGCGAACGGATGAATGTACGTATAGCTTGAAATCTTTCCGATCCAATAGTATTTGGAATCAAACGGAAACATTGTAAACCAATGAAGAAGATAGCAGCAAATAGTTACAGGTACTACTGTTTTGTTGTGCATCGCGGAAATGTAATAAATTAATATAAAACGGGGATACTCGTTGCAGACGGCGACTTAGCGGGAGCATGTCGGAAAGAGCGGGCGGCTGGATGGTAGGATTATTGACGGCTTAGTCACGTTCCTTACGCGCGGGGATTTTCTGAATTCAACTAGCCCTAATACGAATCACTCACATCGGAGATGTGCATTGTGGTTTTAATCAAAAGAATATCCAGAAATAGTTTCTTTGAGTTGAAAGTTATAACTTTAAATGTATCACCGAATGTTCGGGTTGCTGAAGGAACGCGTATAAAGCGTAGTGCTTCGAGAATAATGACAGAATTGTGCTTTGTGATCGTTTTCTAGATGGAACTTTAGATTGGTGGCAAATCGAAAGGCGTGATTCGGTGTGATATTGATTAAGTTAAGAGGAAAACATGATAAAACTCGAGGAAAACGGGGAAGAAAATTTGATTGTTTGCAAGTGCAATGTGAAGAAAGTTCCGCTGCATTCCGAATAAAACGAATTAAAAATTTCGGCCATTGAGTGATTCCTACTCGTCGTGTACAATCGCAGCTTCGCATCGTCTCATTGAAACCTAGCTGTTCGCTTAAACATCGACATTCTCGACTAAATATCATCACATCGACATCATCATCATCACCGGCGCTATTTCTCGACGTTTCATTCAAAAATAAAATCCGATCATCACACTTTGCGTGTTGCTTCTAGGAAACAGATTTGGAATGAGTGATTCTGGTGGATTGTGCAACGCAATTGCACTAAAGTGTTCGTTCAACAGGATTACAGTGAAAGAACATCCGTCAAATTTCATACAAGGCTTCCAAGTGAACTTGATGGTCCTATTGAAAGGCATATCTTCGAATCAGCAATAACGGCACTTAATGATTATTCTGCTGAAGCAGAGAAAGGATTTGGCAGCATATACTGCGAAGTATGTTTGGCTTGTTTAACAGCTTATTTAGTTTATATGTGCACTGAAACTCACTATCCTCGAAAGATATCTAAATTTATTGCATCCCAAAATGAGCATATTTATAATCCAAAAGGGCTGCAAATAACAGATTCTACATTCCGTGGTTAGCTTGAAATAGTTCATGGACTTAAATACGTTCAAAGAAAGAAACATATCGCTAAGGCGCGTTCCAGTTGATAAAAAGGGCGCACGTGGTTGGCTCACATCCCCCGAAAAAAAGGAAATTTAAAGCTACAAGGCACCAGTTGAAGAGGCGCCATTTGGTATGGTGGCACGTGTTTCTTATTCTGTGTCATCACTGTTCACGGACGACGATGAGCATGAACATTTGAAATGGGATTGGATATTCGAGATTAAGAAAGACTGGCAATAAATTTTCTAATTTTTCCTCATTCTTCATCTTAAGATAAAATTTGGGATAGGATTTGGTTAAGAATCAATGTTTTTAATCCGTTTGTGAGTTTTGTCGATCAAGACTTTCCAGTTTTTTTTTTGGACGCATAATATGTTAAGGTTTTCAGTGATTCCAATCGCCGTATCTTTACCATTAAAACAATTAATACTCCATGTTATGCAGGCCGTGCGAGCGCTCGTCGAAGGAGGCATGGCTAAGTACCCTTCATTTGAAAATTTTGATGCCGTTTTTTTTTTGAATAATTAACAACTTGGTAGACAGAAAAAGTAGGAGTTTAAGGGTTTGATGGATGCTTGAGTGAGTTGTTATCATATATTCTAAACTAAATTAAAATAATGTAATTATCAATTGTATTTAAAAACCTACAGTCTTCAAGTTGTATGCAAGGAAATTAATTATTTGAAACTAGAAAAATGTATTATATAAAGCTAAGCAAAATCGAATTTATGATTGCAATGGTGTAGTTTCAGCATATGAGATTATTATTAGTATTTCGGCTTTATGAAAGTAATTGCCATAAAAATTTGTAGAAACTATTTTGATTATTTGTCTGAAATGAGCCATTACATTTTAATTTTTGTACTTTTAATTTGTAAACATGCACCAACGTGGCATATATGTGGGAATTTCATTTTGAAAATAGTAATATTAATTTTTCATTGCTCATCTATTTATAATGGAATATGCATTCATTATTTTTCCTCTTAAAAATATGCACACCTGTTATTGAGATTGCATTATGGATACTCTGCAATGCTTGAATGTAGAATTCGAAATATTTGACTAATTGTTTATTTTAAAAAATATCAATACGTGTATTTATTGAAGCAAATATTTGAAATGAATTAAGAAGAGTAGACCTGATGATTATGTTATATCGAATGGTAACAATGCACGAAAATGTAACAGTTATTATGTCCTTAAACTCCAACAGCAAATTTTGTCGATTAAATTTTATCAAACCTCGTCTTACGAATGATTTTATGAAGAAAGTGCAATCAACTAGTTTCGATTAGTTAACATATATGGTCACGTATGAGTACACATAGTAGTGAAAGCTGTAATACATTCGCCGCAATCTTTATTTCACAATATTTCTTTCTATTCTATTAAATACGATGAAGTGCTAATCTTTAAAAAAAAATCGGTCTTTCCATTTTTACCCTTTTGACCGGGTATAGGACCCAGTACGGTGGCAGGTTTTCCCCATAAAACATGATCCAGCCGCCGGGAACTAACTAACCTTCTTTGTTTCAGGTGACGGCGCGGATTGAGTGGCCCGAGCAAGGTGCCTCTTTATGACATATGATTATGTAATCGAATTGCATAATTCTATGGCATAAATTGGTCACCAGGGTACTTCTCTTCTGATGTGAAGACTCATGCAAGTTAAGTTGTATGAGTTTTCCACTCAGAAGAGGAATCCCTGGCCACTGCAACAATTATGGATTTTAGTCCGGTTGGGTGGGTGCGCAGGGCCTCCATCAGCACCCGGTTGCCCCTCTCTCATTTTTGGGCCATCAGCCTCGTCGGGTAACGACGAAGTTACCCTAAGTCCGCCCCTTTTTACTTGTGTCACTTGTTCTCGGAACAAGTCCTTTTTCTCTCGGTATGGTTGCCTACAATTTTTGCGACTTCGGTCGCCTTGCTTTTGTTCGACCGTAGAAATTCGTGAATGCGAAATTCTTTGTAGTGGGTCCTTGTGCTGGGGGAATGAACCCGCCCCACGAGACCGCAATGCTAGCCTGCCAGCGCATTCACGCGTCCCCAGACAAGGGCATTCTCGGCAGATATTGACACTTTCTTCTGCTGAGGCAGCAGACCATCGCTGCAGTCCTTTAGGGACTTTGAAATTTACTTATTCACTACAGATAGGTAGCTTCCTTATGACGTTCTCCAGGGCCAAATTGAATAGCAATGAGGCCAGCCCATCTCCCTGCTGTAGTCCGATATTTGTGTTAAAGACATCTGTGAGTTGGTTACTGATGCGGAGGTAGGACGTCGACGTCATTGTCATTTTGGTGAGATGGTCTAATTTCGCGGGGATGCCAAAGCAAAGCATTATTCGGTACAGTATGTTACGATCAATACTGTCATATGCTTGCTTAAAGTCAGCGGTAATTTACTGTACGTCTATGTTGAACTCCCAGCATTTTTTAAGTACCTACTTGACTGTGAACAATTGGTGTATTGTCGATCTACCTGCTCTAAAAACACCTTGACACTCCCCAATAATACTGTTGGAGTATGACCCGATTTTTTTTTCAAAGATTTTTGAAAATATTTTGCACGCCGTACAAAGTAGTGATACACCCCTATAATTTTCGCACTACTTGTCACCTTTTTTGTGGATAGAGAATATAATTGGTTGGCTCCATTCTTTCGGCATGTGTTCTTGTTGGCAAATGTGCCGGCTAACTGTATGAATAGCTTTATGAACACTGCTGCCACCATATTTGATGAGCTCCACTGGAATCCCATCGATGTCCGGCGCTTTATTATTCTTTTGGGATTTGATGATGGAACAAACTTCATCTAAAGTTGGTGGGGCCAATGGAAGCTCTTCGTAGACATCTATAGGCTCCGGTGTTGTAGAGCTGTGTGGAGGATTAAGGAGGTTCTTGAAATATGATGCCCATCTTTCCTTATCCTTGGTTTCATCAGCGATGATAATGCTGGCGTCATCACGACAGAGCGTAGTTTTGGCCTGGTAATCACGTTTCAGGCTTTTCACTACTTTGTATGCTTGTCCCGTGTTCTTGTGTTGTTGCTCGCTGGGCTTACATCTACAGTTCACAATTGGTCGTCATAGTATTTTCTTTTCTTAATCCTAATTCGCTTATTCGCTACTCTTCTGCGATTTTCAAAGTGTTCTCTCTTCATCCTGGTTTTCTTACCTACGTATTCTTTGTATGCCTGATTATTTTTATTTAACGCATCCTGGCACTCAACATCCAACCAATCGCGCCGGGCTTGATGTCCGATTGTCTGTTCTGCCACGGTCTTAATAAACACTTTCACTTCCATCCAGAGCTTTTAGATCTATTCCCATGATTTTTTCACCTATTATTTTTAGTTGCTCATATTCAGTTATTTATTAATAATTTCAATCAAATGTCAACAGTATGTGCCTTAAATGTTGAAGTTCAGGAGACATAAGACAATTTTATGCAATATTCACATTTTGTTTCCGGTTATGGATGTTATCCGTTGAACAAATTCTCAAAGAAATCCTGTAATTTCCATGTAACTTACATGCAAATCGTAGCAAACCCGTAGTGCCTGAGTTGATTAGAAATGCATACTATCCCATAGCCATGCTTAGTTGCTGTCGTAATGCAGGAAAATTTAAACCATCATAATTTTGTTAAATACTATTCGATCTTTCTCAAATTTTAAGTAATGATTAAACTCATAAGTTGTAATGAGCATCGAATTTGTGGGTGCTCTTACGATTTTATTCAAGAAAGTGTAAAGTAAGTAAATTATACTATTACTAGCAAAATTGAGTGAATTTCGACATCTGACGCATTTGTTGTTATTGTGCTCATAAAAGTATACACTCCTTATTCTTTTCAGATTTTTCGGATGAAAAACGGATGATTCACGAGGGAGGCTTTGTGAAAATTCCATGCATTCCCCGTTTCCTGCCCCCTCGAAACTGGTAAAATAATTTGAAGACCTGTTTTGAAAAGACGTCATTGAGGCCTTCAAATGACTTCAAACTTGATCACGTTTGATGAAAAAAATTTATATAAGGGTGACTCCTATATATAGGTGGACCCCTTTAAAACTCTTTGAAATTACTTTGCACCCCAAAACTTTCTCGAAGTCATAATTTCCGACTTTCCTAGTGAAGTTGGTTGTATTGCTGGTTCATCAAAGTGGCATAATAAACGAATTTAGTCTAATTGCAACCACCATCCTAATTTTATTATTAGTTTATGTGCCTGGACTCATTTTCGTAAAAAAACATTTTTTGGCACGTGTTAGTTTTTAAAATGTCGCAGAAATACATATACTGCAAAAGTTCCAAATTTGCTAGCTTAAAGGTCGTATGACGACTAGTATTTCGCGGCGTCAAATCTACTGGTTTTGGAAGGCATGGCGGACGCCATTGTAGCTAACTTACCGGTAACTGCAACTGCAGCCCAGAAAACTGAAGATTCAAAGGCGAGAGCGAAATTAATCCTCACAATCGATCCAGCGCATTATGTCCATATAAAGCAGGCAGAAACAACATATGATCTATGGACAACATTGAAAAATATGTTCGATGATTCAGACTACACGAGGAAGATTAGTTTACTTCGAAACCTAATCAATATTCGCCTAGAAAATTGTGAATCTATATCGGACTACGTCACTCAAATAATAGAAACATGACAACGACTGCAAGGAGCAGATTTCAAGATAACGGATAAGTGGATTGGTACATTGATGCTGGCTGGATTACCGGATAAGTATGTTCCAATGATAATGGTCATCGAACACTGTCTTCTTTTGCAGGTGCTATCTCCAGCTACGAAAATGGATTTTTCGCAAAAAAATCTCCGATTTTGTGTGTCACAGATATGGCAGCACCAAACACGGCAGCCAACTTGGTATGAAACAATTGTCAGATGTGAAAAATGTCAAAAATATAAAGTATTTCAATTTAAAACAAACCGGTCACTACAAAAACCAACGTCCAAACTTGGAAAAAAGCAAAAGAAGACAATCAAACGCTTTTAGTGCCATATTTCTGATCGGAAAATTTAACCAGAAGAACTGGTATGTTGACAGCGGTGGCAGTAAACGTATGACTGCGAGACGAGACTTGATCGTGAATCTATCACAGAACTTCGATACAAAGGAAATCATAATTGTAAATCAGACCAGCGTGCCAGTGTTATGTTCTGGTGATGTAAAGATAGTGACAGTCGTGAACGATAACGAGTGTGACATCACTGTTTCCAATGTACTTTGTGTAGCAGAATTGACGAAAAATTTGCTTTCTTGCAGTCAGCTGATAAAAAATGGAAATAGGGTGCCTTTTAAGGAAAGTGCTTGCTACATCTATAATTAGCAGAAGAAACTTGTAGGTGAAGCTGAGTTGATTAACGGCGTATACAGATTGCATACTTTGGAAGCGGATGAGACATAAGTAGTGATGCCAACAGTAACAAATATCAGGATATGGCATAGACGCTTAGGACACATAAATAGTGCCAGTTTAAATAAAATGAAACAGGTGGTAGACGGACGAAATAGACAAAATTGAAAAATCGGATTATATTGTTTGTTGTGAAGGCAAGCAGGCAAATTTACCATATCAAAAAAGCTATTCGAAATCCGAAGGAGTGCTGGACTTAATTCACGCAGATGTGGGAGGCCCGATGGAATGCCTGTCAATTGAAAAGTCTAAGTACTATGTTTTGTTTGTAGACGACTATAGTAAGATGGCACTCGTTTATTTTTTAAAAGCAAAAGATGAAGTGTTCAATAAATTCCAGTGTTTTCAGCAGGAAAATTAAAACTATTAGAACAGACAAAAGAGGTGAGTTCTGCAGCCTTGAGTGTGAGAAGTATTTAGTGGAGCAAGGAATGGTCCACCAAAAGACTAATACTTACACACCACAGCAAAATGGCATAGGCGAGCGTATGAACAGGTCTGCAGTAGAGAAGGCTAGATACTTGCTGTTTGATGCCGGCTTAAATAAAACGTTTGGGCTGAAGCTGTGAATATTTTGGTCAACTTAAGAAACAGATCTGTACTTTCCGGACTGAATGATAAAGCACCTTATAAGGTCTGCACAGGGAAGAAGCCGAATTTGAGTTATTTACGTGTATTTGGAAGTACTGTCATGGTGCATGCCTCAAAAGGAAGACGGAAGAAGTGGGACAAGAAGGCGAAGCAATTTATTCTTCTAGGCTATGCTGAGAATGTGAAGGGATACAGAGTATATGATCTTAATATTAATTCTGTGACCATGAGTAGAGACATGGCCATTATGGAGCATCGAGAGCAGAATACAATTGAATCTGCAGTACAGTGTAAACCTTTACCAGTTGCATCGAAGAACAGGCCAGATGTGTCAGGTCACCAGAAGATAAGATCAGAAACATCCGATTCTGAAGAAGAAGCTGACAGCGACAGCACTTTTGTACCAGATCTAGAAGACTCTTTGACGAGTACTGATTATAATTATTATGATACCACCTCAGACATAAGGATAATACCTGTGAACCCAGAAATTGAAGAAACGGGAAAGAGAATTAGGAGAAAACCAGAGAGATATGGTATAAACAATTTGAGTCTTGTAGAATGTGATGGAGGACACATCACACTTGAAGAAGCTTTGCATGGCTCTGAAAGTCAGTTCTGGAAGGTAGCCATGCAAGAAGGGTTGAATCCTTTTGAAGAAAACGAAGCCTGGGAGGCAGTGGATCGTCCCAAAAAATAGTGGTTCAATGCAAGTGGGTGTTTAAAAAAAACATGACAGCAATAACAATGTGAGATATCGTGCAAGGTTAGTGGTGAAAGGCTTTTCTCAAAAAGCTGTTGAAGATTAGCATGAAACTTTTACCCCATGCTTCGATACTCAGACTTTTGTTTGCATTCGCAGTAAAATTGAATTCAGATGTATGTCACCTTGGCGTAATAACTGCCTTTTTAAATGGTTTACTGAAAGAAACAGTGGACATGAACAAACCTTTTACTGTGATTGTAACAAAGCTGATAAGAAAGTATTTAAATTAAAGCGTGCTATTAATGGACCTAAAACAGTCTTCTAGAGCATGGAACCATAAAGTTGATAGTTATTTGCAAAGTTTGGGCTACAAAAGATCACAATCTGAACCATGTTTGCTCACTAAAATTGAAGGAAATGATAATTGCCTTGTCCGTAGATGTTTTTTGTTTTTTATAACAGTAAATCAGCATTGGATTTGTTAGTAGATGAGTTGAGCAAAAGATTCAAGATCAAGAATCTAGGCTAGTTAAAATAATGTTTGGAATTATTTGGAACATTATTACGAGATGGGGAGTCAATTTGTTGTAATTTCAATAATTTATACAGCCAACGAGAGTGTGGCGTATTGAAAATATGTAGAGGCAGAACTGTTGCAGACTGCAGAACGGAAAAAAAAATTAAGATCGTATCTTTTATTCCGTACTCTGCATTAGGGGCTAATGGGTTCTTAAGGTGCTGAACCAACTTTCCCTTTCGGTTGGTCTTTACAACGAACAAAGTTTTCTCGGTATCATGTCTTCTTCTCAAAAACAAACTCATGTACAAAAACATTAAAGGTATTTACAGAACCAGCAAAAGTTGCAGGAGGAACTTTTACTCTTTGCTGACCACAACGCAGATCGAAGTCGTGCGATAAATAACCGAGCGAAGAGTCAGCATTCGAAATAGGAATCGGGAATCTTGCTTGAAAAAAGATTCACCACTGCAAGTATCTAGGCCAGTTAAAACAATGTTTGGGGATGAAAGTTAAAATTGATAAAAATGTAATATCTCTTGATCAAGAAGAGTATATTGAAAATTTACTTGAAAAGTTCGATATGTCCCAAAGTATACCTGTCCGTAATCCTATTCAGATGAATCTCAAATTGGCAAAAGCTGAGAAAGTTTCGTATGAGTATCCCTCTTAGCAACTTCTAGATAGCTTAATGTACTTAGCAATCTTAACTAGACCTGACAACATTTCATATAGTGTACGTTTTCTTAGTCAATTTAATAATTCTTATAATGAAACCCACTGGAAACATGCTACACGTAAGTGGGTGTTAAAATATTCGAAGTGAAATAAAACTTATGGGGTAGTCTGTGTGGTCTAGTGGTTAGAGCATGAACGCATAAGCCGAAGGTCACAGGTTCAAATCTCGTTGGGAACTACGTGATTTAGCTCGAGAGATTTTTCGGGACAGACTACGAGTGTTCACTCAGTGGCGATATGTACTGATTCAATCAGATCATATCATAGCTGAGCAGGCACACGGGAGCATTGGTACTGACCAAACCAACTTCCGAAAAAATCAAAACGGTCATGAAAATGAGATACTCGAACTATCTCTAAGCGAAGGCCCGAGAGGGGCTGTAGTGCTACAAAGAAGAAAAAGAAAACTTATAGACTTTTTTTTAGAAAAGATAGTTATTCTATGAAGGAGTTTCGTAGATGCAGAGGGTTTCAAATGTAACAGATAGGAAATCATATTCAGGATTTTGTTTCACATTGTCAAACTCAGTAATTTCATTTGAATGCAGAAAGGAGGGAAACGTAGCATTATCAAGTACCGAAGCAGAGTAAATTTCAGTGTCTACTAGTAAAAAAGCTATCCACTTAAAAATTTATTGGTTGAAATGTTAGATAATTCACAACCTATTACGTTGTTTAATGATAGCAAGAGTGCTCTAAAACTGGTGTCTAATCCAGTCTTCCATTGTAGATCTAAGCACATAGATATAAGGTACCATATTGTAAGAGAAGCTGTAAATAATAATACACATATGATAAATATTTCTGACCTTAAAATATCTGAAATGCCTGCAGATATTTTAACTAGGAGTTTGAGTTCAATCAAACATTATTACTTAATGAAAAAGTTAGGTATTTTGCCTGTTTCATAACGATTGGATTCAAGTCTTTGTTTTTGTCATGGGGAGGTGTTAAAATGCGTAATAAAATAATAATATTAGTCTAAGTGAAGTTGGTTGTATTGCTCGTTTATAAAAGTTGCATAAAAATGAATTTAGTCTGATTACAACCACCATTCGAGTTTTATTATTAGAAAAATTAAAGCCATTTTGTTTCAAGTGTTTTGAACCCGTTGCTTGGTTAATCATGATAACATATCCATATCACAAACATTTTCTAAAATATTTATCAAAATTCCCACATATTTGTAGTGTCTAGGTCCGTTGCAAACATGTATCTCCCAAGTATCACGTCTTAATGTTGTTGTAATTGTTAAATATTCAATCGGCTGTAACTTAGCTGTTTAAAGTTCTGTTACAATACCAGCATATCCTGTGTATACTGGCATTAACTGGGAGCTTGATATGAAGTGTATTCTATATACACATCATGGCTTCCGGGGAGAGAAGGATATTCCTGGATACCACACTTACCTGCTACTTTATATTTGTCAATTAGACCTGTGAAAAGGTGTTCGTTTATTCAATGAGTTAAGTTTTATTGCTTCTTTGTTTGGTTTTACTATTACAATGAATTCTTCGAAGCTAAGTTATTTATAACAGGACAAGATATTGCGTACTTATGCCTCCATAAGTATATATTAAGAATATTAATGGAGCAGTTAATTTACTCAATTCATGTTTACTTTAATATATTTGTTAGTTATTCAAAGGGAAAAGGAAATTCGAAGAAACCAATCTATTTATTAAAGCTTTAACTGTTACTCGGGCTGACGCCTTGAGCACGCAGTTATATTTACGAATCAATTGATTAATAACCTAACTGCTAACCCCAGGTGCAAAGCCTTGGGACGCTAATACTCGGGCTAACGCCTTGAGTATGCAGTCAGATTGATAAATCAATCAATTATCAGTTCAACTGCAAGCCCCGGGCATAACTGCCTTGGTGAGCTTATACTTGGGTGGATGCTTTGAGTATGCAGTTGAACATATTCTTAATTTGCTTATCCCGGGCTAAGTGCTTTGGGATAGAATAAGCTCAAGCGTACGCCTTGAGCCAGCAAATGGAGAAATACTTCTCGATTTTCTAGACACCCCCTTCAACACCTTATACATTTTTTTGTGGAGAAACTTTGATGAGAGCTCCACTTTACACCCACTTACAAAATCTTAAGTTCCTAGATTATTTAGTTAGTGAGAAAAATTGTTGTGACACACGGACGGACGGACGGACAGACAGGACGCGATTTTAGTAGAGTTTTGTGAAATTATTTTACAAAACCCTAAAAACTGTTAGTAGTCGTCTGTGTGGTCTAGTGGTTAGAGCATGAACGCATAAGCCGAGGGTCCCAGGTTCAAATCTCGTTGGGAGCAACGTGATTTAGTTCAGGGGATTTTTCGGACAGACTACGAGTGTTCACTCATTGGTGATATCAACTGATTTAATCAGATCATATCAAAGCTGAGCAGACACACGGGAGCATGGTACTGACCAAACCAACTTCCGAAAAATCAATACGGTCATGAAAATGAGATACTCGAACTATCTCTAAGCGAAGGCCCGAGAGGGGCTGTAGGGCTACAAAGAAGAAGAAAAACTGTCAAGGAAACGATAATGCTTAAACTGAATTACTGAAATGTTATGAAGAACCGTGTCAAAAGATTTGCGGAAATCGATATGGATAGCACTTATTTCTATATGAGAGTCTAGAGCCAGAGCAAAACACTCAAAGAACTCAAGTAGATTACTGGTACCTGATCAGCTCAAAACTGAACCATATAGCTGATTACGGATACAAAATTGTGATAATACTTGTGTTATGCTATGGGTGTAAAACATGGACCCTAACCCAAGCATCCGCAAGTATATTGAACGCCTTTGAGCGATGGGTCCTGAGGCAAATAATCGGAGCGAAGCTACACGGGGACCAATGGCGAATTCGATACAGCCATGAACTGTATGCAATTTTTGACGAACCGGAGGTCTCCACGATTGTAAGACTACGGAAGCTTCAATGGGCTGGACATATGGATCGTATGGATGAACAACGGATACCCAAAAAGGTATTCGCTGGAAGAACTGTGGGCCGGAGACCAGTGGGGAAGCTGAGGAAACGCTGATCTGTCTCGGTCGGCGAAGACAGTTCATCACTACTCGGATCATGAAACTGGAGGACGCGGTCAATGGACCGAGACAGTTGACGGTGCTACTTGCAGGGGAAGCAAAGGCTTGAGAGGGGCTGTAGTGCAACGATGAAGAAGCTGATTATGGAAGATAGGCATCAGCAAAGGGATGGATTTCGAATGCAAGACTTTTTGAAATATTTTTGGAAAACATGAAGGGATGGGTATTGGTTTCTGGTTTGAAGCGTCAGGTGGATTATCCACATTGAGAATGGGAGTAATATAAAGAATACAAATAAAATATGTCACAAGGTAAGCTAAAGATGAACAAAAAGGATGGGTAAAATGACAGAGTACCGGAAAGTGATTTAAAATAAAAGTAAGGATTCCCATTCGGACTGGGCCAACTGATTCCTTCAGTTGTCAATAATTGATTCAGTTTCTTGAGGACAGAAAGCAAAGGAAGATATCTCAAAAAAACATTGTAGCTTCTTTTATCAAACCTTATAAAAGGTCAGAAGTATCAGTTCAAGAATAATATCAAATAAAAGTCAATATGTCTGAAATGTGCTGTTAAAAGATGATTGGGAAGTTATAGTTCGTTTTTCCTGGTGGATGAAAACATATTTGATTTTTGAAGATTTTTATTTTAAAATATACATATTATAGCAGCTCATCCGAATTTATTTATAATATTTACCTAATCAACAATACCTTCGCAACAAGTTCAATAGAAAATGGTTGAATTTTCCAATTAATTTTCAGTACTAGTTTTGCTTACTCTTAACTTCGATTCTTTCTTCCCATTTGCTGCTGTCGAACTTCGCCTGCTTTTTGAGTGCAATACAGAAGTCGTTTTTTTACTTTTATGTTGCCTTGACTTCCAAGCTCGTAAGCTCATTCCAACAGCGTAAAAAGGTGATGATGTATAATCCTCCATGATATTTTTCGTAGGACTCAGCTTGGAAAGTTTGACAGCTATATTTGGGCTGGCTGAACCGGCTTGCTTTTTAGCTGACGGTACTTTCTTTGTGCTGATTGCAGAAGAAGGCACTGTGATCTTACCCGTTTTCTTTTTCGACAGAATTCCTGTACTTGGCTCCGATTTTGCTGATTTTGATTTACTCGTATAAATGCGGTCAAAAACACTTTGTTTTACTGCCGTATCTTTTTCACCTGTACAATTTGATTGAAGCTCTTGATACGCTCCTGGAGTTCCAAGCAATTTCCTTTTACCATTATTGTTCTCATTTTTGTCCGAGCTATCCATATTCGAGGAAGGATCGATATTTTCATTTGAGGGAGACGTAATTTGAATTCGAGGACCACAGCTGAAAAATCTCTTCGTATATGGATACATTTGAGTCATTTTCAATTCATCTGAGTTCATATTATGCCGTTTTTCCAACAATGTAGCACTCAGAGCACTTAACGAATTTTGAGTTAATGCTTTCGAGGTACCTATTCCTGGAGACAATAAAATATCTGTTCTGATAGCCGGAGATGTAGCACATCGCAACAACATCCCACTCGAGAGGAGCGAGGACGTCAAAGGACTCTTATTTCCATAAGGTCTTAAATTTCCATCGGTCAAAGCTCTTTTGGCTTCAATTGGGATCAAGTTGTCTAGTAAATCAGATATAATAGTTGGCTTTTTGATAGCTGCAGTTCGCTCTACATCGATTTCAAAATTCGGTCTGTACGTTGGCATAGGTATGAGATTGGGATTTGATTGTGTGGCCGATGCAGTTCTATAGTGACACGTTGTGACAGCGGATCCTAACGCTCCTAGTGGCCGTTCTTTTTTCACTATTGTTGGCTTGGGCAACACTTGCTTTCCTTTGAGAAACAAATTCAGACCCATATAAGCTGGAACTGGTGGCAGCGATTGTCGATAAATCATTTCAAAGTTTCCAGTATCTGCAGTTACATCTATTTTCCTATCTATTATCACTGTAAAAAAATTATAAAAGCTGTTAAAGGAGATAAATCGGAGAAAAATGTAATAAATACCTTTTATTGTATCTTCTAAGCACTGCGGGCACATCCTCGCCGTAACACTCGTTGTAGCTCCCAAGTCCGGACTAGAATTGATCTCGATCAGCCACGGATAGAAATCTTCGCATATCATAAAATCCGCGCCAAACAATTCAAAATTATTCGCCCGGCGATCCATACTATCCTGCGACGCGAGCATTGCTCCAATTATTGCATGTTGCATGCCCGGATAAATGCGATCCGCCCACATATCGTAGCGTCCAATTTGTCTTAGATATGTTTGGAATGTGTAGCAGTCCCACATGTTTTCAATGGGTAGACGTTCGTCCCGTTTCCCGTTGCGATATTTCTTTTGAACAGCATGATTGGTCAGATGGATAGATTCGTGATAATTTAGCAAATCGTATTCTTGTGAGCTGAATCGTAAGTAACTTTCTTTGTACATCCAAATGATGAGAGGGTGCACGCTGCTTACTAGAAACCATTGACGTATATCAAATTTGGTATTATGTATGATAAGAGGACGCTCTGGAAAGGTATGCAATTGGATAAATAGAGAATCGAAAGGCATTGATTGTGGCAAAATAAAATAAAACAGGAGAGTTTTTTAAAGTAATTATCTTCTGAATATCAAAACTTGACTTATTTACAGTTTCCATAGATTGAATTCAAAGAACTTAGTTTTATTTTTATGTACTTAAAATCGTCGCCATATTGTTTTAAGTCAGTTGACCCCATTGTTTGAGTAGTCGTGATAACATATCAATGTCACAAACCATTTCTAAAATTTTCGTCGAAATTCCTACATATCTGTAGTGTCTAGGCCCGTTGCAAATGTACATCTCCCCAGTATCACGTGTAGTTGTTAAACATTTAATCAGCTGTAATCTAGCTGTTTATGGCTTGATTTTTGTGAAATTTCAAGCGTAAATACAATTGCCTAAGTTAATAAAAATATTCTTATTGAAAAATTCTCATATTTATCTTTTGCAATCCATTAAATTCATGGATATTGTAGTAATCGAGCAGTCCGCTTAGGCAAACTGCTCGCGGAACGTTCACGAAAAGAACAATGGGATATTACAAATGATGCCACTAATAATAATGTAATCACACCGAAACCTTCAACGAATCGAAGCCGAACGCTTTTCACTCCGGAAGTGATGGAACACGCGTTAATCAATACACAAACTCCAGATGTACAAGTAAATCATACAAGAACTTTGAGTAGACGTCGCACATATTTTAGTTTTGCAACGCCAGCAACGTGAAGTGTCAGCTTCAGTTTTTGTATTGCAATTTATGTTTTAAGGCGAAATATAACTAGAAATTAACAGACAATTTGACGTATGATAAAAAAAAACGAAATAATATGCAAACAGCACTTTATCGTTTGTACACAAACACAATATTTAGTATATAAATTAAAAATTTTACTTGGGTTCTATTTAAAAAAACATAATTGTTTATTGGATTCAATTGTACAAAAGACTGAACTTAATTCTAGAATCGAGCTGATGCTAGAGATGCCAAAGAGATAATTAAACCATAACTCGTGTACTGGTGTATTTTATTTTCGGATTGTAACTTTTTTATCTTGTTTGTATTTTTAATTCGTATTTCATCCAATATTTCGAGTGAAAGATGTTCTCCGTGGATTTTCCCTTCAGGCGTAGGTTGAAGGATTGCGGGCAGTGCACGTATGGTTGAAATTTCATGCGATTCGTAGCTTTCTCCATTAACTCTAATAGATTAATTATGGAATTTTATTAGATATGTTCCATTGAAATTGTGTGTTGAGTCTTCTGCTTCAAGTTGGCCAGAGAACGCATTCAACAGCAAATTACCAGGTGAAATTTCTTCTATAGTCGGGATGAGTAGACAGCTGATCTTGTTGCAGGTGGCGTGTGAGCTAAGTAGCAATTTCGGAATACATTCAGTAAGACTAATATCAATTATTTCTGATTCTCTACATATGAATAGTTTGTTGAAATATTAACAATCTTTTTTATTCCATAAAATTTTTCGTCATTCTTTAAAATTTTGTCAAATAAAATTTGCGTTACAACTTTTCGTTTTTTTATGGGTTTTATTAGCAATGTTTCATAAATTTCTTTTTTTGTAATTGGAATATTTATTATATACAGAAAAGTTTCTTGGTTAGTGATAATTTTAATATCGGCAAGCTCTAGGGCTTCTTCAATGGTTGAGAAAGGCAATAATTATATTCAATAGATCAATGGCTAGTTTAACTTCTTTGTTTGATAATATGATTGAGTTGATAATTCCCATTTTGGCCCCATGTATTGCATAATTTATATTTTTCAATTCTTCTTTAACTAATTTCATTTTATATTGCACATCCGAAAAAATATGATTATTTACTTTTTTTTCTTCAAGTAACGATTCCTGAATATCATTTGTTATTTTAGTAATTTTATTTATTTGCTGATTATACAATTCGTTAATGACAACTTGCTTGTTGTTATTGTTCAGGACATTGGTTATCTTCTCCTGTCTGGTTATTAGGTCTTCGTGATCGGGACTTCCGGCAACTCATTGCCAAGCTGAACGTAAGAAATCCAGTGATCTCTTCACCTTCCTGGGTTTCAGATTGTGAACTAGTGTCTCGATTTGGTGGAATTAATGCATCAGATATTGGGAGAGTGGGTTATGCTGAACAGTTGATAGGTTTAAAATAGGGTGAATATCCGTAATGAATCGTTCGTATTGGTCCATGTTAATAACGTGAATAATTTTGAAATTTCCGTCCTTAATTCTTGTCTGTCCAAGGTGAAAAGAAATTATCTGTGTGTTGGCGTAGTCCAAAATTTGTACGGTTGCGTTGATCGCATGGATGATGATCCCTAAAAGTTAATTACGTATTTTATCTTTGTGTACTTTCTTGCCAGATTCAGTTAGTACTGTCGTATTTCTATTTTCTTTCACAATTTCCTGTCTGTATCTTGGATTTAGTTTTGTCCCTATTCGTTTATTTTGTTTAACATAAATAACTTGTCCTATGTCGTATGTCTTTAAAGGTTGTCGGTTTTTGCTGTGGTTTTTCATGTCAAGGAACTGTTTACGCTTGATCTTATCAATGTTGCTAAGATGCGCGTTCTCTCTTCTTCAGGGGTTAGATTGGGTATTCGGCCTAGACACATTTCTACCGGCTTTTTACCTGTAGTCGAGTGAATGGTGAAATTGTACTCGTTCACTGCACGTTCAAGGAGTTCCTCGAATGAGCGAGGCGGTCCTTCTCGTTTCAAGCATCTCATAATCTCCGTCAGAGTGGAGTGCCAACGTTCAATCTGACCGTTCACCTCACTCTTATAAGTGGGAGTTCGATAAAGCTTAATTTTAAGTTCGTCCTCTATCATGGACTCCAAAGACGCAGATCTAAGTGCGCCCTAGTTATCGATTACCACCACTTCGGGAATACAGAAGAAAAATAGTATATCCCGTAAGGGCCTTTTGATATTTTCTGAAGATTTAGTGGGTATTACCTTAGCTTGTACAAATTTTGTAAATTTGTGGATAGCAGTGAGTACGCGCTTCTTTTCGGTCATAAATATGTCAATATGTACTATATGTCCAGGGTATAGGGGAATCGGTGTCGTTTGTAGGTATGGTTTGTTGGGATGTCTGTCATATTTGTTTTCCTTACAAACGTTGCAAAGTTTAACCAAATTCTTGATTTTGGATGCCATTTTGGGAAAATAGAAATTTTCTAGAATTTGTAAACGATTTTCTCCTGCATAACGATGTGCTCGTTTATGCGTGCGAAGAATTCGTTCTTCTTGCTCTGCCTCGTTTGGTATGTCCTCTACCAGCTTCCTTGTAAAGCGGATTTTGTAATCTTTGAAGTGAAGAGGGTTAATAGATTGAATAAGACCCAAAGTAGGCTCGCCAGTAAGGAGCCCATTTATGACGTGCGGGCTTAAGTACCTTTTGAAAATATTTATAACATCACTCTCGGAATAACTTGGTTGAATTATAAAACGCCTAGTGTAATTTTCGAATGGGTTCAAGATTTGGTAGCTATTTTCATCTCCTATTTTTAAAATGAGTTGATTTTTGAATGCTTTGACTGGAGTTTCTACGGAAGTAATTAGATTTTGCCCTGAACTTTCGTCGCTGTGTTGGGTAGGTGTCATAGAGTTGATTTTGTTCGTGTCGTGTTTTTTAGTTGTTAAGGTATTGATTGGTTGAGGAGGTCTTGAAAGTGAGTCAGCAACAACATTTGCCTTACCCGGTTTGTATCGTAATTCATGATTGTATTCCTCAAGGATGGATTTCCAACGTTTTAATTTTATGTTTGTAGTTTTTGAGCTGAGTGCATATATTAGTGGCTGGTGGTCTGTGAAAATTCGTACATGACTGGAACCGTATAGGTAGTTTCGCAGAGAATGTAATGCCCAAATACTAGCTAACATCTCCTTTTCATTCGTCGCGTAATTTCCCTCAGTTTTGCCGAGAGTCCGTGACAAGAATGAAATAGGCTTATTGTCTTGGGATAACGGCACCGATCGCGTAATTGGATGCATCGGTTGTAAGCTCGAATGGCTCTTTGAAATCTGGATGTGAAAGTACTACATCTCGTGAAATCAAAATGTTTTTAAGTTTATCGTATGCTGCTGCTGCTTCTTTATCTAGTAAAATCAGTTTACTTTTGGATGAGTTCTTTGATACTCGTCCATCCTCCCTTCTTAAAAGGGATGTCAGGGGTTTAGCGATTTTGGCGTAGTCCTTTATAAATCGTCGGTAGTACCCTGACATGCCAAGGAATGAACGCAAATCTTTAAGAGTTCTTGGAGGTGGGAATGAAGCGATTGCTTCAACCTTTTTCGGATTTGTCTTAATGCCATCTACGCTGACTTCAAATCCCAAGAACTTTACTTCCTATTTGAGAAATTCGCACTTGTCTAGGTTGATCTTCATATTGGCATTTTTTAGAGTTTTGAAGACTATATCTAGATTTTCAAAGTGCTCCTTTTCGGTTTTACCAAAGACTATTATATCGTCTATATAAATACGGCAGAGTTTTCCGATATGTTCTCGGAGAATGTCGTCGAGTGTTCTTTGGAAGATGGCTGGGCCGTTTTTAAGGCCAAATGGGAGACGAACAAACTCATATTTACCATTGTTGATAGCAAAAGCGGTTTTTTCGATATCTTGTTCCCTCAAGGGAATTTGATGAAACCTGCTTTTCAGGTCTATGGTGGAAAACTATATTGGTTTTCTCTGAGGTTGGAAAGGACGTCATTTATGTCGGGAATAGGGTATGCATCGTTGATTGTAATAGAATTTAGTTTCCAGTAGTCAATTACCATCCGAAATTTCTTCTCTTCTGACACATCCTCCTTCTTTTTTACTATCCAGACTGGGGCATTGTATGGTGATTTAGAAGGACGTATAGTATTGTCCTTAAGAAGTTGCTGGATTTCTTTCTCGACTTCGTCTTTTAATGCCATTGGGTATGGATATGATTTTGCATAGACGGGGTCGCTTGTCGTTGTACGGATTTCTCCTTTAATTGTGGTAACGAAGGTTAGACTTCTGTTTGGTTCCGATGATAAATTTGGGTATTTCTCAAGAATATCTTTAAGTCTTTTAATCTGGGACTCGGACATATGGTCAGTTCTCAAATTCAAATGATTAACTGTTTGGGACGCGTGTTGCTCAAAGGGAATGAGAATATTTCGTTTAATTGTCATAAAATTGTTATCCGTATATATAACAGCTTGAAAAGCCTTCAGGCTATCATTACCAATAACTCCTCCAAACGTTTTTAAAGCAGGTAAAATAAAGAAATTGATTTTTTCAATTTCGGGTCCGAATGAGGGAATAAAAGCGTGGTGTGTAATCCTGATGGATCCACCGACAGAGTTTACTTTAAATGGTTTTTTGTTTGCTATGGGGCTCCGTATAAACCGCGGCTGAATGTAGTTTTTATTGGATCCTGTATCGATAAGAAATTTAAGGTTTTCTCCGCTTTTCGCAGGATATTCCATGTAAGGAAGCGAAGAGATCAACAGTCTAAAAAATGAACATCGTCGTGTTCTTTATCATGACTATGATCGGGGGTATCTGAAATCGTGTTGTCATATTCGGTAGGGAGGTCGCCCTGTGGATAATTAGTCGTTTCATCGTAGTTGTAGTATTGTTCGTATGTTTCATTGTCATAAATCTCGTCGTTATCACAGTTATCTGGTTCCACGTTATAAATTCTTTGTAACTTGTTTGGCACTTGAGCCATTTGGGAACCATTTGTTGGTCGCCTTTGGGGAAAGTTTTGATGCTGGTTTTGTGGCCGATTTTGGTAAGCTCTTGATCTGATTGAGTGGTCAACATCCATTGGATCGTATTGTCTCGGTTTTGGAGGTAATTGCCCGAAATTTTGATTTGGTGCGAATGGCCTATAATTCGCATGGAAGGCATTGAATTGAGGAGGGAAATTTTAGTTAGGTGTGAATGGTTTATAACTTGCATGGTAAGGATTGAATTGTGGAGGGCGCCAACGAAATTGTGGAGGTTGTGGAACCGTAGGGTTGTGCAGTAGTTCTGGGTAGAAGTTTTTCCCAGAGTTATAGTTCTGCATTGGTGGATGGTGCACGTTGTTCCTTTTGGGTGGTAATGGAGGTGGTGTATTACGGTAGGTTCTTCTTATTGGATTTTGCGAGCTCAAACGTGTTGAGCCCTGAAGTCTATATTTTGAATAGTTAAAGATATTCCGCCTTTAGTAGAACTTTCAAATATAAAAAAAAAAATGAAAGAAAGTATATACCCTTTAATTCTACTATTTATTTTAAATTTAGTATACAATTGTTTCGTTCTCTACTTGAGAACTTCCTCAGTACTACTATTCCCTAAACTATAAGTGTCCTAATATTTATACTAAACTCATCAACGTATTAATATGAATCTCTAATTACATCTAATCCCTCAAAGTACTTTTACTTAATCTCTAATTACCTGATCCTTTACCATTCAAAAATTTGTTTTTCCTTAATTACTACTTAACTACCTTCATTATTTTGTAAGCTTGAAGAGCCAGGTGTATCCGTTACGTGGGTCGCCGTTCCAAATGTCCTGCGTTTTGGTTCGTGCTTTCCATTGTTCTCCAGATCCTTGTATCAGAATCCACTCCTCAAGTAACGTAAGTGCTTCTTTGACCGGAATACTGGGAAAAAGGATAATGGGCGACATTTAGCTGGCTTGTGAATCGAATGCTCACGCTTCCATTGAATAAGGAAGGCCTGAAAAAAGAAACGTCCCACATTTATAAGCTAGCCGCGTGGAATGGATACCCTACGGATGAAGTCACCAAATTGATAGCCAAACGAACGAAGGAGATCTTCAATAAAAAGTTCACAACGCTAACTGCGGAAGTCGAGCAACGGAAGAGGTTGGTTGTAACGTTTGACTCAAGGACGGAAATAATGAAGAGGGCTATGAAGGACGTAGACATCGACCTAGTTTACACGAGCCGGGCCACAAAAATGCAGAACTTGCTTGGATCAACCAAGGACCCCATTCCCAAAATGGAGCGGAGTAGAGTATACAAGGTATCGTGTACAAAATGTAATGGATGTTATATTGGACAAATGAGGAGATCACTAGGTGTCATATGGAACGAACACTTAAGGGAAGCAGTCAACAATAACAAAAAGCAGGATGCAAAAAACTTCAAATCAAAAGTAGCGGAGCATATAGTCCTTGAAAAACATGACATCACTGCGGACAACGTAAGCATGCTGAAAACGGTTACAAACGAATGGAAGCTTGATGTAGCAGAAAGCTTGGAGATATTCAATCGGAAGACGCAGGACATTTGGAACGGCGACCCACGTAACGGATACACCTGGCTATTCAAGCTTACAAAATAATGAAGGTAGTTAAGTAGTAACTAAGAAAAAACAAATTTTTGAATGGTAAAGGATCAGGTAATTAGAGATTAAGTAAAAGTACTTTGAGGGATTAGATGTAATTAGAGATTCATATTAATACGTTAATGAGTTTAGTATAAATATTAGGACACTTATAGTTTAGGGAATAGTAGTACTGAGGAAGTTCTCAAGTAGAGAACGAAACAATTGTATACTAAATTTAAAATAAATAGTAGAATTAAAGGGTATATACTTTCTTTCATTTTTTTTTATACTCATATATATATATTTTGAAGTTTAAGACAAAGGTGAGGTGCCTGTGGGAGGTCAACGGGTTCTCGCATGCTTAGAAGGCGCGGGAGATCGCCTTTGAGGCCGCATACAAAAATATCCAATGTTTTGTCTCTGTAGCATTGTGTCATATTTATCAAGGATTCTTCTCCCATGTCCATGGAAGATAGCTTATTGAGGATCAGAGACAAGTGGTGATACAAGATATGGTAAAATTCGTGTATTGAGTTATTTCCTTGCACAAGCGTTGTCATCTGGTACTCAAGGGTACCAATTTCGCGTTTATCCGCGTAATGGAGTGTTAAACACTTCGAAATTCTTGGCCAATTCAAAGGAGTATTGTACAACTTGAGTGCAATGTCCGCTTTTCCTTCAATTTTGTTACGGATCACGGAGAGAATGCCGTAATATTTTGGTGATCTTTGTAGGTGTCTGTAAATGGCAAGAATTCTTTCCACGCTTTTCTTCCGGGAGCAAAATTCACTTGGATCTCCGGAGAAGGTTCGGAGGCTTTTTACGACATCTGGGATTTTATCCATGTCGGATAAATCCCTTCCATCGTCTACATTTACAGGCACGTCTCGATCCTGACTTAGATCGGAGGCAGGATTCATGAAAGAATCAAACATTTGCCTTCCTTGAATTCTTAGTGTCTCGGACACTAATCGCATGATTGTAGCCAGAAAATCTTCATTATTTTGCACGTTTGGGGGATTTTCAGGCGCTGGCGCTAGTCCAGCTTCTTCAGGCACTGGCGGAATATCACCAAGGTTTAGACGCGCGGGTCAGATTAAGTTATTGTGATTGGCCATTACCACGAAAATTTAGGAAGCTGATTTAAGATGTAATGGAAGTCACAATGGGGATAAAAATTTATTTTTAGGGTTTTGTACTAAAATACAAAACCCTATTGTAATCACGACCTGTGTCCGTTGTTTTGTAGCTGTTCGGTTTTTATAACAGAAATTACGACATCCACTAACGTTTACCAGACTCTTCGCTTTATTCTCCTTATCTCCACTACTTTTTCCCAAGCCGCCATGAAAATCTCAGCTAATACCGGTGAAAATTGAATCATCATCGCTGTGCCCTTCCTATTTTTAAGAAACCTACCTCAGAACGTGAAGTGATTTTCAGCTATGCATAATTTTTCTAATTTCACGTATTGTTTCATTTCTTTCTTCCATGTTATTGATTTTTCATTACTAAGACGCCATTGCTCCTATAAGAACAGTGCTCTTTTTATTCGTACCTCTGCTCGTGAATAATACCTTAAAGTCAAACGATACGATTGTGAGTTAGGGCACACTCCGCTTGCGCAGCTGCTCCCAAGTTCAAACCTTGGTCGCCGCATCGAGTTTGAGCTTCTGCTTCAGCTTTGATGGGTAATAATTGAAAAAATTAGGTAATAATCACAGGGTAGAGTATGATACTGACCACTTTACCTTGAACTCCGTTACGGTCATGGAATGAGATCCCCTAACAATAAATTTCAACTCAAAGGTTCGGATTTGGACTGTTGTGCGATGGATTATAATTATTAACGTTCTGCATCTTACTTATTAGTTCTGACGAGTTTTTGACTGTTCGTAACCCGTATATGTTGCGTATTGCCTTAAATTTGCGAACTAGCTAATGTAGTGGCTGGAGTGCTCGCTTCATAAGCTGAAAGTCTCTAGTTTTAATCCCATTGGTGACAACGAGATTTGTTTCGAGTGATTCTTTGGACGTATTTATTACAAGCCCATTCAGTTACGATACATACTGGTTTCACTTATCGCAATTCTGTGAATGGATCAAAGGCTAAGCATGGTACTTACCTTATCACCTTCTCGAGTTCCAGTACATTCAATTAAGCTAATAAGATACTCTAACTCTAAGTGGAGGCCCGAAAGGGGTTGTAGTGCTAAAGCAAAAAATCTGTATGGGTATCAAACGAGAGGTCTTGATGAGCACTCAAAATAATGTGTCACCGAAAAGGTTATAAAGGAGAGGGACGCCGGGAAGGGGGAGTCAAAATATGTATGTAAGAATATTTGTACTAAAAATCTGAAGGAAGTACTAAAACAAACACCTCCGGAGCAAAAATTCAATCAGCTTTATTAGTAATAGTATTATTTCTGAGTTTTACAGTATTGCCCATAAAATCCAATAGCTCATAGCTAGGTTTCCAAGTAACAGGTGCATGTACTCTGAAAGTTTTACAACAATCAAGCTGCAATGTGAAGAATCCATATATTATTTTTTTATGTGAACTATGCATTAGGAATTTCACTTTCATATTCTCATAGCGATTCTATTACCTCCCTATTGAAAGAAAGTAAAATTTCCACCAGAACAATAAGAATAATCAATATAATTAAATCACACTTCACTAAACGGTGCTCTGAAACGAATCACATTTGCCATTTTACCTTAACCTAATAAACACAAATCAATCGATCCATTCAATAAAACAAAAGATAACATTTCGCGCTTCATACCAGCGGCATTTAATGAAAGTCTAACAAGGCCTTATGGCTGTGTGTCACGTTACAAAAGCAGAACTTTATTATTTCTCATGAATGGAATTAAAGATGAATGAACTGAAAACGACACAAGATACCTTGAAATTTCATTATTGTGAAATATTGTTTCTTTCACGCAAGATTGAATAGGTTTTATTGGAATTCTGTGATTAAAACCGAGATTTAGGTTAAAGATTCAATATTAACATTTTTTCCAGTCTGAATGTAAACATTTGAAAGTTTGTCATTTGGGTGCGATGGGTATCTGTTATCATTAAATAGTGGAATAGAAACAAAAGAACTTTGGTACAAATTCTGGAGAAAGTTTTTCGTGCGGAAGAAAGTAGATCGATGTTTTTAATAATTTGCCTAGTTATGCAAATTTAATTCTAGATTAAATAGAACTTTTAAAGTTATTATCATGCAAACATATAAATTACTTTTTAAGAATTTCATACATTTAATCAAAATTACGAGGTTGACATGAATATGAATATAAATGGACTTGTTCATCTATTTTAGAAAGTGTGAATTTGGCAATTAATTGTGAGATTTGCATATTTTCGCATGCGTTTGCCATCGATCATGTATTAATCGGCACACTGTTAAAAAAATCACTTTCGTACTCCTAACAGATGCTAATCCATTTAAATGGACGTATTTTTTTAAAGCTTTAGTTAAGCTTTATAGTAACAAAGGAGAATTGTTTTGCATTTTTGTTTATTTATTAATGACATAAATCAAATAAAAGTTTTCTAAATTTGAGCTACAAAAAATAAATCAAAAGTTTTTATGAAATATGCAATAATCAATAATTCATAACAAATACTAGCATTTTACCAAATTATCATGGCAATACGTATGTACTTATTAATATGGAATCATTAAATATATATTTTTTCTAGACTTCTGTAGACTCCAAGGTGGATAAAATAAATAAAAACAACAAACAAAGCTCTTTTCTGGCAAAACACTAAAGAAGTTTTCTAAATTCAACATATCCTTATACTGAAAAATTAAACATAAAAAATATTACCACATGCTCCTCTTTGCATCTCCATTCTATGTTACTTAATCAAAAAGATGATTAAAATAATAAGCAAAATTTTGAAGTCAAAGTCAAGGGCGCTTTATTCAATACTAACCGTTATCAATTTTTAAATAACGTAAGGCAAGTTCTAAAAAAATACTAAAACTGAATGGCCCAAATGGCGCTATAAATATATTTATTATCACTAAAAAAAATTATCAAAAAATAACAGTATCGAACTCAATTTAATTAAAACTATTACATATTTTTTGATTCAATTAGAAAAAGGAGAAAAAAAATCACCGACACTATTCAAAATATTAACTATAATGTTTACCCAACAGTGAAATTTTATCATACATCTTATATGTATTAACTTAATTCTAATCAAATTCAATCAAAAACTTTATCTTATACGAATACAATAATAATAATAATAATAATAATAATAATAATAATAATGATAACTCATCGCACAACTGTCCGAATCCAAGCCTTGGCGTTGAGATTTTACTATTAGTGTATCTCATTCCATAACCGTAACGGAATTCTAGGTGATATGGTCAATATCACGCTCGACCACGTGACTATTAAATAATTTTTCAATTAGTACCCATCACAGCTGCGTGGGCCGATAGTCCGACAGCAGCATCAGAAGCTTAAATTCGATGTCGCGCCCCAAGTTTGAACTTGGGAGCTGCTGTGCAAGCGGAGTGTGCCCTAAGCCACAGTTCCACATGGACTACATACTAATACAATGCTAGCACAATAAACCTAACATAAGCGGTAAATCTTATCTCTTAACATAATATAATAATAATAACATACTCGTATATCTATCCTGGATATTGAAACCTATCCCTAATTTTACCATAAACAAACAGCACGACACGGAATGCAGCAATAATGAGCTGAAACTCAAAAACTAAATAACGCAAAATAGAAAAATAAAAAATAAACACGAATAATTTAGACATTGTCATTCAGCCACCAATACCCGATTGCCGCGTCTCAGCTCGACCAGCTTCAACGAATCTAGCCAATGAGTATCTCCATTGGAATTGTTGGTCTCGTGAACTCCAATTCGGAGGATATTTTATCTTCTTATCGGTGGCCTGTCTATATATGTGACGCTGTCAGAATCAAAAACATACCAATTCATGCCCAAATACACGAATGCTTCTGGAGGAACGAAGCCAGTAGCGGGGCAAGTCGCAATACACCCCTCTATAGGGTAGAACCGCCGCGAAATCCAAGGATTTTCACTCACAGTTACTCAGAGGCGCGCAAGACAAATAATTTATGTGGGCAAGATAAGCTCCGCGAGACCCTACAATGACACATCTCGAAGAATATCATGAAAATCAAAGAATTTAAACAGATTATTTTATTTGTACAAAAGCACACATTTTTACTTTAGCACAAATGAATTTGAGTCTCGTCAGCAAGTGTTTTCTCAATATGAGTTAAAATTGAAAAATCCTTGGTTGGACACTGTATACTACTTTTATAAATCGGTGAACGGAATTTTATCATCTGATTATTCTATTACTGCTCTTTCAAGATGATACCACTTGCTGACTAGATTTTTAAAGTGAAAATTAAATAAACAGAAATTTTCTACTTTTCGCCTTCCTTAATAATTGCATCGTAGTCCAACTTAGATTCTATATCAGCCTCAATGGATAAAATTCCTAACGTTGAAAGTCTTTGCTGACCCATTTTATTTCTGAATTGGTTGTAATAAGCTTTAATTTAGGAAAACTCCTTTCAGCGGAAGCTGTACTTAAAGGAATTGTTAATAAAATTCGAATTACAATATACAATTTTGGGTAAATTTCCTTTATATTGTCGCGTGTTTATGGTCCCCGGCCGATATTTTAATGTCTTGAGGAAATGAAAACTCATTGTCTTTAAAATCGAGTTAAAAGAGTTTATTAAATCAAATAAATTATTGCACTTAACAATTTTCACTAGTAACACAACTTTATCTTCGAACTGCCTTTAATGTCTCACTAATATCCACTACCTCACTATCGCTTTTTGTATCTGTTGTGTATTAAATAAAAAGGCACGCATTTTGATACTCGTGTTCAATCACAAAAATTAGTCTTTATTAAGGAATGACTAAATTCAGCTGTCACTTGCACAAGAAGAAGATTGAATTCGAATACATGGAATGGAATGTCAGATTTAACTAGGGTTGCCAGAACCATTATAATTAATACATTACAGTCTCCCACGCTTAATGGAGTACATGGTCGCTTAGATGAGCAGGTAATCTCCTAATCCTGTTAGATCTTCTTAAGCCAACTGTGGTTCAAAAACTGTTTCATCTCTTTGGTTGGCAACACTTCGCTCTATGAGTACCTCTTCTAGTCTTGGATTTTCATGAACAGGTTCCTCTTGAAACGCTACGGTCTTCTTTGGTAGTTCTACTCCCGATTTGTGCAGTTGGTTTATGTGGCGCTTTAATTCGTATCCATTGTCAAGCTTTATTTGATAATGAAGTTGGCCAAATTTTGCTTTTACTACACCAAACTTCCAAATAGGCTTATTACGCTCGTACCATCGCACTTGTACTCTGTCACCTACACTTATCTGACGAATTATAGGTTTAATTGAAGCTGAAGTTCGTTCTTGATGCGGGCGGATAGCATCTAGTTTAATACGGATATCACGGCCAAGGTATAATTGTGATGGACTTCGACCACATGCTAGTGGTGTAGCACGATAACGTAAAATTATTTGTTGCACTTTGATGTTCAGTGGTAATTTATCTTCTTCCATCGCCTTTAATTTAGTTTTCAAGATTTGCACATACCTTTCCGCTAAGCCATTTGTAGCTGGATGTCCGGGGGCTATAAATTTTTGAATAATTCCATTTTCTAAACAATAATTTTTGAACATTGTGCTCTGAAGAATTGTGGCGTTGTCTGAGACGATGACTTGCGGTAGACCATGATTAACAAATATATCTTGAAGTAATTCTATGGTTTTTTCACTTGTTGGGGCACTTCTAATGATGCGTATTTCCGGCCATTTCGATTTAGCATCTACCAGTACCAAGTAATAATGGTCTTGAAATGGTCCAGCATAGTCAATGTGCACTCTTTGAAAATTTTGATCCGGTTCTTCCCAGTGATGTGTTGAAATCTTTGGAGGGTCTTTTCTTACTTTTGCACAGCTTGAACACGATTTTACTAACTGCTCTATATCCGAATCGATGCCTCTCCAAAAGCAATACTTTCTTGCCAGCTGCTTCATTTTGACAATGCCGATATGTGTGTGATGGAGTTCTTTTAAAATTTCGGAACGAAGACTCATTGGAATAACAACACGATTTCCTCTAAAAATTACACCATCTTGAACAGTGTACTCGAAATCAGTTTTCCTACCTTCAATCAAGTCTCGTTTAAATACTGAAAGTTCAGGGTCACGCTCTGTTTCTTTTGATATGGTTGTAGCCGTAATTGATAATGTTGATATTTTGTTTATTGTTTGATCTTGAATATTTTGAATTTCCTCATCTTAAAAAATGTTTAAAATTTTATTTATCGTTAATTGGTGCTCTCGATAGACAGTCTACATTGACGTTATTTTCGGCATTACGATGTTGTATCTGATAATTAAACCCTTGCAAAAATGATGCATATCTGAGAAGTCTAGCTGAAGTCATAGCTGGTGTTTTTGCATTTTGATGGGAAATTCTAGATAATGGGCGATTATCTGTCAACAAGGTAAATTCTCTTCCATACAAATACATAAAGAATTTGTCAACAGCGAAAATTATTGCTAAAGCTTCTCTGTCTAATTGACTGTAATTTTGTTCTGCTTTTGTCAACGCTCTTGAAACAAATGCAACAGGACGTTCATTTCCATCAACAATGTGGGACATTACTGCTGCTATTCCTGTTGGGCTTGCATCGCAGGTCAACGTAACCGGTAAGTTTGGATCGTACGGAACTAAAACTCTATCTTCCTGTATTTCTGATTTCAGTTTTTGAAAAGCTTGTTCACATCTCGGTGTCCATATAAATTTTTTATTTTTTTCTAGAAGCTGACGTAAAGGAAAAGTTTTTGTTGAAAGGTCTGGAAGAAATTTCGCGTAATATGTTATCATCCCGAGGAATCTTCTTGTGTCTTCCATGTTTTGTGGACGCGGTAGGTCTACTATGGCACGTATTTTATCTGAACATTTTAATATTTTGTTGTAACTGATGACATAACCTAGATATTTGATCTGTTGTTTGAAATATTCGCACTTGTTCTTATTTACATGTAAATTATATTTGCTTAATCTTTGAAAACATTTTATTAACCGATGCTCACATTCCGCTAGAGTTGATCCATAGATGACAATATCATCGAAATAGGAAATTGTTCCTTCAAGGCCTTGTAGAATTTGGTCCAAAATACGATTGAACTCATTTGGTGCAGTCTTGATACCAAAAGATAACCTATTAAATTGATACGTTCCTCGATGTGTGGAAATGGTTTGTATTTCTTTGCTCTGCTCATTAACCATTACATGTAAATACGCCTTGTATAAATCGAGCTTACAAAAATATTTTGCGCTTTTTAATTTGTTACAAATTTCGTCGATTCTACGAATTGGATCTAGTTGAGGATTTACAGCCACCTTATAGTCGACGCAAAGTCGAACATTGCCATCGGCTTTGGGTATTACAACCAATGGTGAACCCCAGTTGCTTGTATTTACTTTTGTTATTATACCGTCTTTTTCTAAATTATCTAACTCACGTTCAACTTTTTCCCGTAGAGCGAAAGGTACTTGTCTTTCTTTCAAAAACACTGGTGCTGCTCCGTCTTTTAACTTTAAACTACAAACTAAATTCGGAATACATCCCACCTTTTCTTCAAAAATATCAGAAAATTGTTGCTTTATTTTTGATATTGAATTGATCTTATCAACAGCATGTTGATTGATTTCTATTTGGTCGATTTCTGATAAATTAATTTTCAAGTGGCGAATCCATACACGTCCTAAAAGTGCTGAACGATCTGCGGCTACAACGTACAAATCTTCTTTAGAGGTTTCGCCTTTATATTTCACATTTACACTCACTACACCCAATGGCATAAAAACGTCACCCGTGTATGATCGAAATGCTATGTTAGTTCTTCGTATAGGAGTATTTAGCTTTAATTTCTCAAAGTCATTTTGTGGTATTAACGTATACCCGGCACCTGAGTCAACTTCAAACTCTTGCTCCTTTCCTTCAATGTAAACGTTTGTATAAAATTTTTGCAAATCTGTTATAGATGTCGACAATTTGGTTTACACCAAATTTATTATCGGCTGTAATCGAAAATGACTCGATAGCATTTGAGTTGTTGTTGACTTCACTTGTTCTTTCTCTTGATTTACTTCGCCGTATTCTATCTTTGATACAGACCTTTTGTACATGCCCAGCTTTTCCACACGAAAAACATTTTAATTTATTTTTGTTAGTTTTGCACTCGGTTGATAGGTGATTATTGCGGCCACATCTAAGACACAACCCTTCTATGCCCAAATCGCTGTAGTTTACTCGTGTTGATGAATTTGATGTCCTGCTTCTTGACATGTTGCGATTACGATTGTTAGCAACACGACGATTGTCAACATGTTGACGTACTTGAAAAACATTACTTGTTGAACATGTTGCGCTGTTTTCAATCATTTTGTTGTTAATTTTGGCTGCTTCCAAAGTTGTTGCCTTATTGACGATTTGCGAAAAAGAAAATTCTGGGTTTTGAAGAAGTTGCTCCCTGATGTACCCGTCGCTAAGTCCTCTGATGAATTGTGATCTCAGAAAAATATTTGAAACTAATTTACCACATTCACACTTAACATCGCATTCTGTTGCACGGTTTTGTAATGCTGCTACAAAATCTGATATAGATTGTTCACTGTTCTGTACTTCGGAAAGAAATTTGTGTTGCTCCACTAAAATGTTCTTCCTTGGACAGAAATGCGTTTCCAATAACTCTATTATTTCGTTGTATTTAAGTTCATTAACATTTTTCGGCGCTGCTAATGTTGTTAAAATGGCGTACGTCGTCGATCCAATATATTCTAGAAGTAATTTTGCGCATAATTCTTTGTCGTCAAAGACCTTTTTGATTTGAAGATGAATTTCGAGACGCTCTTTATACATTCGAAATGATTCTTTTTTAGGGTCGAATGAGTCGAAGTTTGTTATTATGTTGATGCTGGTGCTGCTCGCTTGTTGATTTTGCTGCTGCTGTTGTTGTTGCATTGCTGTAGTCATGGCGTTTATTGCTTGTAGCAATTGCTGTACTTGAGCCTCCATGTTGATTTGAGGTTAAACATGATCACGACCACCTGTTTTTAATGCAATGCACGCACTTTATAAATTTGAAGGCGTTATTGTTATTATGCACTTATTTCAATTAGTTTACGATTTAAAATCCTCGTCGCCATTCAATTGTTGTGTATTAAATAAAAAGGCACGCATTTTGATACTCGTGTTCAATCACAAAAATTAGTCTTTATTAAGGAATGACTAAATTCAACTGTCACTTGCACAAGAAGAAGATTGAATTCGAATACATGGAATGGAATGTCAGATTTAACTAGGGTTGCCAGAACCATTATAATTAATACATTACAGTATCGCTTCCTACTCACGTTTAAAATTCGCACTCACAATGAATGTCGTACATTCATTCAATCGCCTATATGTAGGGTCGTCAGTTAGCGTCACCTTTCCAGTATATTGGTGAGTGTTCTCCCTTTAGCTGGCTGGTTCTCGTATATTCGTTCTGACGTCAATCGCTTATGTTGATGTTGATGTTCAAGGTGCAGTTAGCGGTTGAATTGCAACAGTAGCTCGCAGATAGATTCGGACTCGTGACAATATTATTCTCGGTCATGTATTGAAGCAGCTGTTTGACATATCCGATGCAGGCGGGCAAATTCAGCATAATTGTTTGCAGTTCTTCATACAATTCATAAGATTGGATATCACTGCCCTCACCCACTCGTAGGACTGTATCTAAGACTTGACAATGCTTTAATAATAGGTTCATCACTACTTTCATAAGCGAACATTCTTTTTGGCTAATCTTTTACTTTTAAATTCTTTTGGCTAGTCATAAAATCGATGAGCGTCAGATAAGCATTTTTCGAATCCAATTTGACGATATTCTTTGATCAAGTCACAAAACGTATGCAAATAATTAAGGGCAATCCTTAAATGGAGTTCTACGGATTGCCATAATTTGCTTATGATATTCACTCGCGATAATATTGCAAGCTGGGAATTTCATTTAGAACTGAATCACTATCACTGAGTGTATCGGTTTCTTAAGTGTGATTTTTCAAGCTCTCGATACATTTAACAATATCATCAAATTGGAATTACATGGCTTTAACTGCTTCGAGCCTGCTTTCCCATCTTATGTCACATAAAGGTTTTAAAGTATGTTTTGATTTGCCAATGATAAACTCTCAGTGTTTGCTTGACCTTGCAAATAACAAATAAATGTTTTGAATAAAACCAAAAAATATTTTTGCTGCCACGGAAAAATTAGCAGCATCTACTAACAGCACGTTCCAACTATAATAACCTCAAAGTGTAAAAAATGCCCGCGGAGTAATATTCAAAATTCGAGTTTTAACTTCGTTTTTTATGCCTACCATATTCGCACATTGTCGTACCCTTGGCCGCAACAATTATGAATATCTAATCCATTTTTTTGTAATTCTTCAAGTATTGCATTACTTAGGTAGTCTCCAGTTGACTCAGCGACAGCAAGAAACCCAATTAAATGTTCTTCCATTTTACCGGTCGTTATGTTGCAAAATCGTAATACGACAACTTGACTATAGTGTCTTGTGCAGTCAAGCAAACTAGAATAATGTTTCTCCTCTTTTACCATTCGGATCACTTTTCCTGTCATTCTTTTCGCCATAAGCCTTATCAACTCATTTTTAATATCGCGGCTTCGATAATGTGTCACAAGTTGTTGGTAATTAATAAGCTTCACGTATTCTCGAAGTGTGGGATCATATTTAGAAAGCAATTTGAATAAGTCTTTCAAGTCGTCAACGAGGATCTAAGTAAATATCGCTCATGGCTTATCGAAAACAAGCTAGCATTGAATACTACAAAGATAAAATACATGATTTTTAAACAGAAGAATAAGGAAGACATAGATGATGAACTACAAATTCACGGCGAAAACTTGCAAAGAGTGTTTGAAATTAAATATCTCGGTCTTACCATAGATCATCGTTTGATATGGTTGCAACACATAAATAATTTGAGGAGACAAGTAGCACCAATGATAGGAGTGTTGAGGAAATATGAAGGTTTTCCAATGCATATAAAGAAACTTGTATTAAATGCATTTGTTTTGTACATTTAGCGGTGGTCATTTGGAGTCAATCGTCAAAGCAAAACCTTAATATTATATCCAGGATACTAACTAAAGCCTATAAAAATATTCTAAACCTTCCGATTCTCACTCCAACAAGACTAGTGTATCAACGGGCCAATGCATTCACCTTCAGTCAAATCATTACTATGGAGAAAGCGAAGTTTATCTTCAAATGTCTAATCTCCAGTGAATCAGAAGGAAGCCCCTTTATAAAAGTATCGCAAATAAATCCATATAATTCAAGAAATGCCAACAATTTTGTAATACGTTAGAACTGATCGACTAAAGAACGATGCAACGAATGATGCTCTGTATATATACAAAAATCTTCCAGAAGCAGTGAAAAACGTAAACTCATTATTGGTTTTTAAGAAAAGACTTAAGGAACATCTAATAAATTCAGATTAATGATAAGTCCGGAGAATTGTAAATGTAGTATCTTAGGGCATTTTAGACCCTAACGTCGAGATACTCAAAGACAGCTAGTTTTTATAAACGCTGAGTTTTTTTTTTTTTACTGCGTCGCATTATAATATTTTTTTTATCTCTGAGAACATTTCATGAATCGGACTAGACTAGCAGGCAAGGAGTACTTCACAGCATTTGGTGTGCCCTTATACCGATGTTTTAGCATTGCCTGGAGGCACACGTAGGAACAATATCATGGCGCTGAGAATCGTTTAGGGGAGACAATCACATTCCTAACTTATAAACGTTTCTTTGATAATGTCGATTCGTCACTGTTAAACGACCAAAAACTTATTTTTTTTCTCAGGGTTTCCGATCTCCATCACAAATTCTGATTTGGGTAGAGTTTGATGCTATTTTTAATTCCGACTGTAGCTTACTACTTAATACATCTGAAGTACTTTCCGAATTGAATGAAGTATAAGCTGTTGCAATACCCAACGTAAAAGAAATCAATCCATCTGATTTTTTCATGCTTTGAGATGTTTTTTTGACTCATCAACCCTGAACCTAAAGTTTGATCTGATAAGACCTTTCAGCTTTCCTTTGTCTTTTTGTTGACCCAGATTCTCATTTTCTCCCGATATTCTATCTCTCTTGGGACCTGCGGGCAGCATGACGAACGTCATTTAACGTATATTGGACCTATTAACAATAATCATAATTTTGTTTTTACGTATATACCTACAGTCACTCAACATTTTTACAGTTCCTTTATGAAAAATTACCTTAAGTAGCACACTGAAATTGGTCAACAATCACTACCTATTAATTTAAAAGCTATTATTTTCAAACCTTCATCATAGTATTACTCATTCTCACTCACAAGAAAATAATAGAAATGCTTACGGTACTCTGCTTTGTCTCGCGAGCCATGGAGAAAGAGTGGAGGTAGACACGAACCAACCGAAATCAGAATCGTTTGCAGGTACGGAACTCCCTTGCTCTATTGCCATATTCATCAATGCATTTAGCTTTTGCCTTCGCACACGAATAAATACTCACAATTTTTTCTTAGAAGTAGCGGAGGGATGGAAATAATCTTATAGCCGATTCAAACCTGTTTTGGGACATTTACCATGGTCCTTGGATCAAATTAGACGGCACATCACGTACGAATATGTCTTACATAGACCGGTTGGACTGGTTCATGTAGTCCTTTGTTAAGTGGTGACTAGGATACAGTTTGACTTATGATGGCGGGCTCATTATGTGTATAACATAAAACTTTGCGCATGATGAATTGCATAAAAATTGCATATCCTGTCAAGATAAAAAGGTGTTCCCACGGTAAGCAACACTCATTCTTTATATCATTATACGGTTGATATTGATTATTGGAGTGATGTGCTTACCAAACAAACATTTAGTGCGATATGCATATGTTAATAAATGCCATCGGATACCTCTTTCGAGCTTCACGGAAGTGTGCTGGCATTCTACGAAAGGAGCATGGAACCCAATAAGTACAATTTAATTATGTTACACTAAAATTGTAGATATCACACCGAAGATAGAAGTGCAATTGTGATGCGAGAGACAACACTGAGGGTGGTTGCGAAAGAATATTGTAAGCCAAGATGATCGCCGCCGATAATCTCATCTGTCCTCAACGCCTTACTGTAGTTGAGCTGATCGTGGTCACTATTTCAGCATACTATACTATAGACTGGACAATTGATGCGTAACGCCAAATGCTAGCAATTCGAATGGTTTTATTGTTTAGGTTTGAGTAAAATCATTCACAGCTTTCATTGGTATCAATACTTTTCAAACTTTTATTGAGTTAGAAAAGGCTCTCAAGCGCGAGGCCCCTATAGTGCGAGGCCTTAGGCGGTCGCCCACGCCTTATGCCGCCACGGCAGTTAAAGATCTTGCGATATGATTCCGAAGAAGTTTCAATATGAAGATATTGACTCTCGTCAATTTAGCAACTTGATAAATTCTTCTATTTGATATTTAGTGCTTCCAATTCGTCTCAGGCTTTCTGTATAAACTAGTGCATGCACAAAGAGATTTCCTATCGAAAACTCCTAATTTTTCCATAATACTAGCACTCGAGTTGTACCAGATCTGACATACGTCAAAACTGTTCTAACTAGATAATTTTGACCTGAATGTAAAGGTCTTCGTAGGTCCATGACTACTTTCTTGTTACTGAGCATGATTTTTGAGATAGTAGAGATACTCATCGAGATGAACACCGACATAAATCGATAAATTTATCTATTCGATATATAGTATTTCCATCTCAGGCTCTTTGTACAAACCAGAACATGCACAAAAGCATTTTTTTTTTGAACTCATAATCTTCCCATAGTACTAGCACTCTGGTTGTACCAGATCTGATGTCCATATGTCATTTGTCTAACCAAGGCTTTGTTACAGTCGTCGAATAACCATGACTACATCCTGTGCCTTACTGAGCATGATTTTGACATGTTCAGTATAGTAGAAATACTGATCGAGGTGCGCAGCGAGGTATCGAACACAGAATTTATGTGGAAGTATTTTGTCTATTGTAGACTGTCCGCTTCAAAAGCGTCCCTGATACTCTCCTTTAATACTTTCATAGTATGGCTTCAATTTTCTTTCAATGATTTTGGCGCGCACTTTATAAGACGTATACAGTAGAGCGATGCATCTTTAATTTTCACACCCTAATGTGTTCCCCTTTTTGAATACAGGAAATATTATACTTTCCGCCAGTCCTCTTATAACTGCTCCTCTGACCATATTCTGCATATTAGTCGATGCAGAAGGTTGCTCAGATGGAGGCCCTTGCTCTGGAGCGGTTCTGCTGTTATTCCATCTATTCCAGGAGCTTTACTTTTTCTGAGGTCCCGTACTGCTGCCTGTACTTCGTCTCTGGTTAGTGAGATGGGGACCTCTTGATCTACTTCTGGAATGTTCACCGCTTCAGTCGTTGTTTAGGGCGCTGTGAATAGCTTCTGGAAATATTGCAGCCATCTGTTTTTGGTTTCAACTAGCTTGCCTATGATTGCTCCTTATGCACGTTTGCAAAGGCTTATTTGTGGATTGCAAACGTCGCTTAGTTGTATAATAAAGGTATATGCCCATCTGACTTCATGTAGACTCACATTTTTGTTTATTTTTCAGATCTAGGTGTTGATGGCCAGTCGTTTCTTTCTTCGGCACATTTTTTAAGCTTGTCTGCAAAAGGTGCTATATTGTTATCATTCGGCCCGAGTCTGTTGCTGGATGTATTCTTTGTGCGCCTAGTTTCTTTGATGAATTGTTTCATCGCATTCTTCGTCATACCAATTGTTCCTACTTTTCGTTGGCTTGTGCCCGAAAACTTCTTTGGCTGCTTCTGTTACCTTGTATCTTACTGTCTTCCAAATGCTTTGATGTCATCATTACTTTCTCTCAGCAGCGGAGATGTGTTGATGCAATTTTTCAGCACTGACATGTATGTGGACTTTACTTAGCTAACATCCACCTTGTGTATCTGGTACCTTAAGGTAACTGATGCTCTTTGTTTACAGCTCTTGGAGAGGTGGCATTGGAACTTGTAGTAATCGAGCAGTCACACAAGCAAACTGCTCGAAAACCTTCCTATCTCCTATTCAAAATTTTAATGGCAGATTCAGAAAAATATTTAATAGCTTCCATTCATAACCGTCATTTGTAACATAGTTTCCTTTCTTATTTTTATTATTAAATGTAATTTTATATCAATTTTCCTTTATATTAAATTTAAATGTTTCCCTTTAATTATATTCTTCATGAGATTCAACTTTTATTACTATTTAGAATCTTTTTCCTTTTTCTTTACTTCAGTTAATTTTTCTTGAAAAAATTTTAAAACTGCCAATTAAAATTTTAAAGATGTGAAGACTGATTTAGTGCACCCCAACTATGTATTACATTACTGAAGGCAATCGCACGTGGCTGACTGAGCAGCTGATGCGATTTACCGTGTGCACGGGATGAGAAAGAGGAAAGACAAGTTTTGGGGACGGATCGAGGAGTTTCACTTGGACCGCGCTACGGAAGAAGCCACGAACAACGATTCCCAGATTATCTTGGCCGCGTTTTAAAGTCGGGAATATTTGAAAAGTTAGATTATATTAGATTACGAAATCGTTTACAAGTTTATAAAACGCACGTATGTGTTGTGAAAATTGATTGGTTTACTGCGTGAAGTGTTCAAGAGCACCCCTATGAAAGTGAAAATTTGCGGCTCCATTTGTCTGCCGTTCCGCATATAGGATCTTGAAGCTGTATTCGTGGTCGCCTCCAAATTCTTTGTGATAATGCATTAAAACGCGTGAAAGTGATATTGTCAACAAACAAATGCGGTGCAATTCTAACCGGCAAACATATCACACTACAAAGCTTAATTCCCCGTGGATGGATTACTGTGATAGGATTTCCACCAGTACCGTCATGGTGTTCTCTTGAAAGATTTAATTTCCCCCAAATTACATACCCATTAACAGAACTTCAACAAAATTTGTTCCTTTTCTTCGCATTAAAATTTCAGGAAAAAGATTCGAACCGATGATGCATTGATACGAAAGCGGTCCCAAAAATACCCGACACGATAAAGAAAATGTTTCTCGAGCGCCTTCCATAAGAAGGTGTGTGTAAAGGATGACTTGAATTCGTTCTGTGAACACGGGCAGCGAATTAACAAAACAAATTGAAGTTAATTTCTTAGTGAACTTGAAAAGTAAATTTTCCCCTTTAATGAACGGAGTGCCGTTCTGTGGTTGCAGCGATTAAGACAGGGATACCGAAATTGAAGTGTCAGAGTGTACAGCACTGCGCGGCAACTTATTTGAAACTTTAAACGGAACCCTATTAAGTTCCTTTATAAATAGCTCTTCAGATTCGGTGTCTTGACGTAAATGGAGACATGATGTAATGCATCGTGGTCACAGTTGCGTTTTCAATGAGAACTGGTGAGTGACCGCTTTTAATTCAATTTTGCGGTAGAATGTCATTGGGAGAAGTACTTAGCGATGGTAGTCATGTTCGAAGTCGTCAATTCGGAAGCCGAAACGCGTTTATTGATGTCAACTTGATTTAATTGGCACGCTTGGCTAAGGAAATAAATCAATATCATCCTTTCGTGGATTTTTTACGTCCTTAGCCCTAAACTCGCTTCAGTTTTTTGCTTCCCATATTATCGTTTTGGCTGAGGATATGGTCTTCTCAAAATCAAGCATGGCACAGCAACGCAATTAGTGAGGAGGTGGTAGATTATATCATCTGCATATTTTATTTTATTCATGTAAAATAGAAAATAGTATTAAAAATAGAAATAGAGAATAGTATTAAATTTAGTAAGCACACACTGAGTTAAATTGAAAATTTGATAAACAAATAATCATATACATACAAGCTAATAAGTAATGCATACATGAATTAAATTCTCTGCCAAGTTTATGACTGACAAAGGACTGCTGAATGGACTTCGCCTCCATGTAAATCTTTGTCGACTGTGTTTACTCGTATCGTAATTATTTTCGACACCTGTGACAAATCATCTGGAAGTCTTTCACGCTTACATGTTGCATGCACAATTAATTTGTGCGATAGGAACTAACAATTTAGCCTCTGTAGTCTGCATGTTTATTTTAGATTTAGATTTGATTTTTTTATTTTTGTTGTTCATGAAAATTAATAATAATATATTAAACAAAATTAACTTCGCAGAAGGATTTTCTAAACAAGCAACTGCAAGACTACTTTAACGACTTAAATGCTGATGCAGAATTAGTTGTTCAAAAAAGTCAAATAAATCGAGTTCTTATTGTTGTTCCTCATAACGAATTAACGAGAACGTGTGGATATGCCCTATTTATAGTTTTATAAATGAAAATAACGTATTGAAAATAGTTGCATTGAAATTAAAAGTTTTTTTGAATGTCCATACATGATGGTGCCGATGGACTGTTTTATGTCCAAAAGTAGGAATTAATTCATCCAAAAATTTTCATATAGTGATTTGTGTTTATTTGAATAAAATAAATTGTTAAACCCTATACCTTTCGGTCTTTCTATTTCGATTAACCTGACCGAGTATAGGACCCGCAACGATGGCAGGCTCCTCCTATAATATGGGCTAGCCATCGGGCGCGCTCCTCCATTTCTTTTTTTAACAGGGCCTCTTGCCCGGGTAAAGTGGCCTTCCGCTTGCGTGCCCTTTTATGGTATAGAGTTATGTGATTCCATCACATACGAGTAATTGTATAACATAAATTGGCCACGTCTATATTTCTATTTGATGGGAAAATTCAGGCAAATTATGTTTGTATGAGGTTTTCACTCAAATGGGAAATAAATGGCCACGTCTACGTTTGGGTCTTGATCCGTTTGGGAGGGTGCGAGGGGGAACCACTTCCATCTGGATACCCGACTCTTATTTATGGGCCATAAGAACCGTCGGGTAACGACGAAGTCCACTCTTAAATCTGTCTGTCTTCCCCAGATCCAGTTTGTTTGTTTTCGACTTCGGTCGACATTTCGTTGACCCCGGAATTCATGGATGCGAAATTTTTTGTAGTGGGTACTTGTGCTGGGAAAATGAACCTGTCCCACGATACAGCAACGCTAGCCAGCCAGCGCATTCACGCACCCCTAGACAAAGCCAATCTCGGCGGATCCTAACATCCTCTTTCACTGAGGCAGCAGACCATCGCTGCAGTCCTTTACGGACATTGTAATACACCTCAATTCACTACAAACTTGACCCTTATAAGGTAGTGGTCTGAATTATAGACTGCGGCGCGGAACGAGCGCGTATCGAGAAATGGTCGGTCTGGTTGAATGTGCGACCATCTGAGGTATCCCACGTTCTCTTATGGATGTCTCGATGTGGAAAGCGTGTGGAGCTTACTGTAAAGCCTAATAGTAGCGAATTTTTCAGGCGTTGTCCGCTGTTACTGGTCTCTGCATTGAGGCTATATACTCTGGTTGTTCCTCTTTGTGCCGTTTTTTGGCCGATTTTTGCATTAAAATCACCCGGAACAATGTTAATGTCGTTTGACGGCAATGTATCAACAGTAGGTGCTGAAAAACTCGTCCTTGAGTACCTCTTCCTTGTCTTCCATGGGAGTGTGATAGTTGCCTAGCCAGACATTAAAGAATATGGTCTTGATACGTATCGCACAGTGTCTTTCGTTAACGGGCTTGAAGTTGGTGATAATTTGTTTAAATGTGCTGTCGACAATCAATACCACTCCAAACTCATGCAGTTTTCTGCTTTTAAGCACGGTATGCGTTCGCATGTCAAATATGTCCTGCACATGGCATCTGGTTTCTTGCAATGCGAGAATGTTGATTTTATATTTCTTTATTTCATCCAGAAGTTGTCGCAGTGCACCTAGTTAGTTCAATGATCTAACATTCAAAGTGCCAAAAGAACAGTCCTTTATACGTTGTGATACTCGGTGCCGTTTATACAATCCAATCTGTTGTCCTAGTTCCATGACAAGTAAATACTAAGTGGAGCATTGTCAGTGCTTTGACTTAGTGATTTTTGGTCTACGAGTGGTATTTTATTTCCCACATACCCGCTGACTAGCCGGCTAGGGCACCCTCAATCCACTACCTGAGGGCGCATCCGATGGAGGACCAAGAACCCCCACGGACATCTATTTTATGGCGGTTTGAAAATAAGGCAAGGGACTTTCAACAAACTCCTACTAAAAGCTTAAAAATTTACAGCATTTTCAAAGCAGATTAGATTTTTTGAGCTCAATTGAATAGTTCAATGGAAAAATTTCATGCAGTTTTGACTCAATAATATCATTTAATAACTAAATATACAAACCTTTGAATTGAACAATTCGATTAAATCAAAATTCAACTTACCAAGATATTTGAAAATTAACTTACCAAGATATTTCTGTACCACATAACGAGATTTTGTTGCAATCGGCGGATTCACCATATTCAAAATTTTCTTCACATTATTAAGCAAATGAATTCCTCTTCCGCGGCACTTGTTAGCTGGCTTTACAATCCAAATATTCAAATATCCATCCAAATTATACTGCGGCCAAAACATCTTTACCTCACTCAAAATCTTTTCCGTATTTTTAATTAAACTATCTACACACCTCCTTGGATCTGATTGGATTCGACATTGCTCATGTGTTAACAAATAATGATTCGTTAAGAAAGCATCCCAATCGTGCTCCCAAATTCGCATTTGCTCGTCATTATCAATATCATTATGATTGCATGCATCCAAATAGTCGGTACACCTTTTAACCGCGAAATCTATCGCCGAAAAAGGAATTTTCGCAGTTTGTGCAAACACTGCATCCCAATCGCCTGCACGATATCTATCAATCATGTGTTTCAAAAACCCAATGCATGCGGTCATTCTGAAATTTTCCGTGAACTCAGTTAACTCTTCAGGACTCCACACATTGTAACAACGCGGGAAGAACATTTCCGAAACTCCTTCCTCGAAAAACCAATGAAAGTCGCGGATCTGAGTGCAAAGACCTTCCTTTGACGTGAACGGAGCACGATGGAATCTGTTGATAAGCATGGAAGGGTTCTTGGCTTGGTCGATCCAATCACATTTTTCCTTTCGTGCTGTCCAAAGAAAATCAATAGGCACGTGCTCCAGAAACCTTGACATTATATTCCTTTCGCACTTGATTAAATACTGTCTCCGCGACTCACCTGGCCGTCGTTTGGGAAGAGTTTGTGCCAAGTCTTCATATGTTACTTGAGACATTCCCATCGGACCGTACTTTCGGTGCACGTCTAGTTTTTCCACCCAACCCCTTGCAACCAGTGCATTTCGAACCGAGAAAAAGCATCCTCGAATGGAGAATATTCGATGATTTTTTATTGCATCCGTAGCTTTTTTGCGTAGTTCGTTCAATCTGTCCATAGAAATCCAATTTCGTCGATCAGAATAAGAGATTTGCTTGGAGACTTGTTCGACTGCTTCGAGAGTGTTGCAAGGACAATCATTGTCAGCGCCACTAGAACAATTCGTGTTGGTGCTTTGCTTGCGAAGGACCTCTGGAATATCCGAATTAATTGTTTCAATTGTATCGGGCTCAGGACTTGATGGAGCATCATCAAATTTTTCTGAAACACTTTTTCGTTTCTCCTTAGAATCACTAAGCCTTCTGATTGAAGAAGATGGTTTAGCACTATCTCCATCTTTGGAAACCTCAGAGACCTTAAGAGTAGATCTAGGCTTCGAGGAGTTTCTTTTTGTCTGCATAATTAGTATTTATGTTATATTTTGTTGACATTATCATTTAACTATTTAAAGGATTTTAACTATTTTTTTAACCATCACACAGGGAGCACATTTGTTTCACAATTAATGCATACTTTTAATGTTTTTAATTATTTTTAACAAATTAACTAAGTGAATATCACAAGAGAACATTTTTTAAAGCTGCTCCTAATGAACACGTACGTTTCAGATCAAATTCAAGAGATATTGAGTGCTTCGCGGAACAGTTTGTGGAAGACTGTTCCAGTCAGACTGTTACCTCATAAAATACCTTGTTTCCGTAACCTACTTACTATTTACGAGCCGAACGTAAAGCCTAAAAATAATCTTTTGAAAAATATGCCTGATAGGTAGCCAAGAGTGCTATAGTCACGCTTCCGTTGTTGAACTCTGCTGAGCCTCCTCCATGTAATTGACCTTTTTACTGAGACTTCCGTACCAGGTGCGAGTCAATCGATGATATACTTACTGTCTGATTGTGCGAATCGTATTATTTCAAAGGAACTACATCCTTTGCTGCAAAGATGACTCTAAACAAGAGTGCTGATCAAAATTCATTTCATGGGTAGAAAAACATCGCAGATCGGATGAACCTTCAATAGAGATGAGACTAGAATTTTGGAAATTTTTAAAAGTTTTGAAGTCTATAACCTACAGTTAGTATTCATATAAAATATTTAAGTGCATTTCAATTTTGCTGCTGATTGTTCCAATCAACATGAACCTTAGCATCCTGTTTTCAACAGAACTAACCACATAGGGTAAAATTTAGGACAGCATAAACTTTAACATTTCACAAATTGTGGCCTAATTCCCCTGGAGGTGAATTGGTGAAGTTCGTTCAGTTATCGTGCAGTGAATTAATGGAAGCACTTTTAAATAGTTTGATGCAGGTAGTGGAAGGATAGAACCACAGCTGGTGGTTTGTGAAAGAATAGCGATGGGTTGATACTAGTCTGAAAATATCTGTTGCATGCTGATAGGCACTGTGGGAAATTGGAAAAATTTATGTAGTTATCCTTGCAGTTAATTGGAAAGGAATGTTTGTATATGAGAATGATTTATTGAGCATGTAAGTTTGTTATTTTAATGTGAGAAATGTCCTTGAAGGATGATCATAATTTATTCTTGACTGAGAACCGGGTCAAAGGTTGCAGTTGTGATCTACTTTTCAGTGCGAATAAAGGCTCGATATGATCCTTTAGTCATTTTAAGTAGGCTACTTGTTAGCTAGCCAAAGTCAAAGTCAAAAGCGCTTTATTTAATACCAATCGTTATAAATTTGTAAAAGAACATAAAGCAAATTCCAAACAATAAAACTATAAAAAACTTAATGGCCCGAATGGCTCTCTAAATTTATACATTATCAGTTAAACACATTTATTGAAAAAAATACACTTGCAAATTTAAATTAATTAAGATTATTAGATATTTTTTGATTCAATTGGAAAAAGGAGAAAAAACCAACCAGCATTATTCAAAAATTACTTATACCACTAACACAACAATGAACTTATATCCTAAACCTAATATGTTACACCCTAATTCTAAATAAGTAAAATCAAAAAAAAAAACGTTACCTTATATTGAAACCTATACCTAAATTATAATACAAATAAACAACAATACTAGATGTAGCAATAATGAGATGAATCTAAAAAAACTAAGTAACGAGAAAAAGCACAAAAACAGAAAATAAACACAAATAATTTAGACATTGTCATTCAGCCACCAATACCTAGATAGTTCCATCTCAGCTCGACCAGCCTCAACGAATCTAGCAAATGAGTATCTCCATTGGAATTGTTGGTCTCGTGAACTCAGATTCGGAGGATATTTTATCTTCTTATCGGTGGCCCGTCGATATATGTGATATATGATTGGGACGCCGTCAGAATCAAAAACATATCGATTCATGTCCAAATACACAAATGCTTCTGGAGGAACGAAGCCAGTAGTGAGGCAAGTCACAATATACCCGTCTGTAGGGTGGAACGGCTGTGAAATCCATGGGTTTTCACTCACAGTTACAGATCTTGCGATATGATTCCGAAGAAGTTTCAATATGAAGATATCGATTCTTGTCACTTGAGCGGTTTGATAAATTTTTCTATTCGATATATAGTGCTTCCAATCCGTCTCAGGCTTTCTGTACAAACTAGTACATGCACGAAGACATTTCCTTTCGAAAACTCTTAATCTTTCCGTTGTACTACCACTCTGGTTGTACCAGATCTGGCATCCGTATGTCAAAACTGGTCTAACCAGGGTCTTGTAACAAATAACTTTGACTTTTTGATCAATGTATCTGGAATGAAAGAGTCGCCGAAGGGCCATGACTACTTTTAGTGCTTTACTGAGCATGATTTTGACATGTTCAGTATAGTACAGATACTGATCGAGATAAACACCGAGGTATCGAACACAGGATTTATGTGGAAGCCGTTCTGAACTACCCTCACCAGCAATAATGTGGAAATCCTTCCAATTACGTTTCAGGTCTTGACTGGCCCCCTGCAGCGTTGTCCGAAACAAAATTGTTTCGCACTTCTGCGCATTGATTTTCATTCGCCAATTGTCGGTGTAGAGCTGCACATCATTAAATATTTTTTGAAGATTGCTCTGAACTATTGTAGCTTTTCGGTCTGCCGTATAGATGATCAGATCATCAGCAAACGCTACCAATGATCGCGTTGGCGAGACATTAAAATCAAAGCCGTTCAATAGCTTGCGAATGAATATTGAGAAAAGCAGGGGCGCAGTAACTGTTCCCTGCTGTAGACCATTCAAGACCTTGAATTCGCGCATCGTTGTCAGATTTCCATCAGTTACAATAAATGATTTCCCGTATAACATATTACACATCATGGCGACAAGGTGTCTGGGGAACCTGTCCTGAAGAAGTTTGAAAACTAGTCCATCTAACCACACCGTATCGAAGGCTTTCTCCATATCAATGAGACATGCTCCAACACATTCTTTGTTGTTTGGTTTCCAACAGATGTCTGAGGTTACTTTCGCTATTGCATGTATGGTCGAATGCCTGGCACGAAAACCAAATTGGCAATTCGGCATCAACTCATATTTCTCAATGTGGGCGTTTAATGCTCTGTTGAGTATCACTTCAAACACCTTGCTGATGTTAGGCAGCAAGCTGATTGGGCGATAGCTTTTAGGGCATGAAGATTCTTTTCCTTTCTTCAAGATCGGAAATACCTTAGCTTTTTCCACTCATTTGGGAAATATGAATTGTTCAACATGTTGTTGAACAATATGCAATAATTCCTAATAGAAACCTCAGGCAAATGTCGGAGAACTATATTTGGAATACCGTCAGTACCACATGATTTCTTGTTGTTTATTCTGCGAAATATGAAACACAAGTCTTCATAGCTGACAAAATAATCAATAAGATTCAAGCTCGGTATGAGGTCAGATGTTAATGTTTCATCGAAATGAAGAATTGATTGGCCGTTCAGGCTTGATTTGAAGTCGGAAACTTTTGCTTCAACGACCTCCGAAAATATTTCATTCCTTCTCTCTGGGTTTGGCAGATGAACCAATTCAAAATGTGTTCCAATCAGGGCAAGTTTCTGCAATCCATCACATATAATCCTGTTTCCATTTCTATCCGGAGTCGTACTATCAATTTCGATACCAGCTCTATCGAGAAGATTTATCTCATCACCAGCGACTTCAAGATTCGATACCTTCACTCGAGACTTCCTGCGAAATAAGCTATTCACTTTCGTGAAAACGCCATCTGGGCCCTGTGGGCTAATACCCCTCAGTTTTCCCGCCCATTGATTGCTGACCTCACTCCTGAAGTATGAACGGATTAAGTTCCGGACATTCTTCAGGTGTAATTTCAACAAAGCCAACGAGGGATGGTTGTAGTCCAAAAATCGTCGATAAATATTGTTGACGCGTGTGAGAAGGAGGCTTTTCAATCTTTTCAACCTCGCGATGGTTGGTGTTTCATATCCTTCCATATTGTTTCGATGTTTAATCTTGGGAACAACTTTCTCAATCGTTTCCAACGTCAGCTTCTCTAACTTCGACAAATAGAGATCTATTTCATCGTCAGTTAGATTTCTGTTATTAGGAACCATTGAGCAAGCGTTGCCATCATCAGAAGAGGGACATTGCTTCTGGTACTCCCGATTAAACTTCTTTTGAAACTTTCCCCAGTCTGTTTTTTTTGAAATTCAACCGATGGTTTTTATGGTGAACTGGAATGAGGAAGAAATCATCCCTTTGATGATTGATTTCCATTGCGATTGCGTTATGATCGCTATCGTAAGGAAGCACCTGCAGTTTCCGTTGAGGACTATTAAAGCTGAATTCAAGTCTTGCGTCAGCAATGCAGAGGTCCAAATATGAATTTGTCCTAGGGTATGTTGGGAACTCCGACCCATATAGGTTGCACCTGTATGCAATTTGGTTCTTTGTTATCCATGATTTCAGGAATACACCTCTTGGATTATTGGTGGCGTTTAGCCATGATTTATGCTTGGCTTTCAGGTCACCGGCAAAAATATAATAATTATGCAGCCTGTTCAATTCGAGTATTTCAAACAAGGAATTGAGTTCCTCCTTGAACTTGAGAACATTTTGACCAGTTGCATAGGCAGAGATAACGAAGAGGTTATCCCCACCTGGCAGTGAAATTTTGATGACGGACACTTCAAGAAATTCAAAGTTTTTGAATTCGACTTTTTCAATATTTTGGAAACAATAGGGTCTTCAAACCAATATCCCGGTGCCACCTCCCCCATCACCTATTACCCTATCTTCGAATTCCATGGAATGCCATGAATTGAGGCGGGTTTCAGTGAGAAGTATGATGTCAGGCTTTTGCTTGACAATGAATTCAAGGAGATAATCACGTCGATGTATAGCAACGATAGAGTTGACGTTGATCGATATGAGGTGAAGCCTATCCATGGGAATATGACTGGATGACAAGTTATTATTAGGCATTTGAAAGACCTAAACGCTGAAAAGCAAAGTTAATTTTTGAATCTTGTTTGTCGATTCTCTCCGATAAAGAATTAAGTTGCTGGTAAATTTTGAGAAGCAGCTCATTATTGCCACTTACATTATTTACATTATTTCCAGCATTTTCTGCTGGTCCTCTAGCGGCGAGTGCAAATGATACTCCGGGCTTGACGAAGTTGGAAGGTATGATATTACCGTGTACTTGTGCTTGCTTTGGAGCAAATTTAACTTTTGCATCTTGATATCGGGAGCATCCTCGATATGATGCTGGGTGACCAAAAACACCGCAGTTAACGCAGTATAATTTTTCTTTAGGCTCCGTCTGAGCCAATTTGCACTCACCGGGAGCATGAATGTCTTTGCATTTGACGCAACGATAGTGCATGGCACAATTGGCAGCCGAATGTCCAAATCTTTGACACCGGTAACACTGGTTGACTTCTCTTTTCTGGAGGCGTTCCCACCTCACCACTCTGAAATTCAAGTACCTTATTTGTTGAAGGGCACTTGGACTGCTCTTATTTGCAATTTGTACCAGGTAAAGTGGTAAATTCTTCCGTTCTATGGTCGACCTTCTTGTCGCAAAGGCTTTGACTGAAACAAAATCAATATCTGGTGCAGCCTCCTTGAGCACCTGAAGAAGATCGACCGTATCTTCTCCGCTGTCCAAACCCTTCAACAAGAAGGTCTGATTTTTTTCACTTTTTGGGACTTAGGCGAAGTCTGGAACCTCCCCAGAAATCAGCGCATCTTTGGCTGACTTGAAATTAACCAGTGATTTCGTCCTTATAGTTAATTTTTCGGCATTAACTCTTTTGATTTCGAAATTGGCCAGTTTATTTTCGGCTGCCAATAGCCGAACCATATCTTTCCCGGTTTGTCCGAACACGTTGATTGGCGGAACTTTTTCTGTCTTGTTGGAAGCTTTTTCAGAGGAACCAGCAAAACTGCGGGCTGGCTTTTTCTCCTTATTTTTGTTCTTTAAATATTGAATAAAATTAACGTCATTATCTTGATTAAAATTACCTCCGATGTTTTCTACAATTTCCATATCTTCGGTTAATCCCTCCAGCGCTGCAAAATAGTTTTGGCTCTCGTTGGTACCACCAGCACTTAGAACTTCTTCTGGAATTGCTTGCTTTGTACTTTTCTTCGGCTTTGTTACCTGTTGCCATTGATTTTGTGTCTGCGTCTTTTGAGGCTTCATCCCTTTCTTGAAAAGATCCTTGAGAGACTGTATCTCTTGCCTTAGTTCATCATTTTCTTTCTGCAATTTGGCCATTTGTTGATTGTCCGCTATTATTTGCAGCTTGCACCCTCCATCTACGGAGTTTTCTTCGTTATGTTTTCTTTTGGTGATTGTCGCCAGTTTCGTATTCGTCGTTTCCCCAGGTTGCCCCAACGGTGGGAAGCCGTCGGGCTCCTCCATACCAGGGGCGAAGTTTTTTTTGTGAATTTGTTTTTCGTTACCAATCGAAGTAAAAATATTCGATACAAATCTCCTGAGTCGATTACTTCGACAATATAAGATTTTTTCCGATAAAAATTAACTTCGGACTAACGTTTTTAAAAAATTAATTTTAATTTTTGAAAACTTTTGACAGGAGCGATTTAAAAGACGTCTATACGCAAAGACTACTACGATCCATTTTCCTTGTTAGCTAGCCGGATGCCTCCACAACATCTTTCAGAAAAACTTGTACTCGTTGAAACCATGAACAAGAAACAAAGCTTTCAGCCATTACATCAAAACTAGAGAGCATTGATCAAAAGCTCTCAAGCTTGGAGACAAAACTACTGGAGAAAGATGCTGGTCATACAGCTTTCAACAATCCTGAAAGTCATATAGCTTTCAACAATCGTGAAAGTCAAATAAAGGAAAACAGAGAGTCGAAACACAAACACAGCGTGCATCCCTCTATGCCATCAGCTCCAGTTCCAGTGATGACCACAGCCAAGATCTTCAAGCTAGGAGCTATCTGGTCGGAAGCAGAGTGGAACAACAGATTATCTAAACTGGAGGCAGGAAACTCATCAGCGAACACAACATCATGCAACCTATTCTATTTAAGGAAAGTTCCCCATCATCTTAATGCAGGCGGAGTTCAGCGAAAACTTGAAACGGATTTCCTGATTAATGGATGCAAAGTAGAGGATATACCACATCGCAACAAACGAAGACGTGCCTTCAAAGTTTTTGTGCCACACAGGTATGCATGGCTTTTCACCAATTTAAAAACGTATAACGGAGTCTACGTTTGGGATGGTATGGTTTTTAAAAAGTGGAGAGAGCCCAGAACCTCTAGTAAAATCAATTTAAATAATAATTGTAATAAATATTAGTCTCCCATTATCCCACAAACCATAAAAAAGCCCAATCCTAGTGATATCCCACAAAATTTAACTCCGAATATAGTTGGGGAAATTGCACCTCCATCTCCCAGTGTTAAGAACCCAACTAACAAGCCTATTTCCTTGGAATCTGAAAGTACTAACGAAAATTGTCTGCAGCCGAATATTCTTCGAGGAGAAAAATCTACACAAGTATGTGCCCCCACAGTCCAAACAACTGGTGGTACGAAGGAAATGTGTAAATATAAGAATTTTGTACACGATGGTGTTCAAATTCCTTCTTCTTCACCTTCCATTCTGCTACCAACCTCAACAATTCACTCTTCAAACACCAAAGGCACATTTTTAAATCCTCCTATACCACCGGTTGTGAAAGCTACCATCAACGCTAGTGTGGATCTAGAAAGCAGATACATCTTATCAAGGCTTAGAGACCATAAAGTCTATGAATACGTCAGACTTTTTCTAGCGTACTTGCACAAAGCTCCAGAGACAACGTGCATCGATGGAAAGACGTAGACTAATTTGAAAGTAATGATCTAGCGCGAACGTCTCACAATAGAAGTTGATGCCCTTCGTGGACTTTACTTAAGATTCCACGAAGAATTAGGCGTGTCCTCGGACCAAGTCAAAAAAGATTTAGATACTTACGCCTCCCATATAAGCTCTAACTATATATCCTCACTTCAGAGATCAAGAGAGCAACACCAAAAATTTTTTCGTCCCCAATAATAAACTTTCATCCAGTAGCCTGAAACTCTTCTACCACAACTGCGGTGCCATAAGAGGTAAAGTGAACAAACTCTTTCTTGAAGCCAAATCGTGCCATTTCAATGTTCTGTGCCTTGCAGAAACATGGTTGAATGACTCATTTCGTAACGAAGAGATTCTTGATTCTAATTGGATTATTTACCGAGATGATCGAGATTTTTTAACCATTGGTCAGACACGGGGAGGGGGTGTTTTACTCGCTGTGCACACGAATTTCCCAAATGAGCTCATCCCTACTGCTACGAACAAATCTTTCCAGTATAAAATTGTTCGCATTAAAATGTCCAAATTCAATATATATATTGGTGTTTTTTACACTCCACCCAAATCCAGCGAAGCAACATACAATGATGTTTGCAGTGTTATTTCCTATCTTGCGGGATCCATCGACGAGGAAGACAAGATTTTAATTGCGGGAGACTTTCATCGACCCAATTTAACATTCATCATTGAACCTGATGATAAGTGTCTTATTCCAGTTAATCTCCTAGATCACAGCGACTTCAACCTTGTTAGTACATTCAATGGGAACGATTTGCAGCAGGTCGCTCCGACTCCCAATCAGAATGGTAATTGGCTTGATCTTATTTTTAGTAATGCTTGTGACGAAGTAGTGGTCAATCCAACTACGGATGTGACAACTTATTCTCCAATAGTCTACACCATAACGCATTCTCTGTTGAATTGCCCAATGCTGATGAAACCTATACTTTCTCATACAATAACTTAATTGTACTCGTATATGACTTTCATATTGCTGACTACCAGGGCATTAATGATTATTTAAGTAATATTGACTGGACCGGTACACTTACAACTTTAGGTATAAACGACGCGATAGATCGTTTCTATAAGATAATCATTGACGCCGTTGAAAGTTATGTACCTAGGGTTAAGAAAAAAGACAAATTGTCTGAACCTTGGCTTGATAGGGACCTACGATATTTACGAAACCAAAGGAGCAAACTCCATAAAATCATACAAAAAAGATCCAATGTAAGTAATGAATTGAAAAGCAAATATGATCATCTGGCAAAAGAATTTCAATCAAAATCTAGAGAAGCTTATGAATCATATGTAAACACTATTGGAGAGAATATAATCCAGAATCCAAGGAAATTTTTTGACTTCGTAAATACTAAACGTAAATCAAAGGGGTATATGGTGACTTAAGATCATCATCGCCTGCAGATATCTGTGATTTTTTCCCGAGTCATTTTCAATCTATTTATTCTACTAATAGCATCTCGTCCTATACTCCTTCTCCATCCACATGTTCAGCAGCTCTAATTAACGATATGTTTATTTCTGAAGAAGAAATATTTAAAGCTATTGAGGAGCTTGATTTGAGCAAAGGACCAGGCCCTGATTTGCTTCCTCCCTGGTTTTTGTTCCACTGCAAAGAGAAACTGCTTTTACCACTTTACATTATTTTCAATAAATCTCTCTCCTCAGGAATATTCCCAACATACTGGAAATCATCCCATCTGATTCCAATTCACAAATGCAGTGACAAAGGGTCCGTTAAAAATTATAGAGGAAATGCTATATTATCAACCACTCCGAAACTATTTGAAAAAATTATCTGCTCCAAACTATCTCTCATCGTAGAGCCTCACCTTAATAACCAACAGCATAGCTTCCGAAAAAATCACTCGACAACCACTAACCTCACCGTGATGGTGTCTACTACGCTATGTGAAATGGAAAAAGGACACCAAATTGATGCTATATACACCGATTTTAGTAAAGCTTTCGATCGTGTCAACCACAAAATACTGTGTAAGAAGGTGCAGAAATCTGGAATCACGGGCTCATTACTTGATTGGCTCTATTCTTACCTAGAAAACCGAACCCAAATAATGAAATTTCAGGGACATTTGTCTAAAGAAATAAATGCCTATTCTCGAGTACCTCAAGGGAGTCATCTCGGTCCTCTTCTTTTTAATATATTCATCTCAGATCTGTCAGAAACCTTATCGGATATATCCCAATTATTTCATGTGGATGATCTAAAACTGTATCATGTGATTACCTCTCAAAACGACTCACTATTCCTTCAAAGCAAGATAAACTCTCTGTTTGAATGGTCTTCCATAAACCAGCTTCATTTGAATTTGGAAAAATGTCAGGTGATTACCTTTCCCGCAAAAATTCAGTCTTCAAAGCTGATTATCACCTGAACAATACAAAACTGGCTAAACTCGATAGTATAAAAGACCTTGGTGTCATCCTAGATACAAAGATGCGGTTTAAGTTGCATCACGATGAAATAATTTCCAGAGCTAACAAGATCCTTGGTTTCATCAAGACAAGAGCGACCAAAACCTTATACCTTTCTTTAGTCCGCCCCATACTGGAATATGGATGTTTCATTTGGAACCCTGTTTTTGATGTGCATATAGACAGAATTGAATCTGTTCAGAAACAGTTTCTGTTATTTGCTCTGAGATGTTTATATGATCCTAAAAACTACCAGACTTTACCATCATATGCATAGAGACTCCAAATTCTAAATATGACATCACTTTCCTCCCGAAGATCAATGATAATTTGCTGCTTCGCTTTCGACGTGCTTAGAGGCACCATTAGCATACCATACATAACTAATAAAATAAAATTGAATGAAACATCACGAACCACTAGGCATTCGCGTATGCTGATAGAAGAGCGGCATCATACTAGGTATGCAGACAGCGAGCCAATGAATAGATGTTGCAAAACATTTGACTCATTGAGTGCTCACTACTCTCCAACAATCTCGAGAGTCCAATTCAAATCCATTATCCTAAACGCCTTGTCCTCCCTAGTCCAATAAACTTAATCTAATTAAATATTTCGTAATTTTTAACTATATAATGATATAATACTTTTAAAATTTTTGAGAATTGTTAATGCTATTAATTGTTATTTATGTATATCAATGTATTATATGTATGCCTTTTTTGGTAATAACAATAAATAAATAAATATTTGTATCAATAAAGTTTTGTCATAGAAAAGTTTTTTTTCACTATCAAAGAACCGAAGATCGTAATTGGCGCAGTCGTGCTGATTTCTTGTGCTAAGTGTTAAATAAATTTTTTCGGCAGTATACGCGAAAAACTTAAGTACAAAGAGTTGGAGAAGATAATGTTCTCCTGACAAATTTTCAACGAGGGAACATCGTTGTACAAAGCAAGGTGTTCTATCGGAGGATCATCGAATAATGTCTCTAGACGGAATGAACTTGATAGTTTTATATTGCATGCAAATCAAAAATTATGCGTTTCCTCCCTTTCTTTTTTTTATATTAACAACCATATAAATCAATCTGATCACATTATATTTTTTCTCGTTTTACATTATACTACATATGAGTATACAAGTATAAAACTTACGCCATATTTCAATAAGAGTGCTAGGACAAGACCCTATACTACATATACTTGTAAATACCGCGAAAATTTAAGAACCATCCGAAGCTTTTTTGTGATTGGGAGGTAAATGCCCATGCTCACAAGAAAGCGACGGGACAACCCCTTAAACACCTCCCTTCTCAACCCGAGGACCCAGCCTGTCATCGTTCGACACATTACTTCGAGCCAGGTCTCGTTTTGTTACGCCGTGAGTCACCTTTAAGCTGGAGGATCCATCTTCTAGTGGGAGGGGAGAGGGGAAGAGAAAGTGCCAGACAAGCGATCCCCCAGCCCTTATGCTCTCGGCTGCTGTGAGTCCCTTTAATCTTTTAGTACTGTCCGAGCATAATGTGCCACCTTGTTCTATTTGTCAACCGATTCGAGCATCACCGCGACTATATTATCCTGGGTGAGCTCTCCCGTCTCCCTGTAGAGGTCCCTTCACAGCTTGTCCCATTTTGTGCATACAAAAATGTGTAGCAGGCATTGTTTTCCTCTCCTGGGCAATACCGAAATCTGGGGACCGTGACTCACCGATCTCGCGCAGGTAAGAATAAAAAGACCCATGTCCGCTAAAGAACTGGATCAGATAGAAGATAGTCTCACCCTGCCTTCGATTTAGCCACGGTTTCACATCCGAGATGAGGTCCGCAGTCCACCTTGCCTTCGTGCAATTTACCCAAGACTGCTGCCAATCGTTGAGCGAGCGCTGTCTCTCCTCGTGGACAACCATCTCCCTCACATCCTCTTTCGGCACAGGTAAATAGCGTGGCGCTCACTTGTAAGGAGGGCGATAGGTATCATACCTGTAATAACTCTCACCACCGAACTAGAGACTGTTGGATACGAAGATGCAATTCTCAGCACTCCACTTCTCTGTACCTGTGCCAACTTTTTTCGTATACCTCCTCACTGAGAGCGTCACCCCATATTTCTGCTCCGTACAGTAGCACTTAGCCTACAGCACTCATCAAGGGGCGCCTTCTTGATGGGCTGGGTTCCCCTTCGTTGGTCATAAGCCAAATCCGAGCCGATACTACAGAAGCAGCCTTCTCAGCCGTTGCCCTGATTTGCTCAGAGATCTTCGAATCGATCAGTAAAACCCGGTACTTCTCTAATGGCTTCGATTCAATTTGTATGTCTCTAATACTGATCATCCTTACTCTAGGGGCTCTCTTTTTTGTCAAGAACAGTCATCCAGTTTCTGTCAAGAACAGTCATCGAGTTTCTCACTTGGCGCATTAGTACACCTAGCCTAGTTGCGCTTGTTTAATGGGGCGTTCAGCGAACAGAGCTGCAACATCATCCACCTGGCCAATCAAGTGTGACTCATCTGGCATCTCCAGTCTCAATAGCCCATGGTAAGACACGTTCCACAGAGCTGGACCAAGGATATATCCCTGGGCAACAGCCGATGTAACTTCCATCCTTCGTGGGCCCTGTGTCTTGTCGTAGAGCAGGCTTTGGTCCTTTTTGTAGTCCCTCAAAAGCCGCATAAGATATTTTGGAACTTGAAAAGGATTTTCCAGCATATCCAGAATATCCACCTATCTAACCAAGTGATGTCAAGCGTCACCAACTGGACGATCCATCGCTTGGCGTGGTTATATGTCTCTGCCTTTTCAACCACGCTAACCACCTCTGCAATCGTATCAATGATAGAACGTCTTGCTCTAAAGGCGTACTGCCGAGAAGATAGGTCCCCTGCAGCACAAACCTCGTCAGTGCGTCTGCCCTTGATGAGTTCCTCCAGCACTTTCCCAGCCATGTCTAGTATGCAGACAGTCATCCAGGATTTCTCTTCCCCTTGCTAGTCAGCACAAGCTTCGCCACCTTCCTCATACCAGGAAAACCTCGTCCCGTAGGCAAGCGTTGAATGTGCTGAGCAGTAAGTCAGGACAATGATGATAGGCAAGCTGCAACACCTCAGCTGGAACACCATCTGGACCTGGAGCCCTCCTTGCTTTCAACGAAAGGACTGCCTCTTACAGTTCCGGCTGTATCATGCATGCAAGGTTTCCGTAGGGCATCACTCTTCCGCATAACTAGCTTGTGGTCAAGGCCCCAAAGATCCTTGTTCGCATTGTCCACTAGATCTTGGTAGCAGCAAACCTTGCTGTTGTTAATCAATTCGCGAAGGCATATCCTGGCCGACTTATATGTGGCCACCTGGTTGCATGCCTTGTCACGGTTCCGTGCCCGTTGAGCCTCACGCCGAAGTTTGTGACACTCCCTTTGCTTTCCAGCTATTTCAGTTGACCACCAATACACGGGGGGCTTGCCGTGTGGGGTTTTCGACGACATATAAAATAAGACCATTATAACCTATAACGATGCTATCCATTCTACAACGAGATACACACCGTACAAATTATTTTCAGGGCAAACACATACTTAAAAAAACGGTACACCTAGCAACGAACATGACTGCCTTAAATAGTTAAATAAGTCTACATTACAGATTTAACAGAAATTAAAAGCAAGATCGATGAGTCAGTAAGAAATAACTTAGAAAAATTAAGTGGGATTAGGACAGATCTTCAGACTTTGGAAAAAAATGCGACTATATTCCGGAGAGAGTGTAGATGCAATAAAATTACCCCTAGATTAAGTAAGCACAAAGTAAAAAATACATGAAAATTACACTAATTGCCAGTAAAAGCAAAAAATTATACAAATCAAAATAAAAAAGAAAAGGTAAATTTTAGGTTGCTCCTGATGGTACAACACAGAAAGTAGAAAAATAGACACTGCACAACGTCCAGAGACTTCTATCGCTGTGAGTTGGGATCAGTAGAACTATACACTTGAATCACAATCTTAGACACATAGTAAAGCTGAAAAATTCCGAGTATGCTATGTATAAAAAACATCATTAACTCAGAGGACAAATTTGACCAAACACTCAAGGCAAAGACATATAAATAAATGGACGAGCAACGAGAATCTGTGTACTCGTCCATAGGGGAAGCAAATTCACCACATAAATAAGTTATAAATAAATCACCCTCTTGAAACTAGATGATTTCCTCTGCTTCTCCATCTCCTTTGTTTCCAGACAGGTTTTTCTTTCCTCTTTTCAGAAGAATCACGCCACTCGCGCACACCGTCAAAATTTCATTTCATGTGCACACGATCGCACCTTCCTTATCATCCGCTGAACAGTTTGAGTACAACACAACAAATGACTCTCACAGAAAACTCGAACGTCAAAGCAAAACAAATTCGTAGAGGCGAGGAAACTCATGTGTCAAAGCCGATGGAAAATTTGCATGTTTTTTATAAAAACAGTGAACTAAAGTGCCGATTTCGTACACGCGGTCTTCAAAATTAAAAACTTTGTAAACGTGAACGTGTTTCGGAGTGAATTAAGCGCAAAAACAAAAGCATATCACTTCAAACCTCAACTTCACACAATTTTAGCGAAGGTTTCTAATTGCCTCGGCTCTCGCGACCGGTTGCGGATCCAGTACTCTCTATATCTATGCACTCAAGGCAATGGACACACTGAAAACGACAAAACTTAAGATAAAAGCACTAACGTACAAACTGTTGCACAAACAGATACCTAGGCTTCAACCAAATAGAGGACTAATTAACGGACTCGACTCCGCAATAAAAAGTATCACAGGTAATATGGATGCGGATGATAATGCGAAGATAAACAAAAGTCTAGAGGAGCTTTTGAATAAATCAAAACTAAGAACTTTGATCCTCAAACAAACAAAACTAAATACCCTGATGATGGGGAAATTCGATAATATCACGAAGCATATCAATAACCCAACCGGAACTATCAATAACTACTCAAAGCAGCCACATAACAAAATTGAAAGATAACACGAATCTATGATTCATATTCAGTACTTAAACCAAATTAATTACAATATTGATCTTTTGAATAATAATCTATCCGACATAGAGGAAAACGTAGTACTTACTTGATTGGAAATAATTTCGAACAATTTTTGAGTTCTGTTGAGATAATAGAAATTTCCAAAGCCCTCTGGAACTAAGCAATCGAAATTGAAGCAGAAGAAAACATCTACGAACTTCTTGACCTCCAACCTTATTACAATGACTCAAATATAATATTCATCATACAAGTACCAATCCTTTCTAACAACACTTACCCCATTTTCCACATTATACAGCTTCCTCAACAAAATAAACAAGTCATTACGAAATCCCACGTTATCCTCGAACCCGACAATGTACAATTTTTTAATGAAAAATTCTCGAATATCGAGGGTACATTGAACTGTAAAAAAGGAACTAATCGACAAAAATTGAGCAATTCCAGGTGCATAGCTCTTAAACGGCCTACCAGCATCTTGGCAGGTCTGGTAGACACCTTTCAACCCAAACCGAATTATGTACTCCTCATTAGTTTGTAGAATATCAAACCAGACAATCACCGGGATAGTTGGTATTAATCCATTTCGATCAATGCGAAGTCACGATAAACGAAATAGTCTATAGCAGTTAAAGCAACAATTTCCTGGACAACATCGATGTCTTTCCAATAACGTTTACCGAAACCAATAGCGCAGATAAATCAGCAAACTTCAAATTATACGAAATAGGAAAATAGCATTCAAAAAAGGAAACTACGTTAATTATTATTATTCTTTGGCACAAGACCCATCGATTTTTGAAAATATTGATGCTTATTCTTTGGCAAGGCCTTCGTCATTATAGCGGCCGCCTGTCCATCCGCCACAAAATATTCCAAGTCGAGGATCACGTCTTAGTATTTCTCTGGGATGAAATGATATCGCACGTCGATACTCTTTGTACTCTTATGGAATTCCAGATTCTTCACGAGTCGTATCGCACGTTAATTGTCCATAAGAAACCATGATTTGTCGAAATATGTCGCCAGCATTTCGATTAGTAACCGATACAGCCTCACCAATTCTTTCATTGCATGCAACGCCGCCATGTTTTCGGACTCCGTTGCTGATAACGCCACTGACTTTGACACTCCGAGCCGCAACTGATAATACCGTTGCCAAGCATGAATACATATCCGGACGTCGATCTCCCGGTTTTGATGTCTCCTGGATAATCTGCGTCGCTATATCCGCACAGATCCAAGTTGATGCCACTTTCGGATCATATGCCCATGTTCGTTGTTCCCTTGATATATTTTAAAATGCGTTTCACTGCACTAAGGTGCACCGCCGCCGGTTTTCCCAAATGTCGACTTGCGTTGCCAACAGCAAAACTGATGTCTCTCTCTCCACCGCCAAATACATCAAACTAACGACTACCTCATTATACGAAAAATTTATTTGTCTGTCCGTATCAAAATTGCGAGGGTTTTGTGCTTCCTCCATTGGTGTTGCCACAACATTGCAATTATTCACATCAAAATGATTGATACCTTTTCTGCATATGCCTGCTGATTCACGTGAACCGACTCGTCCGATCGATAATTTATTTCAAGCCCCAAGAAACAATTGAGCTCGAACATTTTCACTTCGAACTCCTTGCGCAAATGCTTGATTACCGGTAAAATGGCCCCTTTTTCCTCTGCTGCAATTAATCTGTCATCGTTAAATCGTGAAGTATCATCATGCCATGTTTCCCATTGCACACAAAAATGCACGGATCCGATTCACTGGCAACAAAATTGAATTTGCCAATGAACGACGTAAACTTCTTGTTCCAGTAGCGCATCACCTGTTAACCAGCTTGCAAACACGTCCGCTGCCATCGTCCTATCCGATCGGTTGACTCATGCAAAGAGTTTCTTCTGAATCACCCGAATCGATGTAATCTGACTACAGTGCTGAATGTCTCTTGATGATCGATGCCATATTCCTGTGTGAATCCCCGCACTACCAATTGCGCTTTGTAACGATTAATATCAATTACCTTCTGGTATTCCATGTATGATTTTTGATGAATGCCTCGTACTCTTCGTTCATAGCTTGCTCCCACTGCTTATGATCGCCCAATTCAATTACCTGTTCATACGTTCTTGGCTCTTTGCAGTTTGCCAACATGGCACCGCCAATTATCAGCATAGCAACGTGATCAGCCGATGCGATATATGATGAATGTCGTGCCGCCACAATGTTGTTTCGATCGCACAAACACCTGTCGATAATATTCCTTTTATCGAGATTGTATATTGCACTGCAATCAGTTGGTTCGCCCCATCACGTTCGCCTTTTCATCGACCTTTTGCTCAACATCACCAACGTCAAGTGCGGTCATTATTTTTCCAACAGAAAAATCACTTTACGAGCCATCTCAACTTTGTTCGCCATCGGTTTCGACACTCGAAACGATTTCGAATGATTGTCATATCCGACAAACTCCCACTTGACTGCCTTCGGATCCAGCTTTTGTCCCCTCTCCAGCGGAATGTGTGCAAAAACCTCAGACCCGCAAATATGCAAATGATCTATTTGCACATTCTTGTCGTACCACAATTCATACGGTAATTCATCCGGAACAGTGCTCATCCCAGTTCAATTCTGCATATTCACTGCCAAATTGACAACCTCCCCCACGAATTTGTAACTCATTTGTTTTGAATGAATCATCGTTCGCGCTGACTCGACGATCATACGATTATCGTATTAAACGCACCCATTCCGCTCCGGCGTGTACGGTACAGTTCGTTGATTTACAATACCCATCTTGCCGAACAAATTGTTCAGCTCAACATTAACAAATTCAGTTCCAGTGTGTGATCGAAAATACACACCTTGTGTCCCTTCTCTTGATGCATTCGCATCACTGCTTCCTTGACTTCAGAAAATATGCAAAACGATCGTGTGAAAAATTGTCCTTAAGAAGCAAAAAATGCCTCCAACTGCCAATTGAATTCGTTTGCATCGGCCCGCAAAAGTTCGCAGGAATAATTTCTCCGCACATCTTTGATTTTTCCTCTCGAAGCTTGTAGCTTCCCCAATGATGCTTTCCATATACGCACGCTTCGTACACGAAGTTCTCGTCCACAAAATCAATGTCGTTGCTTCGCAGAAATTTTCTTACGTGTGCGACGTTTTGATGTCCGAGTTGTTCATGCTATGCACGAAGCGAAATTTTCTTGATCGCCACATTTGCAACAGCTCCATCGACCGAGCAATGTATATGCTTTCGTAGGCGTCCAACTGGCTTCGTTTTTTGACCATTTTTATGCATTTTACATCTTTTTGACTAATTGCATGCCCTTCGTTGATGATGTGCTTCGCTACAGATGATTTGACTAGCTAGCTCTGCTTCTCTGAGGTGTTCTTGTATCCTAGTTGAAATCGATCTAATCGTTTGCCGAACATATCGCATATTACACTCCTTGCATTTCACCTCGCATTTACCACTTTTTTCGGCTTCCGTTACAGGATCCTTCGCTGATCCTAGTGTGTCCTTCGTTTTTGCCATTTTACTGCTAATTGTTGCTTCTATTCCCCTTTTTCTTAAAATTTTCTTTACTTTGTCGCTGTGGTTCGATCTGTTTATTGCTGTTCGTTTAATTTGTTCTCTGTTGCTGCTCGTTGTTTGTAATGTTGATTTCCTGGAAATCTTGGAATCGGTTTCCTGGTTTTTTACCTTCGGTTTAACCGAGCGGTTTTTTACAACCAAAAAACCGGTTTTCCAAATAAAAAAACTTGAATCAAACTTATATGTATATTTTTATGTCCATTAATTAACTTTACGTATAAATAGTTTTTAAATTTTTTACTCACATAGTCATTAAAATCAAAATGAACTGAAGGATATTTCATCTTTGTATTAAAAATAAGAGACTAACGAGTCGAAATCCAAGCCGCCAGCTTACTGTTAAGCTAAGTCATTCATTTGGTAGGATGAAACATCCTTTAGCTCAGTCCCCAAATATTTTGTATTTATAATGTATTGCGTGCCAGCTTTACTACGCACTCTGAGTGAAGTCCTTTACATTGAAATGAAACAAATAACTAATACTAGGGATCAATCAAACATATAAATTTGCTTTGCTCCGGTAACTGGGGTCATTAATGCTGACTACGTAGGGATGGCAAAAAAACTATTATCCGGTTTTTTATATCCATTTGTATCCAGTTCTTTAATTTGAAAGAAAAAACTGGTTTAAGCCGGGAGGAAAAATCCCCGGAAAAAAACGGCTTTTCGAACCAAAAAAAACGGTTTTTGGATAAAACCGGTGTGGTTTTTCCCTACTTTGGGTAAAATCCTAAGCAAAGAAAAAACCTTTATTGCGGGCAGCTGTGCTGGTCTCGTTGCCTGCAGAGGTGTAGTTTATAGATAGAATGAAGATAGTACAAACTCAGGGGTCACCTTCTTTAGTGTATACCGCACGCTGAACGAGCCGATATCATATTTCCAAGCCAATTTTAATACTTTCGAGGGCACTATCTTGAACGCAGATGGCCATGTGCTCGTTGGAGTAGACTTCAATGCTAAATTAATTGAAGAGGGCATACCTTCAACAGATCCTTGGGGAAAATGAATCTTAGAAATGGCGGCCAGGACAACGCTTATCATATTAAAAACCAAAATATGCCTATTTTTGCCGTTTTAGCAGTGTAGGAGCCAAACCGTACGTGATACTTGCCTCGGAGTCCATAGTACGGAGAAAATTAGAGGACTACTCAGCCAATGATCATCCGAACATTCTGATTAAGGTCCGTGATGTTGTTCTTCTAACGTCCGTGTTCTTGTCATTCTTCAATTGAGTGGATAGGTGCTCTGCTGCAGGGTGATTCGCAGAGGGAGCAGAAGAACTGGTAGCTCAAGACGTTGTGAGCTCAACTATGAGAATTATCACAACTGCTTGAAACACTTCTACGCCCCGTCAGAAACCCCGGCACAGCAAGCTCCCAGTGTACTGGTGGTCGACTGAAATCGCTGAAAAGTGAAGGGAGTGTCACAAGCTTTTGCGTGAGGCTCAACGAGCATGGAACTGTGACGAGGCAAGCAACCAAGTAGTAGCAGCTAACCAGGAAATTACTTCGCAAACTGATTAACAATAGCAAGGATCGCTGCTGGTAAGATCTAGTGGACAATGTAAACAGAGATTCGGAGGGCCTTGGCTATAAGCTAGTTATGCGTAAGCTTAGTGTCTTATGGACATCTTGCATGTATTAAGTAGATAAGACCGCCCACTCTTCACACAGCCGGAACTGGAAAAGGCAATCTTATAATTAAAAGCAAGGAAGGCTCTAGGCCCCGATGGTGTTACAGCTGAGATGCTGCAACTTGTATATCACCATTGTCCTGACTTGCTGCTCAGTACATTTAACGCTTGTCTACTTGATGGAGTTTCCTGCGCACGATGTACGATGTATTGTGCTAATTAGCAAGGGGAAGGGATATTCTGGATCACTGTGTACGCACCGCCCGTTATACATGCTAGACACTGCTGGAAAATTGCTAAAGAAACTCCTCAAGAGAAGAATCACTCGCACGATTCGTGATGCTGAGGACCTGTTTCCTCAGCAAGTATGGTTTTAGGGTAAGTATGGCGATCCAAAAGGCAGAAGCACATAGCCACACCAAGTGACGGATCGTTCTGTTGGTGACACTTGACATTAGGAATACCTTCAACTCCACTTGATGGGTACATATTTTGGATACGCAGGAAAACCTTTTTCAAGTTCCAATATATATAATGTGGCTTCTGATGGACTACCTGAAGGACCAAAGCCTGCTGCCAAAAAATGATGAAATGTGACTAGAGATGCCAGATGAGTCGTGCTTGATCAGCTCTTCGGATGATGTTGTGGCTCTCGTCACTGGACCCACCGTTGGTAAGTCACGGTCCTTCGACTGACGATTTTACTCAGAAGAAGAAAACGATGCTTGGCACACCTTTATTTTTGTATGCAGATAATGGGATGGAGCCTCTACTGGGAGGCAGGAAAGCTCACCCAGGATTGTATAATCAGAATTATGCTTGCATCGGTTAACAAATTAAACCATGTCGCACATTATGTTTGGGCAGATCGCTTGTCTGGTAATTTCTTTTTTTCCCTCCCCAAACTTGAAGTCGCCTCACGGGGTAGCAAAACGGGATCTGGCCCGAAGTAATGTGTCAAACGGTTCAAGGCTAGATTCTCAGTTGACAGTGGAGCCCCATACGCAGTGCGTAAATGGCATTCGCCTACCAACCACAAAAAAAACAGATAGTATGGCAAAGGAGTAGAAATAAGTTGGAAGTCTGTCTATAAGTACAGAAAGCACATACTTCAATAAAGTGGAGTATTTTGACAAAAAACATGCTGAGGTCAAAATTAGAATCGAAACCTACATACTATCGGGGTTTTGAGTGAAGACTCAATAAATAGACTATATACAATTAACAGAATAGTTTTTCAGTGTCCATTGTTTATTATGTGAAGAAGTAGATGGAATACTTAACTCATTTCGGCCCCAAATCGAACTTTCTCCTTTTTCCCCAGATATACAAAATTTCAGTTCAATCAGACGTCAGGAAGTGGTTGAAAAATCGATTACAAATTTTGACGAGCAGCAGGTTGAAACATGTAATGTAGTAGGCTAGGGCTATAAAATGATTAAAAAATTAAACTTCTGAGTCATACATAAATTCCATGAATTTAGCTCGAAAAATTAACGTATGGTTATTATATATTCTGATTTGCCACCATTTCATTTTCATGATGCTGACTTCTATGTTTGAATTGTCATGATATAATGTCAATGTCACAAATTATTTCTAATATTTTCATCAAAATCCTTACACATCTGTAGACTTTGGGTCTTTTCCGAACGTGTATTTAAACAGTGGCACATGTAATCGTTGTTGCGATTAATAAATTTTCAACTGTTTACGGCATGATTTTTATGAAACTTTCGGAAATCATGCGTTTTATCTCTATCTTTTCCCTTCTCTCGGAGACTCCTCCTTTAACTGCTTACCTGTATACAATAAATGCTAACATAGTGAGAATGCATTAATACTAAATGTCGTAATTTTACTGAAATATTTTTACATCCTGAATATCAATTTTTATATTTCATTGAATAAATGTTTCTATTTCATTGAATAAATATAGATTTAGCATATATGGAAAAGATAAATAAATTGCGTTGTTATTTTTAAACGGTCAATTCAACTAAATAATGATTCTTTAAATTATTTGGTATCTTAAAAGCAGGCACACTAATGTTAATATATCAACTATACCATTCAACTCCGTATTGATGTTGAATCTATTTCTTGGTGAGCTTTGCCGTATCCTACATCACAATGAGGTTGAGACAACATCGTAAGGGTACAAAAAAATTTTTCATTGCAGAAAACTTGATCTGAAAGCACGAGCATACGGATGTATGTATCGTTTTGGGGATCCCTTTTATGCCCTGAGCAAACTGTGTAATATTTTCGGTAAAAATATCCGTATCATAATCTTTATGAACTCTGAGTAATAATTTTGATATGATTAACAATCTTATCATGCAAATCAGATAATATCTTTCAATGTAATAATATTGTAGTTTACTCTGCATTGTGCTTGTTCGAAGATATTGTACGAGCATATTAGTAACGTGAGTTGTCCGAGTGATAAATGATAATTCTATAAAACCCACTTATATAAATGCAATATTTTTATTGGATCGCTCTGCTAGTAGGTAATAATAAATCTTACACCCAAGAGCATTTGTCATATGTGCATCAACATATTCATTTTGATGAGTAAGAAGTTCTAATGGCAATAATTACGGTTAATTGACGAGTTGGAATTTCTAATTAAGGTGCTATTTGTTTATATGCTGCCCATGATGTTAAGTTTGCATGTTGGCTTTAATCCGTTTTAAATTCAAGCTACATGACATTACATATGAGTATTGGCTACTTGCAACGTTTCACCGCTTTGGCTTGCACACTTTGGTACGCTTCAAGCATAAAGCCGCTGTTAAATGAAACGTAATAATTCTGATTTCGCATGCAAAATCCTAATCGACCAATTAGGCATACCTATGATTAAATCTTTCAAAATAGCTGCAGAGTCTACAGTAGATCAATAATTAACAATATCATCAGCGAAAAGATGATAGCTGCCTAGATAAGCTAAGTCGGGCATTATGTGGAATTGGGTACAATCCATAGGCTGAGGTTCAAAATACTTATGGTGTCATATTACTCAGTATTTACGCTGAAAATTAGATTGAATATTGAATAGTATTCATGATTATTCAGTTTTAATGTCTGTACATGCGTCTGAAAACAAGATATTACAAATAATGATTTGAAAATAACATCTACAAGCTTCCGTGGAAATTGTTTGTTTATTGTTTATTTATTATATTTTAAATTAAAAAACAGAAACGTTTTAAGGAAAAAGACAATTGACATAAACAAAATAATTGATTACAATACTGCCAACCAGCCAGAAATGTTGCGATTGTTCCACAAACTTAACCTTAGAATTCATCGAACCATAGCAAACATATACAGGGTTATCCATTTGGTGGTTGGTGGTATCCCTGCCATTTGACATTTGTCAAAATTAAATGACATTCAAAGCGTGTTTTTTTAGTTGAAGGTTTGCCATTTAGAAATATGGATCGTTTAACAGTCGAAGAACGCGTTAAAATTATTAAATTTTATTATAAAAATAGTGATTCTGCTGTATCAACATTTAGGGCTTTACGAGCCGACTACGGTCGACATCATCGACCTACATAGCCAACAATTTCGAACACAGTGAGAAAATTTGAAGAGGCTGGAGCGGTTATTGATATTGCAAGGCCTGTGCATCATCGCAACATTCCTACTGCTGAAAATATCGCTGTCGTTGCTCAAAGTGTGAAGGAAGACCCGAGTGGACTCCGCGACGTGCTCAACATTTGGGCTTGTTTTACGGCTTATTGTGGTGGATTTTGCATTTGGATTTGCATGTCCATCCGTACGAAAGCCAACTCACTCAAGAATTTAAGCCTCAAGACCATACACAACGCAGAATGTATGCGAATTGTGTGATTGAACAAAAAGCCATTGATAACGATTTTTCGAACAAAATTTTCTTTAGTGATGAGGCTCATTTTTCGCTCACTGGTTACTTAAATAAAAAGAATTGCCGAAAATGTGGCTCTCGAAATCCTCAAATGATCGCAGAAAGGCCTTTGCATCCGGAAAAAATGACCGTTTGGTGTGCATTATGGTCTGGTGGTGTTATTGGCCCTTTTTTGAAAACGATCAAGGAAGAGCCATTGCAGTCAATTCTGACCGCTATGGACGGATGTTAACCGATCATTTTTGGAGAAAAAATGAAGATTATGATCTGGAGAGCCACACAACACAGGCTAATCGAGCACTTTTACAAGAGAAATTTCCAGGACGCGTAATTTCAAGATTGAGAGGTGTCAATTGGCCCGCAAGATCCTGCGACCTAGCACCTTTGGATTTCTTTTTATGGGGCTATGTGGAAGATCGTGTTTACGCGAACAATCCTCGAAATCTTGAGCAATTGAAAACCAATATTCGTGAAGTTATGGCCGAGATATTGCCGAGGTCCCGCGGAGGACATTTGAATGATGTTGTGTTTCACGTATAATGGCAAGGTTTAATCTTTATATTTCGTTTCCATCTGAATATTTTATGTGTTTTCTTTAGCTTTACTTTCCCAAGCGTAAAATGGATAACCCTATAGTTCAACAAACAGTGCTTACAAAATAACATAACACCAGCATCTGCAAAATCTTAGTAACACAAAACAAAATTGCTGTACGAAACACACGACGTTTTTTGCATAAAAAATGAAATGAGAACACTGTACAAACCTTCGGAGAAGATTCATAAACGTGTGGTATCAAGAGAGATTAATGTTGCACTCAGTGCGAACTCCACGCTTAGCAAACTCATTAAAAATAATAAAACCAGAACAGACAAATTACATAAATCAGGAGCTTAAAAACTCACTTGTGGCTCGTGCGAGAAAGCATATATAGGTCGAACCGGAAGGCCTTTCGCTGCACACTTTATTATCCGCAAATTTCCAAAGTGGGAAATTGTTAATCGCCGGATTCTCTATTTCCCCCGTTACGGCCACCGACTTATTGCGGCTACTATGGTTCAGGCTCCACCGTTCCCAAACTAGCTCACCCGAAGACGGGCGTGGGCGCCACTCGTCCACTTTTCGAGCCTCCCAAGGGTCGTTCGAACGAGAGGACGACCGCCGGAGCAAAAAAAAGAAAGGAAAACTATCGCTGGGGCACTAAGCCGCGGGGACTCTATCACCCAGGGCGAGTTGAAAATAACGCACTCACGCAAAACCCTTGCTTTCCTATCCCCGGCCACTGAACTCCGCCTAACCGCCTAATGAAAACCGAGGAAACCGGCACTTACATTTACTACCTGAACACTACCACCACCGTAAAGTCTTCCAGGTCTTCTCGCCTGGTCATCGCTCCCGGGAAAGATTTCTCGAGCCGCACTCTTCACAAATGAAAAAAAAATAAATAATTTTGCTATATAAAGGAAAGACTATATTTATTGAAATAAAAGAACAATAGACAATCTAAAAGTCAAGAAGCCACTTACTTTACTTTCCTAACCTAGGAGAGGGGCCCCTCGCTTCTGTTCGCTCCTGGAACTCCTTCGCCGTATCGTCGACGTTCGTAATACCGTGATGATTATCCAAAGTTGAGGTTCCCACATTAATTTAATTTCCGGAGGCACCACCGTTGCTCGCACGAGTTGACACCGTTCCCACGAACTTAATTTTTACCGCACCACCGTTGTTTGCAGATTTACGGAAGAATACTTTACCGTCCAAGAAAAACAGGAGAAACAGAGGCCGAACGCGCAAATCTTCTCGACTTAAATAACCTCACTGAATCCCGTTTTTTTCTTTTTCCCTTCCATCCACCGGGCAAAACTTGTTTTGAGTGACTTTGCTCTGTTGAACGAGTAATTCCCCTTGCTTGGTTCCACTCAACCTACATACCACTTGTGGCGATCCTATTGGGAATCGAATGTACTATCCGCCGAATGCATTGACTTCATCTCCATTGTCTGTTATTGTTGATTCGTGGTTTCTTTATCATTTCCTTCGACCGACGATACGAGTGCAGCATCACTTGCCGTTTGCTTGTCTGCTGTATCGTCTTCGGCGACTGATGATGTTCCGATGATAAGTATCATTTGAATCTTTGGTTGGTTTCGCTGGAACAAGAATTCCCTTACTGCATGTTTTAATTTTTTTCTTCATTAATTTCCTTCTTTTAACATACTCATTTGTATGTTTAATTTTCAGCAGTTAATGGAGGTGTTGTTAATGTTATGGTAAGGTCTTTTATGGAGCCTTATAGTGAAACTAGTTTGTAATAGGATGAGAACTGCAACAACCCACAGATTAGCAAGTTACACTACAATGTAGCGTGAATGATGAAACCACTATCTAAATCGGATATAATTGCGGTTTTCATTGGAATTTGTATTTTACTATCGCGCTGTTGGAAACACCATGTTGTGAAATATTCACCTTTAGTCGCAAATGAAGACTCTCCTGGCAGGAATTTGGGATTTGATGTTCGTTTAACCTTCCCAATTGCTTAGAAATTTTTCCCAACTATCATTGGGATTCGAATGTAACTTTCCATGTCTTAGCATTGTGGGCATTATCGACTAATTTAACGCCGACGGTGCACTTGCGCCTATTAGGCTCGGTATGTACGATAAGATGTGTCTTTAAAGTTTTGGATGTTTTATAATATCTGCCACAATCACTGTACTCATACTTGAGTGCGCAAACATTGCATTGGAATAGAGCGAGATTAGAGTACAAAGCCTTATGACGATGCAATTGCGTTGCCTGACTACATGTTTTGCCGCATACAGTGGCTCACAGCTTATTTGATGCAGTAACATTTTCCAAGCTAAAAGCACTATAACTTCTGTATTAGAAAAGGTATTGAAAAAATTTAAACTGCAATAAATTAAATAAAAGCCCTTTTTTAAAAATACTAATTTAATTTATTTCAACAATTGATTCTTAAATAACTAAATAACAAAAACAAAATTAAAGGCAAAATTTTATGTCACAGCTTAATTGATGCAGTCCACGTTTTCCTTAAATTTATCCATGTAGAGGATTTCCAGTTCAACACTAATATTTCGTATGGTTTCCTTTTTGGCTCAAGACAGCTTTGAGTCTATTTGGAACAGATTCAACCAGCTTTCCTGTCATTTCTGGCGTTATTTTACTCCATTCTTTTAAAAGAGGTTTCTTTAAGTCAATTTTGTTGTAAATTGCGTGGTTACGAATTTTTTTCTCCAGAAAAGCCCATAAATTCTCAATTACATTTAAGTCGGGTGACTGTGCCGGGGGAGCCATCAAATGAGGACAATTCCAAATAAGCCAAGATTGCACGATTTCTGACTTATGTTTAGGGTCATTATCTTGGTAGAATCTGAATTCACGCCGGATTCCGAGTTCGTCAGCACTTTGCAGGAGATTTTCCTTTAGGATATTACTGTACATGATCTTGTCCATGTTTCCTTCAATAAAGGCTAGCTTCCCAACTCCGGCTGCTGACATACAGGCCCAAACCATTACGCTGCCACCGCCGTGCCAGAGCATATATACTAACTAGCACCTGCAATCGAGGAGCTGTCAAAATGAAAAGAGAGGCAAATAAACGTGTAAAAGATGGATTAAAGTTTACCTTGTGTTGGTAAAATTGCAAGCAAATTCAAGTTTTTGTTTACCATACATACACACTTTTAGTCTAATTCTCTCTACTCCATAAGTACCGTAGGAAATAAAATTTGTTCTAATTGCAGCTGCTATTTAGTAGATATGCTCTGGCCGTGCTTAACAGTCTCATGTAAATTTGCTTTTTTGAGCTCTGTATTTGGCTTTCTCCAAACGTACGCCATTCCATCTGAGCCAAATATGTTGAATTTGGACTCGTCAGCGAAAATCACGGTTTTCCAAAAGTCCAAATCCTTTGAAATATGCTCCGTAGCAAAGTTCAGGCGGCTTTGTCGATTTTTGATACTGATGAACGGCTTCTTTCGTGCAACTCGGCCATTAAAATTATGCTTTCTTAGCACACGACGTATGGTTTCAGCACTGCATTCTTTACCAATTCCAGTAAACACTTCGTTCGCCAATTTAGGAGCTGATAACTTAGGGTTTTGCATTATTTTCCGGACGATCCACCGTTCATCAGACTCATTCAAAATTTTATTTGGTGCATTTCTACCCTTGTTTTCCAACCTTTTTTCATTGGTAAACCTTTCAATTATATGCTGAACTGTTGGTGAACTTAAATTGACAACTTCGCTGATTTTGCGATGAGATTCACCATTTCTAAAATGATGAATGACTAATTCCCGCTGTTCAAGTGTTGTCCTACGGCCCATTTTAATATTACACAATTTATCCACTTTTAAACGATCAAGGTCAAATAACTTTTTTAAAAATAAAATAAGAAACGCACTAAGTACAATATATCCAAAAAAAAATCCGGTGAAAATCGTGCACTTTTAATGCTAGGATACAAAGAACTAACTGCATCAAATAAGCTGTGAGCTATCCTATGCAAATGATTTTTTCTTACTTTCTTTTGTGCTTCGAATTTCAGTTATACTAACTGTAAAATCTGCATCAAAATATTTGTAAATTTTTATTTATCTGCATAAGGACAACAGTTTGTTTAATATTTATTGAAGTGCATCAAATAAGCTGTGAGCCACTGTATGTTGAATGGATGACGAATGTTTCCGCTACCGTGTGTATTTCGCATTTTGTTTTCGAGCTCGCTATGGTGCTTGGTGCCTCCGCGGCTTGCTGCTGGTTGCGTGGTTCATAATTGTGGCGTGTGGAACGGAAGCGACTTAGCTACATGAGTTTAAGTACATTAAGTTACAAAGCAAAATTACTATGTGGCTTCTTGTGTGTAATTAAAACAATTATTAAGCTTAAAATTATTGTGTGGCTTCCTGCTCGTAATTTAATCAGTAATTCTTTCGTGAATGGAAATTTAAATTACTTGTTGATAGTTACATCATCGGTCTACCAGAAACAAACAATTAGACCGTCGCCACACAGCTGATTAAAATACTAACATATGACAGCTCGGCCATCCTCCTGGACGAAGTTTCTGCATTATTCACCACTTCTTAAGGTGTTCTGCAGATTTCACAATTTCATACGATACTCGCGATGTTCGATATGAACTTGAGAGTTCGCAGATGAAGATGATGATACCAATCATTATTTAATACCGTTTTGATTGATAAAGGCCCTTTATATTTCCTTATCGACTTCTTACTTTGATTGTCGCTATCAGTTCGTTTTCGAACTAACACAAGATCTCCGACTTTATAATCTACTATTGCCTTCCATTTTTTATTAAAACGGTTTCTTTGCTTCTCCTGGTCGATTTTAGTTCTTTTGTGAACTAAATGCCTTTCTTGTTCTCGTTCTTCATAATTCGGTCGTTTACTCTTGCCAAAGCAGTCAATTGACAATTTTTCGGTGCCCGGGGTCGGTATCCATAAAGTAATTTGGAAGGTGTTTTCGTTGTGTAGAATGGACTATATTGTTTGATGCAAAATGGATTCCCTTTAGTTTTCGGTCCCATTTATTATCTTCATTTGTAGTGGTGGCAACAGCATCCAAAATAGTTGAATTAAATCGTTCTACTTGACCATTCGCCCTTGGTGTTGCGACCCCTGTGAGGACATGTTCGATACTACGTCGTTCACAATATTTCTTGAACATCTTGGAAGTATAACAACTTCCACGATCAGTTATTAAACACGACGGTGCTCCGAAATTTACAATTACCTACTCCAAAAAGTTTATGACAGGTGCTGTTTTAGTATCCTTTGTGGCGCGTATAATTGCTTGAACATTCTAAATGTTTCCACACAGGCAATGACATACTTCTTTCCAGTGGTGCTTTTCACAAATGGTCCCAAATGATCCATGTGTACTGTATGAGATGGAGTCTTATCCTTCGGAATTGGATAAAGAAAGCTGGGTTGTTTTCCCATTGTTTGTTTGTGGCACATACACAACTTTCAATATACTTTTCAACATGAGAACGCATATGCTGGAACCAATAATCTTCAGCCAGTTTCTCAACAAATTCATCATGGGCGCGCCTGACTACGTCTGCACGCATGCTCTTGGGGATAATCCATTTCGGCTCACCATTAGTCTTTCTGTAAATTTGTTCGTTACGTTTTTCATGCATTTCGTGTTTTTTTTTTCAAAGTCGATGTCTGGTTTCTATTCAATATGACACTGATCTCGTTGATATGTTTTTCGCTTAACTGGTTCGCAAAAATCCAGTCCACAATTTCGATACGCATAATTTTTCGATTCTCAACATCTTTTTTAATTTGTTCTACCGGGTTTCTACTTAAAGCATCTAGTGCTCCATTTTAGTCCCTAGTCTAAATTCCACTTTAAATGTAAATTCCTGTAATGTTAACCACCATCTACCAATTCGAGGATTCAGATCTCTTTTCGCGGCAGCAGCTTTTACTGCACTGCAATCGGTTACTACTGTGAATTCTATGTCCAAAAGATAGACCCTGAACTTTTTGAGCGCCTCCACTACCACTCGTGGCACCAATTCGTAAGAATGGTAACTTTCCTCATGCCGCGTAGTATTTTTGCTATGTGAAGTGATGTGAAGTTTTCCCTCTTGATCCTTGTGTAAAAGAATCGCTCCCAGTCCAATTTTCGATGCATCTGTGTGCACTTGAGTTTTGGCTTTTGGTTCATGTTTTTGTAACACTGGTCAATTCATTAGAAAATTTCGCAGTACGTCGAATGCTTGTTACTGTATTTCTACCTAAATCCACTTTTGATCCTTCTTGAGGAACGAAGTCGATGGTTTCGCACTTAACGCATAGTTTTTCACAAACTGACGAAAAAAACCAGTTAATCCAAAAATTGCCGCGCGTTATGCACATTCTGTGGGCCCAGATAATAATTCAAGCTTTTCACTTTCTCTTCTCTTAGTTTAATTCCTTCCCCGCTGACTTCCAATCCTAAATAATTTATTCTCGTTTTAAAAAACTCACATTTCTTTGGATTAAGCGTTAGGTGATGATGATGTATTTTACTGAGTACCTTATCCAAATTATCGAGACCTGATGTGGTCTTTTGATGGAATTTAAATTTCATCCAAATACGCCACAGCGACAGGTCCTCGTAAGCTTCTAAGAATTTTATTAATCATTCTTTGGAATGTGCTAGGTGCAGTACTGATGCCAAATGGCATTCTGTTAAATTCAAAATGTCCATCAGGTGTCACGAAAGCAGTTTTCTGTTTTGATTTTTCATTTATGGGTATTTGATAGTATCCTGATATCATGTCAAAGGCAGTGAAAAAGTGATTGCCTCCAAGCACATCTGATTGTTTGTTTAATTTTTGTATTCAATTTCCAGTAATCTATGCATAATCTGGAATCCGCGTTTTTTTACCAGCAACACTAGAGAAGCAAAAGGCGAATTCGACTCACGTATACTTCGTATGTGATATCCTTGATAAATTTTCGGCACAACGGGTTCACACGATAAGGTCTTACACTACTGGGACATTATCTAAAGTGTCTATATTCGTTTCCATGTTATTTATGTAGCCTCGTTGGTTGAGTTCAGATAAGAAGATTCCCGAATATTTATTCAGCAACTTCAACAAGTTGTCTTTCTGCTTACCATTTAATTCTTCTCCCATTTCATATTTTACTGATATCGAGCATTTAGCTTTAGCCATCTTTCATCAGTCTGCATTGCCCTGACGAATATACGGCTATTCTTCAGCAGTATTTCTTTGTCTTGAGTGTTTGATACTGGAACTTTGCATTCACCATCTTCGATCACACATCTGGGCATTACCATTGCTTCTCCCTCCTTCATTCAAATTCCTCCCTTAATACAAATCTGTATATTGGGATTATTCGTACGGCATTTCACAAAATTTAAATATTTTGGATATAGTATAACTGAGTCGAGTATCTAGTAATCGAGCAGGTAAGGTTTATGAAGATACGGAAATAAGGGAATTGCAAACGAAATATAGTTCGATTTCTCCAAGCGATGTGAAAACTTTCGACGATTGGCCGCTTTCCCCTAAAACCAAGCAAGGATTAAAAGCATGCAATTATAAAGTGCCGACTGATATTCAACGTGAAAGTATTGGCCATGCATTACAAGGTCGTGATGTATTAGGTGCTGCGGTGGACGACATATTCATACAAAAGCTGAACGGGAACTAGTTGAATTCCTCACAGAAGAAATAGTTGCTGAACGTAAAGCTCAGAAAATCAAAACAATTCCGACTGAACTTGATGGTTTCAAAGTAAAACTGGACTAGAATCCTTCTTTTGTTTCAGGTGACGTCGCGGGTTGAGTGGTCCAAGCAGAGTGCCTCTATATGACATAGAGTTATGCAATCGAATTGCATAATTCTATGGCATAAATTGGTCACCGGGGTACTCCCCTTCTGATGGGAAAGTTTATACAAGTCAAGTTGTATGAGTTTTCCACTCAGAAGAGGAATACCTGGCCACTGCAACAAATATGGATTTAAATCCGGTTGGGTGGGTGCGAAGGGGCTCCATCACCATCCGGTTGCCCTTCTCTCATTTGTGGGCCATGAGCTTCGTCGGGTAATGACGAAGTTACCCTAAGTCCGCCCCTTTTTACATGTTCCACTTGTTCTCGGAACAAGTCCTTTTTCTCTCGGTGTAGTTATCTACACTTTTAGCGACTTCGGTCGCTTCGTTTTAGTTTGACCACAAAAATTCGTGAGTGCGAGTTTTTTGTGGTGGGTCCTCGTGCTGGGGAAAAGAACCCGCCCCACGACACCGCAATGCTAGCCTGCCAGCGCATTCACGCGTCCCTAGACGAGGGCATTCTCGGCAGATATCTCCATCTTCTTCTGCCGAGGCAGCAGAACATCGCTGCAGTCCTTCACGGACATTTTGAAACTTTAAATTCACTACAATTAAGCTAAGTTTGACTTTCTCAGAAACTCCCTCATCAACATGCAAGGGTAAATGATGCCAAAGATTCTCATTAAATCGCATATTCACATCATCTTTTATCATCAACACCTTACTATTTCTGCATGGTTGTCCAATAATCACTGGTGGATCTTGCACTTGTCTTGGAACAATACTAAAACCTGTTTTCAATCTGACGTCGTCTTGTTTAACTTCGACATTATTCAGCGTACCTAGCGATTTAACTTCGCCTCCACCGAAACCTTTAATTATGTGAACTTCAGTTCTATCAATGTCACCAAACACACTTCGTTAACACTCTTCTCTCTAAATATTGGAGTTCGCACCAAGGTCAATAAAAGCTGTTAATTCAACTCCATTTAGTTCAACACATTTATAAAATATCTCACATATTTTCCGTGCTCGATCTTCGTTGATGACAGGAACTTCCTTCTACGACTGAGTCTGCCTACTCAAGTTTTCGCCTTTCCCTCGGGTTTTGTACGGTCGAGAACATTGTCGCAAAAAATGATCATGACTTTCACATCCATAGCATTTACGCTTATCTCCATATTTCTCTACCCTGCGTTTGTCACCAAAACGCATTTTCGGATTTAGTCGATGTCGCTTATAATCTTGTTGTAAGCGCCCGAAGGTAGACGGTACTTGTGAGTAGCTACTCATATCGACGGTTTTCAAATATTTTAAAAAATCTTCAGGTGATTGACAGCGCCTCACATCTGCTGCAACTTCTAAAGATGGATCTCGTAAACCGCCCATAAGACACGATACAGCTTTCGCTAACCCGATGTAGCAACTTTTCAATGCACTTTTTGTCAGACGGATCAAATGTGAGAATAATGTCTTTTTCCCCTTCTACATGGTCTGCCGCCCAATCGTCCCATAGTCTTAAACAAGGACGTGACCGTGCCTAACAACTGTTAAACGTGTACGGTGTTTACTGATGTTTTCGTTTTGCTAACATTTGATCTTCACAAGAATCCTCCGTTTCGGTAGAATGACTATCAAAAGCTACGCCACGACATCGATTAATCCGTAAAAGCTCACCCGGTTTCTTAAATTTCTTTCTGTTACAATCCAAATGTGCACTTTCCACTCTCCATTTACTCTTCATCTTATAACAACTGACTCGCACAGTAACGAAATAAATTCTCATCGCTGACACAAAGCAAAACGAGCAGCAACCAACCGGGCATCCCAATTCTGAAGCTGATACATTAAAACCCGAGACGTCTCCTGAATTATTACACGTATTTTATTGTTTCGATTTTATTACATTAGTCTTTTTATAGAACTGATTCCCGGCGTGGTCTCCGATTTATGCATAGCAGAAATTCAAAACCCCGAAGTACCTCGCGTTATGCAATCCAATAGTCATAAACGGGAACTCGAATAAGCCGAAGGAGTTGGTGATTGCTGTATGTACAAAACAGATGATATGTTTTTAGAACGTCGACTCAGGGCATCAACGTGGGACATTTTTGAACCGGCACGATGAATTTCTTCAAAAGCGTACTCCTGTAACTTGAGCTACCAACGTGTGACTCGTGTGTTCCATGGAGTCATTAATTTTGCCGGCCATCAAATTTTTATATTAGTTCTGAGATAATTTACGCATTTTGGGCCCACTCAGAATTAGTGAACAATCACAAATCGGAGACAATGACTTCAGAGCAGTTTGAAAAGTTCTTATCAGTTTTGACATCTACTCTTGAAAGTCAGCAAATCGCACAAGCAACACAAGTGTCACTTTTTGAAAGCTATGATGCCAAAAATTAAAAGGTTTTGCCATACATGGAGCGATTTGACAACTATTGTGATCTTAAAAACGTTAATGATGATAATAAAGGCTCAACTCTTGCATTCAACAATTGGGAAAGATCACTATAACAACAAAGCTTCATTTCTAGAACCAGATAATCCTATCCAACAAATTGAATTCAAAACGTTGAAGGGTCATTTCGAATAAATGCTGGCTCCATCTATCTCCACCGTCATTTCTCAGCACTACTTTCTCAATCTCGGATTTCGTCGCCATCTCTGAGAGGGAAATTGAAAGACTGTGATTTCTACATGATCCGTCCCACTACTACCTGTTAAAACAAATTCTCCATAACTGCTATATTCCTTTGTGCTCGGTTGGTAAGAGGCCTGAAGCGCAGCTAGATGCGTGAACAGATCCTACAAGACACAAACCTCAAGAAATTCGACGGATTTCTAACGAAAGCCACAGCACTGGAAGCATCTCGGTTCGAGTCAAGTTAACCTAGGAAGCCACTGGATCAAGTTGCAGATGCAAACAAAATCAATCGTCGCTAAGAAGGAAACAGTCGTAGCCGCCAACATTCCAAGTCTCAAGACAATTGTCGTCAGTCCAGCTCTCATCCACGTTATCGTTCTCAGTTCGGCAGGTTTAGAAGCCGTGTGGATTATCAGTCATTAGATCCCGATGGTCTCTGTCTCAACTGTGGTCGGGAAAACCTTAAATCACGTGACTGCAGAACAGGTTGCAAATCCAAGAAGTGCCCCTCTTTTGGAAAAATCGATCATGTCGCCAAAGTCTGCAGCACCACCTGGATCCGAAAATCAAATATCAACACGCTGTCAACTTATCATCCTCGAGAAGAAGAAGATCGTTACCTCAACAACGAATATGGTATCACTGGCATTGAAAACATCGAGGATTCGTACGAGGTTGGACCAGCCACTGATGAATACATTGTTCCGGTTACACTCAACAACAAGCTGCAAGCATTTCAAGCGGACGTTTCTCTTTGCTCTCACAAACTGCTTTCAACAAATTGGACTCAAAGTACCGCTGCAACCGACTTCAGTCTCCTACATTTACTCAGATCATGTCATCAAGCCTAAAGGTAAAATCACTGTCTCAGTTGCATACAAAGGCAATCCAATAGAATTCGATCTATTGATAGTGCCAGCAAGGTATGACGCTTTCCTTGGACGGATTTGAATTCTTAGTCTCGGAATCAGCCTCAACGAGATAAATAGCCACAAAAACTCAGCTCTCCGTCCACTTTGCTGGAAGACGTCTTCAAGTTATACCAATCCATTTTCGAAGAAAGGATTGGGTGTGTTCCGAAATTAGGAGTTAAGCTTCAACTCAGAGAAAGAGTGAAACCAGTTTTCATCCGTGAGCGCCATGCTCCGTTTGCATTGCTAGAGTGAGTTGAGAGAGAGTTAGCCACACTGGAGTCTCAAGGAGTCATCAGTCCAATTGCATCAAGCGATTTGAGATCGCCACTTGTTGTTATGACAAAGTCCGACTTTGGGGTATGGCCCGACGGTGGGATTTTCGCCATGAAGCATGCGCTAACGTTGGAACGTTCTGAGTCGCCACAGTAACTCCATCCCCATGACCTTCGCATGCGTTGAAGGGAGTGCAAACGTGACTCTCTTCTTGGATGGCTGGAGTGGTTGTTCCGGCAAAACCGCGCTGGTTGAGTGGAGGTAGTGTTGTAGGCGCCTATGGAGGTGTTGAGTATTACTGCTGTGTCGCTGGATGGGCATCGGCTTGCTCCAGGTAGGTTGGTTTGAGTTGTTCGGTAGAGAGGGTTTGGTGACGCCGTTTACGTCTATGACGTAGCTGTTGGCGTTGATCCTTCTGACGACTCGATGAGTTCCGGAGTATGGCTGACTGAGCGGCTTCTTCACAGCATAGATCCAGCGAAACACGTACTCACAGCTGGCTAGGTCTTTGAAAAGAATGTTTGGTGAGCCGAGTGTCGGGCTGACGGGACAGGACGAATCGATTAGAAGAGGCAGCGTAAGTCGGTGACAAAATCTTGTGGGGCGCCAGCTGATATGTTTTGAGGCGTGATGAACTCGCTCAGGATCCGAAGTGATGTGCCGAGGCTTGCAGGTCCTCCCTGAATGTGGTTCATAGACCCAGCAAGATCGGTGGAAGTGCCTGTAACCATGGTGTCTCCGGAACGCATTTTAACGCTCCTTCGAGGGTGCGGTGCATCCGTTCGACCATGCTACTTAAGGGTGGTATGGAGTGGTGTGGAGGTAGTTGCTGCCCAAGAGGCGGCCGAGCTGATTCAGGAGGTCGGCTTCATGCTGGCGTCCTTGGTCGCATGTGATCTCTAGTGGCGGGCCAAATATTGATATCCAGTGGTCGAATAGTGCCCTGGCGACGGTGCTGGCTCTTATGTCACGCACTGGCACTGCTTGAGGCCATCGTGTATAGCGGCCGATGATGGTCACGCAGTTCTCGTAGCCTTCACACAGTTGCAGCTTGATCAAGTCAACATGGATGTGGTCGAAGCGCCCATCCGGCGTCTTAAAACTTCCTAATTCAGTGCGGTTTCGACGATGGACCTTCGACAGTTGACAAGGTAGGCATTGCTTGGCCAAACGAGATACGTCTTTCCACAGACTCGGCCAGAAGTATTTAAGCACTACGCACTTTGAGGTGGCACGTCCACTCACATGCAACAGTTGGTGGACGATGTAGTAAGCCTGACGGCGACGCGCAACTGGCAGGCAACGCTTAAGGGTGCCGTTAAACTCCACATAGTATGCTGAGTAGCCATCCAAGACCAGCTGATGCAGTTTGAGACGGGGGCTCGTCACGAGGTGGGGCATCTGGTCGTCTGTGTTCTGTGCTTCACTGATGACTTGAGCTGTGATTGTAGCGGTTTCAACACGTGAAAGTGCATCAGTGACGATATTATCATCCCCTGGTGTGTATTCGACTCGCGAATCGAATTGGGCAATGAAGTCTAGTTGTCTGCTTTGGCAGGGTGAGGCTTTGTCCGAGCGTTGCGTCAGAGTAAATATAAGTGGCCGGTAGTCGATATAATGATAAAGTGTCTTCCTTTCAAGATGCGCTCAAAGAACTTGATGGCAGCAAAGATCGCACGGAGCTCGCGGTCTTAGGTTGAGTAGCGTTGCTACCCAACGGTACCCAAGTGCCATCATCCCATTGTTGGTCCAAGGCTGCGCCAATCGCAGTCCTGGATGAGTCAGTGTGGAGTGCCAATGGGTGTGAAGGCGAAAGAAAAGCTAACGTGGCTGCCTCGGCAATGCCTTACTTGCAGCGTTCAAAAGCCGCTTCAGCATCGGATGTCCAGGTGAGTAGTGCTTTCTTTTTTGTACAAGCTTTTGGCAGTTCCGATAGTGCAGCGTGTGCCAAGCAGCAACGATAAAAAATCAGCATCCCGAGAAAACACCTCAGCTGGGATGAGTCGACCGGTTTGGGAAAAGATACGATGGCTTCTGTTTTGGACGCTGGTGGTCGAAATCCAGTTTCGCAGATGTGGTATTCAGCAAAGATGACCTCACGCTGACCGACTTGGCATTTATCCCAGTTAGCGTGGAGATTCACCGCCTGCAACATGGAAAGAAGTTGCTCGAGGTGGCGTTGGTGATGGTCGTGGCTGGCCGAGAAAACTAGGATATCGTCCTGATAGACCCGGACGAAGTCTAACTTTCTCAGCAGATGGTTTAGAGTCCGCTGCGTAGACCCAAAGCATAAAGGAATTTATACAGTCCAAAGGGTGTATTGGCTGCCGTCTTACATACGTCTTCAGGAGCAACCGGAATGCGGTAGATTACTGAGAAAATAGTGCCGCTGGCCTCCTGTATCAAATACTCGATGATGGGCAATGGGTAACGATCAGGTCGACTTTAAGTGACGGTAATCCCCAGTAGCTCGCCAATAGCCACCGTCCTTGGGCACCTTGTGCAGAGGACTGGCTCAATGAGCGTCGAATTATGCCTCGTTCCAGCAAAAAAGCGAACTCGGCCTTGGCTGTGGTGAAGCGTTCTCCCGCAAGGCGACGTGGTTTGGTGAAAACCGGTGGGACATTGGTGACTATCTAGTGGTGGACGGGTAGGTCGGCGGCCGAGGTTAATTTCCCGGGTTATGCGGCTGCATCTGCATATTTGACGATTATCCCTTTGTACCGGTTTCCAATGGTGCTAATACTATGTATAGCTGGAGCTGGACCAAGGGCGCAGGCTGTGGAGTGGTTACTGAGATCGTCCTAGAGGCACTGATTGCGTAGATCGATGAGTAGAGCATGACGCTTAAGTGCATCGGTTCCTAGAATGGCTATCTGGACATTTGCTATCACGAACGACCAGTGGAGTGGCCGGCGTAGCCCGAAATTTAGGGTGAGCTTTTGAGATTCAAAGGTTGTAATGGGCGTGCCATTGGCTGCCTGTAGCATGAGGCTCTGCTTACGAAGAATCCTGGTGATGGAATGCCTCGGGATGATGGAGAGGGCGAAGCCGGGGTCTACCAAGAACCTAGTTTTTGTGGTGCAGTCGGAGACATAAAGGCGTCTCCACAAGGTGTTGCCGGCGGTGTCCCCTGAGTACAACGCCGGCAAACCTAGTTTTCCGAGCACCAAGTAGTGTAGTCTATAGCTTGGAAGAAACAAGACTACTTGCATCGCATCGCTAGGGCTCCGTGCATAGTGTGATACCAGCAGTAATCTGTGCAACTGTGTGGTCCAAGAATGGTGGAGCGGCCTCGTCATTGGCTTGCGTTTCTTGACGAGGACCGCTCCCGCAGTGTTTGTGCAGGCATGTGGGTGCTGAAGCGCCTCTCGAGTCAAGCTTGTTAGCTGCGCAATCACCAGACGCAAGGCAGCTAACTCGAGAGCGACTTGGTTCGAAGATGAACGTGGTGAGGAGATACCAGATGAGGGTGTTATTAGGCGCGTGGGGGGTTGCATTGACGTGGCCATCACTCCCAGACCCATGTCTTGTGCCTCATCTGCAACAGCGGCAAGCTCCTCTAGCGTCTGGTTTTTTTATGAGCAGAAGCATGCGGCGCGTTTGCTGAGGCAGGAGGTCAAGCCATCTGACACGGAAGACATCGTCCCTAACCCGTGTCCTTGCGGTTAACCGATAAATTTAACTAATTAATCAATTTGGTAGAAAGCGATTGCCCGGTGAAAATAAGTTGTTCGGTGGTTCAATTTAACCGGTTAACTGTCACCGATCTTTGCTTCTGGACAGCAGTGAAAAGGATCAAATCCGGCAGCATATATTACCATTCAACTAAACTTATTTTGCAGTCCTCTTCACTTTCACTCTCTCTTTCTCTCTCTCTCTCCCTTTCTCTCTCTCTCTCCCTTTCTCTCTCTTTTTCTGAGGTGATTTTAGCAACTGCATAGTGAAGGTAAATTAAAATTATACACAATTCTGATCCGACACATACTCCTCTATGGTCGGAAAATGTGGAAACTTACAGAAGCTTCGGGAAACAAAATTAACGCTTTTCGAGGAAGAGTACTCCGAAAGGCCTTAATAGGCGTAGATAAGATTGGCGAGTGCACTATAACAAATAAAAAATATTATAACAAACCAGAAACATCCGTCATAATTAAGCTCATAAGATTACAGTAGGCTAACCAAGTCGTGCAAATGCGCAAATCATGAGTATAAAGATTGAAGGCAGAAGGACTCTAATCAACGTAGGCAGCAGAACGCTTCTAAAGGCACCAAGCTGGAAGATACGATCACAAGACCGGGAGCACTAGGCGTGATGCATTCGGAAGGCCAAGGTCTGGTTTATGCAGTATTGCCATTGTAGAAGAAAAGTCGCTGAAATCTAACCTTTATCTGAATGTCATGCAATGCGGCTATGACACCAGAATTAAAAACTAAATCAAATGATACTTTATGAAAAAACTCTTCGTAGGAGGGTTTATTACCATTCAACTAATTTTACTCATGTTTATTCAAATTATTTAAAAATTCCATTAAGAAATATTTCGCACAATCATACAACTAAAATACTTTAACATTCTTATCTATTCATCATCAATCATTTCTTCCTCTTCCTCCCACATCCAGCTCACGTCTTTGTCTGTTTCATCAAAGTCCTGACACAAAAAGAAATTAGTTAAAACTAATGTGCTGTATATGAAACTTTCAAACTAAATAAAGTCCAAGTACTTACATAATCCATACTATTCGCACTCGACACACTGCAACTTGTACAAATCATATAAGCCACGCCTGTGTTATGTCCTGTGCACTCACAAATCTGGCAAGGATCAGGCATAGCTGTTTTTGCAACTCGCTTGGCAAATATTGTGGCAAATTTCTTAATTGGATTCCTTTTCTCTGGCCTCAATTTAGTAGACGTGAAAACTGACCCTTTCGTTTCTATAGCAAGTGGAGTACATGAGCCAAGAATTTCCTTCGGTACTCGAACTTGCTTGCGTAGATCCACATCACCCTTGAATTCTTTGAAATCTCGTTTAGAATAGGCAAACTCACGATCCATACCAAAGAATATTCGAGTAAGACGTGACTTATCGAAAACGAATTCCTTATCCATAAGAATGTGTAGGTTAATGTTTTCTTCTAACATTAGTTGAAGGAGGGATGAGTAGTCGAACTAGAAAGGAGATAAAGGTTTAAGAATATTAAATGGAGTTTTGGATGGATACTTTTTGACTTGACACTTACTCGCATAAACGCAGACTGGCATTCAGAACAGGGCAACAATATAAATATTTTTGAGGCTCCTGGTCTAAAGATGAGTTTTGCGGCAGCGCTTATGGCCTGGAAGGTATCATTGCTATAACCATCATGAGTGTCTATGTGCTCAAAATAGCTTCGCAAGTTACTGTAGTCCGTAAATACTTTCTGGTTGTGAACAATGCTTCGTGGCTTATCAAAAGGTGATAAACCACCGTATGCCATTACTGCGTATCTATCAAAATTAATTTTGTTTATGGCAACCATTCTATTATAAAAAAGGCTTTCTACCTATTATTTGTAATATTCATACTCGTCAGCTCCTTTTGAATTGAGTTAACTACAGCCAGAATGCTTTTGCTATGAGTGATATTTGCATTACAGCTCTTGGCTTCCACAATAAAGACAATGTCGGCCGTTTTTGGTACGTCATTGTCTTTCAATTCAACGAATGTTCCTTCAGCAACATACGAACCGTTGATTAGATCACAACTGTAGGTTTAAATAGTTAAATATATATTATGATATATTTAAGGGCTAACTTACTGCACACATTTATCTGGAATACGCAAAGGTATCTTCATAGCAGAACACGCCTCAATATACCCTAATGCTGCAGTACACGCTCCTTTTTGAGCCGGATGAGAATCCTTTAAAACTGTCGATACTGAATTGAAGCCCATATCCAAACACATGTCATAGAATGGTTTCGGATCAATTTGGCCGAAGCAGCTACCAAAGTATGGCGTTTTGAAAAACTCAGTACACAGATCCATTAGTTCCGAAGAATAGTTCTGGACTTTGACCTTCAGATTTTGGCCGCATCCTTTCCAACTCCACGATCGAACAAACTCGTTTTCATCCTTTGTAATAACTCCATTAGCAGCTGTGTAATCATCAAAGCGCTCATTGTTCATTGTGCCCAAAAGACCAGCAGTTTGGCCAAAATAGAACCCACCCAGCTCAAACCAGCAGAGGTCAAACTGCAAATTGCAACTGAGTACGTAGTCTTCCTGGGATTCAATGGTCAAGACATCGGAATCTCGTGATATCAGAACAGATCCAATTTCAATGGGAAGAGTGGTCACTGTTTTCTTGTTGATAATTAAACTATCACCAGAAACATCGATTTCTAAGACATCTGTAGCGGTCGCGAGGACCAGCTTTCTTGAGGATATCAAATTGTTGTTTTGGCGTATTATCTGGATTTGAAAGTATAAAAATAAGAATAGTTAAGGCGAAATATTTGTCAATAAATTACCGATGGTTCCAACAAAAGACTAAAGTTCCTTTGGAAGAAATCATGAGTAAGCAAGTAGGAACATTGATCCAATTTAGCCCGATTTGGAAGCATTTCGTATTTTGAGTTCAAAGCAACAAATCGATTATCAAATGTCATGTAGTGCCTGGATCCTATTAACAGTGAGTGTGATTTGAAAGGAGGTAGCCACATGCTCGGATCCAGATAAGGACGCAACCCATATACGTAATTCAAAAGAGAGAAATTTGATCCTGAGAAGAATGCTTGGATATCATTCAACTTCTTGTATTCTGGAATCTCTTCGAATTTCGGAGTTTCATTGAAGGCATGCCAAGACATTGGTAGCTTCTGCTCCAGCTCCATTATGCCAACATCAGGATCAAATATAAACTTAGTCTTTGCCTCACGGTATCGATCATCTGCTTGCAACGCTGTTTGGGTGTAACTTGCGATTTTATTTCGTACTAAGTGCCAAAGCTGATGCAAACGTCGTTCGAGTTGGAACTCCTGTGCAAGCCACTCAGCTCTCATTATCATTTCGTTCGCTCGATTAACAAAGAATTGAACAGTTTCCAGTTTTTCTAGAGTTTTTAATTCCAACCACAGCTCGTTGATGACATCGTTCAGCTCCTTGCCAAATGGTACAAGTTTGAAATATTTATCTTTTAAGAAATTCCACGCTATCACTGAGTACTTTTTGAAGTTTGTTATTGCATCGTTCGCGCTTAGATCCTTGTAAAGTAAATCCAAACTATGTGTGAAAGATGAAACTTGATCAAAGTACGGTGATTCAGCCAGCTCATTCGTTCGTTGATAAATGAAATCTGTAGATAAACAGAATGGATTAGATTATTAGAAGTAATAATAATATCATAAAAAGGTCTTACCAAATACTTCCTTGCTTATACTCCATAGCGCACTTTCCAGGTAGTGCAAGAACTTAATTATATGTGGCTCTAACTTACGTAACGTTGACTTCCAATAGTTCTCCAAGACAAATGCGAACTTACCCCAGAGGTTCTCCACATATTTTATGATTGACAAATGAAGATCCTTGACGAATTTATCATACTTTTCAACTGCTTTCTCCATGAAGCCTGACAAATGGTCCAGTGCTTCCCCATGCAAGAATTTGCTAATCATTTCCAAGGCTTTCTGGTACGACACTTTGATGGTCTCAAAGAGCCAAAGGATATTCTTGCGAAGAGCTTTGCCAGAGTCTCCCATGATATGCCAGAGTTCGGTCAAAATCTTTGGCAACGACTCAATATGGTCTCTAATGGCGAGTTCGTCTACAATGGTGATCGTGAAGTTCACAAACGTTTTGATGTAGAAATCATTTGCTTCATATGACTTGTTAACAAATTGGCGGAACTCTTCGAGATCTTCTTCTAATACGGTTAATCCGCTAGAAAATATGTTTATACTGAATATCTTTTTCTGAATGAATATATGCACAACCTACTCACCTCAAATCATCCAAAAAGTCCTGAGTGTGTGGTTTCGCATTGCTCCACACGTCGTTGATAGTGTCCATTGTTTCCACGTAGATCGTTTTGATCCAGAAATCAATTCCATCCGACATGGATTCGTAGAACGATGTAGCGATATCTTTGAACTTGTTCTGAAAGATGCATCCCAGCCATTAGCTAATTCCCTTCAGTGGAAAGCAATCTCGTCTTCATCTCACTTACCTTAATGTCCGACTTCAATTTCGGCCGCCACATTAGTTGACTCGTAATCAGTCGCGAGTGATTCATGCGCAAATAGTATGCAATATCGATAACGCGGATCTCGTCGTAGTTGCGCCATAAATCAAAGTATGCACTCCTGGCATCGGGAACGAGTCCTACCATTTGCACGTTGTGTGAGGCATCCGACGTCAGGTTGATATCCATGCGAGTGTACCTCTTGTCGAAATCAATAAAAACGTATCCAGTAGAGTTCAAATCAGGTGAGTCCCATAAACTCATATTCAGACCATAAAGTGGATATGAGCCAAACGGTTGGGACCATAAACGAATTGTCTTGTACGGAGTCATCCTCTGCAAAGTGAACACAGCTATAGATCTTCATGCAAAGTGATTAATACCTTTGATAGCAGAATTATTTGTGAGGCATGTTACCCTGTATGCTGTTTTCGTAGTAAATCAAATGGGACCATTTAGAAGTTCTTAAGAAAATTAAATTAATCTAAAGTCGTGCTTGATCCACGATCGTGGAAAAAGACAGGAAGCAAATTGTGCGTTGTTAGATGAATTCTGTTTACCTGTTTCGATGATTAAGAAACCAGACTCCGCGAAGAACAAAAAAATTAACTTGGTGACCAGCGAAAACTTGGATTGATGCATGTAATGATACGAACACAGTAGAGGCAGCGCAGGACGAACAGAACAATAGAAGATAGTCCATTTTGGCTAATAAGTTGGAGCTAAAAATTTGTGATAATAGTACATGAAACTTCTGCGATATTTCCGCTACACTTTCTTACAGGATACAGTCAGAGGAACGCTGGGATAGCATAAACTATGTGCAAGATCAACAAGGCCCGTGAGTTTCTAGCCTAGCTGAGGATTTTATGAGCGTCCTTGTGGCTGAGGCTGAAACTTGGGTTGCTAAGTACACATCTTGGATGAAATGACAGTCGTGGAGTCACCGAAAAAACTCAACACCACAATTTCGGGAAAAAAAATTTTGATCTCAATGTTTTTGGGACCAATTCAGTCAAATTTCTGTCCCAGGAAGAGACTGTCAATGTACGACGATAATCTGATCCTCTCAAACAACCCAAAGAGACTATTCAAAATAAAAGGCCTAGCCCAGAACTGAAGGTGAAGAGTGAAATCATACAATAAGCCTCCTATCTTTCCCATCGCTAACCTGTGTATTACCAAGGGCGAACTGATCATTGACGAGAGAAGTTATAGCCAAGGATAAAAGGTGGGGCATCCCAATGAGATTGATGCCTCCTTGCAGCTGGACCGAAGGTCCCGATGGCGCGAGTCAGAATGGCAAGGATCCCTGCAATGACTCAGAAATGGTCTACAGCCTGATATTTGATGAGATTTGAGGAGTTTCCTTTCTAACTGTTGTGAAAAAATATATACCGTTAAATAAAAGCTACACATAATACTGTTTATTGTGACAATAATGATAAACGATTTACATAGAGACATGGCCAAAACACACGCGGCTCGGCACTCACTACTCAACCGACTGAACGAGACAGTACTTCACTATAGTCTACATAGATCGAACACGTTCGTACTCTACACAATAAGAACGGTCTAGGTCTCACATACTCGCAGTCTTCACTATAGTCTCCCCCGATTATTTTAAGGAACTGGACACATGTTGAAGACATAGTCCCTGAGATATGCAGGTAGATCTGGGTGATGGAGTTGCAAGAGGACTAGGCTGAACAAGCGGATCATGTGTATCAAATTGAGTCCCTGGATGGTTTTCATGTGTCGAAGTTGGCGCTGGTGGCGACAGGCAGTATGTTGGCATCTCTGCAGTTTCTGTTAAGGATGACACAGCTTGTTTTTTTTTTAAATCAAGGTGGCGACCAACTGATTAATGTGGCGTTTCAGAGTGCGGTCGGTGTACAATTCGACCGTATAATGGTACTGGCCAAGTTTTATTCCTGGTGGTACCAAATTGCCAATCTTTGCTTGCACACTCTCTCACACGAACCCGCAAGGCGGTAGGTGCAAGAGCGTTGCTGTTGGGGAGCAGGGTGTCGAGGCGAGTTTAGATCCTTAATTTCAGGTACACCTCCGAAGGAGACATACCTATTGCTAAAGGTTTTGCTCTATAGCGCAACATTATGTGCTGTACCTTGAGAAACAGGGGAGCGGGATCATCAGCAACAGCCTTGGGGCTTATCTTCAATGTCTGAATGTTGCGTTCTGCGAGATCATTCGTGGCTAGATGGTGTGCTGGACTTTTGGAATATCCCATGTTCTTTACAATATCGCTGGAATGCATTTAAAAACGGCAGGGTATCCGGAACCATCACATAGCGATAACCATGCACTGAAAAGATGCCTTCAAGCATAAAGATTGTTGAAGCAGAAGACCGAGCATCACAGATTATGCGAACCTCTGCCCACTTCGATTTCGCATCCATGCACATCAAAAGGAATTGTTCATCTAAAGGGCCCACATAGTTGATGCGCACTCACTCCCAATTTTCATCAGGCTTATCCCAGTTATGTATTGGCGCTTTCTGTGGACTGTGGCGAACTTTGGCACAGGGCTCATAGCTCTTCACAAGACGCTCTACTCGTATGTCCTTGTCCAAGCCTTCCCAATAAACATATCTCCTGGCGAGTTGCTTCATCTTCGTGATTCCCACATGCGTTGCATGAACCTCCTGCAGAATCGGTATTTGGATAGACTGCTCGTATTTGGAGATCACTGCTCGCTCGGTACGGAATAGCATGCTGCCAGAGATAGTGTAAAGCTATCCTTGTGGCTGGTCTTGACCTCCTGTTGTAATGCTTGTAACTTCAGGTTTTTTACAGTTTATTCGGCGACTGTCTCTACAGTGATAGACAAACTGGAGATCTGGAGCAGTATTTCAGAATACAACGCGTTGACTTTTTGATCAATTAAAATCTATGGTGACTCACTAGTTCTACAGACTGGTGCACGGAACAGACAGTCGATATTATCGTTTTCTATTCCCTTTTTACATTGAATTGTACAATTGAGCCCACTGAGGCGAGGCGTACCGTAGCAAATGCGAGAAGGTCATCTGCGGCAGTGCAAGGCTTAGATGAAAAATCCTTGAAAGTGACTCATTTTTTGTAATGAGAACAAAACGTTTGACGAATAAGTAATTGAATAAGTGCGTCGCTACGTATGCAATAGCCAGGGCTTCTCTGTCAAGCTTGACTCAGTCTTCGTCAGAGCTCGCGAGACGTAACCAATCGACGATTTTCGTGGCTAAGTATTGTGACTATTCCAGTTGGCGAGGCATCAGTTGCCAGTATCACTTATTTTAAGGATCAAACGGAATGAGCGCTCTGTCTGAGCATAGTTCTCTCTTGAGATTCATGAATGAAGCCTCAGCAGCTGCAGACCAAAAGAAACTTTCACCCGCACTGAGAAAGCAGCATAATGGGGAGGTCTTTGAAAAAAAGTCTGGAATGAATTTGGTTTTCCTTGAAGAATTAGCATTTAGCACGATTGAGGTGGGGACATTCCCAGATTTTTGGTGGACTCCTCGAGATCTGAGCTATGACAGATGATTTTATCAAACTATGCTTCCACCTTTGGAAGGCCTTTCAGCAGGACCCGGTTGAATTCCGCTGGAGCGGTCTTAATACCGAAGCAGAAATGGTTCATTTTGAACGTACCTTAATGCGTTGAAATCGTTTGAAATCCAAATACGCCTTGGGCAAGTGCAATTTTCAAAAGTACTTGGGATCTCTGAGACTATGCAAAATCTCATCTATTCTGCAGATGAAGTGATTTGAATTACTGAGTCTGGAATTCACCCCATGGCCCTACCCCACCATCGGGCTTAATTATAACAACGAGTGGCGGTCTCCAAGCACTTGATGAAATCGGTCTGATGACTCTTCAGACTCCAGTGTGGCTAACTCTCTCTCAACTCACTCTCGCAATGCATAGGGAACATCGCTTCCTCGGATGAAAACCGGTTTCTCGCCTTCTCTGAGTTGAAGCCTAACTTTTTCGTTCCGAACACATCCAATTCTTTCTTCAAAAACGGATTGCTATTTCTTGAAGATGTCTTCGAGCGAAATGACAGCGTTGATGTTGAGGGGACGAAGAGTTGAGTTTTTGTGGCTATCTTTCTCGTTGAGGCGGATTCCGAGACTAAGAATCCACATGCGTTCGAGCAAAGCGTCATACCCTGCTGGCACTATGAACAGATCGGCTTTCATTGAAATCCCTTTGTAGGCGACGGAGACGGTGACTTTACCTTTAGGCTGGATGAGATGATTTGAGTAAATGTGGTAGGAGACTGAAGTCAGTTGCACCGGTACTTTGAGTTCCAATTTGTTGAAAGCAGTTTCTGAGAGCGAAGAAAAACGTGCGCCTTAGTTTACTTCAAATGCTTGCGGCTTGTTGTTGAGTGTGCCCGCAACAATGTATTTATCAGTGGTTAGATCAACCTCGTACCAATCATCGATGTTTTCAATGCGAGTGATACCATATTCGCTGTTGAGGTGACGATCTTCTTCTTCTTGAGGATGATGATTTCACAGCGTATTGGTCTTTGATTTTCGGCACAAGGTGGTGATGCAGACTTTGGTGACATGACCGATTTTTCTACAAGAGGTGCACATTGTGAATTTGCAACCTGTTTTGCAGTCACGCACAGTTGAGAGACAAAGACCATCCAGACCTAATGACCGATAATCCATACGGCTTCTAGTACTACGGGACTGAGAACGATAACGCGAATGAGAGCTAGACTGAAGATGATTGTCTTGAGACTTGGAACGCTAGTGGCTTCGACTTTTTCCTTCTTGACGACGATCAATTTGGTTTGTATCTGCAATTTGATCCAGCGGCTTCTCTAGTGGCTTACTCAGTCGACTTGAATCGAACTGAGATGCTCACACTGCTGTGGCTTTCATTAGAAATCCTTCGAAATCCTTGAGTTTTGTGTCTTATGGCATCTGTTCGCGTATCCATCTGTCCTTTAGGCCTCTGATGAACTGAGCACGAAGCAATATATCTGCTATGGAGAACTTCTTTTTGCAGGTGGCATTGTGACAGATAGTGTAGAAATCACAGCCTTTCAGCTTCCCTTTCAGGGGTGTGACGAAATCTGAGATTGACAGACAGTGACTGATAGTAATCTTTCCCAATCGGTGAATGCAAGAGTTGAGCCTTTTTTTTATTATCGATAACGTTACCAACGTTTAAGATCACAAAAGTTCTGAAAACGCTCTATGTACGACAAAACTATTTCATTTCTGGTGTCTTAGCTTTCAAAAGGTGTCACTTGTGTTCCTGCTGCGATTTTCTGACTTTAAAGAGTAGATTTGAAAACTGATAACAACCTTACAAACCGCTCTGTATTTATTGTCTCCGATTTGCGATTGCTCACCAATTCTGAGTAGGCTCAGAATACGTAAATTATCTCAAAACTAATGTAAAAATGCAAAAACTGCGCTTAGTTGGCGAAAACAGGAAAATTGGAGCAGAAAGTAACTTTGGAGCGGCACCTGGAACAATTGAAATAGATGCGACGGGAAACTGTGATGGAACTTAAACAAGTTGGGTAGACAGACCTATGATCATGTCAGAAGGGTTTTGTACTCAACTTACAAAATGCCGTAACCAGAAACGAATAAAATTAAGAAACACGTTCTGTTCGAGGATCATACTATTATTAACTAAGTTGAAAGAATTTTTTAATTCTGAGGTATTTGTTAAAATTATACCCATAAATATTTCGCTTGATAATTTTTTCAGATTTTTTTAGATCACGGGTGTCCATTCGCGAGGGAGAAAACACATTTTTCATGTATTTCCCCCCTCTCTGTGCCCCCACAGAAGCAAAACCTGTCAGTTTAAGAACTGTTTTGAAAAGCTCTCATAGAGAACTTTCATTTGATACTCATATCGGCTACCTTTCATGAAATTTTTTTCAGGGGCCACTCCTTTGTACTGTAAGCATCGATTCATGGCCTATTTTTTCGAATCCTAGAATGGCTACAAAGCCCTTTTGCTAGGAGCTCTTTCCTGCCTCTTCGACTCGTTTCAATTGTATGTAGTCATCCTCATGATATCTATCATTCCTGAAATTTTCATGCAAATCCTAGCAAAGCTGTAGTGTCTAAGTCGGTAAAAAGCGCATATGGCTCCATAGCCATATGTTTCCATAGTAATACAGGGCACATTGTTCTATAGTAATACGGGAAAATTCAAATCGCTATAACTGCGCTAAGTACTATTCGATCTTTATGAAAGTTTCAGAATAGATTAATCTTATAAATAATCATCTTTTTGCTAAATTTTATTGAATTTAAGGGTACCATTTAGATTTTATTCGAGAAAACATAAAATCGATAAATCATACTATTACTAACAAAGTTGAGTGAATTTCTACTTCTCATGTATTTGTTGTTGTTGTACTCATTAAGGCCTACATTCATGATTTTTTTCAGATTTTTCGGATGGAAGGTGTCCAATCGCGAGGGTGGGGTACGCGAAAAGTTCGTACATTTCCCCTTCCCCTGCCCCCCTCGGTACTCATAAGGCAATTTTAATCTCATTGAGGCCTTTCCAATGACACCCTACTCGACGGCCAATGGTGAAAATTTTTTTTTGAGGGGTCAACTCCCTATATGGGGAGACCCTCTTAAACCCCTTTGAAAATTTTTTCACCCTTGAACTTTCAAGAGGTCACCACTTCTGACCTTTCCACAAAGTTCCATGGCTGTAGCCTCTATAGTTTCGGAGAAAAAGTGCTGTGACATACAGACGGACGGACGGACAGACGGACGGACAGACGGACACAGATCGTGATTGCAATAGGGTTTTGTATTTTAGTACAAAACCCTAAAAAACTGAAGAACTGGGTGCAAAGGTGATTGTTTAATTTTAATGTCGTTCACTTTTCACAATGATTTGCAGTTTTTTTTCATCATCGTGGACAATTTGCTGTAGTAAGGGGCCGAATAATATTGTTGCGTGTTAAGGTTATTTTATTTTTTTTTAATAATCTAGTTAAAAGAGTTTATTTACTAAGAATGCACAATCATTAATTTCACAATTTTTTTTACAAAGATTAATTAAAATGTTATTTTTTCACTTGTATACAAATTTATATTTCAACTGTCTATATGACGAAACTCGCTTCACTTTTAATCTATATCGCATTTACTTCGCGCTCCACTATATCGCAGTTTTACTATCGTAGTTTAACTATTCCTCCCCAATCATTCAGCTCGGCTTTATATAGGGTCTCTAGTCATTCAATTCATTTCTCGTATTTTGGCGAATGTTCTGGCGAGAACTACCTGGAATATTCGAGCAATTCTGAATACCCCGCAGTGACGTCACTTTCATATATTGATCATGTTTGGTCGATTCTTGTGCTTTCGAGTACATTCGTTTATTGATCATAGTAGCTCGCTTAATTGTTTGGACATGTAACAATATGTTACATTTGATGTAACCTACATACAATACTCTTTATTGGACAATAAGGATACGCAATTCACATACAAACATGGCCAAAACACACGCGACTCGGCACTCACTACTCAATCGACTGAACGAGGTAGTCAAAGCCATAAAAAACACTGCAAACGTAGAGGTTAGAAAATTCGTACGTCAAAGCTGATGAAAATTTGTAAAATTTGAATAAAAAACGTGAACAAAAGTGCCGGTTTCGCACAAGCGATCTAAAAAATCAAAAAATTTCTAAACGTGAACGTGTTTCAGAGTGAAGTTAAGTGCAAAAACACAGCAAACGTTCTCTCAGAACTCAGCAAACGTAGAGGTTAGAAAACTCGTACGTCAAAGCTGATGAAAAATTGGTTAGTCTTGAATAAAAAGAGAGAATTAAAGTGCCGATTTCGTACACGCGATCTTAAAATCAAAAACTTTAGAAACGTGAACGTGTTTTGGAGTGAATTTAAGTGCAAAAACAAAATATATCTATGTCTTACTCACTCAAACCTCAACTTCACACAACTTAGGCGAAGGTTGCTAATTGGTTCGGATCTCGCGACCCGTAGCGAATTCAGAACTCTCTATATCTATGGAAACAATTCTTCACTATAGTCTAGATCGAACACGTTCGTACTCTACACAATGATACAGTCGTACTTGTAAAGTTAAAAAGATTTAAAAGCCTACTTCTTCTTTTATTTATCGGCATTTTCGGACTAACACCATCCCTCGTTGGCTTTGCTGAAACTATACCTGAAGAATGTCCGGAAATTAATCCGTTCATACTTCAGAAGTGAGGTCAGCAATCAATGGGCGGAAAACTGAGGGGTCTTAGTCAATAGGACCTAGATGGCGTTTTCACGAAAGTGAATAGCTTACAAGTATTCCGTAAGAAGTCTGGAGTGAAGGCATTGACTCTTGAAGTCGCTAGTGATGAGATAAATCTTCTCGATAGGGCTGGTATCGAAAATGATAGTTTGACTCCGGAAAGAAATGGAAACAGGGCTATATGTGGTGCACTGCAAAAACCTGCCCTGATTGGGACTCATTTTGAATTGGTTCATCTACCAAACTCTGAAGGAGGGAACCATATACTTTCAGAGGTCGTTGAAGCAAAAGTTTCTGACTTCAAATCAAGCCTGAACGGCGAATCAATTATTCATTGACATCTGAACTCATACCGAGCTTGAATCTTATTGATTATTTCGTCAGCTGTGAAGACTTGAGTTTCATATTTGGCAAGATGTACAACAAGAAATCATGTGGTTTTGACGGTGTTCCAAATACGAGAGTTCTCCAACATTTGCCTGAGGTTGCTATGAGGAACTATTGCATATTGTCCAACAACATGTTGAACAATTCATATTTTTCAAATGACTAGAAAAAGGACAAGGAATTTCCGATCTTGAAGAAAGGAAAAAAATCTTCGTGCCCTATAAGCTTTCGCCCGATCAGCTTGCTGCCTAACATCAGCAAAGTGTTTGAAGTGATACTCAACAGAGCATTAAGCGCCAACATTTAGAAATATGAGTTGATGCCGAATTGCCAATTTGGTTTTCGTGCCAGGCATTCGACCACACATGCAATAATGAAAGTAACCTCAGGCATCTATTGGGAACTAAACAACAGAGAATGTATTGGAGCGTGTCTCATTGATATGGAGAAAGCCTTTAATACGGTGTGGTTAGAAGAACTAAATTTTAAACTCCTTCAGGACATGTTCCCCAGACACCTTGTCGCAATATGTTATACGGGAAATCATTTGTTATAACATATGGAAATCTCACACCAATGCGCGACTGAGAGCAGGAAACAGTTCCTGCGCTTCTGCTTATTGCAATATTCATTCGCAAGCTATTGCAAGGCTATAATCTTAACGGCTCGCCGACGCGATCATTGATGATCTGATCATCTATACGGTAGACCGAGAAGCTATAATAGTTCAGAGCAATCTTCCAAAAATATTCAATGATGTGCAGCTCTATACTGACAATTGACGAATGAAAACCAATGTGCAGAAGTCTAAAACGCTGCAGGGGGCAGTCAAGACTTGAAACATAATTGGAAGATTTTTCATATTATGGCTGGCAAGGGTAGTCTAGAACAGATTTCACATAAATCCTGTGTTCGATACCTCGGTTTTCATCTCGATCAGGATTTGTACTATACTATATCAAAATCATGCTCAGTAAAGAACAAAAAATAATCATGGCCCTTTGAAGACTCTTTCATTCCAGAAACAGTGATCAAAATTTCAAGGTTATCTGTTAGAAGACTCTAGTTAGACCAGTTTTGAAATATGGATGTCAGATCTGGTACAACCAGCTAGTACTATGGAAAGATTAGGAGTTTTCGAAAGAAAGAGTTTTCGTGCATGTACTGGTTTGTACAGAATGACTGAGACGGATTTGAAGCGCTTTATGTCGAATAGAAGAATTTATTAAAATGCTAAAGTGACAAGAGTCTATATCTTCATATTGAAAGTTCTTCGGAATCATATCGTAGGATCTGTAACTGTGAGCGAAAACTCCTGGATTTCAAAGCCGTTCCACCATACAGACGGGTATATTGCGACTTGCCGCGCTACTGACTTCTGTATTAATTGAGTAGTTCGCCCCACGAACTACTCAATAAATCAGCCAATGCACCCGAAAAATTCATCCGCAACGCGTATGCTGTTTTGGTGGCAAAATTATGCCATATCAAACTTTCGTCATAACCCCGTAGCTATACCCAGCAGATATCGGTCATCCCTACACCATTTCAATCATCTAGCAATTGCTGGAATGGCAGATATCTGCTACTACTGACCTCTAGACAGTGCGAGGAGTTAATTTCGGCCACTGAACTGCGACCTGACGTCGGGAGTGCGTGAGCGCGAGCGAAGGCTGTCTTTTGTGGGCAACAAAGATGCACTGAATGTTAATTGTGGAGTCTTTTGGGTACTTCCGTTAGTTGCAAAATCGGTCGCACGTGCAAGTGTGCGCATCAAAGGACACATTGTTGGACTGGACGAGTATAGGAATCTTGTGTTAGATGATGCCGAAGCTTAGGAAGGTTTGCTTGTCAGTTTGAGGTTAACCATTTTTTCATGAGAAAAATAATATCTGTTGCAGGGGTGTGAATAATACAGCTCCAAAGAAAAGTGTTGTGGCTTAAACGAATCTGAGCACGAGTGCATACTTTCGAGTTACTTTTCGCTGCGGACGATTGCGAGAAATGTCAATGTAACAATGTGTGTAAGTATCAGATAAATTTTTTGATTGAATTTAATTAGAATTAGATTATAACATATTAGATGTAGGATAAAAGTTAATTGTTGTGTTAGTATTATAATTAATTTTTGAATATTGTTAAGTGGTTTTTTCTACTTTTTCCAATTGAATCAAAACATATTGTAATAATTGTAATTAAATTGGATTTGATAGTTTTTTTTAAATTAAATGTTTTTTAATTGATAATGTTTAAATTTAGAAAGCCATTTGGGCCATTAAATTTTTAATATTTTTGTTCTATGGAATTTGCTTTCTATTCTTTGAAAATTTATAACGATTAGTATTGAATAAAGCGCTTTTGACTTTGACTCAATAACGAAAAAGAATTAAATTTGAGTAGCCGTTAGGTATCTATGTATCCCATAAGGGAATCAATTACACCTGCTCAGTAGCCCTAAATTTCCGAACACAGCTGTCCAGAAAACTTGACAGTCTTTTGAGATTGTAAAGTATGACATTTTTCAATTGAAATTTAATCGAAATAATATAAATGAGAAGGAAATACATCTATCTGTGCGCTAATGTCTTTGACGCCTCATATCTAAAATAAATCGTTTGCATATTACTGATAAAATTTCAAACGTACTGTCATATGTACTGTCAAAAATCTGTGGATAATTTGTTTGATTTGAACAACACTAGATGGCGCTGATGAGGCTACTCGAAAAGACTATTTCGCGGCGTGACGTAGTGTAGTGGAGTGTAGTGAGTAAGAATGCAACGCTAGAAAGCACTAATAATGCTTACTAAAATAATGGGGAGCAAAACATGGCCTTATTCCAAAAATATGTAACCATATGTATCAAAAATAAATAACAGCAATCATCACGTTCAGCTCCAAAGGTATCGAAAATATAATGTAACGGATATTAATTTACTCACGTGATAATGAATGATTTTCTCCTTCAAATCCAATTTCGCTATAAATATTCCATCTTGACTTGGCAGATATCCTCGTTTATAGTGCCCATGAGAGTCAATATTGTATAATGCTTGCTTCGCTCCCATTGTTCCTTGTACATCTAACTCAAACTGAGAAACTTCATGTTGTCCCTGTATATCAATCGAATAATTTCGATAGCCCATCGTTTCAGTGAGATCCTTTGCATCAACACTCAATGTTAAAGTATGTTGTGGGTCATCAGTGTAGGTTGCAATCACGCGACTTTTTAGTAAGTGAACACTATCGCGATAGTAATATCCTTCAATTGAAGCATTCTGGAAAATTAGAGCAGGTAATTTAGGACTTTAAATATAACTTCATATTTTACAAACCTTTTTGAACGAAGGGTGACTTATAGTTATGACTGCCGTTTGATTTTCCTTGTCGCTGCCAACCAACGGATGACTTCTCCATTGCAGCCCCATATTCATGACTTTCTTGCTCGGTTCATATGAATCATCTGTGCGTGATTCTCCCCACTTGAAAGCAATATCGGAATCAAATGAACTATCTGTAACTAAATAATGTCCTTCCGTGGATAGGTTTCGTTTTGGATAGAATAGTTCAGCACTGAACGCATGAGATTCAGTATCATCCTGTAAAGACTTTCAAAGTTAATTGTGAATCCTTTCTTTGTAGATAAACCTTACATTTGTTCGATTCTCAACCACCACATTATAGCCAAGCCAAGCCGTAGGCGCCACTTGAATTTTGGATCGCTGTTTTGTTATGGTCTCTCGACTGTCGTATTCCGCGGTGAGTGTGACTGTTCTGTTAGGATGTATCGCGACTACATGATAGTCCTGTCCAGTATCTGTTGAACGAATATGCAACTCGCCAGTCACATTAAAGTTTGAGGCGTTCTTTAACTCAAATATTTGAATATGCTTCATGTCCTAAAACGAGTTAAATGAGAAAAATTAAGTTCAATGTTGGTTGAGAAGCAAGCAAAGATTTCACTTACATACTCTGGAGCATCAGTCCTAGTATATTGTTTCGAATGGACGTAATGAATGCCCAACGGTTTAATATTATTCTCTACTGAAATATCAACCACATTCTTTTCGAATCCAACTCTCTGTTCTGTCTTGCAAGTGTACTTTGAGTCTAGAACCTTCTTCTTATTATAGACCATATCTGCATGACCTGTTGTCACCGTTTGTCTTTCCTTCAACCCATACTGGATGTTCGCTAAATGTCGTGATTCAAGTGGTACTTCCAGAACAATTGTTCCTTGAACATCACGATCCAGATCTTTCGATTTGAAATTGCTTCGATGTTCATAGAGAGCAAAATCTTTAGGCCATGTAGCCTTCATGTATTGCAAGGAATCTCCGCTGATAATTAAAAAATAGGAAGGTTTTGAGGGATTGCCTGGAAAGTTTTTGAACTACATACCCAAATGTTGAAAAATTGAAGTCTCCACGCAACCATGTAACATTGAAGAAAGGAATAGTCGTGTTCATATATCCAAACATGTTAGACACACTTGAGTAACTTACATCTGCGTCGATGATCCTTCGGCTTCCAGGATAGTTTGCAAGGCATCTATGAGAATAAAATATACATAAAGCATGTGTGGTATCGAAATTCTATCTTAAGCTTTTTTTGTGTGTTTTCTTTTATGTATCTATCTATTATCTGTATTTGTAATTATCATTGTAGGAGCCTGCTCCTTGTCTATCAGTAGTCAGAACTCTTATAGTCCGCGCAGTCAGTGTTTGTCGAACTATGCAAAAATCTGCACGTAATTCGTGTTCTTGTGTTGCGTTTTCATTCTCATTCTACAGCGGTTGGCGGTAATCATGCTGGTGACGAGGAACTGAGACAAGCTCGCATGGGAATCTCTCGATTTAGTTAAAAATACAAAAGTAATTAATAAAAATTAACATTTATGCTCAAAACAGCAAGCTCATGAGTTTCGCGAGTGAAATTAGACGTACTTAGCATGAGCATAGTTAAGGGGATGGGCAAGGGGTAATGCCCCCTAGAAATATCGACTGTATCGGAAAATTACTTTATTAATTGAAATGGAGACGAATCATCGGTAGGCTGATATACACAGATTAAATGATAATAATTATCAATATCAATTACTTTTTTATGAAAATAACAACAAATTTGCCCTTAACGACAAACCAAAATCATACGATAGGAGCTAATCCTTGCTAGGAGTGAACAACTGACAAACGAGGTCCCAGAACCGTGATGATTGAAGTAAATTAATCCTGGAGACCAAGGCCCAGCTTGAGCTGTCTCACCATAGATGGTGATGACAAGCTTAACTGAAGAATTTCATACTATGAGGAAGGAAATAAGCTCTTCTAAAGAGCATATGCCCGACCTATATACCGTTCGGATGGGCATCCTTCGTCGAATGTTGGTTTGCGGTAGTTTACCAGGTATCGTAAACTACCGCAAACCAACTTCTTCCCAATTTTTTGTGGGATAGCACCCTGGGCGGCCATATTCTCATGATGTAAGGACATACGAGTATATCAACCAATGATAGTCTGATGGTGCTAAGTTGGAGCTATAGGGTGGATGTGGTATCAGTTCCATTAATTTTTGACGGGTTATCAAAGATGTGTGGGGTCTGGCGTTATCATGATAGAACATCACGCCTTAGCGATTGGCTAGTTCAGGGTGTGTTTTTTTGATTTCTTCATTCGATTTCAATAGTTGATGACAGTAGACATTCGAAACAATAGTTTGGTTTCTTGAAAGTAGCTTAAAATAGACTATATCCTTGTAGTTTCACCACACATAATCTTCTTTTGGTGAATAATGGCTTTGGATGTCGATTTAGGGGGCTTATCTTGCTTGGTCCATGATTAATTTTGAACTACGTTATCGTAAAGAATGCATTTTTCATCATCCGCTATGATTCTTTTTAGAAACGGGTCGTTTTGGTTACGATTCAGCAAAGAGTCGCATATGTTGATGCGTTTGGTGAGGTGGATTTCCTTTAATTTGTGAGGAACCCAAACAACCTGTAAGTTTGCGTAACCAAGCTGTTGTAACTGCAAATAAACGGTTGAATTCGATATATCGAGCTTCTCTACTATCTTTTGAGTTGTGATACAGGGGTTAATTTCGATTAACGCCTTTATTTTGTCGTCAGCAGTAGTCGTTGGACAGCCAGTATGTGGTGTATCTTGCACATTAAAATTTCCAGAACGAAAGTGAGCAAACCGTCGCTGACAGTGGCGTTCACCGATACTTCCTAAAATCAGCTTGAAACACACGTAGCAGCGCGATTCCGTCGACATGGGTCCATTCACATCGGCGTGGATTTGTTCGCCGGGTACAATCGGCCGATTCTTTCATTTCTTGAATGGCAACCTATGCATTTTCCCAAGTACACATCCATCGCAGAATTCCTCCTTGATCTATTTCACGTTGAAGTTCATCTGCTTCAGGACACTCTTCACGTGTTGTTAATGTTGATGGCCAAATCGTTCGTGATAAACTTGCAGTGTTTGCGATGATGTCACCAAATTCACTTGAATGAGTTGCATGGGCCTTACGATGCGCATTTCCAGAACATAAAGACCATAACTGACGTATTCAGTCATCATTTTATTTTCAGTGACACGATCTTCAATGCTGACACTTCGATCATCAATTCTCATAGAAAAACCTGTTCTTGCATCTGCTTTCGCGGAGAGCAACTGGGCACTTGCTTCAGCAGCATTTTTTTTGCTTTAGCTTTACAGCCTCTTTCAAGCTTTCGCTTAAAAATAGATAGAGTATCTCATTATGTTGATTGAATGTATCGGCAACTTGAAAAGGTGATATGGTCAGTACCACGCTTTCCATGTTTCCTTCCACCCAACTGCGACACGTTTTGATTTTAGACCAGTACGTATCATAATGAACGGGCTTATAGTCTGTTCGAAGAATCTCTCCAAAGAAACCTCGTCGTCACCAACGGCGTTCGAACCAGGGACCTTCGGATTACGCAGCGAGGGCTCTAACCACTGCACCACGTGGACTACTTCAGGAACATATGGAACGTTTTTCAGAACTCCATTCGACTAGGCAGTAGTCACAGCACTTGAATTTCCACATTTCCTTGTTCATGAGCCAGCATGTTTAAGCACGTTTTCCAAGATAAATTTTTTCAGGCATAGTGTACAGAATAGTGGTTTGGTAAAATATCCGTAAAGAATTGCAGCAATGGTCTGCTGTTTCGGCGAGAGAGGATGATGGGTTTCGCCGAGATGGGCCTTGTCTGAGGACGCGTGAATGCGCTGGCAGGCTAGCATTGCTGTGCTGTGGGGCGGGTTCTTTTCCCCAGCACAAGAACCCACTACAAAAGAAATTTCGCATCCACGAGTTTCTACGTTCAAATAAATATCGACCGGAGTCGAGCATGAGGTAACCTAATAAGGGTCAAAATTGCTTACGCAGATGACAAACCAGGCCGGGAGAAAACAGACGGACTTTAAAGGAATTCTTCGTTACCGACGATACTTATGGCCCCCAAATAAGAGTGGGGCATCCAGGTAGAAGCGGTGCCCCCTCGCACCTCCCCAGCCGGATCAAGCTCCAAATGTAAGCGTGGCCATATATTTTCCATTTAAGTGAAAAACTCGTGCAAACATAATTTAAATAACAAAAAAACATCAACGTGGCAAATTTATGTCATAGTATTATGTGAGGGAATCACATAACCCTATGCCATAAATGGGCACGCGAGCGGAAGGCCACTCTATCCTGCAAGATCACCTGTGAATACATAGAAGGGGTGAGCTCACCCGACGGCTAGCTCATTATAGTGGAGGGGCCAGTCAGGATTAAGTGAAATGAAGAGACCAACTTTTCTCTTTATCTGTAAATTTTTTTTTTCAATCAAATCTCTCAAGTTTTACCATGAAGCTTTATTCGTGTTCATACCTGTACACTAGGTTGGACGTTATCTCATTTCGTACATTTTTGTAAATAGCTTATTTGCAATCAATATCTTTATTCTTTACATTTTGCTAGGTGTACGCACTTTTTGTTTTAATTCAATAAATATATACACAAACCATAACGCATCCCCTCTGAGTATAATACACTAACTTTCCGAATGAACTTAACTTAAAATCCATTTTCAATTGTGCTAACTTCCATAAATCGATTCAACATGTTAGGAATTTTTCCAGTTTTAATTAAAATATCGTCATTTGGCTTTAGTAGTATCATGAAATGTAGCAACACATGCATTAAAGAAATCACTAGAACTAGTATCAGCAAAGATGATCAACGCTTTCGCAATTCAAAACTCCTAGTTATTTATATAATTTAAAATTTTTAGATAAACGTATACAAAATCAAAGGGTACTCATCCAACATCCTCGACGGGCGCCTGCTGAAGATGTGGATGATGCTTTGACTAATTCCTCTATTGCTGCTAACTAAAACTTTTTTTTTATGGAATTAAAATATAAACACATTGATTCTGCCAACATTTGACACTATATCTTTTTTTATTACGTCTTTTTTCGAGTCAAATTATTAAATACTACGTGCTACTTGCGCCTCATCAATTTTTCGATCATAATAGTTAGGTGATGATGAAAGCTTTGAAATATTAGTTGATCACCGGCTATTTGCGCGAGTTCTTGCAGCCATAATTCCTGAACATTCTGTTTGTGAGAAAAAAATATTTTCTGCATCATCTACCATGCGCACATCACCATTAGCAACCACCGGAATTTGTACAGATTGATTAATATGCTTGAAAGCATCTATTTCAACAGGCTCGCAAGTTCGACCATGCACGGCTATAAAGGAGGCGCTACAGTTCTCTACAATTCGACGTAAATCCACTGTTGATTTGTAACCAATATCTTTCTGCAGCAATCTTAGTTTAAAAGATAAGGAGAATTGTGAAGGATGTACGCTTAACCGCCTGAATCATATTGTAGAGGAGTTCAGGCTGTTTTAAAACTGCACACCATAGCCTGCAGTGATGCCCAACGTTGGGGGCATCCACAATTTAAGTCTATTCCATCCGCATACAAATACATCAGTTCCGCCGCTGTTGAAGGTTCAATTGAATCTTTAGCAACAAATTGTTCTATTAACGGCGAATCATCTTCGTTCATCGTAAACTCATTTTTACGCGCCAAATTTTTTTGATGAAAAGAATCCGCTATAATCATAGGAGTTAAACACAAAGCGACATCATTGTTTCTCCTTTGGGGACCTGATTATTTCTTGGATCTAAAGAATAACCACACAACCAACGAAGTGTTCACTATTTGATAATCTACGAGTATATACTCGTTTAAAATGATAGGTTTCCCGTGCGCAATTAACATCTCATGCCCTCTGCGATTCACACGACCCCCCGGCTTGGAGATTTAAAGCGGACTCCCTGATCCGTTTCAATCCCAGCATAATATTTATGCCGCAACGGTAGTTTTTCCGCGCCCAAGCAGATTTTTCTCTTACTTGTCTGTCGTCCACCGCATCGTCACGCCACAACGGTGGATTGACGAGCCTCTAGCTCAGGCATTGTAGATTGCATTTGCATGGATAGGCTGTATTATCTCAGTGTTCTCATGTCCAAAATTTTAATCCCAGATTTTTTAAATTAATAGAAGATGGTAATGAAAAAAATTTAAATTATAATAAAAGATAAATATCATAAAGAATATAATTATAAAGAAAAATTTAACTTTAATATAGAGACGAAAAAGATAATATAAAATTTATATTTATAAAAAAAATATATTTTATAAATTGGAATAGTTAAATTTTTCAAACCTGCAATTAAAATTTCGGATCAGTGTTATGCCAGCTTTCGAGCAGTTTGCTTAGGCGACTGCTCGATTACTACAATAGCAAACTCGTCATAAGATGTAAAGTACTGATTATTCGCGGTGACGTGAATTTTGGCCCCACTGTTGCAGTGTCACTTGGTGGCTTTAACAAAGCTATTTTCGACTAAGGTAACCCATGACATTCGTCATAAATGCCACGCTTGCATCGGAAAGATTTTTGTTGTTACCAGTACTACCATCAATCTCCGTCTCCTTCTCCTGACACTCCACTGCCCAATGCCCCAACTGCTTACACTGGTGGCATGGAAACTTCTGTTTTGAGCGTTGCGCATTTTTTTTTTAATTTTTTTTTTTATTTTAGCCCCTGTCACTTTTATGATGAAGCTTTTTAATAGAACCACGTCACGCAATTGAATCACGTAATTCAATTTCGTTCAACAAATTCAGTTTGATTTTCCGACGAAATCGTGTCCCACAAGTCTTTATAATTATTATACTCTTTTCCCAACGCAAATAAAATTCGTCCATTCAAAATTCTCTCGGGCAAAGTATTTTCTTGATCAAGTTCATCACTTAAATCCACGAATAACTTCTGTAACTTCGCCACATGTACATATACTGATGTCACCTTAGTCATCGACTCGATCAGTATATTCAGCCGCTGCGTACTGCTGGCTTCGATACGCGCACTCAACTTGGTCCAAATCTCATTAGAACTGGTGCGTGTCCACACGAGCCCAGCAATAGTTGCTCCTAGCGCACCTGCTAGCAAACTTGCCACTTTCGTGTCGTTTTTCCATTGTTGAACAGTTGTTTTTTGCTGCATAGTCATATTTTCCGCCAAAACCGGACACAATGTTTTCAAGTTCATATGCACGCAACACCATCAAAATATGCCACTTCTACTTTGCCCAGTCTTTAGGTCCTTCGAGTTTATCCACTTGTATTTTATAGTCATATCTAACAACCATGTTGTTCTCACAAAAGTCCAACTCAGACGTCATAAAACCAGAGCTTGTTCTTTGGGCGTTCAATTCGGAATCCACTCATGAGAGAATATAATTCACGTGGCCTTAGCCCATAACCTGTTGATTTATTTGTTCAAACTCCACTTATTATACATAAGGCCATTTCACAATGCAATTGAATTCAGATAAATCCGTAACAACCAAAGCCTGAACACGCGCTGAGTGGACATTTCAACCTAACCTTATCAAGTCCAACAGTTCGCCTATATTCTGCCTGATGGTATTACTTGTCTGCATTTTGTAGCGATTAACACATCTACCACTGACTAAATTTATGGCATTCACCACTAACAGCGCTGAAAGCGGCAAGAGTACAAGATTTTCCTTCTTCTTGCTACATCCGGCATAGTTAGACCGCGACTAAATTATGTCAACCGTTTTATGTATTTTATGTGTGTAATAAATCATTTTAATGTTTAAAATTGTATTTTGTGTTCACTTTGTAGACTAAGTGCCCACATTTGGTGACCACGACGTGATCGGGTGGAGAATAAACGCTAAATTTAGACTTGCATGCTTTTATGTAGCTCGCGAAGTGACACCAAGAAAAATGGCTACGGAAGCTAACATGGAGACGCCGAAAACTCTAAAAAATGCAAACGCGCCACCACCAATCGTGGTTAGGCCTTCAACAAGCAATCTGTTTGTCGAAGCATCAAGAATAACAAAATTCCCGACATTTTATAAGCCGGATCAGTGTTTTGGTTTGACTAAGTTGAAGCTGCATTTCATACGCATCACATAACACAGGATGAAACAAAGTTCAAATATGTGATTCAGTATGCAGAGGTCGATATTCTACCCATGTCATCTCCATCGCGCGAAATCCGCCAGCTGAAAACAAATACGAAGCAGTGAAGCAACGAATTTTAACGGTGTTTGCGGAATAAACCAAGACTACGTTGAGGCGCTTATTAAAAGGACTAAATCCAGATGGAAGGAAACCTTCGCATTATCTACAGGATCTTCACAATACTGGAGGAGAGCAATGCTGCGATTGCTGCTCCTGGAACAACTCTCAGAAAATATTCATGTCGTACTTGCAATATCGAGCGAGCCCGATATTGAGAAAATTGGCGAAAATGCAGGATTTAATGATCGAAATTCAGCAGCCTTCCAGTGTTGCGGCAGTCCACAGAAAGTCAACGAATGATATTTTAACTCGGCTAGTGAATCGAATGAATCGCCTGGAGTTGGTTACTCGAAACCGATTCGGGAAACAAAATTCATCGTCCTGAATCACGGCAGCCGAGGACGATCAAAATCATGTAAACAATCGCTGACTAATAATCCATGATCGGAAAAGCAGAACCCGCTTCCTCATCGATACTGAAGCCGACATTTCAGTCCCACCATGGGACAAAAGTGCTATACGCCGCGAATAATTCTCCGATTAAAACGTACGGCCAGAAACTAATGACACTTGACCTCGGACTTCGTAGACCGTTTGCTTGGAGATTCTTAGTTGCCAATGTAAGGCAACCAATAATCGGAGCAGATTTTTTGCTACACTTTGTTGGCCTTATAGTAAATTTACGTTGGTTGACAGCGAAACTAAATTAGGAGCTAATGCTAAATTTACCAGCCATGCCAATACTACGATTACTATGATAAAAGAAAACTCGGAGTACTACGATCTTCTGAAGAATTATGCCGATTTAACTGTACCATCTGATACCAGAAAAGTAATGGCTTATGGCATTTACCACCACATTGTAACAAAATGGCCTTCAGTTGCAGAAAAGGCAAGACGCCTAACACCTGGGAAGCTGAGAGTAGCAAAACAGGGAATTTGTCAGCTGTCATGCAGTCAATGAGCAAGTCCACTACACCTAGTCCAAAAGAAAACTGGCCAGTGGAGACTTTGTAGTGACTATCGCCGTTTGAATACAATCATCGGATAAATATCCCATTGCTCATCTTATTTACATTGCTCACAACCTCAGTGAATGCACAGTATTTTCGGCGCTCGAGCTGATGCGGGCATGTCATCAAATACCGGTGGCTCCTGAGGATGTTCCAAAGACTACCGTTATTACGCCATTCGGATTATTCGAATTTAAAGTGATGACGTTTGGTTTGTGCAATGCTGCGCAAACCTTCCAGCACCACATTGACTACGCTCTACGAGTCCTACATTTTTGTTATTCGTACATTGACGATATATTAATTGCCTTTAAGCCACACGAAGAGTACCGTGAGCATTTAAGAATAATACTGGATAGACTGCGTGAGTACGGCCTTTCTATAAACATAGAGAAATGTACGTTTGGAAAACCGACTTTAGAATATCTTGGATATCGCGTCGAACATCATGGTATGAAGCCTATTCCGACAAGAGTTGAAACAATGCTAAACTTTAAAAAACCAGCAACTGTCATTGAATTGCGCAGATTTCTAGGAGCGATCAATTTTTATCGGAAATCGCTTAGAAATGCAGCAGCCAATCAAGCACCTCTCCATGAGTTCCTCGTCTGAGCCAGATACCCGTGCCATTGTATGGGCTCCACAAGCAGATGCAGCTTTCGAGGAATGCAAGCACAAAATTGCCAACGCAACTTTGCTCCGGCACCCAAACGAAAATGCTACGCTGGCAGGCAAATGTGACGCTTCTGACACCACAATGAGAGCAGTTCTCAAGCAATTAAACAACAACGTTTAGGAATCGCTCGGATTCTTCTCCAAGAAGTTTAGCGAAGCGCAGGGCGTATACAGTGTTTATGACCGGGAACTGCAGGCGATTTACAGTGCCATAAAATTCTTATGTCACATGGTTGAAGGACGGCAGCTCATTATTAAAACCGATTATAAGCCCATGATATACGCCTTCAATTAAAAAGCTGACAAGGTATCTCCGAGACAACTCAAGCAATTCGATTTCATTGGGTAATTTTCAACAAATATTATTCTCATAGCCCGAAGCAACAACAAAACAGCCGACGCGCTATCACGAATTCTTCTTCTTCTTTGTAGCAAATAATTTTAATTCTTGAATTACCGCTATTGAAATACCAGTCGCAGTGACAATCGAAGATTTAGCGAAGGCACAGAAGAAGGATGCAGAATTGAATCATCTACTTCAAGACGAAACGAACGTGCAATTCCAAGGCTACGTCTAGACGACAGCAAGGCAGCTATTTATTGCGATGTTTCAACGAGCAACATTTTGCCTTACGCCCCAAAACCATTGCGACGATAAGATTTTGACTTGTTTCATTGATCGTCTCATCCCAGTGGCAGCACTACAAAGAAGCTTTTGTGTAAAAAGTATGTGTGGCCAAGTGTGTCCAAAGATATACTTGAATAGGTTAAGACTTGTTTCCTATGTCAGTGGAGTAAAATTGGATGACATGCGAAGCCTGCACAAGGTCAAACTGATATGCCCGATACAAGGTTTAGTCACGTTTAAATTGACACCGTTGGACCACTAAAGCCGTCAAAAGGATATTCGTATGTTTTAACGATAATTGATCGATTGACAACTGGATTGCACACTATGGAGCCCCGAGCATTCTAAGGTCGCACCAGGGATCCCAGTTTGAATCTGTCCTATTCCAATCGCTAACACACTTACCCGAACGACGGCTGATCACCCTGCGGCAAACACGATGATTGAACGTTGGCACCGGTCTTCAAAGGCCGCAGTCATGTACCACAACAATCAAGAATGGATTGAAGTCTTACCAACCGTTCTACTAGGACTGCGTACGAGCATCAAAGAAGATATTGGCGCAACAGCTGCGGAACTTGTCTACGGGACTACTCTACGAATTCCCGGTGAATTTTCCTTCGACGAAGACATCCCGCCGGATCCCAAATTATTTGTCCAAAAGTTTCGCGAACATTATGAAGATTGTACGAGCCATTCCAGCATCACGTCATGACAAGCGCAAAATCTTCATTCATAAGGATCTTGCGACTTGCTCACACGTTTTTGTCCGTATCGACCGAGTAAGAAAACCATTCGAGCCTCCGTATGAAGGACCATACAAAGTTGTGGAGCGATCTGAAAATGTATATAAATTGAAAATAGGCGGAAAACAAATTATCATTAGTACCGATCGAGTCAAGTCGGCGTATTTTGAATCAACACTTGAGGAAATACGGAAGCTCGAACTCCAAGAAAGTGCAATTTATTGACGAAATAAAAACAACCGCTGTCAGTTGTCAGACGACCAACATATTCAGGAGGGAGTCGTGTAGCGATTAACACATCAACTACTGAATAAAAGTATGGCATTCATCGCTAACAACGCTGAAAGCGGCAAGAGTACAAGATTTTCCTTCTTGCTGCTACAGCCGGTATCGTTAGATCGCGACTAAATTATTTCAATTGTTTTACATATTTTGTGTGTGTAATAAATCATTGTTATGTTTAAAATTGTGTTTTGTGTTCACTTTCTAGACTAAGTGCCCACCATTTTTCTGAAATACAGAATTTTTAAACTGCGCGCCATTCAGTCGGCTGATATCGCTACTAGTAATCTCGTTCGAGAGGCGGGACTAGTAAGTTTTATATCAACATTGTTTAGTCGCCATCATGCGTTGAAACAGTGAGGGGCGCGCTTTTGCCGTTGAGGCTAACTTTTTTGAACTTACAAGATGAATAATTGGAGTCTCTCGGCCCATTGGATCACCTGACAACATTGAAGCAGTGAGAGCTTCAATGTTGCAATCACCACGGCGTTCTGTGGGCAAACATGCGTCTGCCCGTAAACTCTCCCGTTTTGGCCCCTTGTGAATTTTTTCTATGAGGTTTTTGGAAATCCCATGTTTATGTGAACTATCCAAGGAACCTATAAGATTTGAAGACCAGCATCCAGGAAGAACTTGCCAACATTACTGGCAGGAGTCACGATAAACACCAGAAATCCGTTTGCTTAGTGTCTGGAGATCATAATTAACATCTAAACCAGCTGAACCTTGACATAATGCAACGGAAACCAGTAGGTATGACCTAAATAGCTTCCAATGTGGTTTTCTGCATCCAATACACTGACAACACAGCCATAGAAGAAATATTGTGTATGTTCTTTATAGTTGTATCTATTATCACCGTGATTTTAAAACGTAAAAATTGTAATATCAACTATCCCTTGTCAATGGAATAGTACCACATAATCAAAAGTGATAGTTATACTAATAAACTGATTTAAAAGCAATCAAATGGAAAAAGTCTTATACTCACGTTAACATATGATATATGTCTTTTTGATCCATGCTGCCGCTGATAAATAATGTGTCCTGATCACCATGCAAAGGGGTTGCTAAACGTCCTGAAAACTCTCTTCGCTTCTCACCTTTTTTCAACATCTGAATGTTTCCTTCAATTTTACTTAAACGTTCATATTGTCCCCATTCTATAAATGCCAGCCCCTGTAAGTCGCTTATGTGTCGATAATTTCCTTTCGTCGCGAATTTACGTTGCATTTCTTCCGAATCATATTTCAACTCAACGGTAACATCCAATGGTTCTTGCGCCATGAGATTTCCTCGATATCTGGCCATTATCCTATGGATATCACCTAAAGGCTTTGGTAATTGTGCCGCCAGAGCACCCGATATATCTTTAACCGACAAATACATCAATGTACCGTTTAGATCCAGCACCCACAGGGAGTCCACATCCACTTTTCCGCTTACAACCAACCGTTGGAAGTTTCTGTTTGGATTGAGGTATTTCAAGTTGGTTTCGAACATTCTTGAGTTCAAAGTGCCATTCTCCAGTCGTTTTAAATTAGTTCGCATAGTGAAACGCATGTCTTCTAGCAAAATCCATGACCAACCGATTGTGCCATTGCCTTCTACGTTACCGAGTTTGTAATTACCATGAATTTCTCCCACATCTTGTACACTGAGGCTTCCACCAAGTTGTACATGTTCAATTCCAAGATGATTCCAAGGAGTTTTCAAATCAATTGACCCAAACATTTTACCTGGCTGCTGAGGGAGCAAGGTGGCATTCAGAGTTATCTTAGGAACATTTGGATCAGTGGATTGAAGGATTGTCATAAACTCCCAATTCAAATGACTCCTCATCGAGTAGCCTCCACCGACTCTGTGCTGGTGTTCAGCTGCACCGTATGTCAGTTGGAATGTCTTTCCATAGTCTCCTTCCGTTGATTTTAGTCTAAATTCTAGAGCAGCTTCATCTCCGCTCTTTGATTTTAATTGCGCATTTGCGTACATGGGAACATCTGAGAGGAACATTACATTTCCATCAACACTATAAGCATCCAGGTTGCGATAAAAGTTCCCTCGTAATTTATAGTGACCTCTTGTAGTCTGCTCTGTAAGAGTACCAGTAAGAGACAAATTTCTGTAATCAGCCAGGGGCGTGGACATTTCTACACTGATAAATTCCTTGCGCCGTAGAGCCATTGCGCGAAACTCCGATTTTGTGTTGTTTGAATCCAAGAAGGAAACGCTGAGTGATGCCATTGGATGAGGAGCTTTAGTTACTAGCACTGAGCCCTGCGCAAGTTTAAGAGGAATTATGTTCGTTTCAATCTGGCCCTTTGCATTTATATAGCTAGATTCATCAAGGTGCCATGTTCCAAGCACTTGAAACTGCAAAATAAAAACCAATGATAGTCGTCATCATTAAAATATACACTGAAACTTACCTTATTAGTCACATCGTTATCCTGAGCATCAAAACCTAACGTTATACTGTTCTCAACTTCTGAGAAGTCTTTTTTGAAATACACGCGGCATGCGTAGTTCGGCACAATGGGCGCTTTCAGCGACATTCCGAGATAAGTGTCCAAGTAATTCTCGTCTGACTAAAATTCAAATACAATCATTTTGTTCTGGAATGTAACACAAATGAATTAATTACCTCCAGGGAACCACCAAAAGATAATCTGGTCTGCTCGGTTTCTGCTGTAAAATTGCCTCTGTATATACTATCCTCTAATTCAAGAGAACCACTCAAATCTAGCTTCCTAAGTACTTCCATAGGAGTTTTCAATTTTAAAGCTACATCATGCGTTCTAGCTTCTGTTTCATCTGTTGTCACGGTGTAATTGACAAAATACCCTACAGTTTTCCATTCGTTTACATAAAGCACTGATACATCTAGCGCAGTGACAAATTTTCTCCTGAATTCCATATTATATTGAAAGGTTGATTTAATTTCAGGTGCTACTTTGAATGGTGTTTGAATCCTCAATTTGTTCTTTATAGTTAGAAGATCTGGATAGAAAAGTCGATTTCTGAGATCGACCTCACCCTGAGGTAGTTTAAGCTTTCCTAGAACTAAATAGTATTCCTCGATTTCAGAGATATCAATGGATCCAGTTATCGTTGGCCAGATTATCGTGTCTAGTTCCATTGTACCGATATAATTCAAAAGTTCATCATAGTCGATTTCATAATCATCTTCATATTCTTCTCCTTCTTCTTCATTACCGTCTTTTTCCTCATCTTCCTCAAACTCCAATTCGATTCCTTTGGTGCTAAGCTCAGCAATAAGATTTGATTTTGGATGCCCATTCAGTGCAATCCCGAGTTTATATGAAGATAATTTAGCATAAACCTCCAAATTGAATTCACGAAGTTTGATAAATTTGATTATTGCCCCATTTTCTTCAAATCCTTTCAGTGGAGTGAAGACCTTATACGAGTATTCAAAATCGGTCAAGTTCGTCTTGCGCCAGACGCCAGTGAAACCTACTGTGGCATTGTTCAAGCCCCCACGCATATCTATTGTTTCATCTTTGGACTTTCCAATCAGAAGTAGACGGGTGAGATTCTCAAAAGGAGTTGCTAGACTGAGCTTTACATCAAAATCGGTAAAGGTGATAATGTCTAATAATATCTCCGCACCCAAAGCTCCTGCTGGTGCACGCACTTCAGCCACTGCATGCCTTAGTTTATCATTAATGCCAAAACGACCATGTACAGTCTTGAACTTTTCAATTGGAGTGGTGATGTTGATTTGCAGTTTGTTATCGGTAACCTTCCTCATAAATCCTTCGGCATCTAAAGTGAACTTGCGGGATTCAATGTCCATGGTTGCACCACCTTTGATATTGCGGCCATTACTTATCGAGCACTTCATAGCCAATGCTGCCGTTCGATATCCCTTAAAAGGACTCTTCAGTTGTAAACTTCCATTGATATATTTGCTGGCCTCATTTCGGTCGATGGTCCAATCCGATTTGACGCTGTATGTTTGAACGGTATCATTAGGAAGATGGTGGCGAACATTCGCAATGGTGTTGAACTTCTTCAAATCATGTTTGTGTTTAAAGTGGGCATTAATTGTGGGCACATCATGTACGGTGCTGTTCAGAGCTAATTTTACTTCGCAGCTGAAAAGAGGTTCACGAACCACATAGTCTCCCTTGAATACCAAGCCTATATGTTGATGATCGGCCCAAAGAAGTGATCCATTAACCAAGAGTAAGTTGTTCTCATAGTAAACTCCACCGTAGAGTTTGTTGCGTCTCCATCCCTGGAATGGAGTTTCCAGTTCTGCTCGTACCCAATTATTCCTGGCTTCACCAGGTACATACCCAGCATTGAAATTCATTTCAACCGCTTCATTGGTATTCCAACTGATTCTCGCATTGCCATTATACTCCGGTCCTCCTGTGAAAGCATTGAAGCCCGCACTAAAGGTACGATCCGGATATGTCAGCATAACTGAACCATCGTATTTCCTCCATTCCGGATTGCTGTATTCAGCAAGCAAGGCGATACGCTGCGAAGGATCTCGGTTGGCATCCCATTTGAGTTCCGCTGATGCTTCCTTCCGATGCAAAGCGGTGAGACCACGGAAGTCAATGTGAATGTCTCTTAATCTAGAAAAAAATCAAAATAGAGTTTAACGTCTTCGAAATTTTTAGCAGGACTGGTGTAAACTCACTTGTCCAAATGGAGCTCCACATGCAACAGTTTAGGCTGCTCCGATTGTAGTTTAGAGGATAACCAATAATTTCTTTCGCGAAACTGTACTTCAATGTGCGACGAATATTGACCATTGCCATGACGAATATAATTGACGACTAGCCCATAAGGAAGACGATTGTACTCTGCTTTGCCATCGAACAGGATTTCGACGTCATTTCGGCGATATATTATGTTTATTGCAGTGTCGTTGAAAGACGGACTTTGGATCATTAGCTTCAGATGATGGTTTGACTTTATTCTTGTACTTTTGTCCATGTAAGTTCCTTGGATATTTGCTGAGTGACCGGAGAACCACATTCCATGGAAATCAATCTAGAAAAAAGTATTAAATTAAAAAAAAAATAATAATAATAACTGAGCGTCAGTGATTAAAGTTTCCTTTTGGTTTCACTCGTATGAAAAAATGAGAACGCTGAGAACACAATTGACGTACAATTAGTTATTCATATATGATCTTTACAAGCGGGGTGTTCGCATATAAGCTCCATATAACTCTGAATGCATCAAATTGAACTGACAATTTATTGGGTCAGACTTCCAAAATACTGTAAAAAATTTGTCCTTTAGTAAAACTAACGGATCAAAGGCCAGCAGGCAAAAAAGTAAGGAGACAACCATAAAGTCAACAATTACATAATAGATTTTTCCTGTGAACCAGTCAGTGTAATATTCAGGTCAAAATTTTTTCCCTGTATATTTAACAATGTAATATACTCGAGTTTAATTTGGCATTTCCTCGAAGTTAATTGGTTAAATTAAATGTAACTCAGAGATCGCGCCATCTATAATTAGTAGTACAGTGTAAGTACAAACGTGACGACAGCAGTATATTCTTAGCCACGCTAAAATACACACGTATTTCATCGAATAAACCAAAATCATTTATTAAGTAACTACGTCTCTTCTTTCTTCCGATTCCTTGGAGACTTCATTTGGCGATGAGGATGGGATCCATGAGATTGAATAGGAATATGTAGAGGGATTACATTACGAATTTCTTGATACAATAGGTCGTGTGTGCGTAGTGGCGAACAACATGTCAGTGTTCAGAGGTTAGGACTGCTATTGTTATAACGTGCAGTTCGCATAATCAAAGTTAAACCTTTTCCCGAACGTGTTGCATCATTCACGCAGCAAACGGGCAGTTAAACTCATACTCTGTGTAATAAGTTTATAGCATAACCTCTCCGAAGATAGCGAGTCATTCTCGCGATATCCGTAAGTCTACGAAGCGTGCCTTTTTGCATCTGTTGCAGACACCATTTACCTTCGGCGTTGTGACACGGAAGCAAGGCAAAAATTGAGGAGAAAGTCTACATAAAATCAATTGCACATCATTCAAGACAGGGAACCTACAGTCTATTTAAATTAATTAGTAGCGGCTCGACAACATTATTAGTCGAAACTTCATTTTAGCTAAAATTGGTTTTAGTTCAAGCTAAGTAAAAATTGTCAATTCAGACACGGAGACTACGCCAAGCCCATCATCTGCGGTTGCTATGTTGATAAGTATAAAAACCCTCGATATCACCCGCCCAGCAGAGTGGCCTTGATAGGTAACATTATTAAATTTCTCTTGGATATAAAAGCAGGTTTACGCAGAAATAAAACGAATAGTTACGTAACAAAATGAAAAACGCTTTATTCTGTAATGGCGTACTTTGCTGAACAGGTTACTAATAATATCGATACAAATCTTGGCGACGATAGATCGCTCACAGAACTCTTCTCGTACTGCAGCTGTCGAAAAAAATAATGATTTTACAATTGTTCTTGATTGTTGAGCAACGAGAGTAGTTACATAGCTTTAGAGCTTTGATTGCACTTGAAAGTTAGGGCTGAGTATTTTTCTTTTTTTAATGTTTTCACTTGGTTGGCATACATAAACGAAAAATGCAACACTCCCGCGTATAAATTATTTCTGTTGAAAACAATGCGAAGCACGTTGAATCGCTCCTTCGGGAGAGCCTTTGTGAACGCGTCCGCGACTTGTTCCTCGGTAAGCACGTATTTCAGTTCGACCTCTTTCGAATGAATTTTTTCTTTAATATAATGATATCGCTTATCGATATGTTTCGTTTGCCTATGATACTCGAGATTTCTCGCAAGTCTTATCGCGCTTTGGTTATTGACATTTAAGAACGTACAGCAATCATTTCCGTTTCCCAAATCGCGCAACAATTTTCGCAGCCATACAATTTACTTAGCGGCCGTAGCCGCTGCAACATACTTGGACTCGGTCGTACTCTGAGCCACAATCTTTTGCCTTTGTGCGCCCCAAGTTACAGGGCCATTTGCGAGAAAGAAAACATATCCGGAGGTCAATTTTCGCGTATCTACGTCCCCGGTAAAATCGGTGCCGGAATAACTATAAAATCCGGTAGTGCTCCCGCGGTTTAAGTACTCGATACCGTAATGTTTTGTTTCTTGCAAATATCGAAATATTCTTTTCACGGCCTGCCAATAGACTGCGGTGTGTGCGTTTAAAAACTGGTAGACATTGGCCACTGCAAAAGAAATGTCGGGTCACAAAACAATGGACAAAAAAAAGACAGGTATCCGACTGCCTCACGATAGGGCACGGTCATGTTATTTGCGTTTTCCTCGGCTTTCGACAAAATCACGTGCGGGTCTGCTGGAATTCTAGACCCCTTCGCCTCAGTCAATCAAAAACGTTAGGGTATTTGCCTAGCATATGCGCTTTGATGTATAAACATTCTCTTTTCCGCTCGATCACGTTCGATTTCCACGCCAACAAAATAATGCGCATCACCGACAGTAGTACAAAACTCGCTTTTCAGACATTTCATTTACAATTTTGATTGATTTTGACGTAACCAAACCATCATCCACAAACAATGCGAGAATACCACCTTCACCGTCTATCACACCGCGAAACGTGCATTGGCCGGCACTGCTCTGCCTCAAACTGAATTTTTCGAGGAAACACACGAACTTCTGGTTCCAACATCGTGGGGCCTGTTTGAGCCCGTGAAAAGACTTATTGATCTTACCACTGGACCTTTTATGGCAATCTGCAGATCTTGAGATGGTTCCATATATATTTCCTCTTCGAGTTTGCCGTGTAGAAACGCTGTGCGTATGTCGAATGGCGCCATTTCAAGATCCTCGTGTGCCACTGTAGCCAAAAAGACTCGGAGTGAATCGTAATGAATTACTGGTGCGAACGTCTGGATGTAGTTCACACCGTATTCCTGTTTGAATCCCCTCGCGCATAATCAAGCTTTGTATCGGCAAATGGTATCATTGTTGTCATGAATGACCTTGAAGACCCACTTAAAATCTATAGGCTTCTGATTCTCCATCTTGGGAACGATCGTCCAGGTTTGGTTGCTTTCATGAGCGCATAGTTCATCGTCAAAGACTTCCATCCAGCGTCTTACCTCAGATCATGAGACAGCTTCGTCAAAACTGCCGGAAGTGTCAACTTGAGCGAAGTCAGCGTTGTATCTGGGACGGTCTTCTGATTTCAGCTCGGCTTGTTTTGAATTTATGGGAAACCCACGGATTCGTTCTCGTTCTGATTGTGCTGCAATGCGGGTTCTCTCTCGTTCTCGGCAGAGTGAGGTGCTTCGAGTTTTCGAGACGAGGTACTTCAGATTCTTTCTCGTCAAATTGGAAATATACTTCATTTGGTGTTTTCAGGTGCATTCCGACAATTGTCGTTGAAAATAATATTGCAAAATACAAAAACAGCTCGTTTTTTCGGATCGTACAACCGGTAGTTAGTAGATTATCCCTCGTACCCGATCAGAATCATTTTCTTGGCCTTTGGGTCAAGCTTTCTTCGAAGTTGAGTGGGAACGTGTGTATAAGCATCGCACCCTAAAACGCGAAGATGCCTCACATCTGGCTTTCGACCTGTTCACAATTCATATGGAGCTTTTCCAGGATGGCGTCTCCAGGGAGTCTTGTTGCGGACGTATACTGCAGAATTCACGGCTTCTGCCGCTGAAGATAAGTGGGACGGGATGATGCCTACAACATCGTTCGAGCGTTCTCAACGATCGTGCGATTATCTCGTTTGCTTTGGCCATTCTGCTCCGGAGTGTTGTCTGCAACTGGATACCGCAATTTTCCAAGAAAGTCTTCAATTCAGAGTTTATATATTCGCGACCATTGTCTGGTCGAAGCGCTTTCACATTCCGGTTAAATTTATTCAAGATCCACGTTACAAAGACATGGAAGTGATCGGGTATCTCCGACTTGTGTTTCACAAAATAAACGCTTCTGTAGCCCGATGCATCGTCCTTAAAATTCACGAAAAACCTCGCGCCTTTTATTGTGGGTGCTGACATTGGCCCCTCAACGTCCGAATGAATAAATTCGCCGAGTTCGATATCATCGCCATCTTTCTTAAATGAAAGTATTTCCCTAATTGACAGTGCTCACAAAAGAAATCTCCATTTGAGGTCAGATTCAATCCCGTCACTATTTTCGCTTTTGACATTTGCCCGATCGTGTCGGTATTAACGTGCCCAAATCGCTCATGCCACTGTCTCCGTGTTCGAAATCGATTCCGTCTCAAAACACAACTGATAAATATTGTTCCACTGTTTGATTCTTTGCGCTACGATTTCTCCGTCAAACTTTTCACAAAAAGCGATGAATTTTCGGCCTACAAAATATATTAAAAGACAAAATTCTGGCTATTCTGGATGCCTCTGCGCCTCGCAGCAAAACAAAGCTGCAAGCGCTCTTGGGAATAATCAATTTCTCCGACAGATTTCTGCAAGACCGAGCCCCAGTATTTGAGCCCTTGTATAAACAAAGTAGTGAAAAGCCTGAAACGTGGTTATCAGCCCAAAACCACGATCTGTCGTGATGACATTGGTTGATAATCATTGCTGATGAAACCAAGAATAAGGAAAGATGCGAATCATATTTCAAGAGACTCTTTAATCCTCCGTACAGCTCCACAATATCGGAGTCTATAGACGTTTGCGGGGAGCCTCCATCGGCCCCACCAACTCTGGATGAAGTTTGTGCCATCATCAAAGCCAAAAAGAATAATAAAGCGCCGAACATCGATGAGATTCCAGTGGAGCTCATCAAATATGGTGGCGACAGTGTTTATAAAGCTATTCAATAAGTCATCCAGCTCATTTGGCAACAAGAACATATGCCGAAAGAATGGAGCCAATCAATTATATTCCCTATCCACAAAAAAGGTGACAAGCTACAGTGCGAAAATAATAGAGGCATATCACTACTTTCAAAGATCAAAGATCTTAGAAAATAAAATCGGATCATACTCCAACAGTATTATCAGGGAGTATGAAGGTGGTTTTAGAGCAGGTAGATCGACAATACACCAATTGTTCACAGTCAAGCAGGTACTTGAAAAATACTGGGGGTTCAACTTAGTCACACACCAAATTTTCGTTGACTTTAAGCAAGCATACGACAGTATTGATTGTAACGGGAGTTCAACATAGGCGTACACCAAATTTTCGTTGACTTTAAGCAAGCATACGGCAGTATTGCTCGTAACGTACTGTACCAAATAATGCTGTGCTTTGGCACCCCAGCCAAATTGGTCCGTCTTACTAAAATGACAATGACGTCGACAACTTTCCAAGCTCGCATCAATAACCGACTCACCGATGCCTTTGACACAAATATCGAACTAAAATAGGGAATAGGCTGGCCCCATTGCTATTCAATTTGGCTCTAGAGTACGTCATACGGAAGCTACCTGTCGATACGCGAGGTATATTACTATACAAGTCGAGCCAGGTAGTGGCCTATGCTACCTGTCGATACACGAGGTACATTACCATACAAGTCGAGCCAAGTAGTAGCCTATGCAGACCATAGTATACTCAAATAGTAACCACACTCCATCAACCCTCCGGGAAAATCCGAACACAAGCCGAACAGCAAGCCATAAATCTTCGGTAACAGGTAAACGCTGATGCGAGGAATGGCGCGAATATAAACATATGCTTCGATGAGAGATTTCAGGGCTACCAGAGCTAAAAAATCAATAACATTGCAGAAAAACCAATTCGTTCCATGCAATCTTTTAGCTTTTTATTACGATCTGGCAGCACTCCTATGTTCTGAAATGCGTAAAAGAACACGTGCGTCGGAAATTTTATCTGCATTTTGCTTCGTTTCTTATGCGCGCCAAAAATGGATCAGCTGTAATGCCCCGAATCAGCTGTAATGCCCCTGGGAAAATTCAAAAAGTGTGCAACACAGGGTAAATGAAAGGTGTGGCTACTAGTTGAGTATACTTTGATGCAGACGACATCAACATTTTGTCACGGTCATTAACAACCGCCAAAGAACTTTTGCTGAAACTCGACAGCGAATAAAAACTAGTAGGGCTACGAATCAATGCAAATAAAACAAAGCTCATGACGCAGTCGAGGAAGAATACCTCAAATACACACAATATCACACTTGGCGAATACAGTATCGAAAATGTGGGCGAATTTGTGTATTAAGGCACCAAAATAAAGAAATGGGCAATGAAAGAGAATATAAAATATTTTATTCAGTTTTGACGATCTTAAATACTAGCTGCATTCACAGGAAAACAAAGCTCCAAAAATACAAATCTGTGATAAGACCTATGTTATGCTATGGGTGTGAAACATGGACCCTAATCCAAGCATCCGCATATATATTGAACGCCTTTGAGCGACGGGTCCTGAGGCGAAAAATCGAAGCGAAGCTAGACGAGGTCCAATGGCGAATTCAATTTAACCATGAGCTGCATGAAATTTTTGACGAACCGGAGGTCTTGACGATTATAAGACTGCGGAAGTTGGAATGAGCTGGCTACATGAATCGTATGAACGCAGAATGGATACCCAAAAAGGTATTAGTTGGGCCAACTGAAGGGCGGAGACTAGTGGGAAAATCGGGGAATCGCTAGTCTGACTCGGTCGACGAAGACAGTTCATCGCTGATCGGATTTCGAATTGGAGGACGTGGTCAATGGACCGAGACAGTTGGAGGCGCTATTTGCAGGAAGCGAAGGCTTGAGAGGGGCTGTCGTGCTACGAAGAAGAAGATAGACTTCCGAACAAAGATGCAGCATAGACGTGGACTGAAGCTCGTATTGAACGTTGTCAAGAGAAGACTCGCTACAAGTCCAATTTTGACTCATTACGTTGGAAATCAACAACTGTTGCTCTCATGCGAAGCATCACCGTACGGGGTATCAATAGTTCTTGCTCAGCCCATGGACGACGACTCGGAAAGGCCAGTTGCATTCGCATCACGTACGCTATCTCCAACCGAGCGAAATTACGCCCAAATTGATAAAGAGGCCTTGTCATTTATTTTTGGAGCATTAAAATTCCATAAATAAATTTTTGGTTGCCCTAATGTTCTCTTTGTTACAGATCATCTCTCGCCACGAATGCTTCGTTGGTCACTGATACTTGGGGCATACAATTACCAATTCACGCATCGAGAAGGCGATCGACATAGTAACATAACAAAGACGTACTTTCATGATTGCCACTGCAAGACGGCTCAGGTTATCAGTTTCAGGAGCCAATGGGTATTCACTTGTTGGAAGTCAAATCTGGACCTGTAAATTCGAGGGACACTGCCACAGCGACTTACCTCGACCCTAATCTGAGCAAGATTCGTCAAATTGTTCGAAAGAGATAGCCAGACAGCTTGTCATCCAAGTTAAAGCCATTTTCGAACGTTTGCATGGGAATCTCTTTACAAAGAGATTGTTTACTGCGAGGCAATCAAGTTATTGTATCAAAATCTCTCTGTGAGGAAGTACTCGAAGCAATACGCGCATCTCATCATAGTATCGTGCAAACTAAAGGGGGAGTAGGTGGTTACGTTTGGTGGCTAGGAGTAGACAAAGACGTTGAAGCTGTGGTGAATGTTTCCCAGAGGTATCAAGAAAATCTGGATAACCCACCGTCAGCTCCTTCACTCTCATGGCCGCAATCCAGTCACTCATGGGAACGAGTTCATTTGGATTACGCGGGAACTGTTCAGGGTGGCATATTCCTATATACTGTTGATACATTCTTTAATATTAAATCAATGCCTTTTCAACTTTTTGTAAATTCTGTAATGTTCGTAATTATTGCATTAAATTTGTTAAGATACGTATTAAAGCGTTTTGCGAAAAGCAACTGTGGGAAGGAGTGTTTTATACTCGAATTTAATTTGGTATTTTCTTGAAGTTAGCTTACTAAATTAAAAGTAATTCAGAGATCACACCGCGTATTATTAGTAGCGCGGTGGAAGTACAAACGCGGCGACAACAGTACAGATAGAATGGATCAAATTTCCTCCAGTTCTTGCCACATCAGCTTCCTTGTGTTGACACTGTCAGCAATCAGCATTCAAATGGAAAAAGCAAGTATGATTTACTTTGGTGTCGGATGGATGACATCACTGATTTTCAGTAGCCTCAAGTGTTCTCATTCTATTCATTTGGTAGGAAACACTCCTTAAGCTGATTGCTAAGGGGGTAAGCACTGAACAAGGATCCATGGGGCCTTGGCTCCAAGCTACTTATGCGGAAGCTCAGTGCCCTATGGAAACCTTGTATACATGACGCGGAAAAGATGGACGAGATAGTGTGGGCGCTCTCCCCCGCCCACCCCGTCCATGTTGACGCTATCCATGGCGAAACAGCAGTCGAGTGTCCACTCTTCACAAAGCCGGAACTGGAAGAGGCAGTCCTTTCGTTGAAAGCGAAGAAGGCTCCAGGTTCAGATGGTGTTCCAGCTGGTGTGTTGCGGGTTGTCTATCACCATTGTTCTGACTTGCTGCTCAGCACATTCAACGCTTTCCTTCGGAACGGGATTTTCCCGGTACGATGGAAGTTGGCGAGGGTCGTGCTGATCAGCAAGGGGAAGATAAATCCCGAATTGCCGTCTGCATACCGCCCGTTATGCATGCTAGACACGGCTGCAAAAGTGCTAGAGAAACTTATCAAAGGAAGACTCACTGACGCGATTCATGCTGCTGGTGACCTATCTCCTCGGCAGTACGGCTTTAGAGCAGGACGTTCTACCAATGATGCGATTGCAGAGATGGTCAGCGTGGCCCAAAAGGCAGAGGCGTATAGTCGCACCAAGCAACGGATCGTCCTGTTGGTGACACTCGACGTCGAGAACGCCTCCAACTCCGCTACATGGGTGGATATCCTGGATACGCTGGAAAACCCTTTCCAAGTTCCAGAATATCTAATGCGACTTTTGAGGGACTATCTGAAGGACCGAAGCCTGCTCTACATCGTGCTAAAGGATGGAAATTACATCGGGTATTGTCCAGGGATCTATCCTTGGTCCGGACCTGTGAAACGTGTCTTACGACGGGCTACTGAGACTTGAGATTCCAAATGAGTCGCGCTTGGTCGGCTATGCGGATGATGTTGCGGCTCTGGTCGCTGGACGCACCGTTGAACAAGCGCAACTTAGGCTAGGTATGCTAGTGCGCCGAGTGAGGGACTGGATGACTGTTCGCGGGTTCAGCTCAGCACTGGAGAAAACCGAAGTGGTCATCTTGACAAAAAAGAGAGTCCCTAGAGTAAGGATGATCAGTATTGGAAACATACGAATCGAATCAAAGCCATCGGTGAAGTATCTGGGGCTACTGATCGACTCGAAGATGAGTTTCACTCAGCAAATCAGGGCAACGGCTCAGAAGGCTGCTTCGGGAATATCGGCTCTGAGTCGACTTATGGCCATCGCAGGGGAACCCAGCCCATCAAGAAGACGCCTCTTGATGAGTGCTGTACGGTCAGTGCTACTCTAAGGAGCAGAAGTATGGGGCGACGCAATCTGTAAGAAGGTATACCGAAAACGTTTGGCACAAGTACAGAGAAGAGGAGCACTGAGAATTGCATCTTCATATCTCACAGTCTTTGATTCGATGGTGAGAGTTATTGCAGGCGTGATACCTGTCGCCCCCCTTGCTAAAGATCGCCGCGTTATTTACCTGCGCCAAAACGAGGATGCGAGGGGGATGGTTGTCCGCGAGGAGAAACAGTACTCGCTCAACGATTGGCAGCAGCCTTGGATCAATTGCACGAAGGGAAGGTGGACTGCACGCCTCATCCCAGATGTGAAACCGCGACTAAATCGAAGGAATTGTGAGGCTGACTTCTATCTGACCCAGCTTTTGAGCGGGCATGGGTGTTTTCAGTCTCATCTGCAAAAGATGTGTAAGTCACTGTTCCCCGATTGTAGGTTTTGCCCAGGAGAGGACGACAATGCTTGCCGCACATTTTTTGCGTGCACAAAATGAGTCAAGCTGCGAAGGGACCTCTACAGGGAGACGGGAGAGCTCACCCCGGATAATATAGTTGCGGTGATGCTCGAATCGGTTAACAAATAGAGCCAGATGGCACATTATGCTCGGGGGGTCCTAAAATATAAAAGGGACTCACAGCAGGCGGGGGCGTTGAGTCTGGGGGTTCGCTTTTCTGGCACTTCCTCTTCGCCTCTCCCCTCCCGCTAGGAAATGGATCCCCTAGCTTGAAGGCGCCTGAAGGCGTAACAAAACGAGACCTGGCCCGAAGTAATGTGTCAAACGGTTCCAGGCTGGGTTCTCAGGTTGACAGGGGAGGTGTTTAGTGGGTAGTCCGGTCGCCTTCTTGCGAGCATGGGAGTCCCACACTCTGTGCGTAAATTGCATTCACCTCCCAAACAAAAAAAACATATCACTCGAGCCTATCCACCAGCATCAGGTGTAATTAAAAGACAACGGGGGCTTCCTCGCGCAGGGAAATGTACTGTGGAAACCCCGCGGTCGACTAACTCTACCCCAAGAGGCAGCACACATAAAAATCAGCTGCAACTAATTACACAATCAGTCAGGCACTCGCAATCAATTAATCACTATAAGTTCGTTTGTTAATTCGAAATAATATAGGAATTAGTTTAATATACTTGTGTGTGTTTCATAAAATGCGGGATTGGCATCAACAAAACCATACGCTGCAATGGAAAATACATTTAAACGTTCGCCTAATAAGCTTTAGATGACCCTCACAAATGATCAAAAAATTTTCATTTGATATAAATAGCAAATGCAAAAACTAAATCTAATTGGCTTAAATAAAAATTAAATAGCTATGCACCAAAGTCAGAGTTGGCATCTGACGATGCCTTTGATTGTGAAATCTCAATATAAAATTTTCTTGCATTTCTCTCAAAAAATAAAATAATAATAAAAAGTTGATTTAGCATGCCGTATCAATCGTACTTTCAATTTACAACGTATCTCTTAAATCTACTCAACGTGAACTTTGGGTCTTACCCAAGATATATTGACACATATGGCAATTTCTCGTTGTGTTTTATGATTTTCTTTTTTGCCGTATTGACAAGTAGAAACTTTTTTTGAAATTTATTCTTTATATGTGATTATTTATATTCTTTTTTGTTCACGTGAATTTACCTTCAACTTATGTATGTTAGACTGAATAAAGCTATGCCAGGTGAAACTGTTCCCTACGGTCTTCTCATTTCTCAGTTGCCACACAGGTATGAAACCCTTATCGATAACTGATTACCCATCTACTTACCCAGCCATCGGGCTATGGTTCTTTTGATTATGTAGGGCTTTTGCGTAGGTTCGGGAGCTATCGCTTTTGGTCTCATGCCATCGGAGCCCTAGGTCCGGCTCGGAGGGGTGCTAGGGGACACCATTCGCATAAGGATGCCCACCCCTTGTCGTAGGCCAAAGCTTCCCTTGTCAAGGACGAGGCCGTACCCCTGATCACGCGCGTTGAAAATAGGAAAAGTAGGTGAACCGTTAAGTAGCTCCCTTTAGTTCTTGCCTCAGCTTTATCTTTTTGGTTCGATTTTTCAAAAGACTAACTTAATCGTGGGCGTGAAATGTTTCTGTAGGGAGCCCTTGTGCTGACGGAGAGAATCCACCCCATGACACCGCAGTAGCTAGCTGCCAATATGCGGACGCGTCACCAGGCAAGGCCATTCCAGTTGAGCACATCTCTTTGGCTCGCTGAGGCAACATCCATCGCTGCTGTCCTTAACGGATGTCAAAAAATTTAAAAACACTACAGACTATTTGAGATCTTTGATAGTTTTTCATTCAGATAAAAAATAAGTTAATAATGTAAGTACTGCTAAGACAAACATTTTCACTTTTTAAGTTGCCAAAAGTACATTCAGCCTTCCCTCTCTCCCTCTATTTCTCCAGTTTTTTTTTTAATGAAAGGTAGCTTAGCATCAATTGTATGCCTTTTGCTTCTAGAAATCCATAAAAACCAGAGTACTAACCAATTTTCTATCAGTTTTTATGATTTCTGTCACCTCTGTGGTTTGCGGCAATTGGCTAGCCATTTTTCTGTAGCGGTTAGCTACAGTATTCCAAGACCAGCACAAACACTTCTCACACACAAGCAAGCATCCACACTACATTCACGCAAACACTCATTGTGTATTGCATTTAGCAGTCAGTCGTACCCGCGCCATCAATCAAGCTATACGTGTAACTCCCAAATATTTAATTGTTATTATTAAATAAATGTATAGTTAGTTAAGTTAGATTTATAAAACTGTTGGAAAAAAAATTGTTACATAAAAGCTATACAGCTTTTTAATAAACTTCCTAATAGTCTAAAAAATTTGCATTACTCTAAATTTTGTAAATATAAACTGAAGAAGTGGATTTCATTACAAAATATTCCTTGAAGTTTTCTACTTTGTTTCAAATTTTATTTCCATAAAATTAATTAAATTGAATTAAATTATTAAATCATTTTAAATCTTATATTTTGTTGAAATACAGTAATCATCCTTTTTTTTCTTTCTTCCCCTTTTTGATGAACATTGATGACACTTAATCATATGTTGTCTATTGTTTCTCTTAGTATGTAAGCTAGTTTTTAAGTACCCAAGCTTACGCTCTGTAGGGTTTATAGCTGTTATTGTTACGTTTTGTATGATAATATGTAAACTTTGGATGAAATAAATAAATAAGGATTCTCCTTGTCATTTACTGACCAACTCAATCCCTACAACTCGTGGCCCCGACGTGATCGATCACGACGATTTTGCTACGTCATTGCAAAATCTACAGAAGCCATGCCGCGAATAATTTCCATAATCTTTCGTGATCCAACGCATCTTGACGGAACAACGCTGAACACAGTGCAAATCACTTATCAGCAGTACAATAGTGCATTCATTTCATCTATAAAACAGTGTCGTGCAAATTATATGCGATTAGCAGTCTAAATAATAATAAGACAATCGGCTTAAGCCGATCACAGTGTATTTGCGTACAGTAAACAACCGGCGCATTGCTGGGTACCTATAGACGTTGTACCGCGCTGGTGTATGCGTAAGAACTACATCTGTGTACCTGTGAATTGTGTCTAGTGAAGTACTATCATCATGTGTAACGACAACACAGATTCACCGTCTACCGTGGCCGATGTAGTGAGCAATAAAACAGAAACAAGACCACCGACATTCTCATTCGACCACCCGTCGCTTTGGTTCACAAAGATTGAAAAACAATTCGAGCTATTCAACATTAAAAGTGAATTAACACGATCCAGGTATGCGGCTGCCTATCTTGATACGCGTGCTGCTATCGAGGTAGAGCCAATCATCAACAGTCCGCCCATCACAAATCCATACCAAAGACTTCGCGACACTCTCATTGAATGTTTATCGCAATCATGCGAAGCAAAGTTAAAATAATTGCTCGAGAAAGAAGAGCTAGGCGACAGAGAACCGCCACAATTCCTACGCTATCTTCGCACACTCGACAGTAGTGTGCCTGAAAATATTCTTCGCGCAGTCTGGCTGTTGCGTCTACCTGCAGCAACACAAGCAATTATCGCGCATCACAAAACTGATCCTCTCGATGTAATAGCAACAACCACTGGCAGCATCCACGAAGTGACGCCAAAACTTCAGCAGGTCGCGATCGGCAAACAACCGTCGATGCAAAAACAAATCGACGAGCTAAGAAATCAAATGAGCGAGCTCATAAATATTGTCAGGCAGCAACGATCACGCTCATCGCCATGTGATCGATCGCGATCACCATCCCGTGACAGACCATGTCCGATATTTAGTGAACACTAGCTCAGACCTCTGTGCATATCCACGTCGTTTGCTCCTGGGTAGCATAGAGAGGCTTGATTACACACTATACACTGCAAATGGCTCTTAAGCCAACACTTACGGTTGCATCAACATCGCACTCAACGTTGGTCTTCGTCGAGATCTCTCGTGGCGATTCGTCATCGCTGACGTATCAAAACCAATCATCGGCGCTGAATTTCTCAGTTTTTACGGCCTTCTCGTCGACCTCAAAAACGCCAAACACATCGACTCAATCACTGGGCTTAAAACTCAGGAAAAGGTATCTCGCTCCAGCAACGTGTCATCCATTAAATCAACACGAAATCAATGTCTTTATTCATTGACCATAAAACAATTCTCAGGCGTAACACGGCCTGATGGCATCTGCAGAGTAGGTAAACATTCAACAGAGCATCGCATCGAAACAACGCCAGGTCAACCAATTGCCAGCAGAGCACGTCGTCTTGCTCCCGATAGACTGAAAATTGCCAAAGACGAATTCGACAAAATGACCAAGCTTGGACTTTCACGACCTCCAAACAGTCCACGGTCTTCACCTCTTCATCTGGTCCCAAAGAAATTTGGTGACTGTTAACCTTGTGAAGATTACCGTCAATTCAATGATCGCACGCTGCCTGACAGATACCCTATACGTCTGTTAGAGGACTTTAATCTTCACGGCACAAAAATTTACTCGACAATCGATCTCATTCGTACTTTCAACCAAATCCCTGTTGCTTCAGAAGATTTTGCAAAACCGCAATCATCACACCATTCGGTCTCTACGAATTCCCATTCATGACGTTTGGGCTTCGTAATGCATCTCAAACCTTTCAACGTTTCACCGACAAAGACACGCAAGGACTTGACTTTGTATTTCCATACGTCGACGATATTCTCATCGCTTCATCTACCGAGAAAGAGCATCATGAACATCTTCAACAACTCTTTACTCACCTGGAAAAACACAGCATCGTCATCAACAGCGCTAAATGTCATTTTGGCCTGCCAGAGGTGGATTTCATCATATCGCTTCCAGAGCGAGTGGCAGCAATAGCAGAATTTCCTAAGCCATCAACAATCAAACAGTTAGGTAAATTTCTTGGCATGTTTAACTTTTATCGTAAACATTCTAAAAACGCTGCTAATTTTCAGGCTACACTCAACGACTGTCTCCAAGGATCGGACGTTAAAGGCTCTAGTCCAGTGCCCTAGACACCTGAACGCGAAACTACCTTCGAAAATTGCAAGAAAACAGCTCGAGTCACTCGTCGTGCTCGTTCATCCAAACACTGAAGCACCTTGGGCCATCTTCATCGATGCTTCAGACTTTGCAATCGGCACCGTCGTCCAACAGCGAGTCAACGACACGTGGCAACCGCTCGCATTCTTCAGCCAAAAGCTCTCACCGTCGCTAAGTAAACACAGTACTTACGATCGTGTACTTCACGCAATTTATATGGCCGCCTCTTGCTTCAAATACATCTTCGAAGGCAGACAAATCACAATTTACACCGATCATCCACGGTCTTCAAGCAAAATCCTGATAAAGCAACGCCTTGGCGATTCCGCCGGCTTGATTTTATTAGCCAATTTACAACTGACATTGAACACGTCCCTGGCAATGATAATGTCGTCGCCGACGCGCTATCGAGAATCGACACAATCTCTGCAGCAATCAAAATCATCGATCTCGCTCGCGCACAAGCCAACGACGAAGAACTTCGCACGTATCTTCAACACGACAATCACTTACTTCATCTTCGACCGATCAACGTTCCCAACATCGATCTACCAGTCTACTGCGATACATCAATCGACACAACACGTTCATTCGTCCCAACGCAACTACGAAAAGTCCCCTTGCTAAAAAGCGACAGTCAAATTGGTATCACAGAGATACATTTGGACAAGCATCAAACGAAATTGCAGAGCATGGGCTCAAGCCTGCATCGAATGCAGCACTTTCCAGGTCGCTCTGGCCGATTCGAACATATTTATGTCGAAATCACCGGACAATTTACATCATCACGAGGCTACACTTTTTGCTGGCTGGATCTCTCGCTACGGAGTACCATTCAGAATTACCACTGACCAAGGGTGGCAATTTGAGGCTGATCTATTCAACGCATTAGCTCGATTACTAGGCAGCAAGCACATTCATACAACGACATATCACCCAGCATCCAATGGTCTCATCAAATGTCTTCATCGTCAGCTAAAAGCTGCAATCCGATGTCACACATCCAACGCATGGGTTGATACATTACCAATCATCTTGATAGGCATACGAGCTGCTCGGAAAGAAGACGTACAAGCGACGCCAGCTGACCTAGGTTTTGGCGAACCAATACGACACCCTGGTGAATTTTTGGCACCATCAGGACAACTCGACGCGCCTCCAACCGACTTAGTAAAACGACTTCCTAACCATTTCATTGAATTACAACATCGACCAATGTCTCGAAACGAAGACAATCCGATCTTTGTCTTCAAAGAGCTACCCACATGTTCTCACGTTCTCACCCGAGTCGATGCACCTCGGCTAGCATTGAAGGTCCATACGAAGTCGTCAGGCGAACCAACCGATATTACATATTCAAAATTCGCGACTTCGACACGCCGGTAAGCACTGACAGACTTAAAGCTTTCGTGCTTCCTGACGACGAACCAGAGAACGCAACTCCACCGCCTCCACACAACGAACCAACTCCATCGACGTCAGGTCATATAGCTCCAGCTTCGAGTGCGTCATCGGAACCCAAAGACACATCGTTATGCAGACGCACGACGTCTTTTCGACCATCATCTTCCGACTCATCGAGCAGCGATTCATCACCCCAACGACAACGCAGAAAACGTATGAGATTCAACGACAAGTAATTCATTTTCCTTTTCGCTTCAAAGGGAGGTAGTTGTAGCGGTCAGCTACAGTATTCCAAGACCCGCACAAACATTTTTCACACACATGCAAGCAAGCATCCACACTATATTCGCGCACACACTCATTGTCTGAAGTTGTATTGCATTTAGCAGTCAGTCGTACACACGCCATTTATCAAGCAACACGTGTAGCTCCCAACTCCCAAATATTTAATTGTTATTCTTGAATAAATGTATAGTTAGTTAAGTAAAGATTCGCGTTGTCATTTACTGACCAACTCAATGCCTACATTTTTTGAAATTCAAATTAAATTTCTTTAAGGCAAACTTTAAGCATAAGGCTAAGACATATTAGTACTTACATTGTAATCATTTGGGCTCTTCTCAATCACTTTTAACCTTGCTGTACATGAATCAAATGCGGGAACGGTTAAATTCATGGCAGCATCCACTGCAAACAAATTAAGTCTTGGCAAGAAAATTGAAAACGCTGCAGTTGCTTCTTTTTCGCGTGCATAACGTAAAGCTAACAATAAATTATGCTTCGGACCATTTTTGTTACGTTCTTCGTGCCTATTCAAACATGTTCACTGATTATTGAAAAATGCAAGAAGTTAATGAAATGGATGATACCTCAATAAAAATCGGAAATCAACATCTGAAGCAGGACGTTGCAATTCCAAAGACGCTGTTGTCCTGTAATTGTCAATTTCTGTTGTTTCATCTGAATTTGAACGAGCGAAGATCGCGCGGAATGTTGTTGTATATTTGGGATCCTGCAAATCAGGGGCATTGTTGAAAGTAAGTTTTCCTTCACTATGTCCCAAAAGTGTTAGTAGAGTGGCATTTGATGCAAAATTGATTTTAGGATAGGCTGTCGATTTCAACTTCACTCGTCCTTTATATTCCATTCGATTTCTTTGACTCCTATCGGCTATTTCACCATCAAACTCGATGGCTTGGATCTCACTATCCTGGAACTATAAATTTCTAAGTATTAAATGTTTTTTAAATTATGAGATTATTACTGATGTTCTCAACACTTACTCTGTAATCAACTTTAAGTTTAGTTGAATATGCTACAGACGTTTTCAAAATGTTTCCAACAATCCTTGATTGCAGCTTTTTGGTTTCGAAGTTCATATTTATATCATACTGCTCAATTCCATTTTTATTGATTGATTTTATCGTTCCTGCTGCCCCTGCAATTCGCTCTTGCCTCACGGAGAGGAAGAATCGTGGATAATACATCCAGCCGTTTTTGATTTCAGTCCTGTTCATTCCCATCTGAAAATAAGCAACCATTTCAAGACTATCGTTAGACGTGTGTGACAATGTCTTACCTCAAATGCAAGGTTCTTTGCTCCATTGCTATCCAAATAAATTTCCAAAGATCTATCATCAGGATTGTTCTTATAAAATCCTACAGCTGAATGTGTGTTTTCTGCGTTTTTAAATGTCATTGAAGCGTTCACCACTTCCATCGTTTTAAGGATATTTGCAACGAATATTCGAGGAATTGCCGAGTCAGGAGTTTCAAAGACAAATGATGTATTTGAGCTGTTTGCTAGTTGCTGCATTCGATACTCAAACAGGAATGTCTTCGCGGTGATGTCAGCTTTGTTGAGATGTACATTAAGGTTAATAGGCCCGCTGAGCAGCAATCCTGGATATTCCCGAGTAGGATTGTTGAGATCTGGCAAACTGTAGTTCGCGCACAATTGTAACCCAATTGCTCGATCAATTATAGGCCAGGTGCAAGATGAGTTGGAGTAACGACGTTCAATTCCTTTTTGGGGTATTTCTTCCGTGTCACGCATGACCAAGAGTTTAGATCTGCAATAGCCAAATATTGAGACTATTTCTTGAAGAGGAATAAATATCTACTCACCTTACACTCAGGATATCATTCTTTTCCTGTGGCAAACCGACTGTCAGTGAAATCAAATTTGTCCCTCGGACCTTTAATTTCGCTTCAACTGACGAACTTGAGTAGAGATTACTTTTCACTCTTACACCAGAGGTAGCGTAGAAGAGATCGGTTTGCATGGATATTAACACGTCTACCGATATACTGGGTTTTATTTTTCCTTCTATGTCAAAGTTGAACGTTCCTGATGCATGGTCGTGGTTTGCCAAACTTCCTGAAGCTCGAAGATCTACAGAGGAAGCGCCGAATGCATGAACAGAGAGAGGAAGACCCGAAATCATGGGGACGTTATATGAGGCGTCTAAGAAGACTCCGGACTTTGTATAAGTGATTTCTTTTCCAGAGAGAAGCTTCGCCAAACTATTGATGGGATTCAAGTCCGTAGCTACTGATAGTACTTCCGCCAACCCTTCCATAGTGTAGTACTTCAAATCGTTACCAAAAACTCGTACATTAAATGTTGCCCGTGGAACATCGTATTTGTATCTTAAAAAGATCTCAGATAATTATTTCTTTCAAAATTTAGTTCGAAAGCTTCTTACTTAAGTTTGTAGCCCAACTCGTCAATGTTTTTCTGAACTCCTTTAGCATCATTTGTCACTGCCCTACCTTTTCTTTCTGCGCCATCATCTGCGTCTCTTCGTAGCCTTATTTTTTCCATGTTTATTATATCACCTTTGAATTTTCGAAATGCATTACCAATTTTGAACACATATGTTCTTACCTTTATCCTCAAATGTATCATCCCCAAAATATTTATTCAGAAAAGTAAACTTCTTCCTTAGGTAATTTGTATTGAATGGTCCTTTCGGTCCAAATATTGCTGAGGCAAATTGTTCGAATCCATGCATACGAGTCGAAAGTTCGAAGAAGTTCACTGACTCACCAAAGAGATCAGCCGTGAAATTAAAAGAGATTAGTCTTGGTAAATAGGAATCCGTTCCAAATATAAGGTTGGCATCGGTTGCAGTACCTGTAAGAAATTCTTCTTAGTATTGAAATATTTTTAAGGAGTTGCTTAAATTTTTGATTGTCAGTAAAATATGTTTTTTAAAACAATTCTCTGGTTTTCAATAATATATTGGATAGTCTAAAAAGTATTGAGCCTTTCTGTCACTAGATGGTGTTTGTTGTCATATATCGGGCAATACTAATCAGATTGAGTCAAACTGACATGCATTTGAAAGATTACATTCCAATCTACAATTTTCATTTCCACAGTTTTGTATTTCATCATTCGTGTGAAAAGTTGTATTTATTTAAAAATGAGTGAAATTTCTGAAAAAAGTCGTTATATTTTACAATATCACTACGATCAAGGTGAGCATGTATCGCAGGCTCATGAAAAAATTTATGGTGTCTACGGTCAAGGTACTTTGTCAAAAGCCACAGCCAAGAGATGGTTCGCTCGCTTTTGTTCTGGAAATTTTGATGTCAAAGATACACCTCGCTCAGGTCAACCAATCACAGAAAAAGTCGATGAAATCTTACAAAAAATTGAAGAAGACCGACATATAAGCAGCCACGACATTACTAAGAAACTGAATATCCATCACCAAACACTTTTGAACCATTTGCGTAAGGCTGGATACACACAGAATGCTGCATGAATTAACATAAAAACATTTGATCGACCGAATTTCCATTTGCTAAATGCTAATAAAACGCAACGAAGTCGAGCCATTTTTGAAGCAAATCATTACGGGCGATGAAAAATGGTTGGTCAAAAAAGGTGAATCATCGCAAACGACTTCAAAGCCAGCATTGACAGCAATAAGGTTAAGGTGCTAGAACCTAGCGGAACACTCAATTTGGCTCTGAAATGTCAGCAATTAACCAGATTGCAACAAGCAATTCATAAAAATCGGCCAGAACTGATCAATAGAAAGGGCGTTGTCTTCCATCATCACAATGCCAGACCACACACATCTTTGATGAACCGGCAAAAATTGACAGAGCTTGGCTGGGAAGTTTTGATGCATCCACCGTATAATCCAGACGTTACACCGTCAGACTACCATTTGTTTCGGTCTCTATAAAACTTCCTTAATGAAAAGAAATTCACTGCAAAAGAGGACTGTGAAAATCGCTTGGCCAAGTTTTTCGCGTATAACCGCAAAAATTCTACACAGATAGAAGAATGGTTCTACCCAAAAAATGGCGAAAGGTCATAGATAATAATGGACAATATATACTTATATAAACTCCATTTCAAATAAAAGAAATATTCAATCGTAAAGTGACCAAAAAGGCTCAATATTTTTTAGACTTACTAATATTTACTCATTCCTTCAAAATATCTAAAATATATTCCTGGGAACAGTGATACTTACCAAAATTATACTCATCGAAGAATAAACTATGCTCAAAGTTTCTCGAGAATCGTCTGATATCCATACGGAACTTTTCATCCAAACCACCTTCCATGAGCAGTCCTTGCGCTTCTACACGAACAGGTGATGCTGATTTCGCTAAATTGGTCAAATGTGACCATACATAGGATCCAACTTGGTTTACTTCCTCTGTCTCCAATGTTTGCTTTATAACTCGAATTGAATGGTAGTCAGGACATCGCATTGCTTGAATGTAGCTGAAAATTCTCACTTCTGCATTTTCTGTGAAGTTTTGGTAGACACTCAGGAAAAATGGTCTGAAATTCAAACGAGATCAGCCTATAAACACATTAAAAACCAAGTATGACCATACCTATTCGACAGACAATCAATTCTCCTAAAGGAGAACAATGTCTGAACACGAACTTCTCCTGGTACATTGGAGTCGACCACAATGTCCTTCATCTTTTGCAAAAATGTGTCGCTGACAATACCAATATTGCCAATTCCTTTTAAAGCTACTACCATACGTTCCTTATTTTTTCTGATTTCTAGATTTTGACTCAAGAGTTCAGTTGCATCCTGTTCTAAGAACTGAATGACTCTATTGACTTGTTCATAGTTTTCACAATTAGGATGATGTCGACAAAATGTGTGTATAACAGCTGTTGATCCTAGAATGTAATCCGGTTCATTGACTTTTTTACCGTACTCAATTAGAGACAGGAATATTTCTAGGATATCTTCTGTTGGACGAGGTATGAATGATAGAGAAGTCAACCAGTTCTTAGCCATTGGTTTGGGAATCGCTTCACCTATAAGCTGATCACGCATGAGGTGAATAGCAGCAGGACTACCAATGTAAGGTAAACTTTCGAGAACATGGTTTCTGGAAAAATTTTCAAGGGATTGAATTATCACACTAACAGTATAACTAACAACTTACTTTCCATTTGCGCATATACTTGAAGATCTAGCTAGCAGTTGATGCAAAGCTTTATATGAGAGCAACCTGGCTGTCTCTAGGAATTTCGTGAAGTACTCGATGAACTCTCGCTGAATATTAGGAAAACCCATTTTACACATTTGTTTCAGGAGATCTCTAGACGCTTTGATTTCACCGTGCGTTGGTTTTGGAGTCGGGTTGTGGTCATATAAGAGCGGAGAACGCCTTTTAACTATGCCATCCTCTGAATTTCAATGATTTTAAGATTAAATTTATTTATTAAATGAAAACCTCATAAAATGTAAAATAATACAAAAATTATTGGTCCCAAGGACACTGTAAATTTAAATTGAGGAATCTTACCGTTATAAGAAAATGAGGAATCATCTGATTGAACTGAATCTTCACCAGTAAGCTGGAGTTTGATTGTTACTTCTGTGATTGCTCCAGTGCTGCTGTTAGATAAAGGAACCAGTTTATGGCGTTCAAAACAACTTACTGAGTCATAAATGTGGCTGTCTACCGAGAGCTTTAAAAAATAACATTGATTATGGTCTGAACACGGACTGGTATGCCAATTATAACTTACATTACAGTAGCTAACTGAATTCAAAATAGGCCAAACTGCTTTATTGTCCCTAAAGTTATAAGGACTTGTCTGCAGAACTGATTTTGTTTGATACCGGTTGTTACATGATGCTATATCCTTGGCTTTCTTGATCAAAACCTTTGTTCCGGTTGTCCCTTCTAAGGTATATACTACCTTACACGATCCGGACACATCTGTCTCAGTGGTATTCAAATCCACATCAAAACGCAACATTGAGTTCTGTAGAGCGGACAGGATTCCTTTTTTGAAATTCAATACCCAACTAGGTTCATCTGGTGATGGGCAAACTTCTCCGATTACACCATCATGGAAGGCAAAACGTAGCTCATAGCGCCCAAGAGCTGAAGCAAGATCGCTACTGTTAGGATGTAGGTCTCCATCAACTTCTGCTCCTGGTTCAATATATTCACTATAATCGTAGTCCTCGCTCACTTCTTCTGCTTCAATCACTGGAGGGGGCTTGTTTCGCAGTTCTACGGTATTCAATGACAGAAGGCCTTCACACTCCCTTTGGAAGGTAAGCTCAATTTTGGCAGTCAGATAAAGGTCAGAAGTATTTTCACCACTTCCAGCGAAATCTGACTGAATGTGCATTGAGTAGTCATACTTGTAGAGGTATTCTTTGGTGTATTTAAATTTTGCAAAATCAACCTCACATTGAGGGCTTCCACATATTCGTGGATCTTGAAGAGGATCTGTAAAATAATCATTAATATTTGAAAGCTTGGTTTTTTTAAGCAAAACAAATAAAAATTGAGAAATACTGGAATACAGAAGGGACAATGCAGTACTTTCAGTATTATTTTTAAGTCAATAATGACTCGAATATCCATAAATATCTCAAATAATCAAAAGAATTATTTTACTTACTTCGTCTTTCACTGATAGCACCATGGATTGCTGAAATTACTAAAATTATCACTGGAATTACACGATAATTCAACTCCATTGTCACTTATGTTGGCACCGGTTAAATGTTTAAACAATTATTCATATGACTGGATTGTTGTGGCTATTTTTGGAGCAAGCGCGTCATCATTATTGAATCTGGAAAATGTATAATAAACTCAAATAAAAGTTATTATTGTAAAGAAATTAGTGAAAATAGACAGGTACTGGTTACTACAGGGCACAGATGAATTTTATTTCTGAAGTAAAACCGATATCGAACACTTGAAAGGGGAGAAATGAATGCTGAACCAAACACTCTCTACGGATTTTTTTTTTTTTAATCTCTAACGAAATCATCATCATCATCTATGATTCAACAGCCCAAGTCGGGTGTTAGATTTCAGGACTAAATTCTTCTAATCATCAGAATTCACCGAACTCGTTCGCCAGTTCATCACTCTTAGAAAAGATTCGCTATCATCTTCTATCGAGTCTTTCCATCATATCTGTGGGTTTCCAAGTGAGCAACTCTATTGTGCCAATAAAGGTGCTGTCATTTTGATAGTCAAGATGGTCCGGGTGAAGATTAAACTGCTGTTTCACTTAGTCAACTGGCACCATTATTCTACACTCTCTTGTGCTCTACCCTTCGGTGTCGTCATTATCGTAGTAGTATAACTCATATCGGGCCTTGGCTTCTTGTAGGAGTCACCTCCAGCTCTCTGGGTCCATCAACCGCGTCCTTCAATTTTGAAATCAGAGTAGTGATTTGCTATTAACGCCAGCACATTGCATCGTTTGCAGTTTAATTATAGTGGAGACCTCTGGCTCATCAAACAATTCATACAACTTGTGATTGTACAGCATTCACCATTGATTCCCTTCTTGCTTTGCACCTAAAATGCTCGTCAGGACACGCTTTTCGAAAGCATTCAAAACTTAGAGCCAAGGTAAACGAATTTGTCTACATTTTTCATGGTAGGTTCGTTGTTGTTACGATTTGTCTATTTGAGATGTTTTTCCTGGTTTGCATCATGACTTTCGTTTTAGACTCTTTAATTTGTAGTCCCTCCTGCTTTGCTTCTTTATCTATATTTTGTAGGGGTTTTTTTGTGGATGAAAAGAGCTGTGACCAAATATTAATATCTTCAGTATAGGCCACAATTTTGCTCCATTTTCAAGAGTAATGTGCCTTTCATATCAACAGGTAGATCCATATTATGTACTCTACAGCTAAATTAAATAGCAGTGGGGCCAACATATCACCCTGTTTAGTTCAACTTTTGTTTCAAAGGCGTCAATTGATTATTGATTCTGATTTTTGGGCTTGTTGATGACATAGTCCTTCTCATTAGATGGGCTAGTTTCTCTGGGGTTCCAAACTGAAGCATTATTCTGTATGCTACTCTTTGGTCAATACTGCCTTATGCTTGTTTTGTGTTGTGTTGTACTCCCAGCACTTTTCAAGAATTTGCCTAAATACAGACAAATTTTCAATATTCGACCGTCCATCTCCAAAATCACCTTTATATTCCGCAATTATGTTTACAGTGTAACACGCCAGTCTACGTTCTAGTAACTTAGCAAGTGTACTAATCGAGTAGTCCGCCTAGGCAAACTGCTCGAGGAACCTTCACGAAAAGGACAATAGGGATACAGGAGAAAAAAAGAGGCAAAAATATGATTATTGAACTCGTCACCCATTCGTTGTAGTTCACTGTTTCGGTGTAGTTCACTGTTTCTGTTCTAATATTTCAATTATTTAGAATTAGAAAAAGTGACCATCGTGGGCAATCGCTGCCTTACATCAGAAAACTCTGCAAACAATTTGTCAGATGATCAAATTCCGTTTGATGCAATTATTCGCAGTACTTTCACTTCGCGAGTTAAGGATGGAACAACAATAGAGGATATTCGTAGTAAAAAATTACCTTACATCGGAGACGTCTGCAACACATTGCTAAAAATCCCCAGCGTTGCAGGTTTTATAAACCAAAATGGCACATCTATATTTAAAATATTTTACACTCGATGTATGTGAGCTATTCTAGTATACCGGCACCAGCTAGGACAACAATGTTCTCAAATAAGTAACTTCATAATAATAGTAACGCAATAAGTGCTGAACAATCTAATACGCAACTTAATAATATGAGTAGTACTAACCCGAAATCAACATCGCCATAATTACCACTACTATCATCGATGAAAATCAAACAAACACCCAAAATGGCTCATATTCAAAGTCGCAAAAATCTGCTTCATCAAATTAGAGTAGTTTTATTGACCGTTCCGATACAAAATACACGCAAGTTTCGACGGAACAATTAATGTCCAATTCAGAAGATGGTCATGAGAGTTAAATATATTTCAAACGACAGGTGATCAAAGTGGCAACACAAACATACCGTTTCAAAAGCCAGTGCCAATTTATTCAGGGCATGATAACAGTATGATAAATCTACTGTGTGAAAGCACACACACTATAATCAGTGCAGCAATTTGAGTTTAAATCGCGACTAATCCATCACAAACACAACCTTCAGGCTCAAATGCATCAATTTTTGTATGGATTGAATACGTGCAGCCCTGATGTGTTGCTTAAAACTGGAGATTCTGTACTTGAAATGAAAAATTGTTGACGCTGTGATTGAATTGTTAAAAGCCAATCAACTGGATGAAAATTCATCAACGGATAATCTCGAAAAATGTATCGCAGCCTTCAATGTAATGCATTGTGTTACTTTTGGCGGTCAAGAGTCATTGAATGCATCGCAACTTACTAAAGATAATACGGCTTGCATGATGACAGCCTGTGATGCAATTACAGCAAATGCTTCAACTATACAAGATTTGATCAAGGGAGGTGATGAAACAAATGATTCGGGGCTATTGATGCACTATATCCTTCAAAATATTGAAAGTATTCGGCAACATTTGAAAATGATCAAAAGAAGACTTTCTCATGATTCGTTATTAAATATAGTCCCTCAAAAAACACACTTCAAAACTTGAAGCAAAATTGCGAACATTTAGGAAAGGCAATGCAAGTGCTGCATCTAACTGCTAAACAAGTTACACAAACGACAGTTGCTGAAGCCGATAACGACGCATCTGTACGCTATGCTCTCCTATGGGATATATTATTTAGCATTTGCAAAAACGTATACGAACAAGTTGACCGTGGTCCATCACAGAACTGGCACAATACCTTATCGATCATGAATATGAAATAATATCTGCTGCTGATTCGAATCAAGCGAAACCTATTGAAGAAACGAAAACGTGGATAGCTACTCTGGAGAATCTTGATGCGAAATCCAACAATTAAAAGTTGCAGCTAAATTTAAGCAAAATGAATCGTCAAAGTCCCGTTCCGTCGTGAAAAGGAAAAAGAACGAAAAAGTTGATCTCGTCGACAACGGTGAGCTGTGCGCTGGGCAATAACAGGGAGTTGCTTCGAAAACGCTGGCACGGACGGATTAACACGAGGCTGTCGGGACAGTTCACAACCTACTCGGGAACTTTTGATTGAAAATTGCAAATCAATGATTTTAACTAAAATATAATTTAAGACAAAGCAAAACTTGTCCTTAAAGTGCTGTGCAAAAAGAAAACCTCCCAAATTAGGCTGACTGACGCATTCCCGCGTTTTGTTGTCACACCCTGGCCGCGCGAAGTGCCCCCTAAATAGAGTGCCACGAGTGCATTTTAATGACCGCAACATTCCCTATGGCACTTGTAGGTTTCGTTGGTTCCACGTGTGCCGCGCACGAAATTCGATTGAGAGTATTACCATGACAAGTTGAATTGAATCGTTAGAGATGTTGTAGTTGTGAAATTTATTCTACGCTGCGATTCAACGCCATTTCCTTGTGAACTCCTAATGTGCCTCAAAGTCGTATCACATAAAAAAATTTCTGAACCAGAACATACGAGTACCGTTCTTCCAAGCCTTTCTGTGACAAAACGAGTTTTCTCTTCGTTCTTAGTACGCCCTACGCAATTTTGATATGGTGATGCAATACGAAGATCCCGTTTGCAAACAAAAAATAAGCACGAGACTCATTCCCTACGAAATTCTTCAATTGAAAGCAATAGAAAAGCTTCGAAGGATAAAAAAAGCAGTTAAATCAGGATTACACTTTGATTTACAGATTGATTTCATAGCAAATTTTTTGAATGGTTCGAAGAACTCACGTGCAAAGTTTGTCATCGAAAAAGTACAGCAATACGGGAATAAGTGAAAATGGTCTTCACGCTGAAATGATTTGAGGTGTTGCTAACAGCCGGAATTTTTTTTTTGTATAATGATATCACGTATCTCTTTGGACCGCGCCATCGTAGTCGTGGTGACAACAAGTGTGCTATTTTTTTGATATTCCTGTGTAGGTGTTTAGCGTGCAATGCTCGTTACATTTTCGCAACTTTTGATCACGTATGGACTGAAGTGTACTCTTTTGCACAAAAGCGTTGGATTCATGTAGATCCTCCTGAAAATGTAATTGACGCACAAATGATGTATGAACATGGCTGGAAGAGGTAAATCGATTGTGTCTTAGCATTTTCCCCAAATGATATCCAGGATGTGACTTTGCGTTACTCAAATAATCATAAAAATATAAAAACTGAATAACATCAAATGAGGACATTAGAAAATGAGAGGATAAAATTATAGTAGCAGTTTTCTTTTGTCCCGAAGCGCATGTCTAGTCATTTAAGCTTCGAAACCTAGTCTGACATCAAAAGCATAAAGTGTGTTGCTGAAAGTGATTTTGGCGTATCAGATAAAGCCCGCTTATTTTCAAATTCTTAAATCTGAAGGGAGCTCAACAATACTGCACACTAAGGAGAAAAAAACCCTTAGTCCAGCCTTAAATTCTGAAAAAAGAAGAACATTGTTCGTGCAAATGAGCCTATTATATGTTAGCATTTTTGTGTGGGGTATTAATCAAACCATACGCGAACTTAGTCACGTAAATATTCCTGTTATGTTATTACCAGATGACTTTCGAGCATTCTCAACTTAATCGTTGAGAACCATTTGTTCAATAAATTTCAGGCACTCTTACACCCCCAGACAACGGGCGCTCGTCGAAAGAGTGGGTGTGAGAACCCTGTTTTTTTTCTTGTAAAGCCGTTGGGCCTCACTTGAGTGTCACTGAAGATGAATCAAAGTGCCACTGAAGATGACTCAAATGAGTCGAAACGCGTCTGCTCACACAACAAAGCAAGGCCCGACGGCTTTTCAAAAAAAGAGAATTGGGCTGCGGATATCAAATAAACAAAAAATTGACCACCCTGTTTTATTCTGAAATTTGTATGCCATTCAACATAAAAATCTATATAAATATTTTTTTTTAATCTTATGCAGACATATTTTTTAAATTTTATATAAATATATTTTTTTAACTATTTAACATAAAATCAGATTGCCCGTTTTCTCCTCCAAAAGAAAAACAAATTACACACTTAGTTTGGTGAGAAAGAAGCATTTTCTTACTAATGAATAATTTGAATACTATACAGAACAAACCATTTTTCTTTGAGTATGTTTAGTGTTCTTTATACGAAATTACATAGAAAATATCTTGAGAAGTTATGATTAATGGAATGTACATTGAATTTTTAAATGACAAAAATAAAACAAGGAAAATAATGTCAACTTAAATAATAACACTCGAACTTTTCATTTTTGAACCCTGACCGGGTATGGGACCCGGCACGTTGGCTGGCCGCTCGACTCATGAGCGAGTCATCGGGTGAGCCCTCCCCTTTTTTGATTATTACTGGTGCTATTGTAGGGCTGCTTGTCCTTTCACACCCGATATGGGCCAAGGCAGCATTTTTTATATTTCGATCTGGTTAAGAGGGGTGCGCGGAGGGTACCGCCTCCACCTGAATTCCTCACTCTCATCTGTGGGCCATGATCGTCCTTGACAAGGACGAATTCGACTCGAGTATCGCGCGCTGTGAATGGGTTATTCGTGGTCGCGTTTTCTGTTTGTGATCTCTTTCGGTAGGTTGCTTCGGCCATTAGTACCTTTAAAACCAGCCAGTCGGTTCTGCTTTTTGACTCCGGTTAGCTACTGACTCTTAACTGCGAAAATATTTTGTAGTGGGACCTTGTGGTGTGGGAAAAGAACCCGCCCCATGACACCGCAAAGCCAGCTTGCCAGAGCACTTACGCGTCCCAAAATAATGCCATTTCCAGCGCAGCATTGATTCCGCTCGCTGAGGCAGTAAAACACCTTAACGGACATTGTTAATACCACTAAAATCATTACACAAGTATTTTGTAGGATGTACAATGTAGTTATATGCCTCTGTAGTTTTCACACGGCAATTTGTCACCTTTTCTGTGAATAGGGATATTAATTGATTAGAGCCACTCATGTGACATCTGCTGTTGATCTCAGATGTGTTGAATCAGCTTGCATATGGCCTTTGAAGAGCCATACTAACATGCTTTATTCATTCTGCTGGAATCTCATCACCACCCGATGATTTGTTTGTTTTCGGCTTTTGATGGCAGATTTGATTTCTTCCAAAGTTGGAGGCGCCAATGTGGCCTCACCAAATATTTCGGCTGACTCCAAAGTTTTTTGGCTATGAAATGGATTAGAGGAGCTCTTTGAAATATGCAGCCCATCTTTCCTCAATCCTATCATTATTAGCAATAAAATCATCGCTTCGCAGGAAGCGCTGGCCCAAGAGGGTTTGTAGCGCTACGAAGAAGAAGAAGTTACCGCTTCCAACCTTACAGAGTGTAGTATTGGGCTGATATCCTGGCCTAATACTTTTCACTACTTTATTGGCGTGACGTGATTTATTACTAGCTATTTGGTCGTCGTAATACTTTAATACCTATTGTTGCTTCTACTTATTCTATTTGTCCCGTTGGAGGTTTTCGTAGGTTTCTCCCTACCCTTCTCAGTAGCCGGAGCTTTTCCATTCTTTCCACATGTTCCACATATTGCAACTTTCGTAGCTTAATGCAACCGGCCATAAAAAACTCATACTACTCGCTATTACAACGAAATCTCCACTCTATTTCTTGTTTCACCAAGCTAAGAATTTTCTGGAGCTCTTTGCGTTCAAATACGTCAACAACTTTTTCAAAGTCGCTCGCTAGATCCCACGTTTCACCTCCAGAAAGCAACACGGTTTCGATGAGGATCTTGTAAATACGTAAATGGGAAGCATGAAAAAATTTGTTTTTTTTTTACGCCAGTTAAGCGTAGTAGTCCACGTAGTGTAGTGGTTAGAGTACTCACTGCGTAACTTGAAGGTCTCTGGTTGATTTGTTGCGAGTGATTCTTCGGAGACTATAAGCCCGCTCAGTTACGATATACGGCCAAAACGTGGAACTCGCCGTATCACTTTCTCGAGCGCCGATACATTCGATCAAGATAATGAGATACTCTAACTATTTACTCGTATATGCGAAGGTTCGCAAAGGGCTGCAGTGCTAAAGCAAAAAATAAGTTAGTTGTAGTCTGATCCCAACATTTTCTATGCAGATTTGCTTCTAGGTATATGAAGTTAACCACATTTTCAAGGTTGTTAATGTTGATAGCTTCATATATAATCCCTAGGAGCTAGTCTAACGAACTCACAGCCCGTGAATTCTCAGCACTGGACCATGTCTAGCTTGGGTTTTTTTTTATATCATATCTAGCCTAAATAAAACCAGGGACCTCAGATGACCGCCATAACATCTTGAGTATTTGAAGAGCATGAAATGTTCCAATTTCACAGAAGCGGATAAAATATCACTGCCTGTTCGCATTGGTATGAATCTGGTTAATGATGAGTATAAAAAGAATACTTACAACTCATTTGAGAATCCTTTTCAATGGGGCTTTCACTGGAGGAGGCAAGCTGCAGGATAAACCAAATAAGAGATGCGTAAACACACTCAGAAATGGCTCACTAGTTTGATTTGATTTATGCTTAACAGTATAGAGCCTATAAACTCTCTAATTAAGAGTCAATCGGCATTTTTTCCAAGAGGCAAAGTCGGGAGAAGTGTACCCAAAAATTGATTATCATTTCCTGTAGGCAATGTCATGCTAGAAGACAAACATTTTAAAGTGCACTTCTTCAGGTTTACCGTTGCATCTGCATCTGTCTGTTTGCAGGATGCAAATTATATTTCTTACTTAAGGTTTCGGGTAGGAAGCTTATTGTAGCACCCACTACCATCCTCATCAAGCAGCACGATTCGCTACTGACAAATATTTTCACTGTGGCAAGCCTGGTTCACAAAAATTGGATCATGGGAGGTTTGTACTACTTTTGAAGACATTATTCAGTTAAACAAAGGTAAACTAAAATAAATTAGCAAATGGAGTTTATACTTTATATAACGGTCTTTTTAGCTCCATAGTTGAATTTGAAAAAAATAAAAAATTGATTGCTTTACGGAAATCCGGTCTCGATTCTAGTTAATCAGCATGGCTAACTAGTCATACATTCAAGCAAACAATAATAATGTTAGCAAATAACTTCCGCTCATATATTCCGAGCACAGTTGACATTTCTTTGCCGACTCCTGTCAAAATTTTTCAAAAATTACATTAATTTTTTAAAATGTCAGTCAGAAGTTAATTTGTATCAGAAAAAGTTTATAGTTTCAAAGCAATCGACTCAGGAAATTTCTATCAAATATTACAGGTATTTTACGTCGATTAGTAAAGAGAAGCGAAGAACTCAAGAAAACTTCAGGACCGTTGGTATGGAGGAGCCCGACGACTTCCCACCGTTAGGGCAACCTGGGAAGAGAAAACATAATGAAGAAAACTCCGCAGATGGCGGATGCAAGCTATAAATAATAGTGGACAATTAAAAAATAATCAAATTTCAAAAAGGAAATCATGAACTAAGGCTAGGGATACAGTCCCTCAAAGATCTATTCAAGAAAGGGATGATGCCTCAAAAGTCACAGCCGCAAAATCAAGTGCAACAGAAAACAAAGGCGAAGAAAAATGCAAAGCAAGCAATTACAGAAGAAGTCTTACGTCCTTGGTGGCACCAACAAGAGTCAAGACTATTTCGCAGCGCAGGACAGATTAACCGAAGAAATGGAAGTCGAAGAAAGCATCGAAGGTAATCTAATAAAGATAATGATGTAAATTTTATACAGTGTTAAAAAAATAAAAATAAGGAGAAGAAACCAGCCCACAGTTCTCCGGGTTCCTCTGAAAAGGCCACCAAAACAGCAGAAAAAGTTTCGCCAATCAATGTGTTCGGACAAAGTGGAAGTGATATGGTTCGGCTATTGACAGCCTAAAATAAACTAACCACTTTCAAGATCAAAAGAGTTATTGCTTAAAAATCACTGGTTGAGTCCAAGGCAGCTAAAGATGTGCTAATTTCTGGGGAGGTTCCACACTTCGCCTATACCCCAAAAAGTGAAAAAAATCATACCTCTTTGTTGTAGGGTTTAGACTGCAGAGAGGGTATCGTCGATCTTTTCCGGGTGTTCAAGGAAGCTGCACCAGAAATTGAATTTATTTCCGTCAAAGCCTTTGCGACCAGAAGATCGACCGTAATAAGGAAGAATTCACCACTTTTACTGGTAGAAATCTCAATCAAAAGCAGTTCAAGTGCCCTCCAACAAATAAGGTAATTGAATTCCAGAGTAGTGAGGTGAGAACGTCCTCAAAAAAGAGGAGTTAACCAGTATTACCGGTGTCAAAGATTTAGTCATTTGGCTGCCAACTGCGCCATGCACTATTGGTGCGCCAAATGCATGTGCTCCCGGTGAGTACAAATTGGCTCAGACAGAGCGAAAAGAAAAATTAACTACAGTGTTTTTGGCCATCCAACATCATATCGAAGATGCTCTCGATATCAAAATGCAAAACTAAAATTTATTGCAAAGCAAACACAAGTACAGCGCAGTCTCATACCTTCCAACTTCGTCAAGCCCGGAATATCATTTGCACTCGCCACAAGAGGACCAACAGAAAATGCTCCAAATAATGTAAATAATGTAAGTGGCAATAATGAGCTGCTTCTTAAAATTTACCAGAAACTAAGTTCTTTATCTGAGGGAATCGATAAACAATATTCAAAAATTAACTTTGTTTTTCAGCGTTTAGGTCTTTCAAATACCTCAAAATAACTTGTCCTCTAGTCACGTTCCCGTAGATAGGCTTCGCCTCATCTCGATCAACGTTTACTCCATTGTTAATCTACATCGACATGACTTTCTCCTTGGATTCATTGTTAAGTAAAAGCCTCACATTATGCTTCTCACTGAAACCCACCTCAATTCATGGCACTCCATGACATTTAAGGATTTGAGAAACGATAGGCTAAGCGGTGATAGGGGAGGTGGCACCGGGAAATAGGTTAGAAGACTACTAACTTAAGCCTATAAAAATATTCTAAACCTTGCGATTCTGACTCCAACAAGACTAGTGTATCAACGGACCAATGCACGCACCTTCAGTCAAATCATTACTATGGAGAAAGCTAAGTTTATCTTCTCTTTATAAAAGTATCAAAAATAAATCCATATAATTCAAGAAATGCCAACAATTTTGTAATACCTTACGCTAGAACTGCTCGACTAAAGAACGATGCAACGAATGATGCTCCGCGTATATACAACAATCTAAACTCATTATTCGTTTTTAAGAAAAGACTTAAGGAACACCTAATAAATTCAAATTAATGATAAATCCGGAGAATTGAAAATGCAGTATCTTAGGGCATTTTAGACCCTAACGTCGACATACTTAAAGACAGCTAGTTTTTATAAACTTAGAGTTTTTTTTTACTGCGTCGTTTTATTTTTTTATCTCTGAGAACTGTTCACGAATCGGACTAGACTAGCAGCAAAGAAGTACTTCACAGCATTTGGTGTGCCCCTTATGCCGATGTTTCAGCATTGCCTGGAGGCACACGTAGGAATTGATAACGTGTGAAGTGCAGATCGCACGAGCGTTGTGCGACGATGAAAGGATGATGGAGAGAGTGGTAGGGAATGAGGTATTTGAAAAAAAGACCCTATTGTTTCCAAAATATAGATAAAATTGAATTCTAAGTGTCCGTTATCAAAATTTCAATGCCAGGTGGGGATAACCTATCCGCTATCTCCGCCTATACAACTGGTCGAAATGTCATCATGTTCAAGGAGGAGCTCAATTCTTGGTTTGAAATACTCGAATTGAGCAGGCTTCATAGTTCTTGGCGGTGACCTGAATGCCAGGCATACATCATGGCTGAACGCCAACAATAATCCCAGAGGTGTATTCCTGAAATCGTGGATGACAGAGAACCAAATTGAAAACAGGTGCAATCTATATGGGTTGGAGCTCCTAATATACCCTAGGACAAATTCATATGTGGATCTCTGCATAACACAATCATAATGGAAATCAATCATCAAAGGGATGATGTCATCCTCATTCCAGCTCAACATGAAAATCTTCAGTTGAATTTAAAAAAAAAAACGGATTGGGGAAGTTTCAAAAGAAGTTTAATCGGGATTACTAGAGCCATTGTCCTCCTTCTGATGATGGCAACGCTTGCTCAATGATTTCTAATGGCAGGAATCTCATTATCGATGAAATATTTTAGACCTTTATCTATCGAAGTTAGAGAAGCTGGCATTGGAAACGTTTGAGAAATTAGTTCCCAAGATTAAACAACGAAACAATATGGAAGGATATGAAACACCAACCATCGCAAGGTTAAAAAGATTGATACTCAAGGTTAAAACGATTGATACTCATTATCTAGATTCGTTGAGGCTGGTCGAGCTGAGACGGAGCAATCTATGTAGGTTTTTGTGTTTTTAGTTTCAGCTCATTGTTGCTACATTTAGTGTTGTTGTTTATTTGTGTTAAAAGTTAAGGATCGGTTTCAAAATTTAGGATATTTACATGCTATATTTATTATATGAGGTTTAGAGATAAAGTTTAACGCTTAGGTTAGGTACATTGTGTTAGCATTGTATTGTTACATAACCAGTATACCCTATGTATAATGGTATGAACTGGGAGCTCGATTCGATAGACAGTATGAGTAGCAATAGTGTCATAAAGGAGTTGAGTGGGTTCGGATATCGACTGGGAAAAGAGGTTTTCAGCCCATTTAAATTTGCTACACAATGCACTACATTGTGGTCTCTGCAAAACCGATATTCTACCGGCTTCGTTTTTTTGTTTGATTTCAAATTTGTAAATTGTTGTTAAAATTACTTTGAGTTGAATAAAACGGCCATGTCAGTGTAATAAACCGAATTTTTCAATTCTTAAAATTGCCTGCTTCTCTCCCGTTCGTTTCCCTTCGTAATGGGTTTTATGTGTAAGGTGACTCAGCACGAGCAGAGGGTGCCCCAGACGACCCGCGACACCTACGTGCTAGCCAGTCTCAGCATGCCAACCCGGGTTACGCACCCTCTGCTACAAATTAATGTCTGCAACTGTGGTGACTTCCGTGGTTGCAAAAAAATTCTATGTATTAAGCCATATAAGTATTTGCTTATGCAGCAGTTGGCTGACAGCTCACAAAAGCTTGAACTACTACATATGCAAATTGTTGCCATATGGCTTTCTATCTTACGGAAGTTTTAGTAGAAAGACTATGCTAAAGATGCGTGTTGAGCGTATTTCCTCCCCACTCAAGAAAACAGAAGTTATGTATGTATATATATATATATATATATATATATATATATATATATATATATATATATATATATATATATATATATCTCTTTCCCATAGTACTCACAGCTTCGCTTCGCTGGGGCCCAACATGTTCGGATATATTGTTTGCATTAGGGTTTGTGAAGACAGCAGCTTTGTGCACACTTGCATCCCGCGGTGTAAGTTGATTGTTGCGCGAATGCTCAGTTGCTGACTGTGTACTCGCTAAGGCCAATTGCGTAGAAAATTGCTCCAACTTGCTGTTTGGCACGTGGTGACCTTTGTTTGTTTTTGCTGGAGCCTATTTTGAGTGTGGATACTATGCGAGTGTACTATGATCCTTCCAGTCTACGCCTAGGATTGCGCATTCAAGGCTGAAAGGTCTCAGGCGAGAATCGGTCATCGATATTTTGAACCAGCGTACAAATTAAGGCAGAGTAACAACAAAGTAGAAAAGACAGGGGATGTATGATCTGAAAGCGGGAAAAAATTAAGGACGAGATTGTTGTACATAGAGCTAGAGCAAGCTACCTTATGAAAATACTGCCATGGGAAGTTTTTTAATTTGATATAAGAGAAAGATAGAGATTACAAAGAGAGGAGAAAATAGTCACCCAATGAAGTGATAAGTTAAATGATAGCTCAGTAACGTCCACATACATGTCATGCTAGAAAATCATATCTACATGACTCCACAGTTGGAAAAAAATAATGATGGTATCAAAACCATGTGGAAGCCAGTAAGAGATGCGGTAACAGAAACAGCCGAGATGGGCTTGGGTCACCAGGCAAAGAAAAGTAGGAACGACTGCGAAGACGAAGAATGCAAGGAAGTGATTAAAAAGGGACCAAGCCCGTAAGAAATACATCCAGGGACCAACTCCGACCAAAGAAGAACAATATAAAAGACTTCAAAGTCAAGCTAAGAAAATTTGCCGAAGAAAGAAACGACTGAAATGACTTAACACAAGTTTTTCGGTAAACGCACTTGCAGCACATTGAGATTTGAACAGTTTAATTTGGGTATTGCTACATATGCAAAGATCAATAGCTGGGTTGTTTCACTTTAAGGTGCTGTAAAACTTACAAAACCATATTGAAATCGATTCGGTCTGTTCACATATATGTGTCCGTCCGTGTACCGCAGCAGTTTTTCTCCGAAACTATCGCAGTTACAGATATCAAATAGGATAGGTAGATGTAAAGTAATAGCTTCTTGAAATTTTTGTTTTTTTTTTTTAAGTACTACATCCCTTTCGGGCCTTCACTTAGAGATAGTTTTTTTTTGTTTTACCACTACAGCTCCTTTCATGTTGTAGCTTAGAGATAATTAGAGCATCTTATTATCTTGATCCAATGTACGTATCATACTCGTAACTGAACGGACTCCTAGTCCGTCCGAAGAATCACTTGAAACAAATCTTGTTGTCACCAACGAAATTCAAACCAGGAACCTTTGGCTTATGCAGCAAGCACTCTACCTACTACACTACTCGTACTACTTAGATATAGTTAGAGTAACTCATTATCTAAATCATATGCTCCCTCGGCACTCAATTAGGTGATTTGGTCAGCACCACACTTTGGTATCAAAAAATTGTTCTAAGGATCTTAAGGTTGTCCCCTCAAAAAAGATGACGATTCATAAAAAAAAATGTTGCCCAAGATTGATGTCAAGATTTGCTCAACATACTGAATAATAGTAGGAATAGTTAAAGTAAGGTTATCCAAACGTATGATGATTAAAATCGAAAAATATGAATGAACTTGAACCTCTTTGAATTTTCATCGATTACAACAATGCATGTTTTTCTTAAAATATTGGCTTCCGCACATACCAAGCGCTACGTTTTGAACCCGATTTTCTCAAATTTCAAGAGAGATGAAAAACTTCAATATCTTTTTTTCTTGAAAAGCCGTCGGGCCTTACTTTTTAAGTAAGCACATACGTTTAGACCCCTTTGAGGCATCTTCGGTGTCTAAAGAATATGTGGAAATGAGTTTATATAAGTGTAGGATGGGGTGAGCCGGTAAGTCATACGTTAGACCAGCCAGAGGGATGTTGAATTTTTTTTTTTTGGGTTTTTGAATGTCGTTTAATGCTGAAAAGATCGAGTCAGTAATGTAAGCTAGCAAACACAACCACCTCTCTAACATTGAGTGACGCTTGTCGCCTTTTATCATTAGACATCATCCACCTCTATACATCTACACCCGTCTATGAAATAGTGACCATGCTAAAGGAGAAACTTTCATTCAATAACAGCCGACAATTCACAGATCAGCTGCTCAATCTTGTAGTGTTTAATGGTGTTTAATTTATCGTTAAGGACATGCAGCGATAGTCTGCTGCCTCAGCGAGCTATAAGGTGGTAGCCGGTAGGTATCCTCTGCGGTGTCGTGGGCAGGTCCTATCAAGCGCGCAAGGACCAAACAGCATAAAAAATTTTCACGCGTACGTACTGGAACATCCAAGCTGATCAACAGGATCAGAGCGCGAGGAAGCGACCGAAGGTACCGTGATAACCCATAACAAAACCTACCTACTTTTCAGGTTGAACAAGCTCATCTTTGACGAGGATATTTACGGGCTGCAATAAGAGCGAGGCATCTAAGATCCCGTTGAACTGGTTCGTGTGCGAAAAACATTCATCCCAAGCATGAGCCTTTGAAACTACGAAAAGAAGGAACTACAGCCCGATGGCTGGTTATAATGGCCAAATTCACAAGGAGAAGACGGTTCTGAGTTTTCTTTTACCAATTCATTTCTAGTTTCCCATTTTTCATGTAATGTATAATATGTAATGAATATCACTTGATACAAATATGATTTTTTTGATTTTCAATTAATCATTATTCTTAATATTGTGTAAATGCAGAGTGCTAAACGGCCCATCGAGCTCTTGATTATCTTCATGTTTTGAAATTCGCTTTTTGTGCTTATGAAAATTATAAATGAGGAAATAATGCCCAGTTGAATTTGATTGAGCAGGCATTCATAAGATGCTTCCCCGCAAAGACCAATTCGGAGATTATTTATTCAAGCTTCAACTATATACGAAACTAATCATCATCATCTTTCGTGCGACAGCCAAAGAAGGGCCGTTGCCTCTAGGATTGATTTTCTCCAATCATCACGGTTCCGCGACCTTGTCCGCCAGTTGTTTACCCCCCAACAAGAAACTGCTGTCAGCTTCTATCGTATCATCCCATCAAGTTCTCAGTCTTCCCACTGGACGTCTACCTTGTGCGCTACTCGTCAATGTTCTTTTGGGCAGCCGGTTTTCTTTCAGTCTTTCTACATGGAACGCAAATCGCAATTTACGTAACTTTACGCAAGAGGAAATAAGTGGATCGTCAAATAGTTCATACAACTCATCGTTGTAACGTAGTGCAATCTGTTCCTTGTTTCGCTGGGCCATAGACTTTCCGGAGCACTTCACGTTCAAATACGTCCACTGCGTTTTCGAAATTTCTCGCAAGGGTCCATGTTACACTAACATATAACACCACAGTTTTGACTAGTGTTTTTAGGGCACCCTTTATCCGCTGAGGACGTGTCTGATGGGGGACCGAAAGCTCCTTACGGAATCGTACTCTGATAAAATTAAAGAATTTGGAAAGGGACTAAGCCACAAGATATTAATTTGAAGTCAATATTCGTTTTCTTTTATATACGATACACACAGATTAGTGATATCTGAAGCAGTATTTGGTATTTCCTTGTACCAAAATTCATTATTGAGGCATCTTAACATACTGCAGATTTAAGAATCCTGAATTTTGAAGTTATTAAGATAAATGGATATTCACAAGCTAATAGCTTTGATGCTGCCCTAGAGAATTCAGAATTCTAATTTATAGGCAAAGTGGTGTCGTGATTCTAAAATAATTTTGTCTCCAGAACAGAAAATTTCCTGAAGTAACCCAGTAATTCACTTCTCTACTGAATTATCTACACGTTTCACGATTTTCTGTGACATCTCCCGAAGATATGCAGTTTCCATTAACAAATACATATACGAGTAAAGAATGTTTCAGACAAGCACTCAAAAATGGCGATAGGCCGAAAGTTTGATTGTAACACGATTTTAGCGCGTTTTTAGCGCGGGAGCGATAGAGCTGAAATTTTATATTCCAGTGCACTTTTATATCAAAAAAAATATTTGGGACAATCAGGACACCAGAAAATTTTCCCACATTACATCCATACATCCATGTTTCGTGAGCATATGGTATGTACATACGAGTAGATCCAGGTTTACTGCGAATTCTACGTCTAGCATTCGTTGTGAACAAACGTTTTTTAAAGCTCCTGTCAATGATTTCTTTAAATCAAATATTGTTTTACAAGATTCAGTTGGGAATTAATTTTTCTAAGTGAAAAACATCACACCGTCGAATTATTCGCGCAATTATCGAATACCTGAAGTTTTACATGTGAATAAGTTTCGAGAAGCGGAAAGGGGACAACGAAGCGGCAGTCCCATTTGATTAATGTTGCCTTGAATCTCGTTGCAAAAGCAATGAGATGGAGGAGACCGATGGCTTCAGCCATCAAATAGAACTATCATGTTTATCGCCAACAATGATGGGCAAGAAACAGTTAATAATAAGGTTTGAAGTAGCGAGAAATAAAGAAAACATACAAATTGAAAATGTTATCAGTGTCAAAATTGGGCAAATAGTTAAAGCTAATGACAACATGGGAAAGGTCGGGAGAGAAAATGAAGAACTCAAACTAAGGATTCATACGCTAGAGGAGCTAGTTGGCAAATTGACTTTCAACAAAGAAAAACAAATGGCAAAGATAGACAAGGAAATAAAATTAAGAGCAGCCGATGAGAAAAAATCAAAGAAATTACAGGAGGAACCTAATCTAGAAGATGTCCTCAGCGTAGACAGAACAAACGTTAGTATAAATTATTACGCAGCGCTAGCTGGGCTAGATAATTCAAGTAACATTTAAGACGACGAAGGTAAACCAAAATTTGAAAATTTCTTCATTAAACCTGATAATAGATTTATTGAATATTTAATAATTAAAAATAGGGAAAAAACCAACAGTTTTGTCTGCTTGCCCGTCTTTATATGTTATTAAGAGGAATAAAAAAGTCCCACCCATAAATATATCTGGGTAAAGTGGAAAAGATATGGTTAGGCTGTTGGCAGCCGAAAATAAATTAAATGATTTTGAAATAGAAATAGTGAATGCTGACAAACTCACTATCAAAACTAAATCACCGGTTGACTTTCTGGAGAGGTTCCGCACTTTACGTTCACCCCGAAAAGCGAGAAAAACCAGACGTTTTTGTTGAAGGGTCTGGCCTTCGGGGAGGACACAGTCGAGCTCCTTCAGGGGCTTCAAGAAGCTGCACCAGAAATAGAATTTATTGCAGTTAAAAATTTTGCAACAAGGAGATCGATTGTCGAACATAATAATTTGTCTTTTTACCTAGTCCGAACTTCGAGCAAATGTAGTCCAAGTGTTCTCTGACAAATAAGGTAATTGAAATTCCGAGTGGTGAGGTTGTAGCGTCTTCAAAAGAGCGCGGTTAACCAGTTCTATAGGTGCAAAAGATTCGGTCATTCGGCTGCTGATTGTGCCATGAAATACAGATGTGTGAAGTGTAAAGATGTCCAAGCTCCCGTCGAGTGCAAATTGGCTCAGGGGAAGCCAAGAAAATATATATTGTGTAAAGTGCAGTGTCTCCTCAAGATATCAAGATTAAAAAGTTGAATTTATCCCGAAACAAACACTAGTACACTGCAGTGTCTTACCTTCCAACCTCGTCAAGCCCAGGGTATCATTTGCACTTGCTACTAACAAATCAGCAGATAATGCTGCAAATAATTTAAATGATTTAAGTGGCAATAATGAGCAGCTTTCCAAAATTTGCCAACAACTTGAGTCACTTTCGACAAAAATTGGCAAACAAGATGAACATATTAATTTTCTTTTTTTGACGTTAAGGTTAACATGTCCCCAAATAACTTGTCATCCAGTCAAATTCCCACGGTTAGGCTTCGTCTCATCTTGATCAACGTAAACTCCATTGTGAGTCTACATCAAGCAAAAGCCTAACACCATGCTTCTTCCTGAAACCCACCTAAACTCACGTCACTTAATGGCATCAAAGATTTTGAACTCGTAAGAAACGATAGGTTAAACGGCGATGGGGGAGGTGGCACCGGGAAATTGGTTAGAAGACCCTATTCTTTCCAAAATATTGATAAAGTCGAATTCAAAAACGCTGAATCTCTTGAAGTGTCCGTTATGAAAATTTCACTGCCAGGTGGGGATAACCTCTTCGTTATCTCTGACTATGCAACTGGTCCACATGTTCTCAAGTTCAAGGAGGAGCTCAGTTCCTTGTTTGAAATACTCGAATTGTACAATCTACATTGTTATTAAATTTTTGCCGGTGACCTGAATGCCTAGCATTCATCATGACTGAACGCCAAAAATGATCCAAGAGGCGTATTCCTGAAATCGTGGGTAACACAGAACCAAATTGAATATATTGGGTCGGAGCTCTAAACGTACTCTAGGAAAAATTCATATTTAGACCTCTACATTGCTGACGCAAGACGGAAACCGCAGGTGCTTCGTTTCGATAGCGACCATAATGCAATCGTAATGGCAATCAATCATCAAAGGGACGATGTCTTCCTCATTCCAGTTTTCTTCGACTGCGTCATGAGCTTTGTTTTATTTTCATTGATTTGTAGCCCTACTAGTCTTGCTTCGCTGTCGAGTTTCAGAAAGAATTCTTTGGCAGTTGTTAATGACCGTGACAAAATATTGATGTCGTCTTCTAAGGCTACCACTTGGCTTGACTTGTATAATAACGTAACTCTTGTATCGACAGGTAGCTTTCTAATGACATATTCCAGAGCCAAATTGGAATGCAATGGGGCCAGCCCATCTCCCTGTTGTAGTCCGATATTTGTGTCAAAGCCGTCAGTGAGTTGGTTATTGATACTGACTCGGGAGGTCGTCGACGTCATTGTAATTTTGGTAAGGCGGACTAATTTGGCTTTGGAATACCAAAGCAGTGCATTATTTGGTACATTACATTACAATCACTACTGTTATATGCTTGCTTAAAGTCAACGAAAATTTGGTGTACGTCTATGTTGAACTCCCAGAATTTTTCAAGAACCTGCTTGATAGCGAACAATTGGTCTATCCTTGAACTCTTATCAACGACGCATTGGGGCGATGCAATAAAATGAAGGCATCACTTACGCTAAAGAAAGGTGCCAAACCAGTTTTTCGAAATAAGCAGCATGTGCCTTTTGCTGCTACAGCGCCGATAGCCGACGAAATTAAGCAGTTGCAATTCTTAGGGATGATTAGCCCTGTCGATTACTCAGAGTATGCAGCACCAATCGCTGCCGTTAAAAAGAAGGATGGCAGGGTAAGAATTTGCGCCAATTATTCGACGAGTTTGAATGACTCGCTTGAACCAAACCAGCGCCCACTGTGAACACCCGAAGACATCTTCTCGAAAGTATTCCAATATCGGGTGTTCAGTAAGATTGACCTTTGGGATGCGTTTCTGCAGGTGGGACTTGACGATGAAGCGAAGAAAATGATAACGATCAACACACACTGTGCCCTCTTTCGAGTAAATTGCTTTCAACCTGGCATTAAAACGGCTTCAGGCATTTTCCAACAACAACAATGATGAGCAGAACAAAAGGTTCATTCCCTTTCATTGACGACTTTATCGTGAGAGAGGCTTATGAGGCCGACTATCATGAAAATCTATTTGAAGTATCGAGACGTATTCAAAGGTACGGGTTTCACCTCAAGGTCGAGAAGTGCTCACTTGGTTAAAAGAAATTGGAATTCCCGGGGCACGTAATCGACGAAAACGGTTTGAGACCGAGTCCAGAGAACGATTGCAAGCTTTCCTTGGGGCCATTACGTGATACTGTAATTTCTTTCATCAGCTGAGGGAGCTTCGCGGACTGCTGGCCAAGTTGCTGCATAAGGATGCCAAGTTCGAGTGGAAAAAATCACACCAAAATATGTTCGAGAAGCTCAAGAATATACTTTCATCGGATCTTGTATTAACCCACTTGGACCCAAAGAAGAAAATTATGATGGCTGCATTGAGTTACGGTATGGATGCGGTTCTTATGCATGAGATGCCAGATAGGACTAACCAACCGATAATGCATGCGGCGTGAACTATCCACATATTCATCGAGAAGCCTTGGCATTGACATTTGCATTATTTAAGCTTCATCATTATATTTACGGTCGCAAGTTCGAGCTTCAGACCGATCCTATACCTGTCTACAAAGATTTACACTAATGATGCTTGCTTACAATTTCACATTAATGCGGAAAGTTTTGCATTTGCAGACTTCATCTCGCGACTCATAGCAAAACAAGAGAAGTCTAACGAAGATGTTGTTATCGGTAGGATGAAGAATTGGTCTATAGCTTGTTTTGCAATCGACACAGCACGAATGCTGCTCTCAAACTAGAAACCAGTAGATGCCAAACAATGAAGGAATTTGCAGATTACATCGTAAATGGGTGGCCAGGAGCTTCAAAGCAGATCGATAGCTCGGACGTTGCGATATTTTTTGCCCAACAGGAATCACTGACTATCACTCAAAGGTACATCTTTTATGGACATCGAACCAATGCAGGAGTGCTAACACAACGCTATAAGAATTATGACATGACGTGACTTGTACATCGGACCGTATAATCCATCTTAACATAGGGAGATTTTGGGATGGGAACACCGGTCATGGCGAAAGAGGACTTGTCACTTGTCCTCGAGGAGTTGTAAAGTCAAGTCTAAGTTCACGGAGCTTATGTTGTAATAGCAAAGGATAATAAACTATTCTATATACATTTTAATTGTAATAGCAAAGGATAATAAACTATTCTATATATGTATATATTTTAACTAGTCTACAACAGCCTCTGCATCGACTCATATGCAGAATATCGTCAGAGGAGTAGTTACCAGTGGACTGGCGAAAAAGTATAATTTGTCCTGTACACAAAAAGGGAGAAAAATTAAGGTGTGAAAAATATAGAGGCTTCGCTCTAATGTGTACGTCTTATAAAGTGCTCTCCAAAACCATAGAAAGAAAATAAAAGCTGTAGAGTAGCAGAGAGGCTTCCGAAGTGAAGGGCCTACAATAGACCAAAAATTCTCAACAAAGCAAGTGCTCAAAAAGTGCTGGGAATATAACATTGATGTGCACTAACTCTTTGTAGACTCCAAGTTACTTGTAGGATACGATAGTGTTAACAGAAATGCCCTGTACAAAATAATACTTGACTTTGGCATCCCAACAAAATAATACTTGACTTTGGCATCCCAACAAAACAAGTCCGCATGATAAATGTCACGATGTTAAACACATGTTAAACGTGAACTAATGGACAGCTTCATAATGGAGTCAGGTTGAAAACAAGGGGATGGACTTACCCCAATGCTCTTTAATATTGCGCTGGAACACGTCATCAGGAAGACATCAGCTGAAAACTCGGGTACACTAATCTTCAAGTCCACACAATTGGTAGCATATACTGATTACGTAAATTTTATGGCATGTTCAATCTCTGATGCCAAAGGAGCATTTTTGAGCCTTGGATTTGAAGCCAACCGAATCGGTCAACGACTTAATGAAGCTTAAGCTCAACTCATGACTCAAACGAAGAAGGAAATCTTCAGTTCAACAAAACCTGACCGTAGGCGACTATAACCTTGAAAATGTGGATAATGTTGTGTATCTTTGAGCTAACCTGAATAGAAGTGGCGAAGTGGATTGGATGTTACATAAGCGCCGCAAATAAAGCCTATTACTCCGTACTTCCAATCGTAAGAGTTGTGCACAGGCAAAATAAGCTTAATATTTATAAATCGCCAAACCTGTCCTATTATATGGAAATGAAACATGGACCCTGATAAGAGAATTCGAAAAGGCAGTAAACGCATTTGAACGCAACGTGCTCTAGAAAATCTACAGCGCAGTGAAACAAAGAACAGAGTTGTATGAATTATTTCATGATCCACTAGTATCCTCTTGTTAAAGATACGCAAATTGCAATGGCCGGGCCATATAGAAAGAATGGAAGAAAGCCTACTGACTAAAAGAACATTGAAGGGTAGAGCACAAGGTAGACGTCCAGCGGGAAGACCGGGGACTTGATGGGAAGACACGATAGAAGCTGATAGCAGATCCTTGTTGGGAGTGATCAACTAGTGCACGAAATCGTAGAACCGTGATAATTGGAGGATATTAATCCAATGCCAAGGGCAGACTTAGGTTGTCACGCCATGGATGATGATCATGATGATGATGATGGAAATTTAGAAGAAACCACCACTAATGCTTTACTTTGGTATCCCAGCCAAAAAAGTCGGCCTTACCAAAATGACAATGAAGTTGACGACCTCGCAAGTCAGCATCAATAACCAACTCACCGACGGCTTTGACACAAATATCTGACTAAAGTAAGGAGATGGACTAGCCCCTTTGTCTCCAACTTTGCTCTGGAATATGTCGTCAGAAAGCTACCTAACGATACAAGAGGTACGTTATTATACAAGCCAAGCCAAGTGGTAGCATATGAGGACGACATCAACATTTTGTCACGGTCGTTAACAACTGCCAAAGAATTTTTCCTGAAACGCGACAGCGCAGCAAAACTAGTAAGGCTACAAATCAATGAAAATAAAACAAAGCTCATGACGCTGTCGAGAGAAAATACGTCAAGAACACTAAATATCACACTTGGCGAATACAGTATTGAAAATGTGGGCGAATTTGTGTAGTTAGGCGCCAAAATAACGAGAAACAGTATCGAAAGAAACGAAATACAGCTCGCAAATAAAATATTTTATTCAGTTTTCACGATCTTAGAGACCAGTATACACATCTGTGATAAGACCTGTGTTATGCTATGGGCAGAGCATATCTACTAACAAGCAATTTCACATAGAACAAATTTCGCATCTAACGGTAGTTAACGTAAAAACCGATTTGTGTATGTATTGCGTAAAATTAGAAATCGATTTGTGTATGTATTGAGTAAAATTTATTTTCCTCTCAAATTGTTAGAAAGGAAAGAAAGAAATGCAAAATAATGTCTCTTATGTTATTTTACGTCCCTTTCTAATCGGAAAAACAGCTGGTGCAGTTGCTTGTTAGTATATATGCTCTGCTATGGGTGTGAAACATGAACACTAACCCAAGCATCCGCAAACATATTGAACGCCTTCAAGCGACGAGTCCTGAGGTGAATAATCGGAGCGAAGCTAGACGGGGACCAATGGTGAAGTCGATACAACCCTGAGCTGTATGAAATTGTTGACTTACTGGAGGTCTCAACGGTTCTAAGACTGCGGAAGCTGCAATAAGCTAGACAAATGAATCGTATATACGAATAATGGATACCCAAAAAGGTATTCGTTTAAAGAACTGAAGGCCGGAGACTAATGGGGAAGGTCGACGAAGACGTGCTCGGATTTCAAAATTAGAAGACACGGTCAATGGACCGAGACAGTTGAAGGCCCGAGAGGGGCTGTAGTGCTAAGAAGAAGAAAAAATATACAGGGTCAACTACAAAGATTGCGACAAGAAAAACAAGTACATCGGGCAGACAAAACGATCAATGAGCACACGGGTCAATGAGCACATTAGCGAGGCAAGCAGAGCGAAGAAAAACATAAAATCAGGCAAATTGGCGGAAATCAAATCGATAGCAGAAAACCACAGGATTGACATCGAGGATGCGGGAATCATATGCAGCACTAGGAACTTCAGGTAATTAGACGTGGAGGAAAGTATCGTGATATACAAAAGCAGAAGAGAAACCTACTCAACGCGGACCAAGGAAACGGATATTCCTGGCTATTAAAGTACCTGTAATTAGGCTTACGATTAGCTGATTAGTAAGAAGAAAGCAATTAGGGATGGTGAAGAAGTTTTCTTATCCAATTTAAATAAGTTAGTTTCAAGACCATTCATTTGATACCCATATCGGCTATCTTTGATGAAATATTCTCTTTTTTACTGGAGCCACTCCCCTTTATGAGTAGACTCCCCTTAAATACCATATGAAAATTTTTCTAATTGAACTTTGAAGAGGGCACCACTTTACACCTACATACAAAATTTGACCTAGCTTTGGTAGTTTGCGAGAAAAATTTCTGTAACACACGGACGGACAGACAGGATGCGATTTTAGTAGGGTTTTATAAAATTATTGTACAAAATCCCTAAAAATCGGCGTACACAACTCTTTGGAACTAGACACACTGTAGCAAAAAACCTTATTTATTAGTTTCACCTCCTTTAAGGGACCTCTTACTTTATTTTCTAATTTTTAATTGAATCTGAGTAGAAAGAAGGTCCTTGAGCTAAGAAACTCAGGCCCATTCAACCTTTCTGGTTCGATTTGATTAAAAATGTAATTAGTTACAAAGGCTTTCTGGCAGGAGCGCTCTTACTACATTTATCTAAATTTTATATTGTTTGTTGAGAACAGGTACATATATGCCCTTATTGTCACTTGCGGTATTCGATTCAATTATATTGTATTATTATATAAGCCCAAGACCCTACAAATTTAATATTTTTATAAAACATTTCTTAAAAATTTACCGAAAACACAAATAAACCATGAAATTTTCATCACAGTCAAACCTGAAACTAAGTATTTTACAATTTTGCTGAGTGCTCAAATGTGAATTGCTTAACACGTTGTTCACCAGGAGGTGGGTGACCTATTCCACCGAACTACGTTACGCAACCACTATACTAAAGCGCCACGTGATATTTTTTTAACAGCGACCGTTCATTCCACTGAAAACGTTCAAGGGGATGCCCTCACATTTTTCGCGGAAAAATCTAATCTCGTCACTTATAAAAACTGATCACTGTGAACTTGGATCACTGATAAGCCGTTCGTTAACGATCCTTAAGTATTCGTTACACTATCTGTATTCGGCATGCGTTGATCACTACTCAACCAAAGATACTTAACGCATATGAGTGATAATTATAGAACAATTGATCATAAACAATGATTTGAACTCCTAACATATCACAGTGCACTTTAAACTCTTGAACTATCTCCGTCATTCGAGCACTGATAGCGCGAGCCCATGGGATAAGCACAATTCCCATTCATGGAATCATTAATGATGACACACAAATTTTATTGTCTTCGGAAGCAAATCGTTATCACTTGGACGTCGTATCGGATGACGAGCTCTTTTCACGTTTCCACGTTACACTTTCTGAGCCGGATACGCTTAACTCAGCCATAAAAAGGGTCGGTTGGAGTAGATTGCGAGGGAGAAAATCAAAAGGAAACACACTCCAATCTTCTTACCTACTAACGAAGCTAATTACAAGAAGTTGTTGCTGTCGTATTACTTTCTCAAGATATAACCGTATTCTTGAGGAGAACAAATAGATAGATCCTTACTGACCGACGAAGCACGACTAACTGTAACTGAAAGTTCCACTCAACACCACAGAATAGCGACCGAAGCTCAAACGGAGTCCGAGCCGAATAGAAAGAACGTATTAAGATTTCGATTGCTCCAGGGAAAATTGATAATGGTCGTTTCTTATCAAACATTCAGAGGTTAAAGACCAAATGGCTGAGCTGAAGATGAGCTCGTATCAGAACAAGGAACGTTATTAGATGCGATTACACATGTATGACCGTTTTAACACACATACTACGCTCAGAGTCATAACATATTATCATACTCGACGGTACATGACTGAAATTTTCCATCCTTGTTTCTATGTTTTTCCAGCTCCACATTCTCACGGTAAGGATATCCAGCTGATGAAATTCAGGGACGCGTGTACGGAGCGTGATTGACACTGCTTTAATGGGGTAGGTAGCCCCGAAGCCAAGTACATGAGATGCTTTTACGGTTGTTCATGTGTAAGGACTTTTTTGTTCTCCATGAACTTCCGTATATTTGGTGAAATTTAAATTTGCTATAGTAATCAAGAATGTGAAGAACGATTTAATGGGGAGTAACATTCATCATGTGATAGTGAGCTTAATTCTAGCTGATGCAAAACTTTGGAAATACAACACAATTATTCTGAGAAAAAAAGGAATTTGATCCTTTTATGGGCCACTTATTTGTCAGTTTTTGTGTCGTAATGCAACGATGTAAAAATTATTTTTTTTATGCTGGAAGGAGTTTCAGCAACTAAAAGCGCATCATATGATCTAGTAAATATTATTTAAAAGATGATTTAGAATGTGAAAGTGGAGTGACCTCATATTTTAATAAAACATTCTACACGAGTAGAATGCTTTGAGCTCAAGGATTAGACAATAAAAAAATTCAAAACTCTCCTTTGCCTATTAAACCGACCTCGTTTGCCTGTTAAAATTCCCAAGCAGAAATCTGCTGTCAGCATCGATTGAATCCTTCCATCGTATCCTCGGTTTCCTAACTGGACGTCCCTTCAACGTTCGTCTGGAGAGCCTGAGTTCTTCAATTCTCTCCACATGTCTTGCTCATTGTAAACTACGTAGCTTTGCGCATGCGGATACATAAAGATTATACAATTTTTTTCTTTGTGTTAGGAATGTGAATGCCCATTTACGCACAGAGTGTGGGACTCCCATTCTCGCAAGAAGGCGACTGGAGTACCCACTAAACACCTCCCCTATCAACCTGAAAACCTAGCCTGGGACCGTTTGACACATTACGTCGGGTCAGGTCTAGTTTTGTTACGCCGTGAGGTGCCTTCAAGCTGGGGGTCCCTTTCCTAGCGGGAGGGGAGAGGGAAAGAGGAAGTGCCAGACAAGCAATCCCCCAGCCCCAACGCCCCCGGCTGCTGTGAGTCCCTTTAATCTTTTCGGAAGGCCCGAACATAATGTGCCACCTGGTTCCATTTGTCAACTGATTCGAGCATCACCGCGACTATATTATCCGGGGTGAGCTCTCCCGTTTCCCTGTAGAGGTCCCTTTGCAGCCTGTCCCATTTTATGCACGCAAAAAATGTGTGGCAGGCATTGTGATCCTCTCCTGGGCAGAACCGACAATCGGGGGACCGTGACTTACCAATCTTGTGCCGGTAAGACTGAAAACACCCATGCCCGTTCAAAAGCTGTGTCAGATAGAAGTCAGTCTCACCATGCCTTCGATTTAGCCACGGTCTCACATCCGGGATGAGGCGTGCAATCCACCTTCCCTTCGTGCAATTTACCCAAGACTGATGCCAATCGTTGAGTGAGCGATGTCTCTCCTCGCTGACAACCATCTCCCTCTTATCCTCGTTTCGACGCAGGTAAATAGCAAGGCGCCCTCTAGCAAGGAAGGCGACAGGCATCACGCCTGCAATGGCTTTCACCGTCGAATCAGAGACTATCGGATATGCAATCCTCAGTGCTCTTCTTCTATGTACCTGTGCCAAGCGTTTTCGGTATACTTCCTTACTCAGAGCATCGGCCCATATTTCTACTCCGTACAGTAGCACTGAGCCTACAGTACTCATCAAGAGGTGCCTTCTTGATGGGCTGGTTCCCCGTACATTGGCGATAAGTCGACTCATAGGCGATACTCCCGCAGCAGCCTTCTTAGCCGTTGCCCTAATTTGCTCAGAGGAACTCATCTTTGAGACGATCAGTAGCCCCAGATACCTCACCGCTGGCTCTAGGGACTCTCTTTTTTGTCAACATGACCACTTCGGTTTTCTCCAGTGCCAAACTGAACCCGCGAGCAGCCATCCAGTTTCTCACTCGGCGCATTAGCATACCTAACCTAAGTTACACTTGTTCAACAGTGCATCGAACGACCAGAGCCGCAACATCATTCGCATAGCCGATCAAGCGTGGCTCATCTGGCATCTCCAGTCTCAAAAACCCATCATAAGACACGTTTCACAGGTCCAGGCCAAAGATAGATCCCTCGGCAACCCCCGATGTAACTTCCATCCTTCGTTGGCCTTGTGTCGTGTCGTAGAGCAGGCTTCGGTCCTTCAGATAGTCCCTCAAAAGTTGCATTTGATATTCTGGAACTTGGAAAAGGGTTTAAAGCGTTTCCAGAAAATCCACCCATCTAGCGGAGTTGAAGGCGTTCCTGACGTCGAGTGCCGCCAATAGGACGATCTGTCACTTGGCGCGACTATATGCCTCTGCCTTTTGAACTGCGCTCACCACCTCTGCAGTCGCATCAATGGTGGAGCGTCTTGCTTTAAAGCCGTGCTGCCGAGGAGATAAGTCCCCAACAGTACGAATCGCGTCAGTGAGTCTTCCCTTGATGAGTTTCTCTAGCGCTTTCCCAGCCGTGTCTAGCATGCATAACGGGCGGCATCCAGACGGTGATTCGGGATTTCCCTTCCTCTTGCTGATCAGCACGAGCCTCGCTACCTTCCATCGTCCTGAGGAAACCCCATCCCATAGGCAAGCGTTGAATGTGCTGAGCAGCAAGTCAGAACAGTGGTATATCACCGCTGTTCTGACTTGATGCTCAGCACATTCAACGCTTGCCTACGGGATGGGGTTTCCCCGGGACGATGGAAGGTAGTGAGGCTTGTGCTGATCAGCAAGAGGAAGAGAAATCCCGAATCACCGTCTGCATGCCGCACTGAAAGCGAAGAAGGCTTCAGGTCCAGATGGTGCTCCAGCTGAGGTGTTGCAGCTTGTATATCACAAGCTGCAACACCTCAGCTGGAGCACCATCTGGACCTGAAGCCTTCTTCGCTTTCAGTGAAAGGACTGCCTCTTCCAGTTCCAACTGTGTGAAGAGTGGACACTCTACTGCTGTTTCACCAAGAACAGCGTCAACAAGGACGGGATGGGCGGAGAAGAGTGCCCGCACTATCTCGTCCATCTTTTCCGCATCATATAATCAACGTTTCCGTAGAGCACCAACCTTCCGCATAACTAGCTTGTAGCCAAGGCCCCACGGGTCCTTTTTCACACTGTCCACTAGATCTTGCCAACAGCGAGCCTTGCTATTGTTAATCAATTGGCCGACTTAAATGCTGCCACCCGGTTACATTACTCGTCACGGCTCCATGCCCGTTGAGTCTCACGCCAAAGCTTGGGACACTCCCTTCGTTTTTCAGCGATTTCAGTTGACCACCAGTGCACCGGGGGCTTGCCGTGCCGGGGTTTCCGACGGATCATAATGATGCTCATAGTTGAGTTCTTCCATCCCCTGCGAATCTCCTTGCAGCGGGGCATCTGCTGTGAGCACCTCACGACGTCCATCCTTCCGGTGTTCCATCTAATTGCAGAAAGTCGAGAGCACGACATCGATAGACAACATCGCTTATCTCAACCAGAATGCACTGGTGATTACTGACTGAGTAGTCCTCTAATACTCTCCAATTGTGTATCCTCCATGCTAGGGACTCCGAGGCGAATGTCACGTTCAGTATGGTTCCTTCACAGTCGATATGGCGGAAAGTCAGCGTATTTACGGTGCTTAGTACGACGAGCGCCATCCTGGCCGCCATTTCGAGGATTCGTTTTCTCTGCAGATCCATTTGAGGCATGCTCGATTCGATTGCTTTCGCGTTGAAGTCTCCCCAAACGAGCACGTTGCCCTCTGCGTTCGAGACAGCGCCCTCCAGAGGATTAAGCTTGGCTTGAAAGATAACATCGATTTGTTCAGCGTTAGGTACACAGTAAAGAAGACACCGAATCCACACAAAACCATCCCCCCGTCCATAGCTCTCCGCTTGGAAATCACTATTTCGAGCCCAGATGGCGGTAGTACCAGATTTGCCCGAATACCATAATGCTGAACATTTATCATGGTGTTGCTCACTCAGCAGCATAAAGTTGGCTTTCATGTCCCTCGCAAACTGCTCAAGCAGGTTTTGGGCAGTTGAACTACGGTGCAGGTTTAGCTGCAGGGTACGGGTCATCGGAGTTCTGATGTTGCCTTGGCTAGGGCTTCCTGGAACACCCGGCATTTTCCTGATCCCAAGACATGTCCAAAATCAGGTCTTGGATCAGTATCCTGTAATGCATTTATAAATACAAAAACATATTGAATACATTACCACAATGATTTACTCGCATTTCCCACTTTAAACCTAAATGCATTTATAAATACAAAAAAGCATAGAAAACATAATCACAATGATTTTCTTGCATTTCACACTTTAAACATAAAATTCAAAACAATTCCCAACTAATGTGCATCTTCGCCGTTAAACCCATATGAACCCATGTTCTTACGTACAGACAATTCCGCACACACATGGTTTCATATGTACAACATATAAACATACAACGGGCGAAGACAATCGTGTATCATATTACGTGAAAGTGTAAAGGCATGCGCCACATGATAAACAATAACAAATTACCTTGAACTCTTTCGTCTATGTACTTGACATTGCTCATATGCGGAACTTCTCATATGAATGCAATGTCTTGTTTCCTTTTTTTCTTATAGGAAATTAACGTATAGAAAATGAATGCATTTAGAGTTAATGTTTTTTTTTGGGAATAATGCATTCACTACGGGAAATGCAACGCATAGAATTGGTATTGAGAATGTGGATTTTTTTTGCATAGATTTTTGATATAGAATATTTAGAATAAGAAATTGTATGTGAAAATATTTTTGCTAGAGTAAACAAAATATGTTTGAAGTATGTTAAAAAATCGAATATGTATTTGTAAGTAAGACTTTGAGAAATTTGTATAAATAGGATAAGTCAATTTGGAAATAAACTACTTCTTCTTGAGACGTTAATCCGGAGTGTTCTCCTTTCTTCTCAAATTAAGAAAAAGTCATACTCAGGCCCAATCGCCTAACCTATATGCGTTACCTAGACGCTATACAATCACTAGGTGAATATTACTGAATACAGTTCTTTTCAATATAGGATAGCCGTCCGGCTTATAATACAACATTGCGATCCTGCCACTTTCTTCTAGTGCAACAGATACAAATGGACTTCGACGGATTTTTAACGATATGGGAAGCTTTTAGCCCGACCAGAGCCAAAGAAGAGGAATACGTTCCTGGACCTGTACAGACGAATATACCAGCATACCACCCAAGTGCGGCCAAAAGTAAAAATACTTGCGATACTAGCAACAATTTCAAATCCTACAATAATAAAAACACATTCAGTCTCGAAAACTTACAAAACATTAAAATCATTTCCTTTTACAAATTCGAATTTTAACTTGATATAATGGGTATCGCAGATTCCAACATAAAAGAGACTATAGTCCTTGCAAATCAAGCTTCAAACGCATCGAATCAGTACTCTGCAAACCAACTTGCTACATACATTATTATTGTCATAATTGTCATGTTTTTGCTTTTTGGGCTATATCTGTTGGCCAAACGATTCATTAAGAAAACCATAGTAAAAGAGGTTAACAAAACAAACTATGTTTAAGAGTACCCAGTTGTCCACATTAATAAAAATTTTCGAAAATTTCAAAAAGAACCCTAACCGATCTTACAGCGAAACTTATCTGCTGAATACTCTTCTAAAATTAGATACATTAAAAACTCTTTTTGAAATTGAAATCAAACATTTAAGTGAACAAGACAATCTAGAACCTAAGAAAAAATTCAAGACTTATTATCAAAATATTATTAAACTCATATCCGACAAACGAGAGAATATAGAGACAACAGAAACAATGGCAACTACGGACATTTTCAGTGGCTTAAAGTCCATAACTGAGTTTCTAGACAAACCTAGTGATTTACACAGGTTCCTAACCGTAGTGAAAATCATCGAAAAATCAATTCCAGCTGAACAGAAATCTGATTTTCTACAACTTGTACTAAACACGAAACTATCATCAACGGCCAGAAATAAACTAAACTCCATTGAACCACCAAAAACTATAACCGATCTTGAAGCTAAACTTACTTCCATTTATAAATCCAAACATACCTCTAGCAATATAGTACAAAAATTATCTAGTTGCACCCAAAACCAGCACTCCATATCCCAATTCGCAGAAACGATAGAAAACCTTATTGCAGAACTAACATTAGTACAAATTGAACAAGTAGGCGAACAACATAGAGATATACTGAAACAAACAAATGACACCCTCGCATTCAATACTTTCAAGAACGGAATTACTAATAGAAACATTGTACAAACAATTGAAGCAAGCAGAGTACGCACATTCAGAGAGGCAACAGAAATCGCTGAACAAGCTGAAACTACAGCAAAAGACAACAAAATTCTTCATTACAACAGAACAAACTACAATAGGAATAATCATAATATGAACTACGGGAATAATTATAACGAATCTAGAAATAGAAATAGCTATCAATATAACAATAGGCAATTAAACCATAGATATAACAATAACCAACGTAATAACAGATATAACAACAATGATAACAACAAGCCAACGAACAGCAGGGACAACCGAAACTTCGGACAAGCAAGAGAATACAATCAAAGACAAAGAAACAATGCTAGAATATACTTGGCGGATTACCAGGAAAACGAAAACTCCCCAGACACCAACCAGTAAATAAAACCGGTCAATCGGGGAATGAGAATACTAACAAAACATACAAAATAAATCTAACCAATTACAATGAAGACATATCAAACCATATAGTCCTACAAATTCATAATCAAAAACTCACATTCTTGGTGGACACAGGTGCAGATATTTCTATTTGCAAAAATTTATTCGACTATATAAGCATCAATAATCATGAATCCTGTCGGTTGTCGGGAATAACCGAACAGAGCATTCAAACACTTGGCATCGCAAACCTACAAATAAACCTACCCGAAACCAAAATTCTACACAAATTCCAAATAGTAGAAAAAAGCTTTCCCCTCCGAACAAGTGGTATAATAGGCAGAGATTTCCTACATAAGTATTATGCAAATATAGACTACGAAACTTTGCTATTTTCTTTCAAATATGATAACAATCTAATTTCACTACCTCTAGAGACTAAGATATACAATATAAGGATACCACCCCGCTCGGAAATAATCCACCCAATAAACATCGATAACAAGGAAGACAGCCTTATCTGTGGAAAACACATTTCTGAAAACATTTTTATAAGTAATACCCTTATCCCGGCACACGGCATCAAACACGTTAGAATTCTCAAGACTTCCGACAAAGAAGAAACTATACAAAACCTGCAATTAGAAATCAAACCACTAACAAAGTACCACGTATTACACTGCAACAAAAAAAAAGCAAATCATCGTTGGCCCAAATTAAAAGAATTGCTACACATAAACTCCAAAGACGAGGTGGCCAAAACCACAATAGAAAATATATGCAGAGAATACCATGATATATTCCATTTAGAAGGTGAAAAATTAACCTGCAATAATTTTTACACGCAACATCTGAATACAATTGATAATACTCCAGTGTATATAAAAAATTATCGAATGCCTCATGCACATACTATCGAAATTAATAACCAAGTCAAAGACCTGATTGACAAAGATGTGATAGAACCATCTACAAGTCCATACAATTCACCAATGTTAGTAGTCCCCAAACATTCCAGTGATGATACAAAAAAATGGCGATTAGTAGTCGATTATCGTCAACTAAATAAAAAATTAGTCAATGACAAATTTCCCCTTACTCGTCTTGACGATGTACTAGATCGCATAGGGAGAGCCAAATACTTCTCTACACTCGACATGACGAGCTCATTCCATCAAATAGAACTCGACCACGAATCACGGCCCATGACAGCATTTTCGTCCAGCAACGGACATTACCAATTCAAAAGATTGCCTTTCGGATTAAAAATATCCTCAAATAGTTTTCAGCGCATGTTAACCATAGCTTTATCAGGATTAGATGCAAACGCGTTCCTATATGTCGACGACATCATAGTCTTTGGTTGTCCCTTAAAACATCACAACCAAAACCTCGTAAGAACTTTCGAACGACTCCGTAGGTACAATCTCAAATTAAACCCTTCAAAATGTAATTTCGTACAATCCGAAGTCGTTTTCTTAGGACACCTAATCACCAGCAAAGGCGTAACAGCCGATCCCACGAAATGCGCAGCTGTCAACAACTATCCAACTCCACAAAACGCAGATGATGTAAGACGTTTTGTCGCCTTCTGTAATTACTACAGACGATTCGTCCAAAATTTCGCAGCCATTGCAAAACCTCTCAATGACCTGCTCAAGAAGAACAAAAAGTTTGACTGGAACGAAAAATGCCAACTAGCTTTCCAATCCCTAAAAAACGCCATAACCTCCCCACCAATTCTACAATACCCCGACCTAGAGAAAGAATTTATACTAACAACAGATGCATCTGATTACGCCCTAGGAGCCGTTCTATCACAAGGCACCATCGGAGAAGATCTACCGATATCCTACGCCAGCAGATCTCTAACAAAACATGAACTCAATAAATCAGTAGTAGAAAAAGAACTCCTTGCAATATATTGGGGAATAAACCATTTTCGCCCCTACCTGTATGGAAAGAAATTTACAGTCGTCACAGACCACCGACCCTTAGTATCCTTATTTGTAGATCGCAACCCCTCCCCTAAATTAACCAGAATTCGCTTAGACCTAATGGACTATGATTTCGATATCGTGTATAAACAAGGCAAAATAAATACTAATGCAGATGCACTTTCGCGTATAAAAATAAATTCTAATAACTTAAAAGAAATGATACCTACAACAATCAACGTTATAACTCGTAGCAAAACTAATAAACCAACAAACCCTGTGACCACACACAAGGCAACAACTACCTCCAACATCGAGCCTGATCAACTCGATATGTGGGAAGGTACTTCAATTTCGGACATCAGAAATTTGCCAATACTAAAATTTGAGCTCAATAAAAATGATAATAATAACAGTTTGCCAACTACAACGATAATAAAAAATAAAAATATGATAATCGTGAAGTACAGTGATAATCCATCCTTAGACTTAGGTCAGGTTTTGGAGAAGCTGATACAAGAACTATCAATAAATAGTATCACGAAGATAGCGCTATCTAAAAATGATGAAATTTTCAAATATATAAATAAAAACGAACTAATCGATATGTATAATAAAAAGCATGCAAAAATAATAAAAAATAGGCAAACTAAAATACAAATAATATTATATAATCCCCCGAGACACGTTGAACAAAAAGCCGATCAAATAAGATTGATCAGCGAATATCACGAGTCAAGGTGCGGAGGTCACACGGGTATAACAAGAACCATAGCAAAACTTAAACAAAAATATGCGTGGAAAAATATGAACAAAATGGTTAAAAATATAATACAACAATGTTACACTTGCAATAAAAACAAAATAACACTACATACTAAAGAAAAACTAACAATAACCGATACACCATCTACACCATTCGAAATCATAGCCATTGACACAGTCGGACCATTGCGAATTTCTAACGGGTTCAGATATATACTTACAGCACAATGCGAACCAACCAAATTTGTAGAAGCCATACCTATCCCTACCAAAGAAGCCAACGTAGTAGCAAAAACAATAGTCGAGAACATAATCCTGAGATACGGTCACTTTAAAACAGTTAAAACCGACAGAGGGACTGAATACGTAAACGAGCTATTCAAAAGCAGTTGCAAAACTTTGAACATAGAACATAAAACATCAACCCCATACCACCATGAAACATTAGGTTCACTAGAACGAAATCATAGAGTATTAAACGAATACCTACTAACTTTCTGTGAGGATAACGAATGGCACAACCACATTCCCTTTTACACCTTCGCATACAACACTACACCCCATAGCGAAACAAATTATTCACCTTTTGAACTAGTCTTCGGAAGATTAGCTAGTTTGACGAGTGACTACGACAGTTCAAAACCCGTTTACGATTATGACAACTACCTAACTGAACTTAAAGCACGACTATATCATGCACAACAAACCGCATATAAAACCTTGATTGAATCAAAATCAAAAAGAGCCAAATCAAATAGCATTGAAATAAACCCATTAAATATAATACCTGGTGACTGGGTATATCTCAAAACACAGAAAACAAACAAATTAGACAGTCCATACGAAGGACCATTTCAAGTAATTGAAAACCAAGGAGTAAATACCCTTATAAACAAAAATAACAAGAATATATTAGTCCATAATAATAGATTAAAAAAGAAACCACAACCAACAGATATAAGCCCATAAACAAAAAAAAAATATATATATATATACATATATTTTACCCAAATATAAGAAAAAACAAAATAGAAAATGTAAATATATTTACATACACACCCTAAGAATAACGTTTATAAATATTTTGTAATATCAGCAAACAAAAAAAAAAAATTTTTTTTTACAAAAAAATTTTTTTTTTTCCTATGGGACCGAGGTGTAATGCATTTATAAATACAAAAACATATTGAATACATTACCACAATGATTTACTCGCATTTCCCACTTTAAACCTAAATGCATTTATAAATACAAAAAAGCATAGAAAACATAATCACAATGATTTTCTTGCATTTCACACTTTAAACATAAAATTCAAAACAATTCCCAACTAATGTGCATCTTCGCCGTTAAACCCATATGAACCCATGTTCTTACGTACAGACAATTCCGCACACACATGGTTTCATATGTACAACATATAAACATACAACGGGCGAAGACAATCGTGTATCATATTACGTGAAAGTGTAAAGGCATGCGCCACATGATAAACAATAACAAATTACCTTGAACTCTTTCGTCTATGTACTTGACATTGCTCATATGCGGAACTTCTCATATGAATGCAATGTCTTGTTTCCTTTTTTTCTTATAGGAAATTAACGTATAGAAAATGAATGCATTTAGAGTTAATGTTTTTTTTTGGGAATAATGCATTCACTACGGGAAATGCAACGCATAGAATTGGTATTGAGAATGTGGATTTTTTTTGCATAGATTTTTGATATAGAATATTTAGAATAAGAAATTGTATGCGAAAATATTTTTGCTAGAGTAAACAAAATATGTTTGAAGTATGTTAAAAAATCGAATATGTATTTGTAAGTAAGACTTTGAGAAATTTGTATAAATAGGATAAGTCAATTTGGAAATAAACTACTTCTTCTTGAGACGTTAATCCGGAGTGTTCTCCTTTCTTCTCAAATTAAGAAAAAGTCATACTCAGGCCCAATCGCCTAACCTATATGCGTTACCTAGACGCTATACAATCACTAGGTGAATATTACTGAATACAGTTCTTTTCAATATAGGATAGCCGTCCGGCTTATAATACAACAATCCTTGTAAAGAATAGATTTTGCCTCCTTTGTAGACTCTTTTCTTTTATGTCTCATTTCACCGCATCAACATATTGAACTCCTATCGGGTCCTTTGCATACTTGTGCGGTGTGACCATAGCCAAGACATTAGAAACTTTGAAGAGGCCGTATCCTACAGACAACCCACCCTATTCTTATTTTGCCATTGTTCAGAAATTGTTCAGCGCCCTTTTCGGTCAAGTCTATTATGGCCAAGGGTTGTCCTCTTTGGTTTTCTGGTCTCAGCGTGGCTTTGATCCTGCCCACGCTAGGGAACTCCTTTTTGATGGCCTCGTCTACCTCGGCCAGATTTGTGACGGAGTTAGTGTCTCTTATTTCCATCATTGCCATCGGCTCGAGTGAAGCTATAGTTGCGCTTTTGCCAAGAACTTTCTTTACTGCGTCGCAGAATGCTTCCCTATTGTCGGCCTCTGCTCCAAATTCGACCAGTATGTGGCCGGAAGGCGTTGGTCGTACTGCTTTCATGGCAGTGTTAGTGTCTTCGGCCCTTACATTTCTCCTGATATCCCGCAGCACCTCCGTGTAGGATCGACCATCTTGGGGTTTTACGAGCAGTGCCTGTTGACGGAGTATTTGTCAGGGCTTCTTACTCTCCTGTTTCGCAACAAGCCATTTTTCTTGTTGGGCGTCCACCCGAACCTTGTTTTCTGGCACTTTTTGAAGGAGTTTCTTGGTGGTTTTCTTCACTCCTTCTGTCAGCACTACCTGGGACCCCTGATCTGGCGTTCTACCCCCATCAAGTCCCTCTTCATTCCTTCTTTTATCCCGATCTCCTTCGATTGGGCTAGAAGCCATTCTTTTAATGACTTTTGATGGCGGAGCTATCTGCACGTGGCCTTTAGATTTCGCCCCCAGTGCTTCTTTAGCATTTGGCTCTTCTTCCCCCTTCCGGTCCTCTTCGGCCTTTAACCAGCCCCTCCGATAATGTCCTATGCAGTGTAGGACCTCCTCTAGTTCAGGGAGCCCAATCTTTACTGCTTCGTCTTTTCAGAACATCTCCCGCTTTTCGGAATAGCCTATCTTCTTCAGGTCACTGGGCGGCAAATGTACTTTGTGACCATCGTTTTCGGGAGATATTTTCGGCTTCCGTTTCCAAATACAGTACTTCAACCAGATTTTCGACGTTGGCGATAAAATCACGCAACGTTGCTTTATTTGTCTGGTCAATCCTGTCCTTTCCTGCCGTAATCTCTTCGTGGATTTCAGGATGGTTCGAAGTTATATTGGGACTTACGACCCTTGTTTCAGTCGCTTTGGTAGCGATTGCAGCAGTGACCATCGAATTCTCGATGCTCTTTATATTTTTCTCGACCGCTCGAAAATTTGACGCGTCCTGCAGAGCTTCCCGCTTTTCCTTTATAGGACGCTCTGGCGCTCGCATTATTTATTTGCTACGCCCAAACGCCGCAGGAATCTCAGTCTGGATAAGACTGTCTGTTAATATCCATTTTCGTCCGTTTTCGCTGTCATTGTATTATTCGTCGTTTTTGTCGTCTTTAGTACCTCTTCCAATGTGTTGTTAACATCGTGGCTGCAACCGCTGGTTGCGTCGTCGTTGTTGTTTTTATACTTTTTTTTGTTTGGGTTTTTTTGATTTTTTTTATGGTTTTTGCTTGCTGCAGTTTTATTGGGTCCCCCTTCGGAGCCGCTGCCTCTGTCCATGGGTGTGTTTGCCTTTTTGGCCCCATGGTTATCTTTGCAGAGCAGAGAGACTATGCGAGCGTAGGAGCAAGCCCTTATGGGGACAAGTGCTCAGAGCCAGACCAGCGCTAATCGGGAGTCTGTCTCAACCGAACGTTCTCCAAGGCCTGCCAGGATTTTACCAGAACGGAGACGGTATGAGAGTTGAATTGGAGCCAGTCACGCTCGAGTGTCACCTTGGCGCTACCGTGCAAAGCAACTGGGTCCAAGACAACATATCCGCCAGCCCAAAGCATAAATTCCATTTCGTTGTCCAAAGCGTAGTCCAGATCTAGTCAGGTTCGTTACCCGTAATTCCAGGAAGCCACTTTATGGCGGCCCCCATGTCCTCGGGTCCGTGGGGGTGGCGCTGCCCAAAAAATGCTAGCCTCCAAGAGTTATCTTGTCGACCAGCATTTCCCCTACGGGATTTCCTCGGGTACGTAGGGCTAGAACTCCCCAAAGAAAGATTATACAATACAACTCACCCTTGTGATAAAGTCTCCGCTCTACTCCATGCTTTATTGGGCCATATATCCTCCTGAGTACTTTACATTCAAATTTGTACAGAGCCTTTTCGATACATCTTTAAAAGTCCAGGTTTCACAACCATACAGCAGCACAACTCTTATTAGTGACTTGTATATGCGAATCTTATTTTTTCCGTGAATATCTCTGGATCTTAACATGTCTTTCCTTGCTTGGGTCATAATTTTCATTGACCAGAAAGCCGACTTTTTCGTTTCTAACTCCAGCCCTATAAGCTAATCTGGAATTAATCAGGATATAATGCTAACGTTGTTGACATACGCTACTAGTTGTATGGACTTGTTGGGTAGCGTGTCCATAATGTCTGCTGGCGTTTTTCTGACCTCATGTTTCAGAGGAATATTGAACAAGATTGGGACAGTCGATCCCCCTATTTCAGGCATGAGTTGGTTGGGCTAATCAAGTGGCCATATTACTGTCTCGAAGCTACTATCAGCATCAACAATTATAAAACCATTGACCAAGATATTGAAGACAGACGACAAACGGACGAACAAACGAAGGAAAAATCGAGAGCTAGTAATAGCCAGAGAGCTCCACTGTACACGGTCCCAAGCCCGTTTGAGAAAGGAGGAGGGAGTCCCTTGTTTCCTCAACCCAAAGCTTCCATGATTCCTCACCCTAAGCCACCGAGTAATTGTAGTCAATGTTCTCGGGGTCCACATTAGGTTTACTGGTTTCCAAATAATGTAACACTAAATGCCGTGAAATGATAATAACTGTAAATACATCTACAGCTCTGCTACTAAATCCTACTTACACCTCATTTGTGGGGTCGTAAGAAGGTTAAGGAGAGTCTTCCGCACCTGATCATGACATCAAAGTAATGACCATGCCACCGGAATGAAGGGTGGGCGACGGGCTAGCTTCCCGTCCCTGGAAAACCCTACAATGTTTCGAAACCTGCAGAAGGACCTCGGAATGGTTTGGACTCACGGCAATGACCTCGCAAACGGAAAAATGACTATGACATTGGATCCTGGAATGTCAGATCACTCAATTACTCTGGTGCTATGAAGGATTCTTTAACATGACAGTGAATATAAATTAAAAAGCTGGCGATCTAGGAAATGAACTGGACTGGAAATGATATTCAATACATAAGATCGCACACAATGCTCAAAAGTGGGAGAACGAGAATTCAGAGTGGCCTTCATTATAGATATGTAGTTCAAATCGCACTTTATTGATTTTAAGGCAGTTAATAAACGGCTGTGTGCGATCCATATTAAAGCGAAATTCTTCAAAATCTGGCTGATCAACGTACATGCCCCGACCGAAGAAAAGAACGAAGAAACCAAGGACACGTTCCACAATGACTTCGAAAGACTAGTTGATACAATACCTATAAACAACACAAAAATAATTCTGGGTGATTTCAACTTTAAAGTTGACAATGAGCTATCTCATCGGGGAACGACTGGAGGATATAGCCTCCACGATGAAACAAATGACAATGACCAGCGCCTGATTGACTTCGCGTATAGCAGAAATCTAGTCATACATACAAATTGCTTCCCTCATCGACGCATTCATAAAATGGCCTGAGTATCACCGGATGGCAAGACACAAAACCAGATCGACCATGTTCTGATCCAACAAGCCTAGTTGACGTCAGTACATACCAAGGAGCCTATTGTAACTTAGATCATTACTTGATCAAATTAACCTATTGATGTCGTATGTCAAAGACGTATTCATCGAAGACCAGCTCGCTAGGAAAATTTGACATCGAAAGGCTCCAAACGACGTCTGCGGCCAAAAATTTCACGGAGACCTTCCACAAACAGTTGGCTCCCATCTTATAAGACGCACCGATGAAAACAAGCAACGAGCTCTGGATGGAAGTGAAAACGACTATTAAGACCGTGATAAAACACACAATCGGACATTAAGCCAAGAGAAATGATTGGTTTGATGATGAGTGCCAGAATGCATTAGACAAAAAGAATCAGTCGTATAAAGAGTACGTAGATAAGAAAACCAGGAACAAGAGAGAACATTATGAAAATCTCGCATTCTTCATAAAGCTATTCACAAAGTCATCGAAGACATTGGGCAACCAGAACATATGCCAAAAGAGTGGAGTCAATCAATTATGTTCTCTATACACAAAAAAGGTAACAAGCTTCAATGCGAATACTATGGAGGATCATATGCCAACAGCCTTATTGGGGAGTATCAAGGTGGTTTTAGAGCAAGTAGATCGACAATAGACCAACTGTTTACTGGCAAGCAGGTACTTGAAAAATTCCAGGATTCAACATAGACGTAGACGAAATTTTTATTGACTTTAAGCAAGCATACGACAGTATTGATCGTAACGTACTGTACCAACGAATGCTTTGCTTTGCATCCCAGCCAAATTAGGCCACTCTACTAAAATGATAATGACATTGACGACCTCCTAAGTCTGCATCAATAACCAACTCACCGATGCCTTTGACACAAATATTGGACTAAAACAGGAAGATGGACTGGCCCCATTGCTATTCAATTTGGCACTGCAGTCCATCATACGGAAGCTACCTGTCGATACACAAGGTACATTCGTATACAAGTCAATTCAAGTAGTAACCTTTGCGGACGACATCAATATTTTGTCATGGTCATTAACAACTGCCGAAGAACTCTTCCTGAAACTCGACAGTGAAGCAAAACTAGAAGGCCTACAAATTTTCATTGATTGATCAAACTTATGATGCAGTCATGGAGAAACATCTCAAATACACAAAATATCACACTCGACGAGTACAGTATCGAAAATGCGAGCAAATTTGTGGATTTTGGTGCCAAAATAATGAGAACCGGTAACTTAAAAATATGAAATACGCCGAAGAATACAGCTCGCAAATAAAATATTTTATTCAGTTTTGACGATCTCACAGATTTGTATACTTGGGGGGTTTGTTTTCCTGTGTATGCAGCTACACAGGAAAACAAACTCCCAAGTATTCAAATCTGTGATAAGATTTGTGTTATGCTTTGGGCGTGAAACATGGACCCTAACGCAAGCATTCGCAACGATATTGAACGCCTTTGGACGACAGGTACTGAGGCGAATTATCGGAGCGAAGCAAGACGGGGACCAATGATGGGTTCGATACAACCATGAGCTATATGACATTATTGACCGAATGGGCTGGCCGCATGAATCGTATGGACGAACAACGGATACCCAAAAAGGTATTCGTTGGGCCAACTGAAGGGCGAAGACCAGTGGAGAAACCGAGGAAACGCTGGTCTGACTCGGCATACGAAGACGGTTCATCGCTGCTTGGATTTCAAAATTGGAGGACGCATTCGATGGATTGAGACAGTTGGCGGCCCTATTTGCAGGAAGCGAAGGCCCGAGAGGGTTTGTAGTGCTATGAAGATGAAAGTGGTAAATTCTTCCTTTCTAAGGTCGATCTTCTTGTCGTGACAGTTTTGACGGGAATAAATTCAATTTCTTTTGCAGTTTCCTTAAACAGCTGAAGAAGATCAACCGTATTCTCTCCATAGTCAATATTTTATTTACCTAGCTGCTTTTTATGTCCTTGAATAAGTTCGAGTATGGAACACTTATTCTTATTGTCGCTCATTTGTTTTCTTTTTTGTATGCTTCAAGTAAAGTAGATGATTCGTTTCTTGCTAAATTTCGCTTCTTTTTGTTACTTAGCAAATAACGAACTGTCTTATTTATTTGAACAAACAAAAGAGGCAACAAACGAGCAACAGTAAGAATAAGTCTTCCATATTCGGACTTGTTCAAGGACATTAAAAGACAACGAGCAAAACTGCAAAGTTAAAGTCAATTTTATCTAGTGAAAAAGATTAAAAAACAAAATTTGTTAAAAGTGGCGTGTATAAAATAACGTGCCCGATATGCAACAAAACTTATGCAGGCCAAACCAAAATTCGACGACCATATGGAAGAGGTGAAAACGTACCATAAAAATGGGAAAACAAATATCAATTCACCAGTGGCAGAACATGCAATTCGATGATCACGAGATCACCATAGATAACGTGGAGGTAATAAAAGAGGTAGATCGAATGAATAAGTTCGATATCGTGGAATCAATAGAAATAAGGAAATTACCTTTAACTACTATCTTAACGAGGATATAGGCAATTATACTTCAAAACTAATAATTATTATTTGTAAGAAATAAACAATTATTGTATAAATAGGTTAGCCTAGGTTTAAGTTCTTCCATTGTACTGAAGAAGATTGCGAGTAGCAATCGAAATGTTTATATAAGAAAACATAAAATCTTTGTCGTTAAAAGGAATCATTTTTAATTTATAATTTAATTAAGTCGAATGCTTTGTTTAGTATCACTTCAAACACCTTGCCGATGTTAGGCAGCAAGCTGGTTGGGCGATAGCTTTTAGGACTTGAAGGCTCTTTTCCATTCTTCAAGACCGGGAAAACACCTTAGCCCTTTTCCACTGATTTGGGAAATATGAATTGCTCAACATTTTGTTGATGCAATAGTTCCTAACAGCAAAGTCAGGCAAATGTCGGAGAACTATATTTGGAACACCGTCGATACCACATGATTTCTTGTTGTTTATACTGCGAAATATGAAACACATGTCTTAATAGCTCACATAATAATCAATAAGATTCAAGCTCGGTATAAGGTCAGATGTTAATGTTTCATTGAAATAAATAATTGATTCGCTGCTCAGTTTTGATTTGAAGTCGGAATTTTTGCTTCAACGACCTCTGAAAATATTTCTTTCCCTCTCTCAAGTTCAAAATGTCTTTCAATCAGAGCAAATTTCTGCAATTCATCACATATAATCCTGTTTCCATTTCTATCCGGAGTACTTCTACCAATTTCGATACCAGCCCTATCAAGAAGATTTATCTCATCCCTAGCGACTTCAAAATTCGATATGTTCACTCGAGACTTCTTCCGGAATAAGCTATTAACTTTCGTGAAAACTCCATCTTGATCCTGTAGGCTAATACTCCTCAGTTTTAAGACCCATTGATTGCTGACCTCACCTCCTGAAGTATGAGCGGATTAAGTTCCGGACATTTCTTAGTTTTAATTTCAACATAGCCAACGAGGAATGGTTGTAGTCCAAAAATTACCGATAAATATTGCTGACGCGTGTGAGAAGAAGGCTCTTCAATCTTTTTAACCTTGCGATGGTTGGTGTTTCATATGTTTCCATATTGTTTCGATGTGCAGTAATCGAGCAGTCGCCTAAGCAAACTGCTCGAAAGCGGGCACAACACGGATCCGAATTTTAATTGCAGATTTGAAAAATTTTATTATTCCAATTTGTAGTCTTATAAATTATAAAATATTTTTTTTTATTTTTATTATAAATATAAATTTTACATTATCTTTTTCCCTATATTAAATTTAAATTTTTCTTTATAATTATATTCCTGATGATATTTATCTTCTTCTATAATTTTTTTTACTTTTATTTTTTTATTAATTTAATAATTCAAGTCTCCAATTAAAATTCGGACATGACAACACCTTCCCCACTGCACTTGCACCTATTGCCTTGGCAAAGGCAAGTAAAATTCGGACATGACAACACCTTTCCCCACTGCACTTGCACCTATTGCCTTGGCAAAGGCAAGTGTGCAGCGGAATGAACTGAGGCTCGTCGAATTCCTGTGTGAAAGAGAGACAGCGAGGGACGACTGATAACAAAACGGGAGTCGACCTCGAGAATCTAAACCGAACGGAACGTTTTTGCGGTTTTCTCGCTTCTTTTTTGCCAAAGTGTTTCATTGTCGTGGAAAATTTTCGATAATTCAGTTTCCGTTTAGGATTAACTCCCACGAAATGTTCGGACAGTGTGTGGAAGTTCTTCACGCCAAATCTATTTGTTGGAAATTTTTGGGAAAAATTATAAAATAGCATTCACATCATAAATATAGTCAATCGCGTAATAATATCTAAAGAAAGTGATTGTAACTTCTCGATTCGCTGTGAAATAAAAGTTAGTTTTTGCGGTGTACATTTATGTTTGAAAAAGTACTTGAAAATTTCTCAATTACTAAAATAAAGTGCTGCAGCCCATGAACCACAAGGAAATTCATTTGGACGCGATATTGCCATCAGCGAACTTCTTAATGGCTTACGTATTCTTCATTTTGACAAGAGTCTTTGGATTTATCTGCATTCTTGCCTTTCAAAACTTTCAAGCACCCAATTATTCAATGGTGTGCTAATAGCTGACCAATGTTAAGCAATTTTCGATCATGTAAAGCAAAATAGAAAAGGACGATTTATTAAAGTTGCATAAATTGAAGCCGATGGACGTCGCAGTCAAATTTACCTGGCGTTATCTACAGCTGCTGAGTTTAGGGATCACTTATCTGCTTTTGGTGATTACTATGCATCTTTAGGTCCACCAAATTCTGACAATTTTCCCGAAGAAGATTCGAAAGAGAATGCACGGGGACAATTTTTAAGAGTATCTAAAACAATTACACGAGGTGAACCTAGATCCACCTGGATACGCCACTCTTATTTGGGGGCCATAAGTATCGTCGGTAACGACGAAGTCCTTTAAAGTCCGTCTGTTTTCTCCGGGCCCGATTTGTCCTCTGTGTCAGCAATTTGTGAACCTTAGTAGGTTACTTAATTCACGACTTCGATCGATATTCGTTTGACCCTCGAAATTCGTGAGTGCGAAATTTCTTTTGTTGTGGTTCCTTGTGCTGGAGAAAAGAACCCGCCCCACGACACCGCAATGCTAGCCTGCCAGCGCATTCATGCGTCCACAGACAAGGCCAATTCCGGCAAATCCCATACTCTTTCGCCGAGGTAGCAGATCATCGCTGCAGTCGTTTACGAACATTTTTTAAACCACTTTTTCACTACAGATGTTTAATCTTGGAATCTAGTTTTTCAATCGTTTCCAACGTCAGCTTCTCTAACTTCGTCAAATAGAGATCTATTTCATCGTTAGTTAGATTCCTGTCATTGGGAACCATTGAGCAAGAATTGCCATCATCAGAAGGAGGAAATTGTTTCCATGTTGAACTGAAATGAGGAAGACATCATCCCTTTGACGATTAATTTCCATTACGACAGTGTTATGGTCGCTATCGTAAGGAAGCACCTGTAGTTTCCGTTGAGGATGTTTAAAGTTGTATTCAAGTCTTGCGTTAGCAATGCAGAGGTCCAAATATGAATTTGTCCTAGAGTATATTGGAAACGTCGACCCATATAGATTGCACCTGTATTCAATTTGGTTCTCTGTTATCAACGATTTCAAGAATATACCTCTTGGATTATTGTTGGCATTCAGCCATGATGTATGCCGGGCATTCAGGTCACCGACAAGAATATCATAATTATGCAACACATTCAATTCGAGTATTTCAAAAAAGGAATGGAGCTCCTCCTTGAACTTGGTAACATTTCGACCAGTTGCATAGGTAGAGATAACGAAGAGGTTATCCCCACTTGGACGTGAAATTTCGATAACTGACACTTCAAGAAACTCAAACTTTTTGAATTCTACCTTTTCAATATTTTGGAAACAATAGGGTCTTCTTACCAATATCCCGGTGCCACCTCCCCCGTCACCGTTTACCCTATCGTTTCTTACGATTTCAGTCCTTGAATGTCATGAAGTGCCATGAATGGAGTTGAGTTTCAGTGAGTAGCATGATATCTGGCTTTTGCTAAACTATGAATTCAAGGAGATCGTCACGTTAATGTAGAGTCACAATGGAGCTGACGTTGATGGAGATGAGACGAAGCCTATCGATTAAATGTGACTGAATGAGAAATTATTTTAAAGCATTTGAAGAATTTAAGCGCTGAAAACCAAAGTAAATTTTTTGGTCTTGCTTATCGATCCTCTCCGATAAAAATTAAGTTGCTAGTAAATTTTCAGAAGCAGATCATTATTGCTATTTACAGCATTATCTGCTGGTCCTCTAGCGGTTTAATCAAGTTGGAAGGTATTACAAGTGGTGTACTTGTGTTCGTTGTGGAATAAATTTAATTTTAGTATCTTGATATCGGGAGCATCCTCGATATGATGCCGGATAAGCGAACACACCGCAGTTAGCGCAGTATAGTTTTTCTTTAGGTGCCTTCTGAGCCAATTTACACTCACAGGGGCACAACATCTTTGCATTTTACACATGGTGTCGTTTGCAGCCAAATGCCCATATCTTTGACACCGGTAACACTGATTGACTTCCCTTTTCTGGCTGCGTTCCCACCTGAACACTCTTAAATTCAGGTACCTTATTTGTTGAAGGGCACTTGGACTGCTTTTATTTGTAATTAGTACCAAATAAAGTAGTAAATTCTTCATTTCTACGGTCGACTTTCTTGCTGCAAAGGTTGTGCAGCTTGCTTGAGCATTTGAAGAAGATCGACCATATCCTCTCCGCATTCAGGGCCTCCAATAGAAAGGTCTAATTTTTCCACTTTTTGGGGTATAGTTGAAGTGAGAAACCTCCCCAAAATCCAGCGCATCTCTGGCTGGCTTGTAATCAACCAGTTATTTCGTTTTAATAGTTAATTTTCTCCATTAACTGCTTTGATTTAGAAATCACTTAGTTTATTTTCGGCTTCCATTAGCCGATCTTTTCCAATTTGTCCGAATACATTGATTGGCGGAACTTTTTCTGCCTTTTTGGCAGCTTTTTCACAGGAACCAACTGAACCGCGAGTTGGTTTTTTCTCCTTGTGTTTATTTTTTAAATACTGAATAAAATTTAAGTCACTATCTTGATTAGAATTACCTTCGATGTTTTCTTCAATCTCCATTTCTTTTGTTAATCCATCCAGCGCTGCAAAATGGTATTGACTCTCGTTGGTGCCACTAGCACTTAGGATTTCTTCTGGAATCGCTTATTTTACACTTTTCTTTGCCTTTGTTTTCTGTTGCACTTGATTTTGCGCCTGCGACTTTTGGGGCTTCATCATTTTCTTGAATGGATAATTGAGGGACTGTATCTCTAGCCTTAGTTGATCATTTTCTTTTTGTAGTTTGATTATTTGTTCATTGGCCGCTATAATTTGTAGCTTGTATCCACCATCTGCGAAGTTTTCTTGACTATCGCCAGTTTCGTATTTATCGTTTCCTCAGGTTGTCCCAATGGCGGGAAGCCGTCAGGCTTCTCCATACCAGCGGTCCTGAAGTCGTCTTTAGATTCTTCGCTTTTCTTTACTAATCGATGTAAAATAATATTCGATAGAAATTTCTTGAGTCAATTGCTTCGACAATATAAGCTTTTTCCAAAAAAAATTAACATCGGACTGACGTTTTCAAAAATTAATTTGATTTTTGGGAACTTTTGACAGCCGCAATTTAAAAACACGTGTGTTCGCAATCAATACTAGGCGTAGAATCTATCAAGAGACGTAGATGTTGCCTTTCTGCTTCTGCTAATATTGTGAAATATATTTCGATCGTTTTTATTGGACATTTCTTTCTTTCATTTGTCGGAGACTAAGCATACTTTATTTTGGTTTCCATCGAATTCCGTGCTACATAAGCACGTAATTCAAAGAAAACCAAAATAAAGTATGTCCAACTGGTAGGGCGATAGAAAATACCAGCGTTGCCTATGTTTTTTTGTTCGGGACCCTATTGAAAGCAAATGAAATTTTTATATCCCTGAATTTTCTAGACATCATCACAACTAACAGCGCACATAGTTTAATGACTGTGTTTAAATAGTTTCAGCGAAAAATTGAAGTGACACTTTGACCGACCTTAGAATATCGCCCCCACTTGCTATTTGATGAAAATGGAGAATTTATTTTTTGGCTAATTCTCTTGAATGTTTGCGGCTTCAAATATTGCAAGTTTGCTTATCTACATACTTATTAAATCGTATTCTTAAAATAACCTAATCATAAAATTATAAAATCTTTAAAGATCTTGTGCTAACAGCAATCTTTACATTCTATTATTAAAACAATTTCCTGTTCTTAATGTTCGTTTTTTATAAAAAAATAAAACAAGTAAAATCGTTTCAAGTCTTTAATAATACCTCTCGAAATATTCTTTAAATTTTTACAAATTGTAATGCTTCAACACATTCCTGTTGACTACTCCCAAATAACTCTTGTAAATTTCTGATTTACCGGTCAAAGCAATAAATTGTTCTGCAACCTCGACAGCAACTTTAATTTGCGCTTCAGATGTACTAGCTCCTATAATAAACAATATGTTTAAAAAGGTGACACATGTATTAATCAAGGACATACCTAAATGGGGTGTTGCAACAACTTTCGGATGTTGAATCAATTTCTTTGTAACTTCTGACTTTGGTGGTTCCTCTGGAAAAACATCTAAGGCGGCTCCACCGCATTTACCACTCTCGAGAGCTTCTAAAAGAGCTGCTTCATCAATAATACCACCTCGAGCAACATTTACTACTTTTACTCCATCTTTGCATTTAGCTAGTGTTGCAGTTGAAACCAAATCTGGAAACAGGTAATTTTTTAATTATATTCCTTATACATATGAGATGAGCTACTTCTTGTTTCTGGAATTAGAGGTGTATGGACTGTTATGTAATCAGCTTGTGGCCAAATTTCGTCTAACTCCATTTTTGTAATATTTGCTGCTTTTGCTTCTTCAGCAGTGGTGATTGGATCGTACCCAATTACCTAAAAAATAGAGTGTACAGAACAGTATAGTAAATACATACTCAGGACTAAAATTCGAACCTTCATTCCGAATGAGTTCATACGGATTCCAACTTCACGCCCTATTCTTCCAAGGCCTATAACTGCCAATGTCTTTCCATATAATTCACTGCCACTATATAACTTCCGATCCCATTTGCCCTCTTTCATACTTTGTCCCGCTGGGATGATAGGTCGAGCGAGGCCACCGATTAGGAAACATGTAAGCTCACATGCAGCAATAGAGTTCCCACCAGGAGTGCTAGAGTGAAATATTTAACAATAAGTCCTATATTGATCACGTAAGAGTATTTGGAAATTACTTTAAAACAATTATGTTTTCCTCAGTAGCTGCAGGAATGTCAATGTTATCAACTCCAGCACCAGCTCGGCCGACAATTTTTAATTTTCCTGATCCTGCCTTAAGAATTTCAGCAACCATTTTTGTGTCAGACCTGACAATAGCCGCATCGTAGTTCTGCAGTGTGGAAAGAATACCATGTTATTCAATGAATCCTTTATATTCTTATTTATTTTTCAAAAGTTGTAAATTAATAATCTACTAATGAGTACAAAAATTTAAACTTTTTCTACACCAATCGTCAACATCCGCTTTGTTTATTTTGCACTTCCTTGGACCGTAGTTACCTGGAACTGGTGCAATTTTGCACCTGAACTCCCTTCTATTTGTGAGCAGTTCCCCCTCATCGTAGTTAACGAGAGCAAATTGATTGATATTTGCTTGAGGTTAAAAAATCTTACATAAAACTATTAAAAATAGTTGGATATATTGACTTTGTAGTGAAAGTCTCAGAGTTCCCACTCTTTGACTGTTGATTTTGCTGAGCGTAATTTATTTAGAGAGTTCATATCGATAAATAAGATTGCGACCTCGATGTTGGATTAAGAGATTTTGTTGGGTGTAGCAGTTCAATTTTTTAGGACATTTTTCAATTGTATTAAACTGTTTTAGTGCGTATTTTTTTACTCTCTATTTGGAAGTCCTTCTAAATATGCGTATTCTAACATGCTATGGAATACCAGAGAACTGTCTGATAGAGTTGCTCGGTATGGATTGAACCACTTTTTCTTAATCTGTATCTTTGGAAGAATGCGGTACAACCAAAACTGATGTAAGACAAAATCTATATGGTAGCAATTTGCATATGTAGTAGTCAACCTACTTTGGATAAGCTCCCGTGAGCTGTCAGCCTATTTCTGCAAAAGCAAATACTTACATGGCGTAATATGTACTATGTTTCGCATCGAAAAAGTACAAAACGCATTCCGTGTATGCTTAAAACTCACCTTGAACTATCCACTGTATTCCTTCACTTTTTTATATAAATGAAGCACATGTTCGCCCCTTCCACTTATAGCCACGCTTTGAGAAATGAACGAACTCTTATTCATTCACTTTGGAAGGCAATACAAATCAAGCGGGTGTAGAACTGAAATAATTTTCACTTCACAACGAGTGCTATTATATTCTCTACGGACCATCTGGATTTCACGGTACAAACCCGTCTCGAAGCCATATAAAACCTCGAGTTTTCGTTGCAACCTCCACAATTGCCATGTAAATTTGTGAGAAAAGTCAGCCTACATGTGGTCATATATGGGGTAGTAAGCACTGCTGCCATACGGCTTCTTATCTTACGTCGGGTTCGGGTACAACCAAAGCCTTACTACAGCTTAACGAACCATGTACCAGCAAGCCCTACTACCTCATACATGACCACATGTAGGCTGGCTTTGATTGTAAAAGCCAGAAAATCTGCGAAGAACATCGTAGCGCTCTTTCTAAAGTGAATTTCGTTTCAGTTGATACATCGGTTTATGTTTTATTGATGTTCAAAGTTAAAAGAAGGAATTTGTTTACTTCCTCATGCTAGCTGTCAGTGGAAGCAGTTGAATGTGTGTTTCATTTGGTTGTTCTAAATGATGTAGGTGCAAACCGTACAAACATTTGCAATCTGCCGAAGTAAGCTGACAGCTCACGCCAGTTGGCCATATGTAGGCTAACTACACAAATGCAAATTTCTGCTGGAAGGCTAGTCACACTTACGTTGGTGTTGGGTATAACTGTACAGCAGCGTCGGTCATATTATTTGTTTGTAGATCAACAGATGATTCTCACAATTGATTTTTTTGCCTTGAGGAGTGAATAAAATTTGAATAAGACACTAGAGCGATCTCCTCGCTTGTTGATTATATGATCGGCCCAGGAAATTTTATTGTCAAAAGTCACTAATAAGTGCTAGGCTATTCTTGAACAAGCAATACTTTTATCGTTAACAGTGAATGTCGCTAGTTGTTATCGTCTTTTTCTAGTTATAAATATTGCTTTGGTTTTTTCTACGTTTATCTTGACTTTCCACTAGTGAAAATATCCTGATAACTTTCTCTTTTTCTCTCTATTTAGAATCATAATTTGGAGATAAGTTTATTTTTTTTATTTTTAATTAAGTTCTATTTGATGGAAAAGTTTTAATTGATTAAAATTACAGTATGGAAAGATGTAAATCTAAAAAAAAGTTGGACAAATTATAACGGGTGATATATGAAATGAAAAGTTTTGCTATGTGGGTTTCATACATAGTGTTTTAATTTTTTTATTTAAGCAAATCAACCATTCTCTAGCATGGTAAAGAAGAATGTGGAGCAAATGACCCCGGAAGAAAGTGCTGGTGGCATTAATAACAATCAAAACTGGAAGGGTTGAGAAAGGATATGGAAATTGAAAAAGATGTCGAATAGTAATACTGATAAAGATAGTAGTGAAATTCTTATTCAATATTTAAAAAATAAAAACAAGGAGAAAAAACCAACGTGCGTTTTTGCTGGTTCCTCGGGTAAAGCCAGCAACATGGCAAAAAAAGTGCCACCAAAAAAGCCGAAAAGCTATAGTTTGGCTATTGGTACTCAAAAATAAATTAGCAATTGAACTGATGTAGTCGATATTCGATGCAAATCCATAATTTAATATCAGCAAATTTTTTTCGATTTTCACAAAATTCATTTACTTTATAAAACAACTATATTTCTTCCCCACCACACAGATGTTGACTGTCAATATCTGAGGAACCCACAGTGTGGACATTACAGCTGTTGTGCTATAAAGTAAATAAAGTTTATGGCGGGCGGAAAAATTATTGTGTTGCTAATATTGAAAATAAAATGCACGCGGAGAAAATAACAATTAAAACGAAAACACTGATTGATTTCCAGTATGCCATAGATGTTCTGAATTCTGGAGAGGTTCAATACTTCATCTATACCTTCAAAAGCAAAATAATCAGAATTTCCTGTTGAAGGATCTGAACTGCGAAGAGAATACGGTCGATCTTTTTTAAAGGCTCAAAAAAAGCTGTACCATTCATTCATTTCAGTTCAAAACTTTGCAACAAGGATATCGATCGTCGAAAGGAAAAATTTACTGTTTTATCTTGTGTAGATTTCTAATAAAAGCAGACCAAGCGCCTTTCAACAAATAAGGCACTTGAATTTCAGAGAGGTGAGATGATAACGTCTCCAGAAAAGAAAGGTCAACTAGTGCTGTTGGTGCCAAAGATTTGATCATTTGGCTGCCAACTGCGCCATGCACTATCGCTGCGTTGAATGTAAAGATATCCATGCTAACGGTGAGTATCAAAAATTGACTCAGACGGAGCTATCAAAAAAATTATACTGTATAAACTGCGTGTATTTGGTCATTCAGCATAATATCAAGGATGTTTAAGTACACCGAAGTGTGATACCTTCTAGCTGCCTCAAGCTTTGGTACCATTTGCACTCGCCGCTAGAGGACCAGCAGACAATACTGTAAATAGTATCAATAATAAAACTATCAACCATGAGCTGCTTCTTAAAATCTATCAACAACTTAATTATTCATCGAAAAAAATCAACAAACAAGATTTTAGGTTTAACTTTATTTTTCAACGTTAAGATCTTTCAAATGTCCCAAAATAACTTGCCATTTAGCCACATTCCCATGAATAGGCTTCGTCTCATCTCAATCAACGTCAACTATATTGTTACTCTACATGGACGTGACTATCTCATTGAATTCATTACTAAACAAAAGCCTGACATTATGCTTCTTACTGAAAACCATAACAATTTCTAGCATCTAATGACATGCGGAGATTTTGAATACGTAAGAAACAATAGGGTAAACGGTTGCACAGGGGATGGTACCGGTACATTAGTAAGAAGATCCTACCGTTTCCAACATGTTGATAAATTTGAAATCAAAAACTTTGAATTTCTTGGAGTGTCTGTCATCAAAATTTCAGTGTAAGGTGGGGATAACCTTTTCCTTATATCGGCTTATGCAACGGGAAAAAATGTACTCAATTTCAAGGTAGAGCTCGATTCCTTGTTTGAAATACTCGAATTGAACAGGTTGCACTGTTATTATAGGCTTGCCAGAGATCTGAATGCCTGGTATACATCATGGCTGTCCGCCAACAATAATCCAAGAGTTGTATTCCTGAAGTTGTGGGTAACAGGGAACCAAATTTAATACAGGTGCAATCTTTATGGGTCGGAGTCTCCAACATACTCTAGGACAAATTCATATTAGGACCTTTTCTTGGAAAGAGAGAGAGCTTCAACCCATTTCCATCAAAACTCCATAGCAAACAATGTTCAATTGCGTGTGTCTATGGCATATGTTTCGAACAATTACAACTCTCTCAGGAAGGAATTACGCAAAAGCAATCTTAGGATTGTGCCTAATAACACCCGCAAGCTTTGCTCACTTCTTGGCTCTACGAAAGATTCATTTTCACCAAAACAAAAAAGCGAAACCTATCAAGTCAATTGCACAAAATGTGATATGAAGTATATTGGACAAACTAAATGTGCAATAGAATTTTGTTTGAAGGAACCCGAAAGATATATCAAGAATAAAGACGGTATTGATGCACACGTATTAGATTTGAACAACCCAGGAAGACACTACACCGGCCCGTTAGTTGATAATTTTCAATTAGCAAAAAGTGTATGTAACACATATAAATCTCTATTCATACATATAATGGATCATTTAGTGAATATCGACAATAGCCAATGCTCCCTCACATAGGTCCAAAAGCGGATGAATAACATCACAATGCAAACTAGGCTTTCATACCTATTGACTTCTTCTTTTAGACCAATTGAACTGCTTTTGACAGTTCCTACGGTGACATGTACGTTAATTGCTTTATTTTTCGGGCCTGAGTAAGCAGGCGTTGTAATAGCACAATAAATTGAAATTAATTTAATTTGGTAATAAACATATATTGACGGTTAACTTCATTAGGCTTTGCATAAATCATCACAACTCATAATATATTGAAATAACATAACCGAACTTTCATATAATATTGACGACAGTCCGGCTATTTATATTTGATTTTTTTTCATAGCACTACAGCCCCTTTCGGGCCTTCGGTTAGAGATGGTTAGAGTATCTCATTATCATGGTCGAATGTTTCGGCACTCCACAAGGTGATCTGATCATTATCACGCGTTGGCCGTGTGTCGGTCCACCCAGCTACGATACGTTTTGATTTTAAACCAGCACGTATCATAACTGAACAGACTCATAGTCCGTCCGAAGAATCATTTGAACTAAACCTCGTTGATGCCAACGACACTCGAACCAGAGACCTTCGGCTTATGGGCATAGCGCTCTAACCACTACACCACGCGGACTATTTTATATTTCATTTAATCCGACTGAATTATATTTGTTAAAATTACTGCTAGTTGTTAATGTTTCTGCTTATATATAATTGTTTCATTAGACGTCTCGTGTCGGCAATACCGAAATGCATAAGAGTTGTTTAGGATGCAATATAGTTTTAACATATTACGTGTTAATTAAGTTAATGTCATTGAACACTTGTTTAATTTTAAACTTGATTATTTGCGGTCCATAAGGGTGGACAAACTGTATTAAATTTTAAGGATTTATCAATTTATCTTTAATAGCAGTACAAAAAAAAATTATGAAATATAAATATATTTGTGTGGTGCTCTCCATCGTAAGCAGTTAATGCACAGCGAAAAATCCATCGTGAGCTTATTAATTTATGGCTTTGTAGTTTGAGTGGATGAATGCTTATTTTTGCCTTCAAACCAAAAATTGCTAAGCTAGTTTTGCCATTTTATAATTGAAAGACCAACGTCAAAAATAGTACTCTCTTAAAAGTGTGTTTCAGGCACTTCGAAAAAAGTATTTGATCTAATCATAACGTATTACTCTAACTATCTCTAGATGAGGGCCTACAGATTGAGTGAGAAAATTGGTTACCTAGATATACGATTTTATATATCAAGACTATTTTTTAACAGGGGAACGTAAAGCATCTCGTCTCTGCCTATCAATCAGATTACTTAAAACATTGGAAAATAATATTACTCAAGTGGTTCAAAATTTAAGCTCCGCTATGAATTAGTTGAAGCATGTGAGCGAGGTGAGTTTTTCATGTCTGGAAACAAAAAGAAGTCGCACGGGGCCAAATTTGGAAGATACAGTGGATGGGTAGCAGTTCTTAGACCAATGTGGCCGTGGCGACAGCGGTGATGCGAGCCGATACGTTGTCCTGGTGGAAGAGCACTTGTTTTTTCTGCAATTCGGTATAGTAGAACCCTGTGACCATTTTGCCCTTCCGCAGATAGTCAATGATGTTTCCACCTTGTGAACGCCAGAAAACGGCAGCCATCACCGTTCTGGATAGAACAGTCTTCGCCACCTTCGGAGCACGTTCATCGGGTGAAGTCCAGTGTTTCGGCTGCTCCTTCTTCTCTGGTATATACCAGTGGAGCCATGTTTCCTCGCCGGTCATGAAACTACGCAGAAACTCCTTCGGTTTGCGCTTAAATAGCGTCAAATAATACTTTGAACTGGTCTCGCGGTTGCATTTGTTGCCCGGAGTATGCAAATGCGGCACACATCACGCCAAAAGTTTTTTTATGCCGAAAATTTCATGCAGGATATGACCCGAGCGGTCTTTTGAGATGCCTACTGTCTAAGCGATCTCGCGCACCTCCAATCACCGCTCTGCCAATACGAGTTGATGGATTGTTGTCACATTATCTGTGTTAACCTCGATCCCGCGGATCGATATTCCGCCGAGATCTGTCACTCTTATATTTATATATCCCAACTAAATGATAAGGTTGTGTGACAGATCTCTACACCCTACGCAACTGACGTTGACGGGTGTTAAGCGAACCAAACGAAAACCAACAAGTCTCTACACCCTATGCCACTAACATCAACGCGTGTGAAGCGAAATAAACGAAAGCCGACAGCTTGCGGCGAATGCACCGAGACATGGGTGAGAAGTGAATTAAATGGCGGTCGTGTGTTTGCTTGTTGTTGCGAGCTAAGTGACTGAAATTCGCAATTTCGCGTATTTTAGTAAGTGATAAGGAAGTGCCGGACAAGCTTTGCATCCATGCAATATCGTGAAAAGCTGAGAGGATTTACTCGTATAGTGCTCGCCTATGTGAAAGTCGTATGGTGCTCTCCTAATTATAACTTCAAAACAGTTATCATAGCGTATCTTCTCAGTTCCGTTAAGGTATTAAGTTGAATCACTTTTAATGCTGGTATTTATCGTCCGTTTCCCCCCTATAACTTTACAGTGTGCTCAATATAACAACAGCATCACAATAACACCACGTGTAATTTCAAGTTTTGTGCTCGACGGCGTGCATTATAGTGCAGGGGTTAGTTTCATCAGTGGGGGAAAAGTTTTGGCAGATTTGGGACGAGAAATTTATAAACTCCGGATGAGCAAGTCTGATTAGAGCTACAGCCATCAATGCAACTTGAGCGATACGATCACCCTTACCATTTTTCCAACAACATTATGAGGAACGAAATCGAACCCTTGACACTGTTTCTGGACGCTATAAGGAAAGTACTTCTTTTGAAAACTTTGCCTCTAGAGTACATAGTCCAATTCCTTCATCATTTTCTACGCAGGAAGGCCGCCAATTGACAGGTGGTGCTCCTCTTGCTGCAGCTTTAATTGGTCTCTATCGCTCGTCACTGAAAGTTTGTGGATGCGGAGACAGACACGAATTGAGAATTCAATCATACCCACGGAATTTTGAGAGACATTAACAACATGAAATAAATGGTTGGCTTCAACATTTTGATCGCAATATGAAAGACAAAAGTCCGATGCAAAGTGTCTTAGCACCCATTGAGAGTTCATCTCTTCATCCACTACGCAAATTATATCCGTTTAAGTCAGTACCAAGAAAGATGACCACTCATCAACAAGGAGGAACACCGCCCGAAAGTCCAACGTTGCCTGACGAAAATTTAAATAATCGTTTTTCGAGAATACTATAATTGATTCCATTGTATCCTGTGTTTTCATCTTTTCCATTTAAACGCGAACTACTGTCGCAACTGTTTTCGCAACTATTAAGAAAATGATGATCAATAAACAAATGTACAAGAACCCACCAAGCATGATCAATATCTGAAAGTAAGGTCACTGTGGCCATTCAGAATCGCTCGAATATTCCAGGTAGTTCGCGAATGTACGAGAAATGGATTGAATGACTAGAGACCCTATATAAAGCCGAGCTGAATGAATGGGGAGATATAGTAAAACGGCGATAGTAAAACTGGGATAAGTGTGGAGCGCGAATCAAAGGCGATATTGATTGAGTAATAGACAGTTGAAATAAAAATTGATAGACAGTGAAAGTTAGATTAAAATGCGATTTGTAAAATAGTTATATTAATGATTGTGAATTTTTAGTAAATAAACTCTTTTAACTTAATTTAAAAGACAGTGCGTTTTCACTTTCCCGGAACATTAAAATGATCAGCCGCGAACCATAACACGCGACAATACTTTCAAGTCTTCTTCAATAGTAGGAGAAAGTACCCTTTTGAAATGATAATTTTCTATTAAGCCCCATATTAGAAATCGCTCGTTTTGGCAACTAGTTAAAAATTCGTTACTCTGCGCAATGAGCGAAAAGATTACATTTGTAGGAATCTAAGTGTTACCTTTTTTAGGGTTTTGTACTAAAATACAAAACCCTATTGCAATCACGACCTGTGTCCGTCTGTCCGTCTGTCCGTCCGTCCGTCCGTCCGTCCGTCCGTCCGTCCGTCCGTCCGTCCGTCTGTATGTCACAGCACTTTTTCTCCGAAACTATAGAGGCTACTGCCATGAAACTTTGTGGAAAGGTCAGAAGTGGTGACCTCTTGAAAGTTCAGCGGTGGAAAAATTTTTCAAAGGGGTTTAAGGGGGGTCACCCCGTATAGGGAGGTGACCCCTCAAAAAAAAATTTTCAACATTGGTAGTCGAGTAGGGTGTCATTGAAAAGGTCTCAATGAGATCTTTTCAAAAAAAGTCTTAAAATTGCCTTCCGAGTACCGAGGGGGGCAGGAGAAGGGGAAATGTACGAACTTTTCGCGTACCCCCCCCTCGCGATTGGAAACCTTCCATCCGAAAAATCTGAAAAAAAATCATGAATGTAGGCCTTAATGAGTATAACAACAACAAATACATGAGAAGTCGAAATTCACTCAACTTTGTTAGTAATAGTATGATTTATCGATTTTATATTTTCTTGAATAAAATCCAAACGGTACCCTTAAATTCAATAAAATTTAGCAAACGGATGACTTTTTATAAGATTGATCTTTTCTGTAAGTTTCATAAAGATCGAATAGTATTTAATAAAGTTATAGCGATTTGAATTTTCCTGTATTACTATGGAACAATATGCCCTATATTACTATGGAAACATATGGCTATGGAGCCATATGCGCTTTTTATCGACTTAGACACTACAGCTTTGCTAGTATTTGCATGAAAATTTCAGGAATGAAAGATATCATGAGGATGACTACATACAGTTGAAACAAGTCGAAGAGGCAGGAGAGAGCTCCTAGCAAAAGGGCTTTGTAGCCATTCTAGGATTCGAAAAAATAGGCCATGAATCGATGCTTGCAGTACAGAGGAGTGGCCCCTGAAAAAAATTTCATGAAAGGTAGCCGATATGAGTATCAAATGAAAGTTCTCTTTGCAAGCTTTTCAAAACAGTTCTTAAACTGACATTTTTTGCTTCAGTGGGTGCACAGAGGGGGGGAAATACATGAAAAATGTGTTTCTAAAAAATCTGGAAAAATTATCAAGGGAGATATCTATGGGTATAAGTAAAACAAATACCTCAGACGTCACAATTCTTTCAACTTTGTTAAAAATAGTATGATCCTCGAGTTTCACATTTTCTCCAATAAAATCGTCTTTGACATGTTTCTTGATTTTATTCGTTGCTGGTTACTGCATTTTGTAAGTTGAGTACAAAACCCTTCTGACATGAGCATAGGTCTGTCTACCCAACTTGTTTCGCTTTCGTCTAACTATATTTATATCATTTCCGTATGACTTCACTTAAAGAATTGCTTCTATATTTTACAAATTTAAGTGTTACAGTAAGATAAAGCAATTTTTCATATTCGAGCTCAACTGTGTTATATACAATTTACCATTATCTAACACAACAAACAACGAATTTCATAAAGGAAAGGTGTAAACTATCTGATTTTGTCAAACGCATTTTAACTTACATCTAGATTTTTTTATTAGGTCTTTGTAAAAAAATTTTTTACAAAGACCTACTAGTTTCGCGACCTGTCTGTCCGTCTGTCCGTCCGTCTGTCCGTCCGTCCGTCTGTCCGTCTGTCCGTCTGTCCGTCTGTCCGTGCGTCACAGCTGATTTTCTCAGAAACTATAGAAGCTAGAATGCTCAAATTTTGTGAAAAGGTCAGAAGTGATGGTCTCTCAAAAGTTAAGACCTTGACAAAAATTTAAAAAATGTTTAAGGGGGGTACCCCTAATAACGAATTGGCCCTTAAAAATTTTTTTTAATCAAAGGTAGTCGAGTGGGGTATCTAATGAAAGGTCTTGATTAGGACTTTTAGAATCTGAAATAAATAAATCATTTGATGAATTAGGGGGTCCACGGGAAGGCAAAATGTACCCGAAATTTGTGTCCCCCCCCCTCGCGATTGGACACCTTTCAGCCGAAAAATCTGAAAATTATCACGAATGTGGACCTTTACGAGTACAAGGGCAACAAATACCTTAGAAATGGAAATTCGCTCAACTTTGTTAATAATAGTATGATTTGTAGATTTTACATTTTCGCCCATAAAATCAAAACGGTACCTTTAAACTTTTTGAAATTTTGTTATTACATAGACTGACATAAGATATATATGCTCACAAAATTTAATTGAGATCGAATCATAATCAAGTGAGTTATAGCCATTTCAATTCTATGGAATTACAACAACGATAACACGTGTTTATGGTTCATATAGGACTTTCCAATAAGAGGTGTTATTTTGATATTAAAAGAAAAATGGCATTTTTTAAAATAAATGATCGGATGTTTAGTTCATTATAAAGAAGAAGATATGCCGTTAATAGCAAAAACTAATATTGGGCAAATAATCACTACGACACGCTTACAGGACCATATCCTCTTCATGAAATTTTCCATAACCAAATCGCAAAGTGGCTGCCCTATGTACTCGATAGCCTCACGAATTTCATCTTTGAGATCTTGAATTGACGCTGGACTATTGGCATAGGCCTTCTCTATCACGTGGCTCCAAAGGAAGAAGTCGCAAGGTGTTAAATCAGAAGATCTATTCAAAATAACACCACTTATTGGAAAACCCTATATATATATTTAAAATTGACTTAGGTACTTTTATTTTCTTTCAATTTTCATGAAAATTTAAGGAATAGTGTTTCACTTGAAAATGTTCAATCGGCCGAGCATTCAGAAAAATCATTTAAGCTAGATTAAAATAGCGGCTGCACTGTGCTTATGAAAGAAACTGTGCATCTTTTGTATAAATTTGAACGATTTCATATCAAGTATTGGATGAATAATTCAAGTTATCGATTCACGCCATTAGAAAACTTGCTTCTAACCCTAGGATGTTTACAAAGACCTTCTGGTAGGAGCACTCTCCTGCTTACTCAACTTGTTATTTTTAATATATAATATCTAAAATGTACTTCTACCTAATCAAATTCTTATTCGGTTTTTTGTCAAATGCATTTTAAATTACATCTGGGTTTTCTAAAATGGTTTTTATTAATCTAAAATGTACTTCCACCTTATCTTAAATTCTTATCAGGTTTTTTGCCAAACGCATTTTAACTCCCATCTAGATTTTTAATGATTTTTAATACATCCAAGATATACTTCTACTTAATGTTAAATTCATTTTGAACTTTCTTTCTCTGTCTTAAAACTACATTCAAATTGCTGTTATTTTTAGGGTTTTATAAAATAATTTTACAAAACCCAACTAAAATCGCGTCCTGTCTGTCAGTCCGTCCGCCCGTCCGTGTGTCACAGCACTTTTTCTCGCAAACTACCAAAGCTAGAAACATGAAATTTTGTATGCAGGTGCTCTCTTCAAAGTTCAACTAAAAAAATAATTTTTTAGTAAGGTATTTTAGGGGGGACCCCATATAGGAGAGTGGCCCCCTTAAAAAAATGTTCATCAAAGGTAGCCGATATCAGTATCAAATGAAAGGTCTTGATGAGAACTTTTCAAAACAGGTCTTAGTTTGACATTTTTTGCTTCGAGGGGCGCACAGGGAGGCGAAATACACGAAAAATGCATGTCCCCCCTCGCGATTGGACACCTGTGATCCGAAAAATCTGAAATCTGAGTATAACGACAACAAATACCTTAGAAGTCAAAATTCGCTCAACTTTGTTAATAATAGTATGATATTCGAATTTCACATTTTTCCCAATAAAATCGTATACGTACCATTAAACTCAACAAAATTCGATATTTCCGTAGTCATATAAAAGGTCCTTCAACTTTGTAAGTTTGATGAAAATCGAATGATATACACGGAAGATATGGCCATTTGAAATTTCTCCAATTCCAACAGCAATAACACATGATTTTGGTATTTTATGGACTTTCAATCGAATCAGTCACTGCAGTTTTGACTTGATCTTCTTGAAATTTTCAAATAAGGTCAATAACATTAATATTTTTGGGAATTCATGATTCGAGTGATTTCTACTGTTTTACAATAAAATGGCGACCGTTGAAAATAGAAAAACAATGGATTTTCTTTGAAACGTGCACATCTCTTTGACATATTTCTTGACTTTATTCGTTGCTTGTGATAGCATTTCTGAGAAGATGGGTACAAAACCCTTCTGACATGAGCGTAGGTCTGTCTCTGCAACTTTTTTTTTGTTTGCTCTTCAAACATTTCTTGCAATTAGAACAAGATCTTTGGTCTATGAAAAACAATGCTTTTATACTTTACAAGTTTTTACAATCATTTTGAAGAACTAACAAGTTGGGTAGACAGACCTATGCTCATGTCAGAAGGGTTTTGTACTCAACTTACAAAATGCAGTAACCAGCAACGAATAAAATCAAGAAACATGTCAAAGACGATTTTATTGGAGAAAATGTGAAACTCGAGGATCATACTATTTTTAACAAAGTTGAAAGAATTGTGACGTCTGAGGTATTTGTTTTACTTATACCCATAGATATCTCCCTTGATAATTTTTCCAGATTTTTTAGAAACACATTTTTCATGTATTTCCCCCCCTCTGTGCACCCACTGAAGCAAAAAATGTCAGTTTAAGAACTGTTTTGAAAAGCTTGCAAAGAGAACTTTCATTTGATACTCATATCGGCTACCTTTCATGAAATTTTTTTCAGGGGCCACTCCTCTGTACTGCAAGCATCGATTCATGGCCTATTTTTTCGAATCCTAGAATGGCTACAAAGCCCTTTTGCTAGGAGCTCTCTCCTGCCTCTTCGACTTGTTTCAACTGTATGTAGTCATCCTCATGATATCTTTCATTCCTGAAATTTTCATGCAAATACTAGCAAAGCTGTAGTGTCTAAGTCGATAAAAAGCGCATATGGCTCCATAGCCATATGTTTCCATAGTAATATAGGGCATATTGTTCCATAGTAATACAGGAAAATTCAAATCGCTATAACTTTATTAAATACTATTCGATCTTTATGAAACTTACAGAAAAGATCAATCTTATAAAAAGTCATCCGTTTGCTAAATTTTATTGAATTTAAGGGTACCGTTTGGATTTTATTCAAGAAAATATAAAATCGATAAATCATACTATTACTAACAAAGTTGAGTGAATTTCGACTTCTCATGTATTTGTTGTTGTTATACTCATTAAGGCCTACATTCATGATTTTTTTTCAGATTTTTCGGATGGAAGGTTTCCAATCGCGAGGGGGGGGTACGCGAAAAGTTCGTACATTTCCCCTTCTCCTGCCCCCCTCGGTACTCGAAAGGCAATTTTAAGACTTTTTTTGAAAAGATCTCATTGAGACCTTTTCAATGACACCCTACTCGACTACCAATGTTGAAAATTTTTTTTTGAGGGGTCACCTCCCTATACGGGGTGACCCCCCTTAAACCCCTTTGAAAAATTTTTCCACCGCTGAACTTTCAAGAGGTCACCACTTCTGACCTTTCCACAAAGTTTCATGGCAGTAGCCTCTATAGTTTCGGAGAAAAAGTGCTGTGACATACAGACGGACAGACGGACGGACGGACGGACGGACGGACAGACGGACAGACGGACACAGGTCGTGATTGCAATAGGGTTTTGTATTTTAGTACAAAACCCTAAAAATTGTTATAAAATACTTTTAACAATTAACGACTAATACAAACAATAGTAAAATATCATACGAACATGCTAATAATTGACAGTAACATAAATAATAATACGAAAAAATATGGACCCTAATATGAACCCTAATAGGTAATACAAATAATAATAAGTTGATAAACGTTGAAATTTTGTGGCTAGTTAAAAACGTAGTTTTAAACGAATAAATACTCGGAATATCAAAAAGTATTCTTAAGCATATCCAAATAACTAAATTAACAGTTTTCTGAATGTAACTATCAGATGGGAACTGGATTTGAATCTACATTTAAAATTGAAGTCGTTTTTGAGTAGATCTTTAGAGATATAAAAGGTATACTCATTTTTTTCACCATGCCACATTTCATGCTGAATATTTTTGTAAAATTGTTATAAAATACTGTTAATAATTGACCAATAAGGCAAATAATCAATTATGAATTGCTGAATTTATAATTGTAATAAATCAAACCTATGCCACTGACATCGATCCGCAGGTCTTTATTGACGTCGACAGGTCGGAAACGACCTTTTAACCACTCACTGTCACTGAACCGCGGTTGACAGTTGGCAGGAAAAAGAAGGTAGTAACTGTGCATATTCCAGTTCAGTTTTAGACCTTGTTGTTCGTTGTCACAGTTATTTTTTGTCCTCACTTTTGTGGCGTGTAACGGAAGATTTCTTCCCATGCGCGACTAAAAAGTGAAAGGAAAGAACTCTTGTGCCCCGAGACGTGTACGACGAGAAAAAAGAAAATTTCGCTCGAATTCGCGAGATTCGTTTAGTATAAAAAGTGAAAAGAATATCATTCGGTGGAAAGAGGGGAGAAAATAAATGACAAAACTAAATCGAAGTTAAAAAATGAGTACCAAATAGAACAGGAATCGTTGCGAAGCATACAAACGAATGCAAAAATAATCGTGGAATCGCGTTAAAAAAAATCAATTCCAGTGTGGGAATAGTAAACCCAAGCCGAGTGACCGCACCATTTCTAGTGGATTTGTGAAATTGCAATTAAAAATGACCGCTAGGTAGCAAGGGGTTTTGCATATACCGCTACCAATTCTGCCGCACAGAAACGCTAATTGCAGACCCCTCTACTCGCTAAATACGATGCCCCATAAGTGAAAGCACAATAGAAAATCCGTTTAGAACTACCCAAGGTAGGGGTGTTCAAGAAGAAAAATTTTCTTTTATCAACTCTTAAATCATAATCATGTTCTGTTTTGTTTAGATTGCTTTTGCTGATATAACGTCAATAATAATTCTTATTTATTATTTTCTAACATTGGTGCAGAAACGTACAAATGAAAGATTCATTGAACTTATTTCTGAAGCTGTCAAAATAGAGCAAGAATTCTTAACAGATGCCTCACCAGTAGCTAAGATCGGTATGAATTGCGGATTGATGTCATAATATATTCAATTCGTGCTGGATCGATTGTTGAATGAATTGAATGTGCCGAAGGTATACAACACACCGAATCCATTCCTTTTTATGGAGTTAATATCACTGGAAGGTAAAAACAAACGTCCTCGAGAAGAAAGTTGGCGAATATCAAAAGTGGGAATAGCATTAAGTCAAAACAATTTGCGGGCACAAGTTAAAGACATGAATTGCAATGTTGTGGAATAAACTTAAAAAAATTGCTCGACATTTATTTTTGCAACAAAAATATATGAAGCAAATCCATTTACCAAGCACTTATATGATGATTTGCTTAGCAACTATAACTGTTTGGTAACGCCCGTGTGAGATCAAATCAGTATCTGAAAGCTTATTAACTTTTTACCATACGAGGTTTACCAATTAATGCATGTGTGTAACTATTCCTTGAATTGCTTATTTAGAAAAAACAAGTTGAGTTAGCAGGAGAGTGCTCCTACCAGAAGGTCTTTGTAAACATCCTGTGGTTAGAAACAAGTTTTCGAATAGCGTGAATCGATAACTTGAATTATTCATCCAATACTTGGATATGAAATCGTTCAAATTTATGCAAAAGATGCAAAGTTTCTTTCATAAGCACAGTGCAGCCGCCATTTTGATCTAGCTTAAATGATTTTTCTGAATGCTCGGCCGATTGAACATATTCAATTTAAACATATTCAATGTAAACAAATGTAAAATCTACAAATCATAATTTCAATTTCTGAGGTATTTGTCGCCCTTGTACTGATAAAGGCCCACATTCGTGGTAATTTTCAGATTTTTCGGATAAAAGGTGTCCAATCGCGAGAGGTGGGGACACAAATTTTTGGTAAATTTTGGCTTCCCCTGGACCCCCTAATTCCTAAAATGATTTATTTATTTCAGATTCTAAAAGTTCTAATTAAGACCTTTCATTTGATAGCCTTCTCGACTACCTTTGATTAAAACAAATTTTTAAGGGCTAATTCGTTATAAGGAGGAACCCCCCTTAAAAAATTTTAAATTTTTGGCAAGACCTTAACTTTTGAAAGGCCATCGCTTCTGACCACGAAGTTTGAGCATTCTAGCTTCTATAGTTTCTGAGAAAACTAGCTGTGACGCACGGACAGACCGAAAGACGGACAGACAGGTCGCGAAACTAGTAGATCTTTGTAAAAAAATTTTTACAAAGACCTAAAAAATCAAACTCATTAAAACGATGCCGAGTCATTTTTAATCATTTCCATTTTAAACTGTTTTAAACTTTAATATAAAATATGTTGATGTAAAATGTCCAGTATAGGTTTTTTTTACATTTTTATTTAAACACAATGTCAGATAATTTATTGAAGCACCTAGAAAAATCTAGTGCTGATAGACATACTTTACAAAATGTAGAAAACTAAGTCAGAGCTAACGTTTTGTATATATGGACTTCATTTTAGGATTTCCGAAGTTGATGCTAATTGAAAGTATTTCATTATTTTCACTACACCCCTTATGTTTTACCTCTTAAGCGAAAACGTGACTTAATACACGCAAAGACTGTAAATACACTGCAAAAACGCTGCACTTAAAAAAGTATGCTTAAGAAGTCCTGCGGAGTTCCTTGGTGAGATTTAAAACTATGGAAGGGTTACTTGAAAGCTATTTTCTTCCCTCAAGCTTTTGGCCATAGATCAGTAAGAAAATAAAAATTAGCATTTTAAAGTTTGAGAAACAAATAATTTGACAAAATTTCAAAAGGATTCTGGCTTTGGAGCTGTAACTCGCGATTCTTTGGACGGTTTTACTTTATGCATGAGTACCCCAATATATCGGCAATTTTCATTTGGTTCAATTTAACACTTGCTGTTCTAAGTTAACTATTAAAAAATGAGAAAACAGATTAAATAAGGTTTCCAACAAAAATTCAATACACACTCGTATCTCAGCATAGCTGTAATACAATTTTTTTCACGTCCCAAAGATAAGTTTGGAGAGACAGTATGGAAATTATAGCCCTACGCTTTGGGTAGGGTTTTTTTTAAAGTCCGTCAAAAATAAAGCTTCAGGACTTTGAGTTTCGCTAGATACTTGTAAGTAATATAAAAGAAAATTCGCTTTCAATTCACGACAGCAGTTAATAGTTGTGGAATGTGTGGAATAAGTAAAAGTAACTGATAAGACATTTTTTGGTATGGAAGATGTTATTAACGGCATATTAGCTTTTACTTTTAAGAAAAGGGAATAAAATAAAATTTCTCAATCTTTTTTTTTCAATATGATTTAGTAACTACCTGCCTACTATTTCAAAGTCATTATCAATCGTATACGATTATTTAATCGTTGGGCGTACGCAAACCATTAGCAGAATATAGATAATCAGGTTTTTTATGCATAATACTAATTAAGTTGTTTAGTGGCGGTTTACATCGTTTTATAATTTCCCAAGGTATAAAAAAGTATTGTGAACTCGATCCTATAATCGGTCAATCTCCTTTAGAGATGAATGTTAGGTTTGGTGTTAAATGTATCAACCACTATAAATCCAACAAATGGAAATTATCGTGTAATAAACATAAGCAGTCGAGCAGCGTCGTGGTGATCAGGAGTGGCTGCTCCTGAAGAGATGAGGTGGTCACCCCGTCAAAACTGCTTAGTTTGTTGTTTTATTAGTGTAAGGTAAACTACATCCGTCAAGTTTCCATCATTAAGGCATAGATGAGTGGTTCACTTCAGCCACTTTAACATCTTTAGTTTGACATTCCCATTGTAATGCAACGACCTTCTTCGGAGAAAGTACCGGTTGCTTTTTGTGTAATGTTTGCGTTTGTCACAAGCCTCCGTGTCCGCTAACTTTAACGAGAGAAAAATGTTGAATCCCTGCAGAGTAGCTTAATTGACACATAATAGAACATTTCTAAAGATAATAAAAACTGATCGGTACGTCTCGTAGAGTAGAGTACGTGTGATAAATATTTTGTAATGTAGCTTCGTGGCTCGACAAGAACCCGCCTCACATGATCCTGCAAATGCTAGTAGTCAAGTACGCGTACGCGGTCGTTAAGCGAAGCTAGTTAGCTGAGCTCGGTGTTTTTTATAGCTCACTTACACTAGTGCCAGACAATCGGCACCCGTATCTTACACGGACATTCCAAAAATCATTAAATTAACAAATAGTTTTTTGCTCATTTAATTAGCTTCTCACAGGAAAAGGACATTGAGTACAAAAAGTGTTTTAAATATTTGAGAGTTACATAAAATGAAGTTTTAAAATTATCGAACAAATCGCAGATCTTTATTTGATAAGAATAAAAAATTCGATACACATAAGTGAAAATTAATGATGTTAATTTATAGTTTACTTTAAAAAAGGAAAAAATAATATGAATTGCTAACATAACAACGACTTTCCTTTCCAGCAAACCCTTCTTTTTTCACCAGGAATGGCAGCGAGCGGTAAGGATGCCGTTACGAGGGTAGGGTTCTAGAAATCCGTGGATGGCCGATTTTGCGTCGCGTTCGGTACACGGCAACATCGTTTGTTTTGAGGTTGTTTTCATTAGCGTAAATTATTTCGAAGCTTGCTTTAGAGTAAAAGATTTTTCGATACCGCGTCGGGAAAAACTAAAAGAAAATTCGGGAACGCGAAATTAAATTCAGTTTTTTTGCTGTTGTCTGACTTTACTGAATGGAAGTTAAATACGGAATAAAGTAGAGATAGGTTTCGTTTCCAATGGTTGTATTTTAGACGCGTTTGAAACGGGTACGTAATGGTAGCTGAAATAAAGTAATCGAGCATAAGCCATTTAAAAGACCTGCGACCGAAATCCTCTCGGAACTAGCTGGCTGACAAGAAGCCACCGCAAAATGGATTACGAGTGCACGGACTGGTTGACCGATTGGTACCACTCGTTGACACGACTCAGACTTCACGTCTAGGACCGATGAGAGGTCGATTAAGATTTCCTTCGGGAAATCTCGACGTTCGAGCGATTTTAAACGAAAATCATTACATAATCACGTCTTTCCTTTCCAGTAAACCCGTTCTCTTTCAGCAGTATTATGCGGGCAAAAGATGAGTATGCCACCGAGACGGTAGGGTTAATGTAAACCGCGTATGGTCGGTTTCACGTTGCAGTCGGTACACGGTGCCATATTTTGAATTTGCATGCTTCTGTGGTTTTTTCGGTTTTGGATTCGAGTAGGGTATTTCGGGCACCACGTCGGTAATATTTGGAAGCGCGTATTTTTGCCCCCTTTTCAACGGCTGTTTTTGTTCCTTTTCCTCGGAAAGAAGTTACGTAATTTGAAGTAGAGTCAATGGAAGTTGTTCGACGACGTGTTTTGAATTGGGCATTTGAACCGGTGGCCGAGTTTTTGTATTTCGGACTTAGTCTGCTCGCGTAAGACCCACGACTAAAACTTCTCTCCGAACTAGCTAGCTAGCCACCAGCTACCTCGAAGTAGACTAAGAGTATCCGGACCTGTCGACCTGATGGGTACAGCCCGTTGTCACGTTCCAAGCTTTACGTCTAGAACCGATGAGAGGTCGATTTAGATTTCTTCCGGGAAATCTAGAGCGTACGAGGCGTGAGAAAATCATTGAATATCCTCCTTGGTAGCCGTTTTCGGGGCTCCTAGGAGTGCTCATCAAAAACCGACGTGCAACCACGTTGAAATTAGTTAAACTCGTTTTCTACGTTCGCCATCACAGGATCAGAGCCACCGTATACAGCATCCAAGCGCTCTTTAATTCATTGTGTGATTTCCTTTCCAAAAACAAGTATCAAATCATCAACCGATATTGCTCTTTCTCCATTTTTCTAAAATCGACGGACACGTCCGCTTCCACACGCGGTCAAAATAAAACTACGAGTCCGATTCGGCTGAAATTTTGACAGTACGAGAACGTAATACAGGATAGGGAACCTTTCTTGCGATAGTGGTGTCATCGGATGGTGAGGCTAAGCACTTATCGGACCGCCTTCGTAGTCATGGCTTTAGAATATATGATCCTTACATATTAAAGCATTGGCTTATCGACTCAAATAAAATTTCTGCACACTTAGCAATATTTCTATGTTTTGATTCATTGTACTCGTAGATCCAATCATTTAAACAATCACCCATTAATGCCATAAAACACACTCTTGTTTGTTAATTATTCTTTCTTATGACATTAAATCTTAATTCGCCTTTCTTCTGATTTTTTGCGATTAACGAATGTAATTGTGATATTCATTTCGGAGGTAATAGCGCCTAGAATGACAAAATTAAATGGAAAAAAATTCAAAATTAAAAAAATTCCTTTTAAAAAACGCTTTTTAGTTTATTGTACAATAATACTTCCCATATACATGTATTTCGAAAACAAGTTGTTTTCTTCATCAGTGGTAAGGGTATGAAAAATCAATATAGAACGGCTGCTATTTATACTCAAAAGGATAAAGAACAAGGGATTACAAAATTATTAAGTTAATGAGAAGATAATGAGTTTGCCGTGCAAAAGGATATTTAAAGCATATGGTTTAATTTAAATTATTCCTAACATCTTTGATTCATTCAATGGTTTTAATTAGGTTACTGTAGGCGTTGCCCGAGTCCGTGTTCAAACGTTTATCTATCGGGCACCTCGCTATCCACAAGCTTTCTGAAGCATCCAACCGTCTCCAATCACGCACTTCCTGAACGATCTCCAAATTCCGCCATTCAATAAAGTGTGTCTCTTCCAGAATATGTTTCGCTACCGTTGATTTCGCTATATTCGTCTTCCCATGTTTTGCAATATGCTCTGCCTCCCTAATATATTCCTGGAACCGAACTTTGGCCAATCGTTTGGTTTGTCCAATATAAACCATATCGCATTGCGGGCAGGTGATCCTGTAGATGCCACTTTTTTCCTCCTTATGCTTCTTATCTTTAGAAGATCCAAGCCTTGATTCCAGGCTGTATTTCCGACTGGTTACTGCTGTACGGTATCCAACCTTCCTTAGTAGATAATCTAAACCCCGAGTAGCTGATGAGTGGGTGACAGAAATCCATTTTTGTGGTTGATCTTTTGCCTGTGAATAAAGAGAAGTTAGCTTATTTTTCTTAAATTCCATTTTCATTTTTCGAATCCTCACTTCGATGAGGGGCTTCATGTAACCATTCTTCTTAGCGGTTTCCAGGATATAATTCTTTTCTCGTTGGAAGCGGTCTTTGTTTAAAGGGACAGTTAACATGCGACGGATCATCATATTGTAAGCTGCCATTTTTTGTCCGAAATGATGGTTTGACGAGGCTGGTATAGTCGTTTGAGTATTGGTTCCTTTCCTGTATATGTCAAATTCTAGCTTCTGTAGGCCTCTTATGATAAGAAGGTCTAAAAACGGTAGCTTTCGCTCAATCTCTTTTTCCATGGTAAAAGATATTCTCGGATGTATCTGATTGAGTACTTGTAGAAGATCTTCAGCTTCATTTCTCTTCACTATGTTGAAAATGTCGTCCAGATACCTGAGCCAGGTTTTTGGTATCATTCCTTTTGCCTCTAATTCCATCTCCATCCACTCCATAAACAAATCACTCAGAAGTGGTGATAACGGGTTCCCCATCGCTGCTCTTGCAGTTCCTTTGAAATACTTGTCTCTGAACATGAAGTAATTTTCATTCATGCACAGGGACTCCAGCCTATTATAACACCTGACTTTTCTTTTCCATTCCACTGTGTGGTTCATATTGTAGTAATCGAGCAGTTAAGGGTTAAAGAAAACTCAAGCATAAAATGTCCCAGATCAACTAAAACGATCGAACTGGTACGATTGCAGATTGAACTGGAACAATTTCAGATTGAACTGGAACAATTTGCGATCGAACTGGTACGATTTGAGATTGATCTGGTACGATGGAATACTTTTGACAGCTGCAGTTGCCATTGGACGGAGGAGTGAGAAGAAAGATTTTTCAGGTAACCCACGTTTGGGAAGTTGTGCCCGATATTTGATTAGCAGTTTTATTTTCTTGCCTGTGTTTAATTTGTTTAGCGCATGTCCATCGAGAATTTGCCAAATTTTGCCCCCTTTGCTGATGCAATGAATTGTGCTGAGGATACGGCACAGGACGGACTTGCGCACATGGGAGTTCCACTCGGACATACTAAGAGGTAGATCGGCTGGTCCGCTGCTTGTCGAAAGTGTTTCCAAGACGATTCCAATTGAGGTTGGGTTTTCCACAGGACAGTTCGAAGGTTCGCATCGCGAACGGAAGTGCACGCATATAGTGTGGGAGCTAGCCAACACCCGTTTCCACAGCCCCAACGGTAGTTTTGCTGGTGGTGAAGTTACTCGCTGCTTGGCGAAAGTGTTTCCAAGACGATTCCAATTGAGGTTGGGTTTTCCACAGGACAGTTCGAAGGTTCGCATCGCGAACGGAAGTGGACGCATATAGTGTGGGAGCTAGCCAACACCCACGCCCAGAGCCCCAACGTTCTTCCCTGGCGGTCGACAGTTTTGAACCCTCACCGCGAGAGAGGTGATCTGACCTACGTGACTACACGCAATCCGCATATTCCGCGCTTCCGTGGTTCCATTGAAAGGCCAAAGGACTTGAACATCAACTCCGACCCACCCGACCATTTTGACCGGTTTCTTGGTTTCAATTTGGTTTATTTGTTTTGGCAGTGAAAGATTCGCGGAATTCTTCGCGAAACGCGACTTGGAGCTTCCTGTCTTGCAAGGCCAAAATTCTAATTAGTTGAAAGCGTGGATCAGTCCGCATACTAGATCCTTTATAAAGGGTTCTCTGACAGCATTAGTGGCAAGACTTGCGAACAACTTGTGCATTATATGATTTCTGCATTGAGATCAGTGCGACCGTGGAGGGGTTATTTGGATCTCGGGGAAAAGCAGGCAAAAAGTCGAGCGAATAATTCACCAACTGCTGTGTCTGCGCGCATAACCAGAGTTGACGTGGAAAAAAAAAAGACGGGCGAGGAGAGCCCATTATATTTGCGGGCGATATATTCTAGCGTGTAACAACCATGTGTTGACGTAAACATAGGAGTTAAGTTAAAAGTCACTACGAGCTAATCTCGTTTTCAATCAAGTTTTCTTTTGTAAGTCCTGCCTTTTTATTATAAGGCGTGTTACACGTTAATTACTAAGCGAAACTTCGAAAGCAACATTTTACCAATATACCTATATTCTCGCCTATTCTATCAATGAATCTAATCCGCCAGTAACAGGAAGCTGTTATTCCGTTTTCAAGAGGCCTGCCACTCAAAACGTGATTTCCAAAAGTGATACGAAGTACAAAAAGTTTTGAGGTTACCCGCCAGGTAAACTCAGTGGACTTTCGACGAAAACAGGGATCGGTATCTCGCGAAATAGTTAGTGGCCGTTGGTAAGAAGCCAAAATTCGAAGGGACTTTTTTTGGCAAAACCATTGTTACATCTGCATTGATAAGGAAAAACATATGTGTGTTGTTAGTACGCTTATTACGATATCCCATAAGGTTTAGCGACACTTTCTTCACTTGTGTGTAATTGACATTAACCCCGTGCTGTCGGGGAAGTGTGTGCGCGGAGACGAAGTATGATGTTCAGTTCGATCCAAGTCATAATCAAATCTGAATAAATGCAGACAACACAGTCACCATCGCCGCAAGCTTCATACATTCCATCCCAATCACCTCCAGACCAACAACCACAGCCATATCATATCTTACAACAACAGAATCCTTCAGCGGCTATCCTTCATCAACAGCCTCCTCCGGGCTCGTAGTCACCCCAGGCAGGACAAGGCCAACCATGTCCAACACCACTATATGTGCCACAACAGGTGGGATACGCCATACCAACAGGTCAATCCTTCGCATGAAAATGGCAACAACCTAATATTGTAATAAGGCTACCCAAATTAATTAGCTCGGTTCATTAAACCAAGTTCGGACTAGTAAGAAAAAGTACACAAAATAATTTTCGAGCCAAATTTTCCACGTGTCTCTTCTGTTATGTTGAAATAAACCATCTGAAAAAGGAACAATATTATTGAATGGACATAAAATCAATCAACTCATGAAAACTAATCGAAAAGGAGGAGTAAAAGTGTGCGCGTCAATTTGGATGTTCCCCTTCCTTGTTGAACTTGAAATTTAGAGCGTATATATCGTGGAGAGAAACAAAACCAAAATAACGGAAAGGTGTAGCTTTGAACTGAATTGTGTGGAGCTGTGAAAATCTATGACCATCCCAAGGATAAATTCCCTGAAGCAACTAGTAAATGCATGTTAACGTTAGAAGTAGATTTAACGGCAGTCAAGTTGCCGTACAGGACCACCCACATCGTCAGTGGGCGCCCGACGAGGATGTTTGGGTGAGTACACTTATATTATATTATTTATATATATATTTTTACCTAAATATAAATTTTATTATAATCCTTTTTTATGTCTATATAAATTTTGCATGGGAGTGAGAAATTTTTATCAATTAGAATTTTAAATATAATTTTTTTATAAGTTTTTTTATATCTATATAACTTTTGCATGGGAGTGAGAGATCACTCATTGGAAATTTTTATCAATTAGAATTTTAAATATAATTTTTTATAATCTTTTTTATATCTATATAAATTTTGCATGGGAGTGAGAGATCACTCATTGGAAATTTTACCAATAAGAATTTTAAATATAATTAAAATTATCTAATGTCAATGTTTATAAAGTAGAGAAAAAATGAAGCGCTAATTCTCTTGAAAATCGGTTTTTCTTTTCCCAACCTTCTGACCGGGTATAGGACCTGGTACGGTGGCAGGCTGCCCCCTAAAAACATGAGCCAGCCGCCGGGTACTTAATTAATCCTTTTTTCGTTTCAGGTGACATCGCGGGTTGAGTGGCCCAAGCAGAGTGCCTCTTTATGGCATAGCGTTATGCAATCAAATTGTATAATTCTATGGCATAAATGGGTCACCGGGGTACTCCCCTTCTGATGGGAAAGTTCATGCAATTCAAGTTGTATGAGTTTTCCACTCAGAAGAGGAATACCTGGCCACTGCAACAAAATATGGATTTATTCCGGTTGGGTGGGTGCGAAGGGGCTCCATCATCACCCGGTTGCCCCTCTTTCATTTGTGGGCCATGAGCTTCGTCGGGTAATGACGAGGTTACCCCAAGTCCGCCTTTCTTCTCAGGTTCCTCTTGGTTTCGTAACAAGTACTATCTCCCTCGGTGTAGTTATCTACACTTTTTGCGACTTCGGTCGCCTCGTGAGCAACATCCAATTCGTGAGTGCGAAATTTTTTTGTAGTGGGTCCTCGTGCTGGGGAAATGAACCCGCCCCACGACACCGCAATGCTAGCCTGCCAGCGCATTCACGCGTCTCCAGACGAGGGCATTCTCGGCAGATATTGTCATCTTCTTCTGCCGAGGCAGCAGAACATCGCTGCATTTCTTTCACGGACATTTGAAACTCTAACAAGTCACTACAATATCCAGAAGCCAATCTTCAAACAGAAGCCAATCTTCAAACATAGCCAAATGGCTCCTCGATGAGTGCGCGAAACTCCCCCATAAGGCAAGCACTCGAACGATAAAAAATAGAGACGAGCTGGTTGATAAGCTAAAATACGCGAAAACAGCTGAAGACGATATATTAGTCTCTTACGACGTGAAATCGTTATTTCCGAGTCTTCCAGTAAACCAAGCTTTGCTGCTGTTTGAAGATTGGCTTCTGGATATGAACCACACAGTGAAATGGAAAAGAAAAGTCAGGTGTTATAGTAGGCTGGCGTCCCTGTGCATGAATGAAAATTACTTCATGTTCAGAGACAAGTATTTCAAAGGAACTGCAGGAGCAGCGATGGGGAATCCGTTATCACCACTACTGAGTGATTTGTTTATGGAGTGGATGGAGATGGAATTATAGGCAAAAGGAATGATGCCAAAAACCTGGCTCAGGTATGTGGACGACATTTTCAACATAGTGAAGAGAAATGAAGCTGAAGAGAAGAATGGTTACATGAAGCTCCTCATCGAACTGAGGATTCGAAAAATGAAAATTGAATTTAAGAAAAATAAGCTAACTTCTCTTTATTCCCAGGCTAAAGATCAACCACAAAAATGGATTTCTGTCACCCACTCATCAGCTACTCGGGGTTTAGATCATCTATTAAGGAAGGTTGGATACCGCACAGCAGTAACCAGTCGGAAATACAGCTTGGAATCAAATTAAACCATATGTTATAAATATCCTTTTGCACAGCAAACTCTTCATCTTCTCATTAACTTAATAATTTTGTAATCCCTTGTTCTTTATCCTTTTGAGTATAAATAGCAGCCGTTCTACATTGATTTTTCATACCCTTACCACTGATGAAGAAAACAACTTGTTTTCGAAATACATGTATATGGGAAGTATTATTATACAATAAACTAAAAACCGTTTTTTAAAAGCAATTTTTTTAATTTTGATTTTTATTCATTTAATTTTGAATGTAATTGGATAATTAGGTCATGAATAAACGAATCAACTAAACTTCTTGCAATTTGCATGTTACTGCACTGCCCACAATATGCGCATTGACGCACATACTCGTATTACGCATTCTCGTCTCCACTTGAAATTGGAGGTAGCAAATAGTTTCTAAGATCGACATTATATGTATATTCAATTAAAGGTCGCCTGATAAAATCGCATTAAGCTCTGCATTAAAGCGACAAAACTAAATTAAACCTGTTACCCGGTACAAAAACTTGAACAGCTAATAAAATGGTTACTTACCTGAACCTCTTTGCAAAGCTCATCTTTTGGCAATTTCAGCTTGTAGGTCACCTAAAAATCAGTAATTATTATTTGATCATTTTAAACACGGTTTTTCCATCGAAGATGCACCTCAATCCCGTGATTTTTCAGGAGATCAACGCAAGCAGCATCTACAGCATCACAAACTAGCACTTTCTTGATATCTACCGGCATCTTAATTACTATCACACTGTCTTACTTTCAAAGAACAACTTTTAACTCTATCTGGAGTGAAGGACTGAATGGACTGTGAATCGCAGATTGAAAGTCTCTTCGACTAACTGAAAGAATTGAAGCAAAAGATCTTCAGTCAGAAAATGTATCTAAACTAGAATATATCGCGATTCGTTCTCAATAACCTATAGCTTATCGGATGAGTGAATGTGAATGTCTGGATTGGATGAAGAAGAGCTTTTTCTTATGTGCTTACTTTCTACCCTGTCTCTGGATTGTATATATGTATGTACTTATCAAAGACTATTCGGAAATGTGGGGGGATAATTTATAACTGTGTAAATATTTCGAAATTCTTATCTAAATTACAAACATAGATGTGCATTCATAATCTTCTCTTATGTTGATCCGTTTTTGACAATACATAAGAAGAAGTATGAGCTAGACTCCTAGATTTCTCAATGAAGAACTACTCGGAAGATCTAGCTATCTTATCTAATTCCTACTGGGAAAAGTTTAAATGATTAAAGATTCCATTCAAGCCGGTTGCATGGACTATCAGAAAGAACGGATTCCATGAGCCAAGAATGGTGACCCGTTTCAAGTTTATCAGTTGCTTACTCTTTGGTACTTGTTGTTATGTTGATACAATGGTGACGACAAACAGCCAAGCTTACCATATACTTGTATTCTACGTAATATGAATACTGGAATTATTTCTATGATATTGAATGAATGGGCTCGTATAGTTTGACAGAAGACTTAATTCAGAGTGGCATCATAAAGAAGGGTTCTCGTGACGATCAGTCATTTTGATTATTTTAAGGGATAAAAGTAACCTAATTCATTCAAACTACCATTCATTGATAAAATACTTACAATAACAACTCTTTCAAAACTTTGTTACGGCAACACTTGCGAAATGCATCGTTCAATAACATGTTGTGAACAACTTATTTTGGATATTTCGATCAGGAAAACAATTAGTGCACTATAAAAATATTCAAACAATAGTGATAACGCATACAAATATTTTGAATAAAATTGTTTTTGTTGCTTGTGGGCAGTCGCAGTGCTGAATCAGCAGAATCAATGTTGACTTCAAAGGGACTGACTGTTGCATCAGGAGTTAATATCTTCTATAGGCTGCTGAATCAGTCAACGTGAATAAAAATAGGAAAATTTGAAGAATTTCAATAGACGAGAGTATGAAACAAGTTGGGTAGGCAGACCTACGCTCATGTCAGAAAGTTTTTGTGCTCAACTTACAAAATGCAATCACTAGCAACGAATAAAATCAAGAAACATGTCAAAGAGATTTGCTCGTTTAAAAGAAGATATTATCTGAAAATTTTTAAAATATCAAATCTAAATTGCAGTGTCTGGCTCGATGGAAAGTCCATAATATACCAATACCATTGTGTGTTATTTTTGTTGCACTTGGAGAAATTTCAAATGGATATAATTTCCGTGAATATGATACGAATTTCATCAAACTCACAGAGTATTAGAACCTTGTGTAAGGCTACTTAAACACCGAGGAATCCTTACGATTTTATTGGAGAAAATAAGAAATTCGAAGATCATACTATTATTAACAAAGTTGAACGAATTTTGTCTTCTGAGGTGTTTTTTATTGTTGTACTCATAAATATCTCGCTTGATAACTTTTTTCAGATTTTTTAGATCAAAAGTGTCCAATCGCGAGGGGGAAACACATTTTTCGTGCGTTCTCCCCCTGTGCCCTTACTGAAGCAAAAGCTGTCAGTTTAAGAACTGTTTTGAAAAGCTCTCATAAAGAGCTTTCAAGTGATACTCACATCGGCTACCTTTGATAATTTTTTCCAGTGGCCACTCCTCTGTACTGTAATTCATTCATGAAATCAGAAAAAATTTTTCGAACCCTAAAATGATTACAAAGCCATTCTGTTCTGTTCTGCCTCCTCGACTCAGGGGCGTAGCGAGGCGGGGGTGTTGGGGGTGTGACACCCCCCCAAACTCTTGTACCGTTCGGCATTTTCGTCTGAGTCGGCATACTCAGTAAATTTGACTAGGAAGTCGGCATTCGGACAAAAAATTTTTTAATTTCGGGTATTCGGATCCTGAATGAGAGTAATCAGGAGAAATAAGATTTACGAGTAAGTTCATATTTTCGCGCGCAGAAATATCAGTGCCCTCCGCGCACGAGCAAAGGCGTACCGAGTACACCCGGTATACTCGTTTATATTTCAGTCGGCTTGTCGCCATATACAATCTGACAGCTGACGAAGCAAGGCTCGTACTGTGGCGTCGCTATAATACATATCTCGACTGTGTCACTCTTTAGCTGTCTCTAGCCTGCCGACTGTCCTATACTCATACTATACTTGCTATAATAGTTGCTCATGCTCGTACTCACATCTCAATACGTATATTCGCTATAAACCGAATCGGATTTCCAAGTCAGGCGTATTCATGAGAACGGAACAGCAGTGCTTTTACAAGTGAGTATCATATATTTTATATTCTTCTAAACTTTAAGCTCAAAATCAAGCTAGAGCCAGAAATTTGAGATAAATCGTGTGTTGACATAACCAACATTCGCGCAAATCTTAACAATTCCTTTGTTTACATTGAAGATAATTTTACGAATAATCAGAGGTCGTGACGATATTGAAAATTCTATAATTTAATATTATGATCATATAAATGTACCACTCAAACACAGAGTTTGCATTCGCTCTGATACACTGAGAGAAAAATGTGAGATCCCGTTTACAAATGCGTCACGACTATGCATTTTTAGTGAGCCATACGAAAAAGCCATACGAAGCTTCTTTACTTATATAATTCACAAGCTTCAATAGCTCTGTGGTAGGAGGCTGGACTTGAAATCGAGAAGTCGAGTGTTCGCGTCCCGAAGTTGAAGGGTTTTTTTTTTTGTATGTCGACGGACATGAATTAGTAAAGTTTAAAAATTCTTCTAGATAGCTTCCACCGTAGAAAATTATTTGTGACGTTCGTTTACTAAATTTATTAGGTAGCCATGAACGAAAATTTCTCTCAGTGTTTTGAGTTTTTTTAAAGGTGGAAGAGGACTTTTTTACTCAGAAAGATATGAAGAAAATTTAGAAATCATTGGTTTTTATTAATTCGATACCTACTCGTCGGGGGAGGTCTTTTATTGTTTAAACTTCGACCTTAAATAAATTTTTCAATTTTGAGTTGTTTTAAAAATGGCATAGGAAAAAAAGTCTTAGAATTTCATGAGGAATACAGGGTTTTTCTTTGGCATGGTGATTTTGGTACACCCTGTATATAAAAATATGAATCTAATTCAGAATATGATTTATTCATTTATAATGGAATATGAAAGGGATGGTTGAAAATGATGACGACATAGGTACTCTAATATTATCTTCAATGTAGGTTTAAAAAAAATGGAAATTATATTAATAAAAGAAGTATGATTTTTGTCTACAGGTTCTGCTTGAAATGTCCAAACGGAAAAGAATCAAACTTGAATGCTTAGAATGTGGCAGTCATTTTGATGACGACTACAAAACTCGTCATGAAAGTACTATGCACAAGGGAAAACATGTCCGTGTGCAACATATTGGGGCTCCATCAAGTCCGTTCGAAGTATGCAAGAAGAAAACTCCTGAGCCTCCTGCGCCGCAAATACCATATTCAGCTCCCCAACCAATTGATGGAGGATCACCAAAGGCAGACGCTGTCCAAAAACCACCTACCGATGAAAAGTTATCATCGTCTCCATCGCCCAAATCTTCGTCAAATCTACCGTCACTATCGCCGTCATCTTCACCACGGTCCTCATCGCCAACATCGAACAACGAAACTGAAGACAAATGTGCTTGGATTCAAGTAGCTGGCCGAGTTGCAGAATTCTTGAAAAATTACGAAAAAGTGGAAAATATTCTGAAACAACTGAAAAATGATGCAGTGCCCAATCCGAAATTATTCATGATCGATATAATTGACTGTCTGACTACAATTCACGATGAAAGTAGAATGATTTTGAATTATGCCAAAAAAGAGGAGAGCAAATTGCAATTTGAAACACTCGCTTTGCATGTGGGGGAGGAAGTTTCGGTGGAGCATGATCCTGGTAAGCGCAAAAAAACATTGACAGAAAACGAGCGGAAGTATTTAATTGCTGTTGGACCATTTCAACTGAAACTGAGCGTTTTTCCTGCCAATCCAAGTATACCAGCAAACAAACAGTGTCGAATGAGCTCTGTATGGTATTCTGAATATCCTCTACTGGAGTACAGCATCAGCGAAGATGCAGCATTCTGTTTTGCTTGCTCTCTATTCCCTGAAGGAGTCGGCAGATCACATTCTCAGCCAGAATGGGTGTGTGATGGTGTGCGACAATGGCACAAGATGAAAAGTCGTGGAGCTGACAGGCCAGGCAAATTATTCACGCACTACTCCTCAGAATCTCATCGAGCAGCTATGAGTGATTTGTGCCATTTTATCAATGAAGAAGCTCATGTAGATATTCTACTGGACAAATCCATCAGAGAAAAAAAGATGCTTGAAGAACAAGAAAAAGAATACCATAGGAAAGTTGTTGAAATTCTTGTCGATGTTACAAAAACGCTTGGTAGACAGGGTTTGGCGTTTCGTGGTCATGATAGCTCCGGAAAAAACGAGGATGGAAATTTCACTCAAGTCGTCAATTTGATTTCTCGACATTGCCCTGTAATGGAAAAGTAGTTGGCTGAGAAGGATTCAAGATCTCGGCATGTCACGTACCTAAGCGCCGAAAGTCAGAATGAATTCATCGATTTATCAGGATCTGAAACACGACAAGTCATTTTGAAAGAAATCGAAGATGCTGAGTTCCTCTCAATCATGGGCGACACAACACCAGACTCGTCACACAAAGATCGTCTTGCCATAAACATCCGATACGTAATTGAGAAGAATGGAGAACCTGTGCCTATAGAGCGTTTGTTGAAGATGGACGTCGTGTTGACGAAGAAACCTGGAGAAGAACTGGCTGAAAAAATGTTCACAACTCTCACATCTTCAAGCACACCGGTAAAGAAACTCATTTTTCAATCTTATGACTTTGCAAGAAATATGTCCGGCGAGTACAATGGCGCACAGCGAAAATTATCAGAGAAATGTAACAAAAACGTCTTATATGTTCCTTGTCAAGCTCACAGAATCAATATTTTTGTGGAGACAGCTTGCACTGCGAGTAGTATCATCAAAGAATTTTTCGATATTTTGCAGGCTTTGTATGTGTTTTTCGCAGGAAGTACCAAACGTTTTCGAAGTTTGATCGAAGAGTTAGCAAATATTGAAAATGTGTTGCTTCTGAAAAACTTATCACTGACAAGATGGACAGCTCGGGCTGAATCCATTAAGGCTGTTTGGATTGGTCTTGAAGAAATTGTTGATGTTTTGGAAAAAATTAAAATGAACAAAAATGATTTCGATAGTAAAACTCGCGCAGCTGCACCTGGCCTCCTCAAAAATGTTTTACATTTTGACTTAATTTCATCTTTATTTTTCATGAAAAATGTCATGTGCAAAATAAAAATTCTGACGGAGTCTTTGGAAAGTGAAAATTTAAATGTCGTCGATGGTTTGAAAATGATAAAATTTACTTTGAAATCATGCGAAGAAATGAATGATGTTCACCAGTTGAATAATTTGATCGAAAGCTCTGTATCATTCGCGAAAAAACTCGATATTAACCCGGAAAACGACTTCGCTAAGCAACATAAAAAACGTCGAGCACAAAAAAAACTTGATGATAATCCCGAAACTGCGTTTACTTTCGATCTTTTCACATTTTACCGTAAGGAGTTCAAAGTGGTGTTTGATGTGTTTACGACCAGCATCCGAAAAAACTTGGAAGAATCTCTCTCAAAATTTGAACCGATTCAGAAAATTTTTGAAATCCCAGCCGACAGAAAAAACTGTACAATTGAATCAATTAACTCCATTGTCGAATTGCAACCCGAATCCTTCAAACAAGAACCCGAATGCATTCAAGTAGAACTACAAGCACTTCTTGATTTGTGTGATCAATGTGAAAATTTTGTCGATATTTCGAAAAAGGCGTATAATTTACGACAGATTTTGCCGTGCGCCTACAAAATTGTTCAATTAGTCTTGACTTCGCCGGTTACTTCGGCTTCATGTGAAAGATCTTTTAGTAAACTGAAATTAGTTATGAATTCCCTTCGAACCACAATGGGCGACGATCGTCTAGATTCTTTGATGCTACTTTTTTCTGCAAAGGATATTGTGGACGAAATGAACGTTTCTAAACTTGTACAAACTTGGTCCCAATTGAAACATCGAAGAGTACGCACTTGACTTTGCTTGTAGTTTCGTGCAAATTTCCTGTTGTTTTTGAATAATACGAATAAAATACGATGTCATACGAAACAGAGGTGTTGTTTTCTGATCGAGTCGGCATTTCGATATGATTCACCCCCCCACACTCATGAGGCTCGCTACGCCCCTGCCTCGACTTGTTATGCCTGTGAGCATTAATTTTAGGTACTCATATTCAGTAATTCATTAAATTGAATCAAGTGTTAAAATAGGGTGACCAGACGTCCTTTTTTGCAAGGACATGTCCATTTTTTCGACTTTTCGGAGGAGCGTCCTTTTTCCCCCTACAAATGTCCTTTTTTCACGAACGTGAAACTCAAATATATTTTAAATCTTTCGCAGACTTTGAAATCGTCATTTTATTTGGTCATACACAAAACCGAACTATAGTTATCAAGCCATGTAGGCTGACTACTACATGTGCAAAGTTGGTCTGGCTGACTTATATGACGTAGGCAGAGCATATCTACTAAATAGCAGCTGCAACTAGAACAAATTTTATTTCTTACGGTACTTATGGAGTAGAGAGAATTGGACTAAAAGTGCGTATGTATGGTGAACAAAAACTTGAATTTGCTTGCAATTTTACCAACACATGGTAAACTTTAATCCATCTTTTACACGTTTATTTGCCTCTCTTTTGATTTTGACAGCTCCTCGATTGCAGGTGCTAGTTAGTATATATGCTCTGACGTAGGCTCCGGTCATATACCTTCAGCACGTTATAGCAGGCTTGTTTTTAGCCAAAGGCCGCTCCATCTCCATTGTCAATGGTCATCTCAGTTCGTTCGGTTGTTTACGCCGCGTGAACGATTCAAAATCAAAAGCGTAAGCACGCGACCTCACGTAAACGTGCCATCAAGTGTTGCGCGCGGGAGTGCTCATGTAGGTCGGCCATAAATTTACAGTTCATACGTATTTTGATGTGCTGCGGGAGCCGGTTTTGGTGACGTATGGCTGCCAACCTCGAATTGCAAGATGCCGAAACGCAAATGCAATTTTACTGAAGATCTTAAAAAAAATACCCATGCTTCAGCATGGGTGAGACACCTGTAATGATTATTTTAAAATTTACTGCGAACGCGGAACCGACCTCTCATCGGTTCTAGACGTTAAGTCTAAGTAGTGCCAACAGATGGTACCAACCGGTCAACCAATCCGTGCACCATAACCCACTCACGCGGTGGCTGCTTGTCGGCCAGCTAGATCGGAAAGGATTTCGGTCGCGGGTCTCCGAATGGGCTACGCTCATTTACAATATTCAGCCACCTATACATGCCCGTTTTCAAACGCGTTACAAAACAAAACCATACGGAGAGGAAACCTATTCTACGTTACTCCGTATTTCTTCATCAACCAGTCAAAGAACAAAATCTAATTTTTACTTCGCGTTCCCGAATTTCCGGCGCGGTACCGAAAAGTATACTACGTTAACTCATCCCAACGAAAGCTACTCTAATAAAACGGCAAAACAACAAAGGTACCGCGTACCGCGCGCGACGCGAAACCGACCTCAGCGGATTTTTTTTCAAACCCTACCCTCGCGACGGCATACTTACCCTGCACCTCATTTCCCGCTGAAAAGCAGAACTACTGGAAAGGAAAGTCGTTTTTTTTCGTTAGCAATTCATTTTGTTCTTTAATAAAATATTAATAGTTGTTGTGGAATAATGTACAAAAATGTTAAGGATGATGAAAAGTAGAGTTATAATTATGTTTCGAGGAAATGTTTTTGATTGTAATTTTCCTCAATTATAATTTCAAAAGATAAATTATACCAATAAAAATAGCGAGTTTGAAAAAATCAAAATTAAATAACTTCCATATGTTGTGGTGTTATAAAAACATTCATGTGAGAACTAAGAACATTTAAAACTAAATTGTCAAATTGTATCGGTAGTAGAGTAAGTTTATAATGTATACCAACTAATCCTAGGGCTTACGAAAAGATCTTAAAATTAGCGTTGTTACTTCTCTCTTGTGAATTTATTGCAAAGAAAACTTAATATTAAAATTAAACTTTTGTGTATACTATAGATATATATTTCTTCTCGCTAGCTCTTTTCTATTCTATTCTCGACTAAAATTACTATGTTTTTAATAATTAGTACATTTTATTGTTGACACATCTCTGGACTCGCCATTTATACTGAGATTTTTTTCTTATAATTTTTTTTACAAAATGGAATTACTTTCAGTTAGTTCAATTTTCAGCTTTTCTTCATTATGCAATTGAATTTTTATATCGATTATGATTTGAGAAATCCAATGCGATTTACACTTGCCGTGAATGCGTACAAAATATAAAATACGTTCGGTTTCAACTAAAAATAAGGCGAGGTATATCGTCGCAAACGTAATTAGTGATACCTAAAAACATGTAAGGAGAATGGTGTATTAAAAACGGAGAAAAGTATAATGCACGAGACCAAATTGATTACAAAATCTAAATAATAGTAATTGAATGCCTTATTTTATTTTTTTTCTCTTACTGCTCTCAAGTAATGCTTAAACTTCTCAAAATGTACTTATCATCTTATTTTTTTTTTAATTTTGTGATATATGTTTTAATTGTCAAATTAATTAAGTTAAGTATGTATGTATCTAGCATTTACAAACGACTTATGTTTAATGTTGTCTCAATATTGAATGACTTAAGAAATTCGGACAAACCAAAATTTAAGTACTACAGACACTTTATTGCTAGCCATTTTAAGGATGTTGTAAAGGCTGATAATAGCGAGAAAACAAAGGGGACTTTTCTGCTCATGACTTGTAACTGATTAACATTCAATCAATATTGCGAACATATCAATCATAAGTCCGCGGTTTTCGCATGTCATTTTAAATTTGACGTTTGATCATTTATTTTTTATATTGTTTTCTTTTACTTACAAGACACAATAAATATTGTCCATACTTAAATATATAAAATTAGCAAATCTGAATCATCGATGGTAAAAATCGATTCTTAGGATACATGAAAAAAAAGATATGAATTGCCACCTTTGTAAGTTCTGGAAAATATAAATGCTTGGTCCTGATGACACTGGCATCTGAACTTTACAATCAGCTCTAAACCATCTTGGACAACTACGAAACAAGACAATATTTTGTTGCGCTGGTCATTTAAATCATTTTACTACATAAATTTTACGGTCATATTACCACAAACTAAAGCAATTATCTTGAAAAGGCTACTCTACATTCTATCCCTGATGGAAAATTTTTTTACTTTAGATGAGTTTCTAGATCCTTATTTTTTCCGATTATCCCATTTTCACCTTTTGATTTTGCATATTTAGTAAATTGAGTTAAGAGGTGAGTGGAACATATTTGGAGATTTGAAGACTGCTTAAACCAAAAGCAGTATTTGGGCGCAAGTGTAATTATCAAAAGTATGAATTCGAAAGCAAGCAATTTTTATTGAAAACAAGGCAAGTGACAAAGCTTCTTCTAGTCCTCTCCTATTTTCATCGAATTGCCAATTATGAAATTATGTAGTATAAGTAATTGTAATCAGGTGAAATATCGGTAAATAGGATGATTTCCTTGCTAAAAGTAAGGTTTGTTTTCCTTCAAAATTATATTGCCAACTCAAGCGCACCGTACATTCACAAAGTAGCCACAGTTTACATTTGCCCTGTGCTGTCCACTTGCAGTAGTTTCCGAGGGGCCTACTGTCTTCTTTATAAAACGAACCAAAAATACGAGCTCTTTTGCGCATGGAAACATTCCAAGATGCATGACCAACGAGTTTTAAAGTTTGATAGGAAATTTCAGGAACAAAAAGTATTTGTATAGCGAAATCATTAAAAATAAATTTGTAATTGGTTATACATAAAAACATGTCACCTTATACAGAGCTAACTTATTTTTGTTGAAATAAGCAAAATTATTAATTCCTTTGCACCTGGCACCGACGAATTCTTTACTCGAATCATATGTATACATTCGTGCCCATTTTCACGTCAGCGTTTACCTCCTTTCTGGTTAATAGTTGACATTCACTGTTCGGTTTGCCTAGTTTCAATGTGGCTGCCACAGTGTAAGAAAAATAGACAGTGTTTTAACTTTGATACATGCCCGCCCATAGGGGAAACTCGTTTTGTCGTCGATCCACCAAACGCACATGGAAAAAGATTAAATTCGCTAATACCCTCGAGGTCATTAGCACTAACAATTCGTCCCACGGTGCAGGCAGGACAGTTGATTTGTATGAAGATAATAGTTGAAAATTAGGATCATTCCATTTTTAGTTTAATTACTATTTTTCTCAAACTGGAGTGGCTACTATGGGAGTATGCTTTGCTCAAGAGCGACAAGTATCCCCTTCGCTGTGGACGCGTGAACTTATAAACATTTACTTTAGCATTGAAGGTTCGAAACAATACATATTATATGAATGAAGCCCAAGAGGGGGTATGTTACATGATTCTGTCTGCATCTATGCGCCGGTCACCTGCGCTCCCTACTCGGATTTAATCGTTTGGAAACTAACCTGCAACAGCCGGTTGCTGAGCGTGTATCCATTAAGAGCACGTATCGCCATTGCAGCTTCATCATACTTCGTCATCGAGACGAATCCGTATGCTTTTTTTTTTGTTTTTTCTTACACTCTTGTTTCCAACGCCGTTTTGAGAGGATTGAAACAGTTCTCCGGGATGAATCGACCATGGAGCCAGTTCTGGGTACTGAACACGACCAGCTGTTAGCGATACAAAATCGAAATAGTACACAAATCTCTGAAAATTTAAAGAAACTTCGTGGTTATACCTACATACGACCACCTCGTATTGGTGCACCGTTCGTCCTGTTTGATTCCTGCTGCGTGGCGGCCCTTCAATATAACCTCCTTCTGCGTCGCGGCAACTTCGTATTTGTGCTCCTCGTCCATTTTTTTCTTTTACGAACTATTTATGGGGATGCGATTTTACAATTTATCCGCGACGCACGTTAACTTTACTTAATTACCCTTTACAAATAAGGTGTATGATGCAGGCATACGCGAGATTAGATTATAACCTCCTTCTGCGTCGCGGCCACTACCTCCACACTTCAAGTCCATGTGGCTGTCAAATTCTGTTGGCATCCGATGACAAAGTAGACGTGGGATGTGCACTGGTCGCAACCAACGTAAAATGACAAGCCACCTAGCAGCGAAGTGTGTTGGTAGTGGGCACCAGTGGCGTCGCATGATTCATAACACACCTACATTCGCGAAATGCAAAATATGTAGAAGTAGTGTTTCGGTTGCCTATATGGGTATGTACTCGTATTTTCTCAATATCAGCTATTTTCAAAAAGATTTTTTTTACGACAATGTTTATAAAATTTTTATACAGAAATGAAGGTATTTATTCTATAAATTTGTTTAGGCAAAGGTGCATTAGACACTCATCTGAACTCTGACAAACACAAGTCAGCCATTCACGCTGCTTCCACTTCATATTCAATGGACCAACATGTTGTGATGAAAACTTCTCCACTTGCAACAAAAATTGCAATCGCTGAGGGGACTCTTACATTCCACACAGTCACACATCAGATGTCTTATCGGCAGATGGATTGTACGGCACCTCTTCTCAGAACACTTTTTGTGGACTCAGAAGTTGCATCAAAAATATCATGTTCGTGAACAAAAACCGAAGCAATTATAAATGGCATCCTTTCTCCTTATTCTGTTCAAAAGATAAAACAAGAAGTAATTGATGTACCATTTACAAGGAATTGGTACAGATGGGAGTAATCACAAAAATTTAAAAATTTTTCCCATCACAATGCAATATCTTGATAAGAAGGAAGGACTCAGAGTTAGATTGTTACATGCTAAAAACCCTACATTGAAAAAAATCTTGATGATAATGAGTTGACTATGAAGTTCAGTCTTTTGTCGCTGATAATACCAACACGAATTTCGGAGGTGTGAAGCGCGGAGGAACGAAGAATATTTTTTGCACGTTGAAAGAAAACTTGAATAAGTCTCATTTATTGTAGATACGTTGCTCTTCGCATATTGTTCACAACGCAGTTCACCACGGACTAGACCGCTTCGGCTTGTTTGACATCGATTGTATTGTGTTCAAAGTATTCGAATATTTCTCTATTTACACTGTCAGAACTGAAGATTTGAAATCATTTTGTGAATTCGTTGAAAGTGAATATCTTGAGCTGTTAAGTCACAGTCGAACGCGTTGGTTGAGTCTTTTTCCAGCAGTTGAGCGAATTCTCAGAATGTTCAAAGCATTGAAATTGTATTTTTTGTCGCAAAAAAAACCTCCAGTCATGATAGAAAATTTTTTCTGCACGATCCTAGTGAATGTTTCTTGCTTTTCGTTCATTCTTTCGTGTCTCTTTTTCAACCATAAATTCTGTTGCTCGAAAGGAAAAATAATAGCATTCTGGAAATTGATTCGATATTTGAAGATCTTTTTGAAAAATTGTACGAATGGAGTCTATCAAATTTTGTCCCTTTGATGGTTCAATCAATTTTAGCAAAACTTAGAAATGATGGAAAAGATCAGATGTGCAATGATTTTCCAGTGAGAATCGAGATTGTTTATTATGAAACTGTAGAATATTTCAAAATTTGGACGAAGAGTTTCTCCGAGTTCGAAGTATTTAAATGGTTGAACTTCAAGAGAGAATAAATTTTGCAGTACAAAGATGTTGAAGAATGTGTCAAATACTTGCTGGAAAAGGCTTCACGATCAAGTTGTTAATTTAAAACGATTTTTGGCAACGAAAATAGATGATGATAATTTCTACAATGAAAAATGTGCAAGTTCTCGTATTTGCGAATTCGTTAACGCTAATGAACATATTGACAGTTACTCTGAATTGCTCAGAATCTCTCAATTTTTCTATGCTATCCCAGCACATAACGCTAATTGCGAAAGAGTTTTCTCTCTTATGAATACACAATGGACAAAAGAGAGAAATCGTTTTTCTATCGACAGCATACGACACATTTTGAGAGTTAAATTCAATTTTTCTGAATACAACTGTGTTCAGTTCAACAAATTTTTAACGCAACCAATTGATGCACGTCTTGTTGAGAAAATAAGCAACAATGAAAAATATGTACCTGTAAACGAGGGGTAAATCTATTTAATTGTGAAACTGAAAAGTTATAGTTGCTAATAATAAATAAATTTTTGCAAAATCACAAACACGCATTTATTTTTTCATTCATCTATTCGTGACTATATTTTATGTGCACTCAATTTTTTTTTATTTAGCGAAATTTATTGAGAAAAAATTTCAATCAATTTTTGAGTCCATCATGAATAGTATGGGGGGGGGGGGCAGAGATTCAAGATGTACTTTATTTGCTCTGAGCCCATCTGGTCACCCAAGTTAAAAGCTTGCACCTTAAACGTTGAAGTTGGGGAAAAATTAATCAAAATTATTCAATCTTCGCATTTAAAACAGCCACCATTTTGTTTTACGATTACTGATACCAATTCTCAAGATATTCATGATACCTATTATTCCTGAAACTTTCATGCAAATCCTAACAAACCTGTAGGGTCCGAGTCGGTAAAAGGCGCATATTGTTCCATAGCCATATGTTTCCATAGTAATACAGTGCATATTGTTCCAAAGTAATACAGGAAAATTCAAACCATTATAACTTCATTAAATAGAATTTGAGCTTTGTGAAACTTGCAGGGCAGGTCAATCTTATAAATGGTCATTTGTATACTGAATTTTATTAAATTTAAAGGTACTCTTAAGATTTTATTCACGAAAATGTAAAATCGATAAATCATACTACTACTAAAAAAGTTGAGTGAATTTCTACTTTTCAAGTATTTTTTGTTGTTGTACTCATTAAGGCCTACATTCGTGATTTTTTCAGATTTTTCGGATGAAAGGTCTCCAATCGCAAGGGGGGGATACGTGAAAAGCTCGTACATTTCCCCTTCCCCTGCCCCCCACGGTACTCATAAGACAATTTTCAGTCATGTTTTGAAAAGATCTCATTTAGACCTTTCTAATGACACCCTACTCGACTACCAATGGTGAAAAATTTTTTTTGCAGGGTTACCTCCCTATACGGAAAGACTCCCCTTAAACCCCTTTGAAAAATTTTTCCATCCCAAAATTTTCAAGAAGTCGCCACTTCTGACCTTTCCACAAAGTTTCATGGCTGTAGCTTCAATAGTTTCGGAGAAAAACTGCTGTGACATACAGACGGACGGACGGACGGACGAATGGACAGACGGACACAGGTCGTAATTGCAAGAGGGTTTTATATTTTAGTACAAAACCCTAAAAAATTTGTCATTGTTACTTACTTCGCTGAAACGCAGAGTAGTAATTGAGCAGTCACACAAACAAACTGCTCGAAAACCTTCCTAACCCTTATCCGAAATTTTAATAGCAGATTTAGAAAAAAAAGATTTCATTTCTTCTATTCATTGTTGTATTTTATAAAATATTTTTTTTCTTATTATTATTAAATGCAATTTCATATCATTTTTTTGTATTAAATTTAAACGTTTCATTTTAATTATATTCGTCATGATATTTAACTTTTATTATTATTTAAAATCTTTTTCATCTTTCTTTACTTCTGTAAATTTTTGATAAATTTTAAATCTGCAAATTAAAACAGACATGGGAACACTGATTTAGTGCATCCCAACTGTGTATTGCATTACCGAATGCAATCGACGTCGGCTGAATGAGCAGCTGATTGGATTTACTGTGGTCGCACGGGGAAAGAAAAAACAGAGATTTGGACGGATCGAGGAGTCCACTGAAGACCGAGAACCGGCAAACACGTGTAGAACGGCTGCCTTCGTAAATTGGGTCAGTGACGATATTATTCCCCATGGCACATGAAAACATTTGTGCGTGAGCGAACATCGAAAATGTTGATGATAACGACTAGACCTGGTCGGAATTGATGTGTATCGCGAGTCCACGGGAGATCGTGAAGAATCACGGACAAATTGGCGAATTTTTGTTCGAAAACCCCTTTTGTAATTCGAGAAGTTTTGTCGCCGTTTGGATCGGTGCCGTGCGAAGTATTAGCATCGTGTCTTAGTTAATACTTGTTGGGAAGTTCTTACGAACTAATTAAAAGTTGACGTTCGAAAAAGGCAACGGCAGTGCAGTGAATCGTACGGTTTCAAGACACAACCAACGACAAAAGTTTCTCGACCGGCTTCTATACGAGTGTGTCCAAAGGTTGACAGTCGTGCCATCAGTATTGACGGGAATTGTTGAATTTGTTCTGTGAACACGGGCAGTGAATTAACAAAACAACTCGGAGCAAAACGAGAAAATTCGTGCATGATTCTAACATTCAGCATATTAATTCTTATTATTTTCTTAATGGAAATTGGAATTGGTGTTGCTGGCTACATTAAACATGGTGAACTGGAAGGCATTCTAATGATGGAATTCAACAAAACATTGGAGAAATACGATCGTCCCGAATATCAGGATGCTTGCAAGTTTATTCAAACGGAGTTGAAATGCTGTGGAGTTAAGGGACCTGATGATTGGTATCAGGTATTCTACAAGAGTACTTTGCCAATATCATGCTGCTCTCAGTTGTCCTTGGATGCATCGTGCACGGCTAAATATGCCAATCAAACTGGATGCAGTGACAAAAGGCTCAACATATTAAACGAAAATGTTGTAATTTTAGCAGGTGTAGCCACTGCTGTAGCCATTGTGTTCGCATGCTGCCTTTATCGGTCCTTCAGTCGAAATTACGAGACGATTTAATCTGTTCAAGTAAATTTAGAATGGATCTCTAGCTCTCTCATACGTAGTTTAAAACAAGTTGATTTTTTTGTTGTCTTGAATGAAAACGTAAAAAAATTATTTTAATGGAATGGAACAGATGAACCAAAGTTGATTTGTTAAATTTCCTGTTAAAGAACAAATTTATCGCGAAAGCAACAACAAAAATTTTTTAAAGACAAAAAATAATGTAAATATTTATTCATATACAATACGTTAAATAATATTCGTCATAGTGGAAGTGATGTTTTTATACTACACTTTTTTCTGCAAATATTCCTTTTCATACAAAAATGGTGACAATTGAAATGAACAAAATAAACAGAAATTTTTCAAATAAGCCCAAAAATACATTTTCAAGCCAAATAAAAAAAACAATTAAAATGACATTAAGTTAAGTATAAACTTAAACGCTATAATTGAGATCTATTGATATTGTATAAAGAACACAAGAAATTAATAACAACTAAATCATCGTCAAATTTTTTAATGCGCACTTTGTTAACACAACATGTTTTTTTTACTATCGCTTTTACTCCACTCTTATTTGAAGGCCATAAGTCTCGTAAATAGCGACGAAGTCATCTTAAGTCCGTCTGTTTGCTCCAAGCCCAGTTTGCCTTCTGAGTCAGCAATATTCTTTGACCCTTAGTATGTTACCTTCTTCTCGACTTCGGTCGATATTTCTTTGACCCTAAAAATTCATGGATGCGAAATTCTTTTGTAGTGGGTCCTTGTGCTGAGGAAAAAAACCCACCCCACGATACCGCAACGCAAGCCTGCGAGCGCATTCACGCGTCCCCAGACAAGGCCAATCTTAGCAGATCTCAACATCCTCTTCCGCTGAGGCAGCAGACCATCGCTGTAGTCCTGAACGGACAATTAATCTACCTTATTCACTGCAGCAGTTTCTCAAAGAACCATTACTAGCTCGGCTTCGATCAGAATGCAACAATATATTTATATATATATATATATATATCTATATATATATATATATATATATATATATATATATATATATATATATATATATTGTACTCGTAGAATGCCTTGTCTCTACCGAGGAAACTGATGCTAGGGAGAAAGACAATTTTTCCAGCAAAATTAATAAGAATCTTTTGAAAAAAAAGAAAACCGACTTCAAAATGCCCTAAAAAAATGAAATATATTTTATGGAAGTGATGGTGCTCATATTGGAAGTTTTTATGCGGGCATCGCTTCCATAAAATTTATTTTGTCCTCTTCCGGGCATTTCAAAGTCGGTTTATTTTTTTTCTAAAAGTTTTTTATTTTCTAAAAGTTTTTTATTTCACCCTTTTCAGTGGTAATTTTTTTTTATTTAAAATCTTTTAAAATTCATTTTCTTGAATACATTGTACCGTGTATATTAAAATTTAGCAAAATTCACAACTACTAAAATCTATTGCTCTGCTAATAGATAAAGAAGGAAAATACGTGTGATCGGCTTGGTGACTATGACAGAAGTGACATTTTATTTAAAATAGGTTATGAAGTACACAAAATGGTTCTTGTCGCACTCCCATTGCTTCTCCGAATTGCGCACGTTTGGTTTTGTCCAGGGAATTTGTAAGAACATCTGCAACTGCTCAACGGTGCTTATGTAATCGACTTTTATTTGATTTTGGTTGAGTAGATCATGTATGAAGTGATGACGTTTGTCATTATGTTTGGTTCTGGGATAGAACCCTGCATTTGAGGCGATCACAGTTGTGGTTTGGTTGTCACTAGTGTTGCCAGACGTGCTGCTTTTAGCGGGAGGTTTTTCGTGTTTTCCCCTCCTGTACCCCCGCTGAAGCAAAAACTGTCAGTTTAAGGACTGTTTTGAAAAGCTCTCATAAAGACCTTTCATATGATATCGGCTACCTTTGATGATATTTTTTTCGGGGACCACTCCCCTGTACTGTAATCATCGATTCATGGCCTATTTTTTTCGAACCCAAGAATGGGTACAAAGCCCTTTTGTTAGGAACTCTCTCCTAACTCCTCAACTTATTTCACGTATGAGTATTAATTGTAGGTACTCATTTTCAGTCATTCATTAAATTAAATCAAGTGTTAAAAACATGCACCTTAATCGTTGAAGTTGGGGAAGAATAACTCAAAATTATTCAATCTTTGCATTTAAAAAATCCATTTTGTTTTACGATTACTGATACCACTAGCTGAACCAGTTCTCAAAGATACTCATGATACCTATCATTCCTGAAACTTTCATGCAAATTCTAGCAAAGCTGAGTCGTTAAAAAGTGTATATTGTTCGATAGTAATATAGCGGATATTGTTCCATAGTAATACAGGAAAATTCAAATCGAAATAACTTCGTTAAATACCATTCGATCTTTGTGAAACTTGCAAGACAGGTCAATCTTAAAAATAGTCATCTGTGTACTGAATTTTATTGAGCTTAAAGGTATCGTTAAGATTCTATTCAAGAAAACGTAAAATCTATAAATCATACTATTACTAAGAAAGTTGAGTGAATTTTGGACTTCTCACGTATTTGTTGTTGCTGTCCTCATAAAGGCTTACATTCATGATTTTTTTCAGATTTTTCGGATGAAAGGTGTCCAATCGCGGGGGATACGAGAAAAGTTCGTGCTTCCTTCTTCATTATCGCTGCCCAAAGATTATCCAAATCTAAGAACGCTTGCGCAGGAATCTTCCATTTTGGGTAGTTTTCCCCGCCGAGCGGTCTATCAATTGAAATGCTGCTAGCACTGTTTTTGGACTTAAACATACATATATTAACTGTTATGAAAATTCAACAAGAAAGCAAAACGTTTTCAGAACTTCTATTTATACGCGAGGTGTGATAACCTCGATCTTGCGGATCGATATTTTGCCAAGATCTGTTGCCCCGTTATTTAAATGTCCCAACCAGTTGATAAAGTTGTGTGACAGATCTCTACACCCTACGCTACTGACGTCGACGGGTGTTGAACGAAACGAAAACGAACAGATCTCTACACCCTACGCCACTGACATCGGCGGGTGACGAGCGAACTAATCGAAAATGAACAGTTCGCGACGACTTCACCGGGACGTGGGGGAGAAGGAAATTGGCGATCGAGCTTTTGCTGATTGTCATCGGCTGAGTAGTGAATCTGTTTGTTCGGGTCGGTTGTAAATTGTGGCGTGTGTGCCGTAAGTTAAAAAGACGTTCCTAGTGTGGGAATTGCATACAAAGTGAATAAATTTTCCGTACGTCAAATTCTTACCTGTTTAACCTGTATACCATTTCAAGAACAGAAACGAAAGAGAAAAGAGAATTGTGTGCTAAACTAGTGCCAGGTCAAATTGGAGTGCTTCTCACGGCGAAAAGACAAAGAAGTGAAATTTTCCTACAAGTTAGTTTCAATTGAGGCTATAAGATATCATTACGAGCTAAACTCATGCAATTCTTTTACAGATTTCACGAGGCGAAGGGGGATGTACGAAATCCGCAAGTAGAGGAAATTGCTACTGCAGAGAATAACCTCTATAGTGATATCATTCGAAGTAATTTCGTGTATACCTACAATACCTTAACCTTGAAGACGATTTCAGTTCTCAATATGTCGATCCGTTCTGCCTGAATGCATCTTTAAGCGAACGGTACTTGACCGTACAGCTAGAGTGGAGCCACGAGCGGAGACGAGTTGTCACCAAGCACTCAGCAGCTCAAAACTCCATTATTAAAGCCTACCATATCATCAATGCCATCAAGTAGTAGCGATAATACCAAGCCAAATAGCCCAGCTTGTTCAGCTGACCCGACATTGCCATTAATTGGGAATAGCGATAGCAACCCTCAGATGAGAAGAAATGCTTCTGCAAAAGGATCGAGCGGTATGTTGTTGAACGGTTATTTAAATAAAAATTTTAGTGTTCGAGTTGAAATGCCAAATTCAAGGTCTATCTAATCCCCAGAGATCGATATTTTCATGAAATTAAGATGAGTTTATCAATTCGGATGATATCGCATTTTCGTTGAATATATCAGAATTGCCAGTGGAGAGAAAAATTTCCCTAACATCTAATTTTTACTAGATCATTCTGAATCTCTATACAGAGATAAATATATTTCACAAAGATGACATTGACCCCTTGTAGAGGGACCGATTCGCAGTGATATAACGGAAGATACATTGTTTATTTATGCATTGTACGAATTGAATATCATTTTTCACATGTATTTTCGTATACTGTTTTCTAACACTTCCTACTTTCAAGATACTCTATAGAAAAAGATGGCACAAGTTAAGTCCTTAAATCTTTTTTGAGCTAGATCCAACTAATTTATAGCTAATATCCGCAATTTTTTCAATTTAAAGACAAACAGTATTTTTTAATGGTTATTGCTTACTTAAAATATATCCTCGGGATTTACGATTTCTCGGGGGAAAAATGCATTCGTTGACAATTAAAATTAAGATGAGGTTTTAATATTGTTGCCGAGACCGTGAAATGTTGGAGATTTCTCACTGTAGACCTGGATCAGTTTTTTTCTGTAAAATTGATTTTGAATTGCCATTAATTCTAAAAAAAATTATCTGCTTTGATTTCCACATGCATTTATGACCATTAAGATGAAAGGATAGTCTCCTGAGAAAGAACAGGAATGACTTGGACTTGACTTGGAATCTTTATTCATAATAGTATTTATATTTATTCACAGAAATTTTGTTTTATATAACCGTGACCATTTGGGGTTCGGACGGGGATAAACTGCGTCAACTTATTTTCATGGTATTCAAGCGAAAAAAAACCAAGAATAGAAATTAAAGCTACTTGCCAATGCAGATATTATAGTGCTCATGACTAGGATTAAAGCCCTAGGTTGTTTATCGGGCACTTGCATCGAGTTTCACCTTTTCATCGATTCTTCATCGATGCCGATCCACGAACATTTGACTCACACATGGTATTATTTTTGATTTTTAAGCAACCCACTTACACATGGTATTATTTTCGATTATTAAGCAACCCACTCATCTTTGACAATCAGATTCTCATTTTAGTTATAGCGTCCCTCTACTTGAAATGATGAAAATTCATCTACCCGTAGAGATGGCTAATTTAAGTAAGCGCCTGCAAACTTCAGTTGCGTATCTTTAAATGTATAATGAGCCTACGTGTATCTCAGCAAATCAAAAGTAGCTAATGCATCCCTAAATGTTTTATCCCCATATGGGAATATCACTGATAGGGAGCCAGATAGAAATTTTCTTATTAATTTGATATATGTCGATGAGAAAAAGGCTCATTTCTCCTCAAGTCTATTCGCTACGTCTGTCACTACATCATTTTTCCTACGATTTTCTGTATGATGTGATTTGGGTGCATCGTTTATTTATGTTTTATATTTTTTTCAAAATTGCTGATTGCTATTAAAACCATTGCCTTCTTACTCAGGCCCGAAAACGGTAACACTACGTCACGTCGCGAACTAACCTCTTCGAGTAGCCTCATCAAGGCCATCTAGTGCTATTCAAATCAAAAAAAATTTCTAAAGATTTTTGACAGTACATTTGACTGTGGTTTGAAATTTTATCAATGCTATATCAACGATTTATTTTAGATATGATGCGTCGAAAACATTAGCCCACAAATATATGTATTTCCTTCTCGTTTGTATCATTTCGGCTAAAATTCATCTGAGAAATGTCATATTTGACAATCTCAAAAGCCTACTTTCGAGCAGCCGTTTTCGGTACAAGAAGTGGCGTCAGGTACGTTAGCTACAACCACAAGATACACATCCAAAATATTCAAATTTTCTCTTGAAAACTATGTATAAGGATACAGCTATAACCTTTATATTATCCTAGAATTGCTCTTAACTATGGTTTCCAATATCATATCACAACATAAAATTACTTTTCTTGTGCGATGACTACTACTTTTATTTTTTTTCTTAAATATCGTTAACATTTAAACTCATTTATTATTGTAAAACCCCGTTTTGATAGTTTATAGAAAAGTGTTAGTTTATTAGTTTGCTCATTTCTTATTCTATTAGCGCATAAAGATAGGAATAAAATGAATTGCTAATCAAAAAAAAAATCTTTCCTTTCTAGTAACCCGTTCTATTTCAGCAGGACATGTCGGCGAGAGGTGAGTATGTCGCCGAGAAGGTAGAGTTCCAGTAATCCGCGAATGGTCGTTTTCGCGTTGCGATCGGTACACTGTGCCATATTTTGAATTTGCCTGTTTTTATTAGAGTAGATTTTTTTGGTTTTTGATTCGAGTAGAGTATTTCGGACACCGCATCGCTCATATTCGGGAGCGCGTATTATTTCAGCTGTTGTTTTTGTTCCTTTTCTCCAGGATGAAGATACGTAGTTTAAAGTAGAGTCGATGGAAGTTGGTCAACGCGTTTTAAGTCGGGCATTTAAACCGGTGGCTGAATTTTTGTATTGCGGTTTGCTCATGTAAGACCCGTGACTGAAACTCCTCTCACCTCGGAGTAGACTAAGAGTGTCCGGACTTGTCGATCTGATGGGTAAAGTTCGTTGTCACGTTCCAAGACTTAACGTCTAGAGCCGATGAGAGGTCGGTTCAGATTTCCTTCGGGAAATCTCGAACGCACAAGACGTGTTAAAATCATTATAGAGGAACTCATAACCTATTAGCAGAGAAGAAGGAAAATATGTGTGGTCGACTTGGTGACTATGATAGAAGTGACATTTACTTTAAAACAGGTTTTGAAGTACATAAAAAATAAATAACAGTGTGACAATAAAAATTCGGATTATAGGGTGACTCTAACAGGGATCACTTGTCTGTCAATTTTCGCCCTCGTTACAGGAAGAATCCCCCAGCTTGAAGACGCCTGATGGTGTAACAAAACGAGGCCTGACCCGAAGTATACTGTGTCAAACGGCTCCAGGCTGGATTCTCACGTTAACAAGAGGGGTGTTTAGTGGATACTCTAGTCGCTTGCGAGCATGGAAGTCCCACACTCAGTGCATAAGCGGCATTCAGCTCCCAACCGCAAAAATAAGGCATTTTCTTTGTCCGCTTTCATATAACATAGTAGACCAGTAGATTCTTGGGCTCTTTGATGATGATATTTTCCTCTTGCTTTCTGCCCCATCTTGTTCCTTTTCTCAGTGCATCTGCAATGCTTTTTCTAATTCTTTCTTTTCCCTCCACAGTTATTAGTCCAGGCATGTGTGAAAGTTTGTTGATTCCTGCTTAGATAACGAGGAGGATGTCTTTTCTTTTGGCATTTGTGCCAATCGAGTACTTCAATCCCATATTTAGGAGATTAATTTGGTGTGGGAGAATTCCTGGAAAGATTGATTGATGACCAAATCTTCGATTGTGCGCACCTTATTGCTTTGATGAAACTTCTTTCCCAATATCTGATTCTTACGCTCGCTTTCAGACTCCTTCGCGACCTTCACTTTTGTTAGAAACAGTGGGAAATCTAGCGGGTATTTTTTGACTAAACTTAAATGGGAATCGTATGCCTACCTGGTCATCCTTTCCAATTTTCCATAGAGTCTTTCTATACTCTCCTCTATCTACTTAATTTCCAGATTCTTGACCATAGTGCTTATCTTGAACGGTCTACACGTCTTGTGCTTAACGATGTGGCTTTTCAGGATGACGTTGCTTCGCTTGTATTTCTTCAATAACTCTTAACCCCTCCTCAGGCGATTTCCTGAAGCTAACAAATCCCTGCGGTGGGCCTGGTGCCATTTTTAATCGTCGTACTTTCAAATGAAAATATCAATTAAAAGAAACAATACTCCGTTTAATTTCAATATATTTAATTGGCATATATTATTATAATAGGGGTACCGGTTAATTCGTGCGGTTTTTCTTACAATTGGCGTAACTTGATTTTTATTCCAGTGATTCACCTTTCCAAATATAGTTTCAGAATCAGTATGTGTCATTTAGCTGAAGCGTAAACAACAATACTTCTTTTTTCTCTGAAAATGTCAAATTTTGTGCCAAATAAAGTGTTCTTGCGGGGAGTACTTCTTCATTGAAGAAAAAGGCTGGCAAAAGTCATCGTATTTTGATGGAAGTGTATGGTGTGCATGCTCTAGCTGAGCGTACGTGCCAGAAGTGGTTTGCACGGTTTAAAAGTGGCAATTATGACTTTGAAGATCACGAATTGGAGACATTGCTCGACCAAGATCCATCCCAAACTTACAAAATCACTTGGTGTCGCTCAACAAACAATTTCCGATCGTCTAAAAGCAATTTTTTGCAATAAAGCTTCAATTTTTGAAAAAAAACCGCATGAATTAACCGGTACCCCTATTACTATTGTTTTGACCTCTACTTGACGACTTTTTCAGCACTACTAATATGTGAGCTCTAATATTTATAATAAAAACTTTAACTGCATCCCTAAATACTACTTACCTTACTCCCTAATCACGTATGAGAGAGAAAGAAAAATTACATGTAAAACTGAATAAATTCTCTGCATTTTATTTACACTTAATTAGCTATTTCTGTCTTTGCCTAGCATGTTTAAAAAGCTAGGTATATCCATTACCTGGGTTGCCGTTCCAAATTTCCTGCCTCTTGCAACTAAATATCTCGAAATTTTCAGCTTTCACGCATTTGTAATTGAGGACCTTGTAGCAAAAGGGGGGCAGAACCAAATTTTTATCAATTACCGTTATCGTTTGATGCATGAACGGGGCAGATCCGATTAAAAACAAGCGCGCTGTAACAAAATTAGTATGTGCCACCCAATTCCGTTTGGTGCAAGAAGGCAGCAGATCTGGACCTGCCTTCTTTTTGCAACAAACGATTCGATTGCATCATCTGTGACAATACAGTGCATGTTTCGAGTTCGGCCCAAACGGATATACGTTTTGTTTTGTATTTTATATATACTTTGAATGTGTCAAGTGTGCATTAAATGAGTGAGTCCGAACCGTTTATTAGTGGATCATCTGATATTTACCAGCCTCCTGAACACGACTCAAGTTCAAGTGGTGATAGAAATGATTGTGGTTTGTCAACATTCCAAAACCAAACTAGTGCAGACAACGATAAAGGTATGAATATTTCGGACGAATCTGATGTAAATCATCCATGCCCATCAACGAGTGCTGTAATCTAAAAAAAAGAAAAACTGCAAATATTTCACAATATTATAAAGAAGGCTATTGCTAGTGGGAAAAGATATATAAACTATACAGGCCGCAAAAAGGGAGAACGAAAAACAGGACCGGATTGCTGTTGCAAAAAATATAAATGTTTTGTTCAAATTAATGAAGAAATAATAAAAATAATATTGAAAAATTTTAATAAATTGGCAGAAACTTATGTGCAAAACGTGTATTTAGGATGTCTATTAAAACTGGCAATGGTGAAAGGGAAAGACCAAAAACTGGTACGAGGAAGAAATGGAGTTGTTCATTGCATTTGGAAATAGAAACATACAAGTTTGTCGAAATGGCTTTGCATCTATCCATGGAATCTCTAAAAAGCGAGTAAACAATATTTCTAAGCAGTATTGTGACCCTACTGTAATCATACCAACTAAATCTAAGCGTGGAAAGCATCAAATTCGACCAAATCATATTTCGAGTGATTGGGTTTCCAAAGTTGACTCTCACATTAGAAGTTTTCCACGACGCGACCCTCACTACAGTAGAAATAAAAGCTCTTATTATTATCTATCACCTGAGTTGAATGTTAAGAGGATGTAAGATTTATATTTGATGCAGAATGAGACTAGTCTCGAAGCATCTGCTAAGCCAAAAGTATTGTTATATGCGGACATAAAGTTTGGTAGCACTGAATGTGCTATTTAGTGTATATGCTCTGTTGAATAGCACTGGCAATCGATGAGCTGTGCGAATGACAAGAGAAAAAGGAGACGGATTATAACGGATGATGTAATTTGGTTTTTGTTTTTGCACGGGCGAGATAGAGTGTGTGGAGCTGAAGACAGAGATGACCGGTACGAGCGTGGAAAGCAAGCAAGACAGGATTGCAGTGATTTGGTGGATACAAAAAGTATGTTGAAGGACTTCTAAAACGTGTTTAAGTGAGATGGTTTGGTAATGTGGTTTCGATCAGTGTAATAAAAGGCAGTTGTGTGAGTTTCGATTGATTTCAAAAATATAGAGACAACAAAATGTATTCTTGATGTATACGAAACTTTAATGATAATAAGATATACTCATTTTTGGATACAACAGTATCATTCGATTTTTACTACAGATACTTCAAACAAAATTTTAAATACAGCTTTAGATCACCACGCTCAGATACATGTTGAATAACAAATTAAAAGATAAGACATTAGATAGTGATGAAATCCGGCAAATACAGGTAGGAAAAATTCTCCATCAAGCCAAAGCTGAAACTGTTTTCGTTGATTTAAAAGAGAGGAGTCAACTTGCTATTTCTAATGACGAGTGTGAGGTGTTAACTTTTGACTATCAGCAGAACATGCAATTACCTAAAATGCCAGCAGGCGAAGCATTCTACAAACGTCAACTTTGGGCATATAATTTTTGTATCCACTCAGCAAAGACAGGCGTAGCTCATTTTTATTTATAAGATGAAACCATAGCTCGAAAATCACCAAACGAAGTCGTATCTTTCATAAATCACTACATAGATAACATTTTACCAAGCACAGTTAAAATACTGTATTTATTCTCGGATAATGCAGCAGCACAAAATAAGAGCTCGACATTAGCTCAGTATCTGTATATTCTTATGAGGTGTTCATCTATTGAGAAGATTGTTCATCGATTTTCTGAGCCAGGACACAGCTTTTTGTCATGTGATCGGTGTTTCAGCGTAATGGAGAAGTTCAATAGAAAGAATGACTACATTTTTACAACTTCTGAATATTCCGATTGCATTAAGCAAGCATCTAAAAACTTTAAAGTTGTGAATGTGGATCAAAACATGTTTCTCAACTTTAGTAAACATTTTGAAAGTCATTCTAAAAAAGTTATAACAAATGTAGACGAGATACGGCTCAAAATATCTCAATATCGAGTTTTTGATTACAGTAAGGACCACGTTCAAAGTATTGCAGTGAGTATTACTACTGGAACGCCTATGTTTTATAATTTTTCCTTAATAAGAAATGTACAAGCCAAACTATCGGTTCGGCCTCAGCAATGGATGTATGAGAATGCATTACCGTTTAAAACGGATATTATGCAGCTGGTAAAGTACTTTGTTCCTCGAATAAGTTATATTTCTACAACGCACTTAATATTGAAGCTGTTTGACCGAATGATGACATTTCTAGCGAAGACGACGACGATCAAGCTGAATTTGACTTATTAATTCATAATTTTTGTTAAGCACTTGTTTGTTTTTGTTTTTCTTTAAATTGTTTTATCTTCCACATGCTGAGTAATAGTTCTTAAATTAAAAAGAACCTTATATTTATGTGCTTTGCTATCCATAGTACAATATATGTAGGTTAGTATTTCTCTTGAACTTTGGTGCAAAACGGAGGCAGATCCAAACTTTAAAAAATCGTAGTAATTCTTAAACTTATTTGTACATCTTAAAAACTTTAGTAATATATGTAAAAATGTTCATATTATTTTATATCATCAGCTCCAAAACAAATGTAAATGTATTATTCCATTTTTAAAAACGTTTTTCTTTAATACCCAACAGTTTTGAAATTTGGACTTGCCTCCCTTTTGCTGCAAGGTCCTCAATTGTTTTTCGAATGCGCACGTGGTTCGTCTTGATTTTGTGTACTATAAAAATACGAAATTTTATGAAAACTTACTATGACACATGGACAAACAGGGTGCGAAACTAGTACATCTTTGTAAAATTAGTTTTACAAAGCCCTAAAAACTGTACTGTATCCAATAAATTGGCCATCGACTGTAAGATCACTGTGTTCTGTAAAATTCAAAATAGCCGACCAATATTTACAGACATTACAGTTTTTAAAATGCCTCCAATTACAACACACACACGGTTTTTTTACTGTATGGACTTGCCATAGAACCAGACTACTGTTCTGATTTGATTTGCTCAAAGATTCAGATAAAATGAATACTTTAAGACTCTATTCAGTTAATTTAAATGAATTAATAATGGCTTTTCATGTAAACCTCGTATTTAATGTCAATAAAACGTGTTTATTCACTGTTGATGTCTGCAATTTATAGGTTCAGAACAAAACCCTTCTAACGAGAGTATACTCCTGTCTATAAAAGTTTTTAACATTGAAGGAGAGAATGGTTTAGCTTTTTAATGTACTAAACTGGTTTGAAATTTTGCCTCGTAAACATTACTTACATATCTGCATTAGGTAACACGCATGTCCTTTCCAGTGGTTCCCGAGAAATCGATTACCGAGCAAATAGTAGTAAATGTCAATATCAGACCTACACACCTATCCTTCATCTTCAATTTTAATTTAACTATCGCAGTAACATCATAAACTGGTTTCCTGAGAAGTCTCCGCTCGCAAACGTTGATCTATCTCCTCGGTGTCAGGGAGGTTGAATTTCCTTCTAACGTGGCGTCAGAAAACAGCATCAGAACGCAGAACAGCAAGGTCCACCCAAGTCCGGGGGCCGCCCGCAGTGTTTGGGCGCTACCCCTGACTGCCTCATGTAATATGGTGGCTGAAGAGGACAGTGCAGCACACACTGATCAAGAAGTCGATCGTCTACCCTTGCAAGAACAACGAGACAACAGTATTCTGTCCGAAAACATAGAGGTGATGGCGTATGTTGACGATATTTTCGATATCATCAAGAATGGAGAGGTGATAGACGTTGAGAATATGGTTGAGAAATTCGGTATAGAATCGCTAGCAGCTCGGGACAAACATGGATATACACCGGCCCATTGGATAGCACTCGATGGAAATGTAGAGATGATGAGGTACTTGGTTGAAAGAAATGCGCCTATCGATTTGCCATGCTTAGGAACCCAAGGACCTCGTCCTATTCATTGGGCATGCAGGAAGGGACATGTTGCTGTTGTCCAAGTACTCTTGCAATCGGGAGTCGCCGTGAACGCTGCAGATTTTAAAGGGTTGACACCATTAATGACTGCATGCATGTATGGTCGAACCGCGACAGCAGCTTTCCTTCTTGGAATGGGTGCATTGAATCATTTGACGGACATCAATGGGGACACAGCTCTTCACTGGGCAGCGTACAAGGGGCATGCAGACCTGATGCGACTTCTAATGTACAGCGGAGTTGATCTACAAAAAACGGACAACTTCGGGTCAACCCCTCTACATCTAGCGAGTCTTTCGGGAAATATGGCTTGCGTCCGAATTCTATGCGAGAAGAGTAATATGGAACTGGAGCCACGGGATAAAAACGGAAAAACACCAATAATGTTGGCTCAGAGTCACCGACATAATGATGTAGTGAAACTTCTGTATAATGAAGTCAAAAAGAAGAGCCGATGGATTCCACCTTTGTCAGAGATCTGGGGTTGGTTGTTTGGAGGAGCTGGTGATTCAAAAGGGCCGTTGTTACTGTTCTTATTTTCAGTTTTACTGTGGGGTTATCCAATGTATATGATAAGGGTATGTGACTTAATCTCGAAACTTTACCTACTCTTTAATCAAATTTTTATTTTTACAGTGTATACCAATTACATGGAATATCCTTCGACGTTCACACTATTGTTTCATTTATTGGAATGCTGTGATGTGGATTAGTTGGGTGATTGCAAATCGTCGCGACCCGGGATACATCCCGCTCAATTCCGATACGTACTATAGAGCTATTAAGCAAATACCATACTTCGACAAGTGGAAGAAAAGGAATGTTATTTTAACCAGACTTTGTCACAGTTGTCGATGCTTGAGACCTCTTCGAGCCAAACACTGCCGGGTCTGCAATCGATGTGTTTCCTACTTCGATCATCATTGCCCATTTATCTATAACTGCGTCGGTTTAAGGAATAGAATGTGGTTCTTCTTGTTCGTGCTTTCCGTGGCAATCAATTGCACATTTACCATTTACTTTGCTTGCTATTGCGTTATGATCGAAGGATTTACCCTACTTTATGTGCTAGGACTGGTAGAAGCAATTGTTTTTTGTGGTCTGGGTTGGATTTTAACATGCACTTCGGTAAGATGATTGCAACGCTTTGGAATATTGTATTAATATCTTTCATTCCAGATTTTGCATGCATGCATGAATCTAACAACGAACGAAATGTTCAATTACAAGCGATACCCATATCTACGAGACAGGAGAGGACGATACCAAAATCCATTCTCACGAGGAGTAGCGCTGAATCTCTTCGAGTTCTTTGTTTGCTTGCCTGACAGGAGCGATGACATGGATTTCCTTTTAGATGAGCCCATTTGAAAAATAGAGAAAATTTCAAAAAATTCACGAGAAGTTACCTAGCCAAAAAAAGGTGCTGTCAGTGCATGTGCTAATACAAGCAACTTGTCCAATATTGCCGGATGAAGCTATTATGATTTGTTAAATCGAACTCACTTTTCTCCAGCGCACAAATCAAATTTGATAATCAGCTTTAAAAAATTGAAGAATCTCTGGCTCGATATCAATCACATAGCATTATATTTGTATGCCTTCGCTCCCAGTGTGATTAAAATGTTATAGGATAACACAGTAAAGAGGAAAATTCTCAATTAAAATTTGCATTTCAAATAGACAATTGTATCTAATCTTGAAGAAAAATCCTTAATAAAACAACAGTTAGATATGCTTTTATCCATAATAAGGTGTTTTTAATTTTTTTCGCATTTCTTTCATAGAAATAAATAATAATAATTATAAAAGTATCCTTAAAAAATTACAATACGCTGTAACGAAATTAAGTTAAAAAATTGAAATAGCGAAATAGCACGGAAAACATCAATTCTTCCGGAAACTTTGCAGTATAGGATATATCGTCTCCAGACATTCCTCGATATCTCGCCGCGATTTTGCACCAGTGAAAACGATCTTGCCGTTGACGAATATTAGCAGTACCATGCGGGGCTTAACCATTCGATAGATCAATCCAGGAAATAATTCTGGTTCGTACGAACTGAATTGACCGTGGACATGGTTAAGGTTTTCTAATCTGATTGGGAATCTCAGATCAACTGTTGCTACAACATTTTGTAGTCTGTAATCGAGGAACTTGACTTTATATCCAAGTTTCTGTATTATTCTGGCGAATTTCCGTGCAGCAAGTAGGGAGTCTGATTCGTTACGTGCTCCAGTGCAGATGATTTTACCAGTTCGAAATATTAGCGCTGTACATCGTGGCTCTCGTATTCGCATCACAACACCATGAAATCGCGAGGGATTATATTCGGAATTGCGGGTGCGGAAGTTGATGTTTTGCAAATTTAAATCAACACCAAGATTGACGGTGGACACTACGTTTCTGTAATTGAAAAAGAAAAATGATTGAGATTATTTTTAAGATTCAAATTCGAATAAATTTTGGATAAAGGAAGAACTTTTGAAGAAAATTAAAATTATGCCATTGTGTGAATTTTCGTGTTTAGAATACCGAGTAAAATAACGTAGCTGATTTTATCAAACCAACTTCAATAATATTATACTCTGTGTATTTTCCCATGTTTAGCGCTTCCAGACTATCCTGTGTTTTCATGTTTTCCAATTAAACGCTATTATTTTGTTTTTTCGACAAATATATATTTCGGGAGTAAGTTGCTCCCTTCTTCAGTGTCAATATGATTGACACTGAAGTTGCTGAACTCCCGAAATATATATTTGTCGCAAAAACAAAATAATAGCGTTTAATTGGAAAACATGAAAACACAGGATAGTCATTAAAATTAGTTATTACCCAGTTAAAACCATTTTGTACAAGTTGGGTAGACAGAACTTAACCTACAAAATGCAGATACATATATAGAATGATTTAATTCAATTAAATTACTGACAGAAATGCTAAATCCTACTATTACTAGCCAAGTTCAACTAATTTCAACCTTTAAGTTATTTGTTATTGGATGTACCTCCATGAATTTTAGGGCTTTGAGAAAGAAATTTTACAAAAACCTACTAATTTCGCGTCCTGTCTGTTCGCTTGTCCATCTGTCTTTCCACCTGTATGTATCTTCGTCTATCCGTGCGTCACAAGAAGTTTCTTCAGAAACTATAGAAGCAATAAAGCTCAAAATTTATGGAAGTGCCAGTCAGAAGTGGTATTTCCTCAAAAATTTAGGTTTCAAAATTTTTTAAGGGGAATCCTCCCTCACAACGAAGTAGCCCTGAATAAAATTTTTATTAAATACAGTCGAGTAGGGTATCAAATTAAAGGTCTTAGCACTTTCAGAAACTGAACAAGTAATTTTTTGCATCAGGGTGTAAAGGGGGAGCCAAAATGTACGAAAAATATTTGTGTCGTCTCCTTCCCTCGCGATCAGGCACCTTTGAGCCGAAAAGTCAGAAAAAATCACGATGTTAGGTCTTTATGAGTACAAGGGCAACACAACTCTGTTAATAATATAGTATGATTTGTAAATTTTACATTTTCCCTCAAAAATCGAAACGATGCCCTTAAACTTCTTAAAATTTTACAGTTATGTAGGTTGATATAAAACCCTTATATCAACGAAATTTCATGGAAATCAAATCATAATCAAGCGAGTTATCGCCATTTCAATTGTATGGAATTATAACACCAATAACACGTGTTGATGGTTGATCAATATTTCAAATCAACCTTGGTACTCTTATTTTCTCCGAGTTTTCATGAAAATAAAAGTAATAACTAGCCTTTAATTTGAACATGTCCAATTGACTGAGCATTCAGAAAAATTATTTAATCTAGAGCTCTGTATCTTTTAGATGCAGAGAGCATCAAAGATGCAGCGATGTTCTGCTGCCTCGGCGGAAGAAGATGGTGAGATCCGCCGAGTTTGCCCTTGTCTGGGGACGCGTGAATGCGCTGGCAGGCTAGCACTGCGGTGTCGTGGGGCGAGTTCATTTCCCCAGCACAAGGACCCACTGCAAAAGAATTTCGCATTCACGAATTCTTGGGTCTCAAAAGAAAGGCGACCGAAGTCGAAAAATTGTAGGTAACTACAAAGAGGGAAAATGACTTGTTCAGAGAACAAGTTGAACGAGTGAAGACAGACGGACTTAGGGAAACCTCGTCGTTACCCGACGATTCTCATGGCCCATAAATAAGGGTGGGACAACCGGATGGTGGTGGTGCCCTCTCGCACCCGCCCAACCGGATCAAGATCCTAAAACGTTGCAGTGGCCATATATTTCCCTTCTGAGTGGAAAACTCATACGACATAATTTGTATGAGCCTTCCAATCAGAAAAGAAATATACCGGTGACCAATTTATATCATAGAGTTATGAGAGTGAATCACATTACCCTATGCCATAAAAAGGCACCTTACTCGAGGCCACTCAACCCGCGAGAATCCCTGAAACAAAAAGAAGGTTAGAGCGTGCCCGATGGTTTGCTCCCTTTTTTGGTGAGGAAAGCCTTTCACCGTACCGGATCTTGTATCCGGTCAAAAAAAACATAAATGAAAAGACCGAAGTGCATTACTTTAAAGAAACAGAATTATTATTCCATTCCAAAAATAGATATATACACTCAATAAAATTATTATAAGTTTATTTTTATTCGCCTCTACTTTTAAATTTTAATATTAAATCCCCGTATATTGCAATGATGAATTTTTAAATATGCTAATACCGTTTACAGTGGAGCGTTACCAAGAACTTGAATTATTAAATACCGAAGTTTTTCGCTAGATGCACCACGTAATAAATATACAAATAGAAGCCTGCACATTGATCGCTCTGACGTTTTCAGGCAGATTCCTACAAACTGATCGTGCAACAACAAGGTTCAATAATCAAGTGATTACAATATAGTGCCATAAGTTCCATCCAAAGTCTATCCTAAATTATGTATACAGTAAATCTGGCATCTCAAAGATAGGGAGGAAAAATTGTTGCAACACTTTTTTCCCTACTGTCCTGCGTATAAAGGTAGTTGAAAACAATGCGCTTGTTAAAAATAGAAAAACCTAGCGAGCAAATAACCATAAATTCCATTTAGATCTTATCCTATATTAAAGTTTACTCTGGGAAAAATTCACTTCTACAAATCAAATAACAATAAGTTTCATTTGAGGCTTATTATAGATAAGAGTTTACTCCGGTCAAAAACTTACATTTACAAATGTGTAGTTGCAAAGATGGTATTTTAAACGTGTAATTTCGGGATCTCATCAATTGTTCCTAAAATCACCGAGTTTTCCGTAGCCAATGTGTAAATATCTGGATACGTTTCTGCATTGAGCGAACACCTGCAATTGACCTCGTTAAGGTTTACATTGGACGAAAAACAAGCTTATGGTTCGAAGAGTATATTATCGTCGAACGGTCAGAGCAAGCAAAAACATTGGCTGTAGAAAAAGATTTAGATGTTTTCAGTATACTATACTATACTATACTATACTATATTTTCTTCCAATCGGAAAGTGACTCATCTGATTTATTCAAATTGAAATAAAACATGGAGCCATCTTCAAAGGCACATAGCAAGTAATTGGTTCCTTCAAAATTTGTCATCCATATTGAACGAGGAATGATTCCCCCTCCTAATTGTCTGTCCATAAGCCCACGAACAACTAAATCCGACTTTGATTTGGTCTCATCTAGCGGTGTAATGTCTAGGCAAGCCACTTCATATTTTAAAGATTTGTAGTTTATTTTTTATTAGGGTTTTGTAAAATAATTTTACAAAACCCTACTAGTTTCGCGACCAGTCTGTCCGTCTGTCCGTCCGTCCGTGTGTCACAGCAGTTTTTCTCGGAAACTACTTAAGCTAGAAACATCAAATTTTGTGTGTAGGTGTGAAGTGGTGATCTCTTCAAAGTTCAATTACAAAAAAATTTTATAAGGTATTTAAGGGGGGTCTCCCCATATAGGAGAGTGATCCCCCGAAAAAAAAAATTCATTGAAGGTAGCCGATATGGGTATCAAATGAAAGGTCTTGATGAGAACTTTTCAAAACAGATCTTAATTTGGCAAAATTTGCTTCGAGGGGCACACAGGAAGGGAAAATACACGAAAAATTTGTGTCCCCCCCCCTCGCGATTGGACACCTGTGATCCGAAAAATCTGAAAAAAATCAGGATTGTAGGCCTTGGTGAGTACAACAACAACAAATACGTGAGAAGTCGCAATTCACTCAACTTTGTTAGTAATAGTATGATTTACCGATTTTATGTTTTAACGAATAAAATCTTTACGGTACCCTTAAATTTAATGAAATTCAGTACGTAGATATCTATTTATAAGATTAATCTATCCTGAAAGTTTCATAAAGATTGAATTATATTTAGCGAAGTTATAGCGGTTCGAATTTTCCTGTATTACTATGGAACAATATGCGCTGCATTTATTACTATGGGCACATATGGCTATCGAACAACATGCGCTTTTTACCGACTCAGAGACTACAGTCTTGCTAGGATTTGCATGAAAATTTCAGGAATGATAGGTGTCATGTATACCTTTGAGAGTCGGTTCAGCTAGTGCTATCAGTAATCGTAAAACAAAATAGCGGCTGTTTTTAATGCGAAGATTGAATAATTTTGAGTTATTTTTTCCCAACTTCAACGTTTAAGGTGGATGCTTTGAACACTTGATCCAATTTAATGAATGACTGAAGATGAGTACCTACAATTAATGCTCATAAGTGAAACAAGTCAAGGAGGTGGGAGAGAGCTCCTAGCAAAAGGGTTTTGTAACCATTCTAGGATTCGAAAAAATTGGCCATTAATCGATGATAACAGTACAGGAGAGTGGTCCCCGAAAAAAAAAATTCATCAAACGTAGCCGATATGAGTATGAAATAAAAGTTTTCACGGGAGCTCTTCAAAACAGTTGTTAAACTGTCAGTTTTTGCTTCAGTGGGGGCACAGGGGGGAAACACATGAAAAATGTGTTTCCTCCGTCGCGGATGGACATCTGAAATAATTATCAAGGCAGATTTTTATGACCGAAAACTTCAGAAGTCAAAATTCGTTCAACTTTGTTAATTATAGTATGATCTTCGTATTTCATGTTTTCTCCAATAAAATCGTCTTTGACATGTTTCTTGATTTTATTCGATCTGGTGACTACATTTTGTAAATTTAATACAAAACCCTTCTGACATGAGCGTAGGTCTGTTTACCCAACTTGTTTTTTTTTTTTTACACTAATTGCCCATCTTGAATCTCGCTGCAATATATAAATCGCAAGCCGATGCACATACTAATCGTGTAGAATTGCAGCCAACACCCCAATTCCCCTATCGCCAGGTGGCTTCTATTCACTCACTAATTGTCGCGTACTGCATTTCACAAGACGAGCATCGAGAGGCGTGACCTGACTAATTCGATCGTATTCCCGTTTCCCTCAATAAAATGTCTGTTGATCGTTTAGAAAACTTGTGATTTCGGTTTCTTCCTCACTTCGTGCTACAGAATCTTCGCAAACCCCACTCTGTTCATTTCACTCGCGATCAATATACTCTGACCCTACACGCACCCGTATCTAATCACGCAAACATCCACCGGGTATTTTCAGTTTTTTACACTTGTCTTTACTCGAATCTACATTTGGGAACGAACTGTCATCAACATTCACACTGAGACTCGATTATAATTTCATCGATGAGTTATCTTCTCGTAATTTCGCACTTTTTGCCTGGAAGCTAGCGCGTCTGATCATCAAAGCAATATCCCAGCATTTCATAAGCATAATCCTTCCTCGTCTTTGTGTCACATTGCGCATGGCTATTTTTGTTCGCGTAAGAATGATGTAACACGTTTCATCCCCCAAAATAGAAGATTGACGAACACCATGAGATATTTGATCGCGATGCAAAACCCCTTTGAACCTCATATTTACCAATTTTTGTCTCGCACTTACTCAAGGAAGGCGTCAATTACACTTCAAATTTCAGTTCTATTGATAAATCTCTGTTCTTATAAGAAAATTCTTAGTTCTTCCCCATTACGATTTCATTTTGGCCGTACGAAATGATATAAGTCGTATCGTTGCACATAAGACGACAATTGTTATAATAAACGTACGCGACGTATCTTTTCACTGCATCTATCTGCGGTCTATCCATAAGGTTTTTTTTCATAGTTTATTATTTTTTATCGAAATAGAAGTCCCCACCCCATATGCTGGCTTTTGCATTCCCCTTTGCACACACTCGTCGGTTATGTGTAACTGTAATTCCCTGTCATGACCAATGTGCATCCCCCGTATAAGTAAAAAATTTGAATCCACTTACTGCGTCCTTCATGCTTCATTCGCATGTCTAAATCTTCATTTTCGAATTTGCTTACTCCTTCAATTCCTACCTTAGGCGCATCATCGGGTTGCTTCTCGGTATACGTACGGATTAAGTCACATGCTAATCCGTTGTCCATCTCACCATTGTGTCCAGGTTCCGTTTCCAGAACTTCCATTTCACCACAATGTATCGATCCTAGGGCTTCAATTTCACTTGCCTGATCCTTCCTGGTTTTTCCTCCTCGGTGTAAAGTCTCGCACACGGACCCGGTCGCCTTCCTATTACCAAATGACAATCTCCCACATGTCAGCAACCCAATTGTGCCAGTTGCCATAATGCAATTTTTATAGGAGATAGGAGGGTTTTAGAGCAGTTTGATTTTATGACTGCTAGAAATCAAAATTAACCACAGTAAACGAAAAATGAGAAAGATTTAAATTTTGTGACTAATATAATTAAAGAGTAACGTTTTAATTTGATATAAGAGAAAATTGATATAAAATTACGTTAAAGGGAAATGCTTAAATCTGACATAAAAGAAAATTGATATAAAATCGCGTTTAACGATAATAAGGCAAAAGATAATTTTATTAATTATAATTATGAATGGAAGAGATGAAATCTTTCTATTTTCTCTTTTGTCAATTCTGCAATTAATTTCAGTTAAGCGTTGGGAAGGTTTTCGAGCAGTCTGCTGGTATGACTGCTCGGTTACTACAAAAGCTCTGCCACTGAACGAGCACTTTACGTTGGGAATGTGTTATTTGGATTGGAGAACTGAGCGCGACTACCGCTTGCAATAGTTATCCCAGATAAATAGCACGTAAAGTTAAAACCAAGAACTACAAGTCAATAACGTGAAACTGAATTCAATGAATTTTTCCCTATCGTCATTGTGGGCTCAATTGTGTGATGTGGTATAGTGAAGTGATAACCTGTGAAAGGGAGCAGAGTCCATTTTGGTTGGAAGTTTCGATTGTGCCTCTCAAGTGACATTCAATGCATACACGGAAGGATGGATTTGGGGAAAGAAATTCTGAGAGGATACGGTTCCTTATATGCGCACGGACATGATTTGTGGTTCAATTGGGGTACTTGTGATCTGATTGTTCGGCGAGTATATACGTCGGCCGTCGTTTGTTGTTCGATACGCACGTTTCATTCTTCGAATCATTCTTACTAGCTTCCTGGAAATTTAACTTTCGAATGCTTGTGAGAGGACTAATCGTAGTGCGAACTGTTACTTTATTCGCATTGCCACACAAAGCGTGATTTCCAAACCTGATACGAAGTACAAAAATTTTGTTGAGGTTACCAGGCAAGCAAACAGTAGACTTCGATGAAAACAGTGATCGGTATAGCGCGAAGTGGTGCTGGCGGATGTTAGGAAGCGAAATTCGAAGGGACGTTTTGGGTGAAACCATTGTTACATCTGCATTGATAACGAAAAACAATATTACGATATCCAATAAGGGTTGGTGACACTTTTCTCTCTCTCTTGTGTAATTGACTTAAACCTCGTGCTGCCAGGGGAGTGTGTGCGCGATTGCGAAGTGTGATGTTCGATCCTAGTCATGAACAAGTCCGGATAAATGCAGAAACACTGTCATCATCACCATAGGTTTCATACATTCCATCTCAATCGCCTCCAGACCAACAACCACTTAGCTACGGTTCTGGAAGATCGTAGTTCGCCTGACTTCAATTCCTCATTTGGGAGTGAATGCTCCTTATTGTGGAGTCTTGCTACCGTGTCGGGTTCTAGTCGAATTGAGTGTCTGTCTCTCGTTCGTCGCGAACGAGGTAACAGTCAAACGCTACCGTGTGGGGCGCAAGAACCTAGTTGGCAGTTTCAATGATGCTATTACGGTCTATCAAGAGTGAACGAATATTAGCGCTTGTGGAAAAGGCGTTCCGGTCCGCAAAGCAACGAGAAATTACAATCAGTTGCTGGAAGCTGCATAAAATCAAAATATACGAGATATCTATTCGGCGAACTGGAGACGAGGGAAAGCAAATACGCGCAAATTCACCCGTAATGCCAGGCTGTGCCGCGAAATTAAAGACCTTGGTGATGTATCCTCAAATTCAACACGACGCAACACCACGCAGCATTAAATAGTTCACTGGGAATATTTTTGAACTGTAAAGTGCAAGTGTCAATGCGGAAAAACTTGCCTTAAAATTTAATGAAAATTATCTCCAGGCCCAATGCTCTTGCCATTGGCTGCGCACTTGCTGCAGAGGAGCGATCTACAAATATTAGACGACGCTATCTCGTATGTAACCGACGGCAAAAACAATAAAATTAAAGCCATCCTTGACACAATTAGTTCGCCTACATACGCTACCCGTCCGATAAAAATGAAAATAAATCCGGTATAAAAAAAGAAGCGAAAAAAAGTTGACTAAAATGCTAAACGCCAACACCAGTCCCAGCTCCAGTACCAACACTAAAATAACATTTTGTAAACGATTCAAAAAACACAGAGTCCTGTAAACTTTCCTCGAAAATAAAGAAACTACAACAGCCATTTGGAACAGACAGCGGATTTAAGGAGCCTAGTGCTGCATGTGAAAGCTCAATCGTAAAGCTTGCTCAACTCATGGTTAGCGGTCGATCGTTTTCCGCTGGTCTATTTACTGTGGCCAATTCGGTAAGGTGAATTCTCACTCCTCCGGATTACTCAGATTTACAACAGTTTGCTAAAAGTCACCTGGCTACATTCCACGGCTCAAAATCACTTCCAGTATCTCCTCTCGGCTCAACCAAATCATCCGTACTTCACTGGAAGCTTTGCACTGTCTACAGCAAACAACGCAGAAGGAGGACTTGGATGGTTCTTGTCGTCTTTACTCGGTATTCAACGTAAAGCTATTTTTACAACATCCGTGAACGAGCAGACTGAAGACACCTACAATAGAGGTAATGCTAATAACGCGGCAGACATCGTGAACAAGACATGGTCAACATAAGACGCAAGTTAGAAACCTCTCAAGGCCAAGCCTTCCGAATTACGAGAATGGATTTCTGGTCTCCAACGTCCATGTGAATGCAAGAATTTCTCTCTACCTACCCTAGGTGGTAAATATTCATGAGTTGCTCTACTTGATAAATATTTGATCTACCTAAATATCGTCTTGTATGTAAATACTCAGCCGAATTTCTAAAGCCTAAAGTAGCGTTTAATCAGACAATATTGAGTAGATCATGTTTGTTGCGAAGTGAATCATTTTAATTCCACTCTATTCATTTCTAAGATATGAGTATTTTAGTAAAACAATTTCAATTTAATCATAAAAGTGAAATAATTTTAAAAATAGGGAATATTGTGGGAACTTGTAAGGCTATGAACTCACTTATAACTTTTGAACACGTACGAGACCCTTTTTTGAGAAACCAATATTATTCCCTACTAACACCTTTTCTATATTTCTAATGACTATTGGGTCAAATGAAAAAGTAGCTGCATTCAATTAAATTCAGGTTTGCATTTGATTATTACGACTCCTCAGTAATTATTTCCTCAATTAAGATTGAAGTCAAATAGTATTTTTGTTGTTTCTTATAATAATTTATTTCATTACAATAAATTGCTTATAAAAAAAGGAAACATCAATTATAAACTTCAAATTATTCCTTTAAGTTTAATTTATCGATTGAAATAAATATGAATCGCAGATATGAATAAACCACTCGGTCTTCTCATTTAGATAATTCTTAATGGGTATGGTGGCTGGGCACTCCTATTCTGAGCTTGCCATCGGGCTGTAGCTCCTTTCTTTTTTAAGTCGTTACAGGGGCTCTGTTTGGATAGAGTGGCCTTCCATACGGGTTTTTTATTTATGTTAAAGTTTTATATGATTCCATCATATAATATTTTAATATAAATCTGAAACATTTTATTTCTCATTTATCGGGAAAGTTCATATAAATTGCTTGTAGTGAATTATAACTTTCAAATGTCCGTAAAGGACTGCAGCGATGTTCTGCTGCCTCGGCAGAAGAAGATGGAGATATCTGCCGAGAATGCCCTCGTCTGGGGACGCATGAATGCGCTGGCAGGCTAAAATTGCGGTGTCGTGGGGCGGGTTCATTTCCCCAGCACGAGGACCCACTACAAAAAATTTCGCACTCACGAATTTTTGTGGTCAAACTAAAACGAAGCGACCGAAGTCGCAAAAAGTGTAGGTAACTACACCGAGAGAAAAAGGACTTGTTCCGAGAACAAGTGGAACATGTAAAATGGGGCGGACATAGGGCAACTTCGTCGTTACCCGACGAAGCTCATGGCCCACAAATGAGAGAAGGGCAACCGGGTGGTGATGGAGCCCCTTCGCACCCACCCAACCGGATTTAAATCCATATTTTGTTGCAGTGGCCAGGTATTCCTCTTCGGAGTGGAAAACTCATACAACTTGACTTGTATAAACTTTCCCATCAGAAGGGGAGTACCCCGGTGACCAATTTATGCCATAGAATTATGCAATTCGATTGCATAACTCTATGTCATAAAGAGGCACTCTGCTTGGGCCACTCAACCCACGAGGTCACCTGAAACAAAGAAGACTTAATGAGTACCCGGCGGCTGGCTCATGTTTTGAGGTGGAAGCCTGCCACCGTACCGGGTCCTATACCCGGTTAGAATGGTAAGAAAGGAAAGACCGACGTTTTACTTTTAACATTTCATGATTTTACTTTTATTCTCTATTATTTTACAGTTATTATACATGCTCAAAGTGGCATAAGCTTGATACGAGATATTTAATAGTTTGACAATGGTGGCATTTGCGTTTTGTTCTGACTATGCAAAAACATTTATGCGATTTAGCACGTAACTGCGATTCATTATAAATCCAACATGCATGAGCTAAGCTAATTTTTCTTTTAACAATCGTTGAAGATATGCCGAAAAATATGAATGACCTCTATTCTTTATCAAATGGATGAGAAAAAAAAAGATTGGGTTCGATACGTGGTACCACTCATCAAAGCCTTCTCTTACCAAGTCAATGCGAGAAAATTTCAAGGAAAGTAAAATGGTTAACTTCTAGCTGGAACCAAACAAAATAAATGGTCAAATATGTATGACAATCTGGTTCTCACTATTATTTTTTTTTTTTTGGTGGTGTTTTAACACTTTCCAATCAATTTTAATTAGCAGTGGTGCATGAAGTGGTTGTAGTAATTTATGTTAATAAAAATATAATTGATTTTAGGTAAATTCACTTTCAATAACAAATTATTTGCACAAAAAAAATCAAATTTTTTTCAAGAGAACTGTCAATTAAAAAGAATTTAGTTTTTTTTCCAGATGCAAATTCAGTTAGAATGAATCGTTGAAATAGATTCTTCACAAAAATTCATTTTTGTTTCGTTTAATGCGAGGGAACGTCATGACACAAAATTGATCGCTTAGTTACATTCAAAATATAACTCTACTCTAAATAGTTCTACTCAAAATTTAAAACAACAGTTGACCTGATTGCGGCAGACCGATAATGATTTCCTCTAGAAAACAATGCGAGACTCGTCTAGTTATATCTTTGCGTTCTAGATTTGTTGGTCTCTTACTAAATTTACAACAAAAAACTTACTTCTTAAATTGTGTAGCATTATCATTCAATTTATGTTGCGGCTGACTGAACTTCATTTGTTTTTTGCTCAGCATTTGCATTGTTTGTATTTGCTTTTTCACCTTCGTCTTTAAATTACTGTTGTTCTGAAACTGCCCATTCCGTCATACTCTCGACTACTGGTTAAATCCGAATAAACGAGGTGATAGCGGGCTCCGTTATCATTCGATGCAGTTTCTTCAATCGTTAGAAAGCGTATGCACTTAGATGCCATTAGATATTACATCAACCAGATGTTTTGTCGTCCAGGTTGAAACGGTGCTTTTTAACTCCACGCGGCACAATTTTCATTATTTCATCTTTATTTCCGCATTCTATTGTCCACTGTAAAAACGTACAATACTGATTGTGTACTCGGTTACCCTTAATCAGTTCTATTTCTACTTTTTCATCCCAGCTTATAATTCGTCATGTCCTTGGCTTGAGCGTACGCACCAAATGCCAACTGGCGTTCATCGTTGAGCACAGGCTGTTGTCACGCGATGAAGTCCAAACCAACAAATTGCCAAGCAGACAATCAAATGCACCAAAGTCCTTGGGTCTTTTTATTTAAGTGCGCGAGAAGAGTGTGTTCGGGAAAAGTGAATCTGATAGATTCTTCACTACCTAACGTGGGTATTCCATCGACTCCCAATTTAACTGCGTATAAGGAAATTGCCTTTCTTTACTGAGTTGCGGAAGAATTTCGCACGCACGCAAATTTCTTTTTCGGCGGATTCGCGAACACACCGACGACAACCACTCCCAAGGCTCTGTCTCCCCGAAAGTACAGTTCCCTCTTTCTTTTAGATGTCTTCACAAGTCGAACGGCGAGACGTTCGAAACAAGTGGAAATGGTCCGAAATCACAAAGTTCTAGGCAATTGATCAGATTTCTGAGCGATTTTTGATTCACTGACCGGTTTCGTAAGGAAACGAGTTTCCGCCACCGATTTGTTCATTCACCATACGTAAAGATTACGTAAAATCTGAGCTAAACCGCACAATCTGCTAGCGGCGAATCTAATGTAGCTTATCGATAAACCGCGTTCGTACAAATAATACATGGGAAACCCGCACTTATCACATTTCACAAGATTTGTTTATTGTGGTTGTCCAGACGAGCCAAATGACAACCCTCCCGCCGATACGACCACATGCGCCCGCCCTGTCCAATTCTCGAATTGTACCAGATCAATCTTAAAGGGCTGCGTTCGTTGTGATGAAATTGGAGGGAAATTGATATCCCATACAATTTGTACAAAGCAGCTGGTTTTTAGTTTGATTAGTTGCCTTAGTTGCATATTATGCCTGAATTTCTTTTAACCCTTTGCCGGCGCCGAATAACCGAGCAGTTTTAGTTGTGCGAAAAAAAAATAAAAAAATAAAATAAGAGAAAAAAAAATCTTTAAATTGACATAAATAAAATTTGAATTCTATGTGAATTTATCAAATAATTTAAAGAAAAAAAAAAGATAGTAAATTTAACTAACTGCTCGATTACTACATGCTTTTGTATGAATTTTTAATGTAAATGAAAAATAAATGGCCACGTCTACAATGGATCTTGATCCGGATCCGTGAACATCTCGAAAACACTACAAGTTAATCAACACCACAAGACAACAGGATGGATCCTGAACAGGCTGACAACTTCATTCCGACAAAATCAGTCAAGTTAAAGGACTCGGGCAATATTTTCCCAGACTATTAAAATCGCATACTTCAATGCCAAAGTCGAATATTTTAAATTTCGACCCAGATAGGTTAGAAACTGTGCCAGGATGGAACATTCCACTACCATCTGTAAAGATAAGACACCGAGGTGTCTTTAATTCAGTTCAACCGAATGCAACGCAAATTTACGGTCGATTTGCCTTCGTCTTTTCCAGATCACGGCTGTAAGTCGACTCCTCGATCTGTCCCAAACGGCACGGTAAATTGCATCAGCTGAATTCGATTGCCTTCGGCAATGTAATACACCGTTGGGGTGTACTAAATCAGTGTTCCCATATCCAAAATTTCAATTGGCAGACTTAAAATTTTTCAAGAAAAATTAACGGATGTAAAGAAAATAAAAAAGGGTTTACAATTGTAATAAAAGTTACATCTCATGAAGAATATAATTAAAGGGAAACGATTAAATTCAATATAAAGGAAAATTGATATAAAATTACATTCAGTAATAATAATAAGAAAGAAAACTATTTTATAAATTACGATTATGAATAGAAATAATTAAATATTTTTTCTAAATCTGCCATTAAAATTTTGAATAGGAGATAGGAAGGTTTTCGAGCAGTTTGCTTGTACGACTGCAGGGCAACTACTTTTCTCGCAATCCCAAGGCGACGAGGGTTGCGAAAAAGGAGCTGAAGGATCGTCAGTTGGAGAATCGATTTTTTTCGGGGTCGGAACGCGGAGTGGGACGACAGAAGAAAACGATTAGCGGACGGACAGACTGACACAAATATTTTCGTTTTGCTGTAAGCGTTTGAGCTTTGCGCTTGGATGAAACTGAGTACCAACGGACAAAACAGACGTATATATGTAACTATCGACGCAGGTCTTTTGCGTGATATACCCCGACTTCTTTCCCCGATAGGTCAGTGAGGAGGTAAAGATTGGATCCTACAACCTTCTGTACACGGCTTTTCAGGAAACGCCGATCTAGTTTAGCGTTGTAATGACCAGCGGCGTCGCTTTGGCGGAAATTGCAACGAAAAGCCTCATCTCATTCTTTAAAATCGGAAGGTCGAGCCCTGAGGTTGTAATGCGCCTCATTGGCACGTCCTGCGGCCTTTATCTTCGGTCCGATTTGCTAGCGGAGGTCTCCTAAATGCTCGTGGGGCTCCAGCGCAACGACGGGATTTCCCAAACACTTCAATTGCCGTAGTAGCCTGTATGATTTGCCATGGCAAATCATGTGCTGTACGAAGGTGGCAAAGTAAGGCGAGACACCGGTGATGGAATGATAAGACGACCGCAGAGCGCAAGTGATGGCGGACAATCTGCGGTCCCAATCCTTCTGAGTTGGTTGGACATAAGAACGGATCGCGGCTAACAGTGTGCGATTCAAACGTTCTGATGCGTTAGATTGAGGAGAGTTTATGGGGGTCAGTTGGTGTTCCGACACCGTATTGTTCGAGTCGACCCTTAAACTGCCGAGATCTGAACTGTACTCCATTGTCCGAGTACACACTTTCAGGTACCCCGAACACGTGAAATACTCGACTCTCTAAAATTTTCACGATAGATGGAGTCGTGAATTTGCGAATAGGTTCCACCAGTGGGAATTTCGAGAGCTGGTCTAATACAATGATAGCTCCGATGTGTCCCATAGAAGAACGAGGATATGGACCGAGTAGATCTATATACAGACGTTGGAAGACGCACTCCGGAACGTTGAGTTGACCCATAGGAGGTGGAAGAGGCTGGTTGGGCGCTTTAGTGCGTTTACAGGACTCACGGGCGCTCACGTAGTCTTTGACCTGGGATGACATTTTAGGCCAGAAAAAGTACTTCTTAAGTCGCCGAAGCGTACGACCGTAACCACCGTGGGCACTTAAATGATGGTCGTGTGCGCGGAGGATCAGATTGTGAGCCATTTCCTCTGGTACCCAGAGTTTCCAGGACTCTTCTTCCTGCCATGGATCACCGGTGGCGTATTGATTTCGTAGATAAACGTAGCCGTCTATCACTTTCAAATCAGGCAACTGTGTTTGTTGGGTTACGATGGTTTGCCTCAACTCTTTGTAGCTATCTGACTCAAAATCTGGGCTGTCTAAATCTATCTCAATTGGGTCCTCGTCATTCACTGTCAATTTTGCTTCCTCGGGTGAAAACATTCGTGAGAGAGTATCAGGCACGATATTCTGGGTCCCTTTTCGGTGTTTGATGGAAAATTCAAACCCTTGCAGTTTAAGAGCCCATCGGGCCAGGCGTCCATGTAAGTCCGCTTGGTTCATCAGCCATTGCAGCGAAGCGTGGTCTGTGATGATTTCAAACTGGTGGCCTTCGATATAGACTCGGAATTTCTCTACAGCCAACGCCGCTGCCAAACATTCCTGCTCGGATATGGTGTAGTCCCTTTGGGCCGAGTTCAGCTTATTGAACATGAAAGCAATGGGAGCTCCTTCTCCCTCTTCGGTCAGTTGCACAAGCACGGCTCCCACTCCATATTGACTTGCGTCACAATGAATGGAGAAGGGCTTCTTAAAGTCGGGGCGGTGCAAGACCGGAGCTGATGTTAAGACTTGTTTTAGCTCTTCAAATGCCTTTCGACTGAGCTCGGTCCAAATGAACTTCCCTTTCCGAAGCATGTCCGACAGAGGCGCTGAAACTGTTGCGTAATTGCGAACGAACCTTCGGTACCAACCACACACTTCAAGGAAACGTCGTAGCTGCTTAACAGTTTTCGGTAAGGGGAACTCATCAATCGCCCAAGTTTTGTCCGGATCCGTTTTGATAGAGCCATGTCCGATGACATGTTCTAGATATCGTACTTCGTTCATTACAAACTTACTTTTCTGGACATTGATGGTGAGTCTCGCCTTACTGATATGTAGAGCTTCTTCTTGCAGGAGTAGGAGGTGTTGGTCAAGCGTTTCCGTGATGAGTAGAAGATCATCTAGGTACACGAACACTTGATGTTTCATATGAGGTGGAATTACTTTGTCCATCAGCCGAGTCATCGTTTGCGGAGCGTTACACAGGCCAAAAGGCATTGTGACGAACTGGTATAATGGTCGTCCGGGCACTGTAAAAGCGGTCTTACCCCTCGACTCTTAATAGAGTGGAATTTGCCAGAATGCATCTTTTAGGTCGAGACTGGTAATGTAATTTGCTTTCGGCAGTCTCCCCAATATTCCATCGATGAGCGGAAGAGGGTAAGCGTCTTTGACGGTCACTGCATTGAATTTACGGGCATCTAGACAAAGACCAGAGTAATACGGCCAAGGCCTTGCGTAGCGTAAGATGGAAAAGCAGCGATGGATGCTTCCAGACGTTGTTGTTGGTTATGTGTTAATTCGTGCCTGTCGGGTATAGAAGCGATTTCGTTGACATATCTAGTATTTAAGGGTGAATCTTTGAATAAATCTAGGGCCAAACCAAATTGAAGGACGAAATCGACGCCAAGGTACACATTCTGAGTCAGTGACGGGATAATGTACAACGTAACATCCTTAGTTTGGCCTCTGAATGTCACGGGTGTTGTCAATCTACCCAGGATAGGATGTTTGGTGCCATCAGCTGTGCTGATTTCAGAGTGCCAGGGTTTTACCGCCGTAGGGTTTTGTTGGAATTCCTTTTAGCCGAGGCTCGAGGCAAGGCAGCTAATACTTGCACCCGTGTCAATCAGTGCAACAGCGATTTCGCCCAACACTTTGATTGGTGCGTAAGGTCGAGTGTCATTCTCAGAAACCTCCGAGATGTTACAAAAACGACGAGTTGATCACTTAGTTTTGTGCTAGGTGGGGTGACCTCTTCTGCGGCAAAAATTCTCTCTCGTGCAGCAATATACTCCTGCAACCGAATATGGTATGGCTTCAATACACGAGTCTGTGGCTGCCGGGGTTCTTCAGGCAGTACCTGAGACAATGTCGTTGGAGAGGTCTCCGGAGAAGATGTGGCACCTGCTGCATCGTGAACCAGCAAAGGTATCGTGGCGTTTGGCTCTAGGTGGTTTACTGGCGAGGAACTTGTCGTGGTGGAACTGTTAGTAGACGGGATGGAGTGCTGTTCCGTTACTTGGTTTGTCGCGAGTGCTACTGGCTGTTATGAGCACTCGCTAGCAAGTTTTTTGACTTCTTGCAGATTGTACAATCTGGCGTATGTATATCTGGTTTCCCACAAAGGAGACAAAAGATGTTAGCCTCTGCCTGGCATGCGGTAAAGTAGTGTCCAATCTGCCGGCAGTTCCAACACCTAGGAGCTAGTTCGTGTGTTTCGATTTGATGATGTTGGTCTAGTTCTATGAAGGATGGAAAGATGGTCTTCGACACGCTGTCCGTTATAGATGGTCTGAGAGAAGCTGGTGCGGGTAGAGCAGGCACGCTGGGTTTGAACTCAGCTACTGAGCGTCGTTCTGATTGCTCTCGTCGTCTGGAGAAATTGCCTTGGGGTGTGGACCGTTGGGAGTGTTGTACAGCTTCAAGCGGTTTTGCGGACGCGCGAAGCGCATGCACGTTGTGGCATGGGGCGAACATCAGTCGCTCTCGCAGCTCCGGCCTGACCCTCTCCCAGAAGAGGCTGAGAAACTCAGACTCTGGCATGGGGCTCATCAGACGTTCCAACAAGCAAACCAGGACTTCGAAGTAGTCATCTACGGTCTCATGCGCCTGTTGATCTCTGTTCCGGATTCGATGCTTCAAGGAGTCATCCCCCTCGACTGGTGCGAACTCCCGCAGTGCTGCACGCCTCAACGTCTCCCAGTCAAACGTTGGAGAAATATCCACAAGCCGCTAAAACCAACGGAGCGCGCTCCCCGTAAATAGAATTTGGGCGCAGCGTGTGATAGCTCTCATGTTCCCTCCTGGCTTTAACCAAGCCATATTCTCGACCCTCCTCAGAAAGGCATCGATGGTCGTAGGATCGTTCTGGCCTGTAAATACCAACTTCCAGCCAGCCACTATCTTGGCTACTTTAGATAGTGGAAGATCACCTGGCTGGGTGGATGGTAGATGATCCCAGGTGTCATCAGGCATGGGGCGAGATGGTGGATTCGGTGGTGGTGGATCAGGTGGTGGTGGATCAGGAGATGGTGGATACGGAGGTGGTGGGCCAGACAATTGCTGCAATTGCTGCCTCATAAGCTCCATGCTGGTAGCCATTGCCTGCATGGCGTCTAGTAGGTGATATTTTTTTTTAATTGGATCTGAAAAAAAGAATAATTTAAAGTTAAAACAAAGTGGCCGTTAGTGGCGAACTATAAGATAATACCTCACAAAAAATATAGACAGATAAATAAATATGAATAAATAAATATTAAAATTTCGGATTACGGATCGATTAAAAAAATGATGGATTTAGTTTTAAATTAAATCAAAAAAAAAAAAAAACGATTGTCAATTTCAATTTTAGTCTTTCCATTTCATTGGTCCCTTTCCAAGGTAAGGTCACCAATGGTACGCCCTTCCTCTGCTCTATAGCGACTACTTTCTTGAGGCACCATTAGAATCAGGGTGATTTTTCATACGCAAGTTTCGACCAGGTACAATTTGTCAGCCCAGGGCGAATTCTGACCCGCAAGCAGTGCGAGTCTTATCATGGATAGTCACGGACTAGCTAGGCAGCCAATCCGTGAAGTAAAAATCCATGTAATGGAAGACACTTGGGCAGCGCTTGGTTTGGGATGCAGATCAGAATCCGCCGCAAATATGATGTTGGGATAACCACTTCCGAATACACAAAAGGACTCTAATACCATTTGGCCTTGCTAGTCATACAATGGCGGTAAACCGCCAATGTATGAGTCAAAAGTAGGTCCAAACGATATTGATGTCCAGGGACAACACACTTTCGGAAGTTATTAGTTGCTGGGGCACGATTAGTGCAATATCCCCTAGGGATTACCTACCCGCCAAAAATCTGGACACCTTGTAGGGTCACCTAGAGACGATGGACGGTCTCGTGCTCACGACTGATGATACAGCCGGGCTTTTCGGGCCCCACGTTGGGCGCCATATTGTAGTGAAAATAGGTGGATTAATGTCCGTAAAGGACTGCGGTGATGGTCTGCTGCCTCGGCGGAAGAGGATGGTAGTATCCACCGAGATGAATGCGTTGGCAAGCTAGCGTTGCGATGCCGTGGTTCTTTCCCCTAGCAGAAGGACCCACTACAAAAGAATTTCGCATCCACGAACTTCTGGGGTCAAATAAAGGTCGACCGAAGTCGAAAAGGAGGTAATCAACTAACGGTCGGAAATTGCTGACGCAAAGGACAAACTGGCCCTGGGGAAGACAGACGGACTTAGGAGGACTTCGTCGTTGCCGACTATTCTTATGGCCCACAAATAAGAGTAGGGCATCCAAATGGAGGTGGTGTCCCCTCGCACCCTCCCAACGACAGAATCTTGTAATAATTGCTGTTTGACTATAGTGCCGTTGTCAAGCTATGTACCTTCTTATCATGTTGAAAATGTTTGTACGTAAAAAGACTTAATAAAATATCTATATCTTATCTTGAGATTGAAATAAAATATTTAAGTAAGTAAAGAAACGTTTTTGCTAGGTTTTATGATGAGCCCTGAGAACCTGGCAAAAAAGTTGCAGAAAATATACAAAAATAAAAAAAGAACCAAAAATTTGCATTGTACTTGACTATTGAGCAATTCATGTGCTGTATGTTAATAACTATTCACCGTAAAGTGTACTGCACGCACTGTGCTGCAAGTACTGGCACAGTTTAGTGTGCTACTTCGACCCATCACTAAACAACTTACTAAAATTTAAGCAATATAAGTCCACGAAAAGCATTTAACGGTATTTTAACAGAACCCATCTCCTTTATTTCTATAAATCATTCATTGGTCTCACCAAACTTTGACATACGTTTGCCACTAGCAAAAGATAGATTCTGTATGAATAATTTTATGGAGTAAATATTAAAACCAATTTGTTGTCACGGAAGGATAAAAATGGAAGTTGAAATTGCCAAAATGGGGGTGGGGGTTAGCTCGTTTAAAAATAACGTGTCGCAGAAACTTTCTTGCGCTTATAAGTGCATACATTGCTTTTATCTTCCCAACTTAATTTGCCACTCCTCACCATTCACTTGCTCCGTGCGGATCATGTAATAAGCAACTGAAGTTGGTAGGACAGTAATATTTGTCAAACAAGTAAGAAAAAAATTCGGTTTCATCAAAGAACTCTCGTTTAACGAGAATATCTAGCCTGGATGAATTTGTGATGGAAAACATGTTTTTCTTGGTTGCCACAATGCTACCCCAGAATGCCCATAACAGGTTGAAAAATGAAATTTAGATTAAATTTCGAAATTGAAAAACTCACTGCATTTTGATGGAATTGATCGCATCCTTTGGTCCTACAGGGACAGCCGGCACTGCTGGAGTTATTGTACTGTGAGGATTTTGAGGCTAAAAGAAAAGAGAATCATCAACCGTAATGCATTTTACAATTGCATCATTTTTTCTTACCTTCGGATACATAAAATTTGTACTGAGTGGCCGTGGAGAAGGGCTATTTAGTAGCGCCTTCAAAGGCGAATCGATTTGCGGAGTTTTTTCCATCCTACTAGGATCTACGGTGTCTTTTTTCCTTGAAATTTTCTCACTTATCAAATCACATTGCCATTGCTCGCAATCGTCCACAGCGAAAAGGAACTCGGACGCATGCACTCGTGCTCAGATTGAAGTGTTGGCCCTTGACATTTTATGTTTTCTTGGAGAGCAGCTGATTCGGTGACATTTGGAAGTTCGAAAAAGAGAAAGTGTCTTCCGAATTCCATTCCAATACGCCCAAGCAATATTTTCCAGTGCGTGGTCACCCACACATTTGACAGCTATTCGGCCTTAAGAAGAACTGTCAAAGAAGCCGTCTCAGGAGGGGGGAAAACAAATCTCTGTCGAGTGTATCGAGTGTATCAGTCACTTTGTTGTTTTTCTTGAAATCTTGCTGATTTTTACTTATAACGTGTAAAGCTTCATCTTCAATGAAATAATATTTTGCTAGGATTTAAGTTTAGTGTTGAAAGAAGTGTTCTCTCTTTAAAATTGAGTGATGTTGCCGAAAAAGATGCCTGCGCTCAAGGATTCGCATATTGTGAAGATTGCTGTGGAAATGGCCCAGCAGAATCCGCAATTGATCGAGTTTGACCAACGCCAACCATTGACGGGTGAGTAAATAATAAAAATGGTGAGGATTTCCGGTCGTGCACTTGTTATGTGAGTTGAATGAACAATCACGGACTTAGACCACCTCCGATGACGACAAGGGTGTTGCTATCTGTCAATCTGCGTTTTCCTCAGATTTACTGCTGAGATTCTTAAGAACAATTCCGCATAATTTTCTATATTGGACGATGTCCGTGATTCACTGATTCCAAGAAATCAACTTCTTTTGAAATAATAAGAACAAAACGATCTTTCATAATCTTCATCTCGTGCTCCAAACATTGAAAACATCATTTCAACTTTAGTTCATTTTATTTCATCAAAATATTCAATAATAGTTCACTTCATTAACAATAAATTAAATCTACGAAGACGATATATGTTTAAGTGGACCTTCTAAGTATTTAGCAAGAGCTAAAGCCTTTTCTTTGAGCAATCCCAAGCTCATGCCCGACTTGGCGTATAAACAAAGCAAAATGTTGGCCACTTGTGTTACTATGACTTGTCCGTTCTCACAGTGCAATATGATTAAGTTGAGTCGATCTTCCCGAAATGCGTTCCGTCCGTGTTTTTCATAGGCACACCAAACATTACTGGCTATAGCGGCAGTGATTCGGGCGTCTCGGTCTCCGTACCCAGAATATGCGAGAAGAGCTCCCTCAGGGCTGAGTAGGAGCGTGTTTTCTACTCCACCAGTATTAGCCTGGCCTAGAACTTGAGTTAGCACTTTCGCTTTAAGCATTTTTCTCGAATAGTTTTTGTTTAGGTCGATTTAAAGAAATGTTTTTAATTTTAACGAGAAAAAGAGATAATGAATCTTAGCTGTTTATCTTTTATGGGTGGTGTATTGACAGATGTGTCAAATTGACATTACTGTTGAGCGCTACCTGTACGATTTGTACTCAACTAGTAGGACTGGCGGATGGTTTGTATACTTGCTAAATTGCAATGTTTAGAAAATGGGAATGTTCTTAAATTTTAAATATTCATGATCAGTGAGGCTTAAAAACAAAAACGTATGCGACTAGTTCTTTTCAAGACTGGAACCTCCTTTTAAGTAAGTATGTAAGTAAACTTTATTGAGTCTTTTTCTAACTTGACATTACAGAGTATGCTTAATGACTATGTGACATTTGACAGTATATGGATGTCAAATAAACTTCGACGGTTAGAAAATATGTATACTTATTTTACATCAGTGTTTTTTAGATATATAGAATTTGCCATTTGCTCATATGGCTTACGACTTGAGTAGTTTGACAAATAAATACTGTCGCGTGTTTTTGGTTCGCGGCCAATAATTTAATGTTCCGGGATAGTGAAAACGCAATGTCTTTTAATTTAAGTTAAAAGAGTTTATTTAATTACAAAAGTGCACAAAGATCAATTTAACACTTTCACTAATTTTAATTTTCACTATTAAAAATCTAACACTTGTCCATAAATTTCTTATCGCAATTGTCTTCTAAATCACTTCACTATTACGAAAATCACTTTTCTATTACTCGAATAATATCGCTTCCCACACACTTTCGCAGTTCTTATCGCGGTCGAATGAATGAATCCCCCATTCATCCAGCTCGCCTTTATATCGGGTCTGTAGTCATTCAACCCAGTTCTCGTACATTGGCGAATTCGCGGGAACATTCGAGCGAGCGCAAATGAATGGAGCAGTGACTCACTTTCGGATGTTGTTCATGCTTGTTAGTTTCTCGTGGTTTCGAGTAAATTCGTTTTGTTGATGTTTCTTAATTGTTGTGAAAACAATTGCGACAGTAGCTCGCAGAATTATTTGTACATGTAACAATACGTTAAAACTTAATCTAAATCTAACCCTAATATAAATTAAATCTATTCCTACATCTAACCAAAAATTATAAGCTGTTTAGTACAGCACTCGAATTTATTTACATTTATGTATATTTATCTCGTGGTTTTATTTTATTACACTTATGCACTAACTAAATTTACAAATATTTTGTTTGACCATGGTATGTGTTCGGTTCAGATGAAACGTAAAACGCCGGTTTATTGGTAGTTACGGAATCAATGGGATCGTGGTTGTATTGTTCAAGGATTTTAAAGGGACATAGGTAGTAGGGATTATTATTTGCGGTGGTAGGCTCGAAAAGTGCGCGAATTCATTGAAGGGGGTGCTCCCACCACTTCTCTAGGCGTTTTTTAGACATTGCCAACATGTAATGGAGAATCGGTTCTATCTCCGTATCTTTGTAAAGGATAGAATTCCTGTAGTACTTCTTATTAGGCCATCTGTACTTGGATAGGCATTTCCTAAGGATCTTCCTCTCGAAGATTTGGATTTCTTCGGCCGCAGTAGGCGAGATTGTTAGCCATGCCGGAAACGCGTAGGTAATGATCGGCCCAATAAGAGTTTTGTACATAAACACCTTAACTTTTGGGCGGACTGATTTCGAAGAAAAGAGAGACGAAATAATTGCGGACGCTGCTTTCGCTTTATTGAGAATTTTCCTTGCGTGTCTATTCACCTTAAGTCGATTGTTAAAATGGACTCCGAGGTATTTGATATTTTCCTTGAGAGGGATGATTTCACCAGCAATATGTGCTTGCACATTCTGACTTTGAGACACAACAAGGCGGTGCCCTCTCCCGCTGGCATTTCTGACGCAGATCAGTTCCGATTTGCTGGCATTTATTTCGAGCCCCCAGTACTTCAGATATTGAAAGATGTTGAGGACAGAGCGCTGCAGCTTTATTTGGGCCATCTCTGGGAGGCTATGGGTGACCGTGAGGAGGATATCAGCTTTATTTGGGCCATCTCTGGGAGGCTATGGGTGACCGTGAGGAGGATATCATCTGCATACATTGCTATATCGATAGTCGAGCAGTTTGGACGTGGGATATCATGAAGGAAAAAGTTGAACAGGGCGGGACCGAGAATAGAGCCTTGTGGGACTCCCGATTTGATAGGGATAGGATTTGAAATGAGGTTCCCCAGTTTTATTTGGGATTTTCTATCCGAAAGGAAGCTGTATAGGATTCTGAGGGTTGCAACCGGACAGGATGCCATTTTCAATTTGTATTTGAGACCGTTGATCCAAACTGATTCGAACGCTTTTTTCAGGTCTAGAGCACAGGCCGCTGTGCACTCTTTCCGCCGAAGATTGCGGGTGACTCTATTGTGCAATAGCATTATTGCATGCTCCGTAGATTGTTCACGTTCATATCCAAACTGAAGATCGGGGATCAGGGGACTAGTAAATTCGTTCAAGTTTCGCAGAATAACTTTTAAGGGGTTTACCCATGTTAGGCAAAAGGGAAATTGGCCGAAAATTATTAATGCTACCTTCGCAGCCTGGTTTTGGCATTGGTATTAGTTTGCTAACTTTCCGAGGTTTTGGAAAGTATCCATTATTAATACAATTATTGTATAATATCGTCAAGAAGGAGGAGATGGTCTTTCTGCACTTCTTGAGTATTCTGCTCGGGATACCATCAAGGCCGTGAAATAGCTTGCTATTCAAGGCATTTAGGAGGTCTTCTACTTCCGTTTTCGAGGTGAAAAATCCGGCGAAGATTGGATGTTGTGGAGAGGATGCTTTATTATAACTAGAGAATATAGTTAAATAAGATCCCTCGTACCCTACCGTCGTTAGAAGAACCTCTGCTTTAACGTTGTTGTTCAGAGCTATGTTGGATGACTCACGGCGACAATATAGTTGTTTGAAGTATTCCTCACATACAACGATCTTTTCAGATTGTGCAGTGAAGACTTCGTTCCCTCGCTTTTTAGGGTCTTTCTCAATGTTGAATTTGGAACTTTTACGGCCCGTGAATTGATTTATCGTTTTAAAAATATCTGAAGATGGTCGCAGTGATATCAGTCTGCTTTCATAGAAGTTGTTGACTTCTGATCTGATGCGTTTTTGGATTTCACGGGAAATGCTCGTTATTTGCGTTTTAAGTTCCAAATACTTCTCATTGTACCGGTTAAAGCTTCGATGGTAAATACGCTTAAGCCGTTGGAGCATATGCTTCCGAGTTTTTATTAATTGAAGAATCTCTTGAGTTAGACATCTATAAAACGGGCTGCGTGGTTTCTGGAAAGGGGCATGCTGGTCTAGACACTCTATAATGGCAGATGTTAGTGCTGATATATGAGAGTCTATTTCTGCGTTCGAGAGAATGATATTTTTCGGTGGGAGATTCGGAAGGAGGTCTTTGAGGTCTTTTCTGAAGTTTGGCCAGTCGATGGAATTAAACGGTCTATAGTGAGGTGGGCAATTAGGAACAGGTATGTGTGATCTAAGGGTTATATTGAGATGGAGGCCATGATGGTCCGATAATGAGGTAAATGTGGAGCATGAAGGGAACTGTGGGATCGTTGAGGTCAGACGATATTATGAAGTTGTCTAAAAATGAGTTCCCTCTGGGAAATGTTGGAATCCCAGCATTTGCTATGGATGCTGAGAGGAGGGCGTCCGCATGGAGCCATTCAAATAGATAGTTCTCGTTGGTATTTCTTGTGGAGTCCCCCCAGTGTTGGTGCCTGGCATTAAGGTCTCCTTCTAGTATAAATGAGTCGTGGGATGAGGCTGTTGCGAGGATTTGGTTAAGTGTAAATGGGACCTGGGGACCTAGATTGCACGGGAGGTATAGGGAGCCAATAAGGATTTTGGCTGGGTTTCCATTGGGTCGCTTGGTGTTGAGCGTTGCTAACGTACATGAGGAATTATTTTGTTCAAAAGGGATTTGATGGATATCTAAATCATCCCGAAACAGTATCGCAGTACCTCTGCCACTGTCATTCCGAAGCACATAGTAGTTCTCCAAACGGACTTTGTGGTGATGGTTAAGAACTGTTTCGTTCAGAAGAAGGATGTCGGGTTGGGAGGATTTGACCAATTCAGCAATGTAGAGCCTCTTATCATGTGAGATTAGGGAGTTTACATTAAGGGATAGAATGGTTAGTCTATTTGCAACCATAAAGGTTGAAATAGAAATTGAGGAGCGCCATTGGCTTCTCTTGGTCAGGAGTGGTGTCAAAGTATGGGAGGAAAGCCCTGACCTTGGATAGGAGTTCACTGTGAGAGACTCCCAGCCACTCCACGGTTATTTGTTCTAGGCAGGAACCTCCTTTTCACATTCTTTGATCCGCACTAACCGTCAAACTTTAAAAAATCTAATCCCATTGTAAGAAAGGAAGCCTAGAATCACAAATTTTGATCTGTGATTTCTTAACACAGGATAACTCTTGGACATAAAAATTCAAAGAGCGGACTTCCTTGTCTTTAATTAATTGCGTTTGCAATTTTCTGCGTTAAATACACTTTGTACCGCATAAAACTCAGAGCTGTGGCAAGTTAACAATCAGAGAAGAAGGTAACACAAGTCGTGAATTCATTACAAATTTCAAAAGTTGCATGTTGCACTAAAGAGGGCTGAACACGAAAATATTTAAGAGGGATTCTCTTTTAATAAGGTCCCAATTTTGAAGAAATGAAACTATAAATGAAGGGATTAACAAAATTGACTTTTGTAATGATTTTAGTTTCGCTTCATCTGCGATTTCCCCAAGGGAAATCGAAACCAAACTCTCTTCTGTTAAAAACGTGAACTCTTGAGGTGCATCAATGAAATGTGCCTCTTAAGGCCTACGTATTCGTATGCTCCCAGCCTACTCCGAGGTGTGGCTGCTTGTCAGCCAGCTAGTTCGAAGAGGAATTTCAGTCGTTGGCCTTGACGCGAGTAGACTTTCCAATGACCCGAGAAACTGTATAAGGCCCCTTAAACGTTGGTTCTAACTTGCGGCTTTCGCTGCGGCATCATTTTCGATGAGTACTAAGTCATCGACGGCATACTGTTTCGGCGGTGCATGCTTGTTATCAAAACGAACTTTCCATCGTTCTTGTTCTTTCCTCAGATTAGCCAGAGCTCATTTACGTTTAGTTTTAATATCGATCACGTCATCATCAGAGAGATCAACAACATCTTGTAGAATGGAAATAAGTTGATTTCCCATTAGGTCTTTCAATTTAAAATCGAAAATGATTATAGCCCGCTGAAGCGATGGTAAAAGTTCGTCCCAGCTGTTAAGGTTTTCGGCGGTTGTAGATAGATAGGACAAAATTGTTTTATTGGTCCGCTTTACCTGTCCATTAGTTCGTGGAGTTCGGACTGCAACTTTAATGTGTTTTATCTTATGCAACTCACGAAACGAATTGGGACTTTCGTAAAGTGTACGCAGTTCCTCGATCGGTAATGATTTTGTATGGAATACCAAAATAACTTGTTAACTCTGTTAATGCGTTGAGAACCGACTGTGTTGAAGTATTCCTCACAGCTTTTACTACAAAATATTTAGTAAAGCCATCAGAAATTGCAATGATATATATATATATATATATATATATATATATATATATATATATATATATATATATATATATATATATATATATATATATATATATATATATATATATATATATATATATATTCGCCTTTTTGCTACGTTTGAAAGGGCCTAAATGGTTGATGTGTAACTTCTAAAATGGTAGGTGTGAAATTTCATCAATATAAATACGTCCCTCTGGTTTTCCCTACCGCGTTTTAAAATAACAACAGTTCACACACGACGCGATGTAATCTTTAACGAATTTTCGGATTTTTGGGAACCAAAAATTCTATACGTTCAATTGTTCTTTCAACACTAAAATGTCCAAAGTTATCGTGACTGCTTTATACGATGTGGAATCTCACTAATTTAAGTCCCCGAACGGGTTTTCGTTATAATCGATTATTTTTTAATGTAAATTCGGATTTTATCTGTTTTACACACACGTCCTTTTCGATATTTTTAATTACACCATTGTAGCGTATTCTATTTTACTTATAAATTGAATTCCACGTGTTCATAAAATCCATACAAAAAGAAATAGTAGTCGTAGAAAAATTTGAATTGTCAAATGAAGAAAAAATAAAAATATTTTTTAGAGTTCATGAAACTATGTCAAACAGTAAAGTTGTTTTTTTAAGACTACGTCGTTAGAGGTTTGTGTAAAAAGTAACAAGTGTTAAAAACTAGAAGTTTGCGCTATATAACTGTTGTATGAGAATTACATACGAAAATAAAACTAGTTAAAAGAAAGACGGAATAAGGACTACCATCTACATCGATAATATGTCGTATCTGGTTATCCCTAAGCTGCATGGTATAAATCCAATCTTCTAGCAACTGCCGACTCACCAGCGGGTAAATCAGCGATACTAAATAAAAGAAAATCTTCCGTTTTATTAGGTGAATATTAAATTTTTATTGAATTGCATACGCGCGTTTCGAATCAATCAGGTGTATGACTAAGAGCGTCGACATGAGCGAGTCGTATTCCCGGGCGGGGTATAATCTTAATATCGTACTCCATTAATCGCTACATTCATCTGTCGATTCGAGGTTTCATTGCGCTTTTTGCCTTAACCTGGGCTACGGCGGAGCACTCTGTCACAAACCGTACATGTTTTCCCAAAACAAACTCGGAAACGATCTAAAGTTTCAACTACGGCGAGCACTTCTAGTTCATAGCTATGGTAAGAACTCTCTATGTCCGAACAGTGGCGAGTATAGTAACAAGCAGGTCTCCAATTTTTACTGTCTATTGATTTTAATAATACCCCAGCGAGTCCAACAGCGCTGGCATCTGTTTGTATTTCGCGCTGGGCGTTGAAATCAAAGAGGGTTAATAACGGCTCGTTGCATCGAATATTTTTAAGTTGTTCGAACGACTCGGACTGTTCGGTGCTCCATACAAACTTTTGGTTGTCAGGTTTCGATTCATGCAGCAATTTAGTCAATGGTTTTGCAATCAAGGATTAGTCTTGCACGGACTTGCAGAAAAACCCAGTAAGGCCAAGAAATCGCCTCACTTCGGTGATCTGGTGGTTGAAAACTGTTAATAGCAGCTACCTTTTCTTTTCCTGGTCGAATGCCGTCTTCATTTACCACGTGGCCAAGATAAGCGATGTCCTCAGCAAGAAATTTGCATTTGTGAAGAATTTTTTAAGTGACTGTAGGCCGCTTACTACGTTCATGCTGGGTAAAATTATCTCATCAAGATATGGTAACGCTTCTCCAGATTTCGTTTAAGAAACAATTTTATTTATCAAATTCTGAAAAACTCCCGGCGCATTAACGAGTCTAAAGGTCATCCTTTTGTACTCATAATGCGCGTCAAATCCTCCTCAGTCAACTCGATTTGATGGTATCCCATTCGCAAGTCTAAGGTCGTAAAATATTTATGACCGACCAACTGAACAAATTGGTTGAGGTTCGGCATTGGAAATGGTTGTTTGATAGTGATGTCATTTAAACGTCTATAGTCTACACATAAGCGGCTCTCTTTGTTTTTTTCTCGATAAATACAGTCGGTGACGCATAAGCAGAATCAGCCGTTTGTACTATATTTGCATACAAAAGTTTGGCGATAAGATTATCCACGATCCGTCGTTTGAAATATGGAATGCGGTAGGGCTTCGAAAAAATTGGCTGATTTGACTTGAGCAAAATGTTCATTTGGGTCGTTGAACATTTCCCAAGTTCGAAATTATTTTTTGCGAATCTCGTTCAAAATTGAGTCAATAGTCGCTCTAACTGATGGCGTTCATCGTCGGTCAGGGAAGAATCCATATTTAAAATCTTCTCGCCTTCCAGCCAACATTGTTCACCAGGAATAGATACCAGGACGACACAAAATATCACGTCCCGAAGAACATCGTGCTCCAGCAACTCGAGATTGTATAGTTGTCCGTCAATATCTACACTGGTCGCCCATTAATGGTACAATTATATGCACTCCCAGCAAATCCATTAATTTTAACGTTGCAAGGGAGAATATCTCCGCCTTCCCTAGCTAATGACGTCCTGATTAACGTCTTGAAGCTACCTGAATCCACAAAGGCGGGAATTTTACGATCTCGAATGGTGGCTATTTTCACGACTTCATTAGCAGTAGCACTTAAGTGGATTTTGTAGTTTTTAGATTTTGCGGGTTAGATTTCATCTCGGGACAATCTCTGGTTTTGTGATTTGTACGGTGGCACGTTGAACATTATTCATGATGTTTCGGTTGCGGACAACAAATAGAAATATGTCCTTGTTTAAAACAGTTGAAACACACGGCTTCGTTTTGTTTGTTCGGCCGCAGTTCCGTTTTGGGAATGTCAGCATGCATTTCATTCGGTCGTGGTTCCGATTGCACTGGTCTTCTTTTAACGGCATAAGGTCGAATTGCTGATAGCAATTCATGGCAGAAATTGATTTGTTGTGTCAACGTAATTCTTCCAAAATCGGGATCGTTGCAACCATAAATCACGTATTTTATAATTGCCTCCTCCGGCAGACACGCTTTTCAACCCAACGACAGAATCTTATAATGAAACTCCTCCATTGGTTCCGACAATCCTCGTTTAGTTGCGATGCGACCATTCTAAAATGAATATCGGCAGAATTCGTTGTAGACGGAAAATCAGTTAAAAATTTCCTGAGAAAACCCGACCACAAATTGCAAATTGGCAGCATGTCAATCCACGATTTTGCAGGGTCCTTTAATTTGGAAAACATGACCAACAAAACAATTCCATCGGTCCATCCGTATGCTTCTTTTAATCATGACACGCGGTGTACGTTAATGACCAGGCAGCAAACGGATGAAACTCCGGCAACAAATCAACAATGTCCCGTACATTGGCGGTTATATGTTCGTTTATGGTATTTGGCTGATACGAATACGCATGCGTTGGAGGAAGAACCAAATGTGATCTAACGGAGCGGCGGCATATGTTACTTGCGTATGAGCAGGCCTAGCGTATGAGGCAAGCGAAAAGTTATTCTGCATGGGCGCATGCATACGAGTTGGCGTTGTGTATAATGGTGGTTGTGTCACAATCACAGACGACGGCGGTGAGCTCGATTGCATCATCACGTTTGATGCGGACAGCAGGAACGAACTTGTTGGCATCATCACGTTTGATGCGGACAGCGGTGTGGGTATCCCAGCGGGTGATGCTTGTTGGCATGTTTGTGTTGATATGTTGAAACAAAAACATACTTTCGCACTGTAGCACTTTCAGATATCAGTCGTCTTTATTTTTAAGGTTAAATTTACAAGCGGCAATTACTTCTATCTATCGTAAACGGCGGCGGTCAAAAAAACGAACGTTCTGATCGGCGGATAGTCAACGACTGACTTCAATATAAAAACAAAAAAAACCTCCTTGGTCAGATGAACAAATGTGTGAGTCTACGGCATTTGCCAGGTGGGATGATCTAACCTGACACAATAGAGGAAGAAAATGAGGGATCAATTTCATTTTTGGACGCAATGATCACGAGGAAGTCAGGCACTTTCGAATGTGAGATATTTAGGAAAAGTACGAGCACACAACGGACGGTACCAGCTTCATCAAACTACAGCTTCCCGCAGAAAAGGGTATCCTTCCGAACGTGGCTACACCGCATGCTAACTGTACCATTAAGCAAATAAAACCGGAAGACGGACGAAGAGTTTATAATTGAGACAGCAAGAAAGAATGGATATGACCCAAACATAATCGCATCAATGAGCAGGAAAATCGAAAAACGAGCAGAACGGAAGAAACTGACATGTTTAAGCACGAATAAAAAAAAGCCGGAACTGAGAGCAGCGATTACCTATTCTGTATTAATCGAGCAGCCCGCTCAGACAAACTGCTTGAGGGACCTTTAGGAAAAAAGAACATTTCATGTTAATTACAACAACGCAGTAAGTGCGGAATAATTTGATATGCAACTTATTAATATTATTATTACTAACCCAAAATAAATCCCGCCACCATCACCGCTGCCATTATCGATAAAACGTTTTTCCGGAGAATAAATAAGAAAATAAAAAATAAAATCAATAATGGCAACCCCATTGCGACACAACCTAGGGAAGCAATTGCTAGATTGTGTCAACGAGGATCTAGTGTTACCGCCATGAAGAGGCTCGTCGAGTTAAGCGGAATTCCTATGAAGCGGGGCTCGCAGTTTGCACAACGAGCAGGAAGGTCGTCGCCTTTTGACGACTGGACTCGTATGTAATATACTCCGCTGCTCGTTCTTTAAACATTTCGCATAACATTGATATATTTAACAAGTTAATTTGATTTTTGGGGAAGGTTACTGCAGACTGCAGAGAATGCGTTACTTTCGCGAAAATTGAAGCTTTCTGTGACCATTTTGCATTCAAAAGTTTCCGTCGTGCGTTGCAAGTTGATGCAAGAAAATTACCATCATCGCCCACGACAAAAGAAAATTGAAAGAGAACTCATTCGCGAAGTATTTCAGTGACTCGAAAAGTTCGTATTGGAGTTTTGTTGTGCTGGGATACCAGTGAAGTGATTTTTCGCGTGGAATTTCATTCGTTCTCACATAACTGTGCGTTTTGCAAACTGCTTTTGGGATTTCTTAATTGGGAAACGCATCCGACCTGTGTAAGGGTCTAATGGAGGGCCCAGTTACCGTTTTCCGAGCCATATAGATTGCACCTGTTTCCAATTTGGTCCTCAGTTATCCACGATTTCAGGAATACACCTTTTGGATTATTGGTGGCGTTTACCCATGATGTATGTCGGGCGTTTAGGTCACCGGCAAGGATATAACACATATGCAGCCTGTCCAGCTCGAGTATTTCAAACAGAGAATTGAGCTTCTCCTTGAACTTGAGAACGATTCGACCAGTTGTATCGGCAGAAATAACGGAGGTTATCCCCACGTGACAGTGAAATTTTAAGTTTTTGGAATTCGACTTTTTCAATGTTTTGGAAACAATAGGGTCTTCTAACTAATACCCCACTGCCACCTCCCCCATCATCGTTTACCCTATCGTTTCTTACGAATTCAAAACTCTAGTATGTCATGGAGTGCCATGAATTGAGGTGGGTTTTAGCGAGAAGGATGATGTCAGGCTTTTGCTTGAGGAGGAATTTCAAGGGACCGTCACGTCGATGTAGACTCACAATGGACTTAACGTTGATTAAAATGAAACGAAGCCTATCCATGGGAATGTGACTAGATGACAAGTTATGTTGAGGCATTTGAAAGACCTTAGCGCTGAAAACAAAGTTACTTTTTGAATCCTGTTTATCTTTTCTCTCCTATAAAGAACTAAGTTGCTGGTAAATTTTAAGAAGTAGCTCATTATTGCCACTTACATTATTCACATTATTGTCTGCTGGTCCTCTAGCAGCAAGTGCAAATGACACCCCAGGCTTGACAAAGTTGAAATGTATCACACTGCGGTGTACTTGCTTTTGTTTTATAATAATTTTACTTTTGCATCTTGATATCGAGGGCATTCTCGATATGATGCTGGATGACCAAGGACACCGCAGCTCACACAATATAGCTTTTCTTTTGGCTCCGTCTGAGCCAATTTGCACTCACCGGCGGCATGGACATCTTTACACTTTACACATCTTTATTTTATGGCACGCTTGGTAGCCGGATGACCGAATCTTTTTCACCTATAGCACTGGTTGACCTCGCTCTTCTGGAGGCATTCCCACCTCACCACTCGGGAGTTCAAGTACCTTATTTTTTTAAGGGCACTTGGACTACTTTTGCTCGAAATTTGGACTAAGTAAAAAGGCAAATGTTTACGTTCAACAATCGATCTTCTTGTTGCGAAGTCTTTAACTGCAATAAATTCTATTTCAGGTACAATGTAATAAACATAAGCAGTCGAGCAGCCCCGTGGTGATCAGGAGTGGCTGCTCCTGAAGAGATAAGGTGGTCACCCCGTCGAAACTGCTTAGTTGTTGTTTTACTAGTGTAAAGTAAACTGCATCCGTCAAGTTTCCACCCTCTAGGCAGAGATGAGTGGTTCACTTCAGCCACTTTAACATCTTTAGGTTTGACATTCCCCTTGTAATGCAACGACCTTCTTCTGTGAACCCACGTTGGGCGCCATTGTAATGATTTTCTTTGATGCCCGATGGTCTGGCATAAGTGTCAGCGAGCTATAAACAACACCGAGCTCAGCTAACTAGCTTCGCTTAACGACCGCGTACGCGTGCTTGACGACTAGCATTTGCGGGATCACATGAGGCGGGTTCTTGTCGAGCCACGAAGCTACACTACAAAATACTTATCACGCGTACTCTACTCTACAAGACGCACCGATCAATTTTTATTATCTTTAGAAAAGTTCTATTAGGTGTCAATTAAGCTACTCTACAGTAATTCAATATTTTTTTGCCTCGTTAAAGTTAGCGGACACCGAAGCTTGAGACAAACGCAAACATTACACAAAAAGCAACCGTTACTTTCACAGAAGAAGGTCGTTGCATTACAAGAGGAATGTCAAACCTAAAGATGTTAAAGTGGTTGAAGTGAACCACTCATCTCTGCCTAAAGGGTGGAAACTTGACGGATGCAGTTTACTTTACACTAGTAAAACAACAACTAAGCAGTTTCGACGGGGTGACCACCTTATCTCTTCAGGAGCAGCCACTCCTGATCACCACGGGGCTGCTCAACTGCTTATGTTTATCACAACAACTTCTTGAAGTAACTGAAAGAGATCGACTGTGTCTCCACCGCAGTCCTGACTCTTCAACCTTTTTGTTGAAAAATAAGAACCCTAATATTTTCCGTAAAATGCCAGTATTTATTAAAACTCGGGCAGACACGTGTTTCGGAAACAAGTTATTTCCTTCTTCAGTGCCGTGTTAAAAAATAAAATTCAAAAAAGGTCTGGGTTTTTTCACTCTCGGGGGTGTACGTAAAGTAGGGCGTCTCTCCAGAATTCAACGTACTTTTTGCCGTCTAAAAGTCAACGTGTGACTTAGTTTTAACCGTCAGTTTGTCGGCATTCACTCTTGTGATTTCAAAATCATTTAATTTATTTTCGGCTTCCAAAAGCCGAACCATATCTTTGCCAGTTTGCCCAAATACATTTATTGGTGGGACATTTTTTTCGGTGTAATTCAGGCATTATTTTCAGATGTGGGGAATTAACCATTTTAATTTTTTCGATTCGCCTGTTCCATTCCTCTTCTGGCCAGGGAGTGCCAAATTTGATAATGTTATTTGTACGCCGAACAGGAAATTTGGCCGGAGAAATTAACGACTGCATATTTGCGACAGGGGTTACCTTCTTCGTGGGAGTTGTAGAAGCATCCTTCATTGCTTTGTGGCTAGAGTTAGTATTTGCTGCTTGCTTAAATTCAACAAGTATCAGGTCGTGATTTAATAGTGGCATTGAATTTACTTTAGAGTACTACTCGATACTTACGACCCCCAAATAAGAGTGGGTTATCCAGGTGGAAGCGGTGCCTCCTCGCACCCCTCATCCGGATCAAGATCCATTGTAGACGTGGCGTATATTTTCCATTTAAATGAAAAATAAGAATGTTTCGGATTTATGTCAAAGTTTTATATGATGGAATCATATAACACATTAACATAAATGGGAAACCCCAACCGGAAGGCCACTCTACCCAGCAAGATTACCTGTAACGACAAAGAAACAAGTTGAGTAAGCAGGAGAGTGCTCCTACCAGAAGGTCTTTGTAAACATCCTAGGGTAAGAAGCAAGTTTTCTAATGGCGTGAATCGATAACTTGAATTATTCATCCAATACTTAGATATGAAATCGTTCAAATTTATACAAAAGATGCACAGTTTCTTTCATAAGCACAGTGCAGCCGCCATTTTAATCTAGCTTAAATGATTTTTCTGAATGCTCGGCCGATTGAACATGTTCAAGTTAAACACTATTCCTTAAATTTTCATGAAAATTGAACGAAAATAAAAGTACCTAAGTCAATTTTAAATATATATAGGGTTTTCCAATAAGAGGTGTTATTTTGAATAGATCTTCTGATTTAACACCTTGCGACTTCTTCCTTTGGAGCCGCGTGATAGAGAAGGCCTATGCCAATAGCTCAGCGTCAATTCAAGATCTCAAAGATGAAATTCGTGAGGCTATCGAGGACATAGGGCAGCCACTTTGCGATTTGGTTATGGAAAATTTCATGAAGAGGATATGGTCCTGTAAGCGTGTCGTAGTGGTTATTCGCCCAATGTTAGTTACTGCTATTAACGGCATATCTTCTTCTTTATAATGAACTAAACATCCGATCATTTATTTTAAAAAATGGCATTTTTCTTTTAATATCAAAATAACACCTCTTATTGGAAAACCCTTTATGAACCACAAACACTTGTTATCGTTGTTGTAATTCCATATAATTGAAATGGCTATAACTCACTTGATTATGATTCGATCTCTATTAAATTTTGCGAACATATATATCTTATGTCAGTCTATATAATTGCAAAATTTCAAGAAGTTTAAAGGTACCGTTTCGATTTTATGGGCAAAAATGTAAAATCTACAAATCATACTATTATTAACAAAGTTGAGTGAATTTCGATTTCTAAGGTATTTGTTGCCCTTGTACTTATAAAGGTCCACATTTGTGATAATTTTCAGATTTTTCGGCTGAAAAGTGTCCAATCGCGAGGGGGGACACAAAGTTTGGGTACATTTTGCCTTCCCGTGCACCCCCTAATTCATCAAATGATTTTTTTATTTCAGATTCTAAAAGTTCTAATCAAGACCTTTCATTTGATACCCCACTCGACTACCTTTGATGAAAAAAAATTTTTAAGGGCCAATTCGTTATTAGGGGGGACCCCCCTTAAACATTTTTTAAATTTTTGTCAAAGACAACTTTTGAGAGACCATCACTTCTGACCTTTTCACAAAGTTTGAGCATTCTAGCTTCAATAGTTTCTGAGGAAATTAGCTGTGACGCACGGACAGACGGACGGACGGACAGACGGACGGACAGACGGACAGACAGGTCGCGAAACTAGTAGCTTTTTGTAAAAAAATTTTTTTACAAAGACCTAAAAAGGGGTGAGCTCACCCGATAGTAGCTCATGAGTGGAGGGGCCAGCCAATGTGGCAGGTCCCATACCTGGTCAGGGCTCGAGCGAAATGAAAAGGCCAACATTTTGTTTTTATCTCTTCATTATTTATAATCCTATCAATAAATCAAATTGCTTTAAATCCCAGTTGGTTTCATTGAACATTTCTCCATAAGGAAGAGTTAACACCTTGAGGCAATTTCCACTTTAAATAGTTCACATACAAAAATCATTTAAAACGAATTGATCAAAAGTGAACCTTACTAAATTGTTCAAATTATATTGTTCACCATTAAATAAATAACACGTATGCAACATGATAAAAAACGTATGAAAATGGAGGCATTTAAATAGTTTCATGCCTATTTTTGCCATTTAGTTTTTTCTTTTTTCTATGTCTTTATCTTAAACCTACAACGGAATATTTTACTCTGTAATAAAATATTCCTTGCTCCAACGCGTTTTTTTTAACGAATGTAATTATTTTTGCTTTAATAATTTTAGTAAAAAAATGTTTTTTCTATTTATTAATCAAAAAGGGTACTCACTCAGTTCTTCTCCGACGAGCGCTCGTGTTTTGGGCGGGTAAGCGCCTGTAATTCATTTTATCTTCGATATGTGACACAATTCGTAATTACATTACTTCCACTAGCATCATTAGTATGTTTACTTTTATTTTTTTTTACGGTAGATCTATCACTTGATAATTAAACACGCTAAAACTGAGGCTGTAACTTAAGATAAAGATTCACTGGTGGACTGTATTTTATCTTGGACGGGGAGCTTGATCTGTCCGACGTATTACGCGTTTGAATTACAACACTTGCTCCACTCTTTACAATTGCGTACGGATCGAATAACCCCCGCTCGACTCACCAACCAAAAAAAAAAATGTAGCGCGACCAACCGGTCGTCAACCAATCGTTTCGTTCGTTTTTCATCTTCATGTCGATAACGGCAGATTCTGGTTGCACCTATTTAGCAATTACTCCGCTAGATTGTGCCGCAATGGGGTTGCCATTATCGATTTCTATTTGCAATTTTTTTCTTCGGAAAAACGTTTTATCGAGAATGGTAGCGGTAATAGTGGGAGGGTTTATTTCGGGTTAGTAATAATAATGTTAATAAGTTGCGTATGAAGTTGTTCCGCATTTGTTGCGTTGTCATTCTTATGAAATGGTATTTTTTTTCGTGAAGGTCCCTTGAGCAGTTTGCCTAGGCGGGCTGCTCGATTGCTACACTATTTGAACGCAAAGACCTCCAGAAAATTTACGGCCTAGTGAAGCAAGGTACAGAGTGGAGACTACGTTACAACGATGAGTCGTATGAATTATTTGACAATCCATCTGTATCCGCTTGCGTAGATTTACGCAAATTGCAATCGGCAGGCCATGTGGTAAGAATGGAAGAAAACCGGGTCTCCAAAAGAATAATTAAAGGTAGAGCACAAGGTGGACGTCCAACTAGAAGACCGAGTGGGAAAACGCAAAAAAAGCTGACAGCAGATCCTTGCTGGGAGTGATCAATTGGCAGATGAGGTCGCAGAATCTGATGATTGGAGGAGATTAATCCTGGAGGCCAAGGCCCGGCATGCGCTGTCGCGCCATAGATGGTGATGAGTAGAATGCGTGACACAAACTTTTCTATCAATATCTCTAACGTTCATTACAACTACCTTATTGAATATTCGGCTTACAAACGATGCGTCTTCGTTGACGGTCATGACACGAAAGCGAGGAAATCTCGTATATAACAAGTGATGTGTCGATTGGTCGGCGCCAGCGGTGTTCGAATCTCGATTTCGGTGTAGCTCACATATTGTTAGTTTTAATGTGTTGGTTGTCTTGTACTTGCAATCATTTTAGTTTTAAGTTATTAATTTTACATTAAATATAGATTCGGATTTTTAGTACATTTTCTTCTTGCCCAAATATCTTACATCAATAATACAGGTCAACGTATATTGATTACCCTGAAATATCAAAAGCATTTCCTTCCTTAAAGGAAACCTATATTGAAAATGTATTTCTAAATCCATAAAATGTTGTTGGTTCCTTTTCGTTTAATTATTTTCACGACAAATTGATAATTATAACCTAATCGACATTCTTTGTTTTTTTTCAGCAATTATCCAAGAACTATGCAACAACTGGAATATCTCAGATTCAGAAAATTATGCTCTGCAATTTTGTGAAACGAACAACCATAAATACGTAACTGAAAAGAATCGAAATGAAGTAAAAAATGGATCAGTCCTAAAACTTCGTCATTCTCCATCAAAAACTGCCAATGATATTCTGGAAACACTCAAGTCAGGATCGACTGGAAAGAAAATTGAATGCTTGGAAAATTTATCACAATTGAGTTCCGATCTTACGTTCGCCTTGGAATTTATAAAGGAACAAGGTCTCAACATCATCATAGCTATGATTGAAAATCCCGATTGTGAAGTCAGTATTTTAAAGTTCAGTATGCTTAGTTTCGTAGAGTTGATGGAACATGGAACTGTATCGTGGGAAGTTTTGCAAAATACATTCATAACAAGGAACATCAATATTATAGAAAACTTTGGAAGATTTCCAAAAGAATGCGTCGAATGTGCACTTTCCAATTTGGAGAATATTGTTCAGAACAGCATGAAGTATGCACAAATCGAAAAAGATGTTACTTTTGATGATCTTTTGAAGCTACTTCAGTCGTCAACTTCTTCAGTTGTTCAACAGAATACAATTGCATTGATCAATGCTTTGTTTGTTAAAGCAGATGATGAAAGGAAGAGATTGATTGCACAGACACTCAGCACAAAGGAATATCGATCGGTGATCCTAAGTAGTGCAGTCAGTAGCGATCTAGGGACAGAAATGTCTCACCAGTTATACGTACTGCAAACATTGACTTTAGGTCTCTTAGAAAATCGAATGCGAATGAAAATGAACGCACAAGATCAGGACGCACATGACAAAATCAAGGAACTTCGACGAATTGCGTTTGACGATTACTCAGGATCAGGTGGCAATGATGAGCAAATGCGACGGGGAGGTAATGTGAACTTCTCGCAATATTACAAAAAGCTAGGCTTCAAGTGTGACATTAATCCAGCTCAAGATTTTTTCGAAACCCCACCAGGAGTGTTGGCTCTAGACTGCATGGTGTATTTTGCAAGAAATTATACACAACAATACACAAAGGTTGTGCATGAAAACTCTTGTCGGGCTGATGAGCACGAATGTCCTTTTGGTCGTACCTCTATAGAATTGGTAAAGTTACTTTGCGAAATCTTACGAATTGGTGACCCACCCTCCGAACAGTCAACTGTATTTTACCCAATGTTCTTTACGCATGATCATCCATTTGAGGAATTTTTCTGCATTTGCATTGTTACGCTGAATCGCACATGGAAAGACATGCGAGCAACATCTGAGGACTTCTTGAAAGTATTTAGTGTGGTTCGCGAACAAATAACCCGAACACTCGATTTCCTTCCGAATAATTTAGACGACTTCCGATCAAAGATAGCAACTTTAAATTACCAGGCGATCACAACACTGCGACAACAGGAGCGTACATCTAAGGAAGCCTGCGAGTCGACTGCCTCCTCAATTGTTAAATTAAAGGAAAAAATTACTCCAGCAATTATGTCATTGATAAAACAACAGCGGCTGAATTTTCTTATCGAAGGAACACGATTTTCAAAATATTCCCGAGGCGCACGAAGCAAAGATAAATTTTGGTATGCACGATTGTCGCCGAACTACAAAGTTATTCACTACGGTGATTGTGATGAAAAGACCATTCCAAATTTGGATGAGCTATCGAATAAAGTTTTGGTAATTGATATTAGGCAATTGCTGGTTGGAAAGGAATGTCCGCATATGAAAGAAATGCGTGCAAGAAAGTCGGCGATTAATTTGGGCTTTTCAATAACATTTGATAACATGGATCAGTCAACACTAGACTTTGTTGCACCAGATGAAACAACGTTTAATTATTGGACGGATGGTATCAATGCATTGCTTGGAAACCCAATGACTAGCAAGCAGATGGAAGATGATTTCGAGACTCTTTTATCAATGGAGATTAAGTTGAGACTTTTGGACACTGAAGGTGTCGATATAAGTAAAGATCCACCACCGATTCCAGATGATCCAGAAAATTATGATTTTTGCTTTGAGAGTTAAGGAGAAAGTGATGGGAGGAATCACACTGCCTCGTACGACATAGAATTTACATCCAGCATTGGTGGGGACAGGCGATCTTCAAAATCCGAACATAGCCTTCGAACAACGCCCAACACAAACTCTTCAAAGAAGCGCACAAAAACTCAATATAAAACAGAGACAAAGTCAGCAATAAGTCATTGATATGCTGTAAGGATCAGGATCTGCAATTTATGTGTCTAAGCCCCATCTTGATCTTAGCTAAAGATATATCGATTAAGTTTAATGTCTACAAAGCTTTTAATAATATACTTATATATTTTATTAATTTACAGTGCATGCCAAAGTTTTTTTTCAATACATACTTTATTTACCACTAAAGTTACACATATATAAACTTATAAGGTGAGAAAAATCATGGAAAGTCACATAATCAATTTTGATCACAGAGAAAAATGAAAGTATTTTCAAAAAAGTGAAACATAGCACAAACACGTTTACACTATTCAAGGAAAAATCTTATATACTATTTATATTTTCAACCCTTAAAATATGAAAATCAAAAAATATGAAAATAAAGATGATTATTTGTATGGAATCTTTTGTTGAATTAAGTAATACCACATCAGTCTCTCCTCTGGAATAAATTGATCGACGATTACTTTTTTTGTTTTTGTAGCACTACAAACCTTCCCGGGCATATTCGTCGATCATTCTGTAGTGTTTACATGGTAGTTGGAATGTAAGTGAAGGACAGCAGCGGTGGTCTGCTTCCTCAACGAGTGAAAAATTGGTGCTACGCTGCAACCGGCCTTGCCTGGCGACGCGTAAGCGTGCTGGCAGCTAGCGTTGCGGTGTGGTGCGGTGGGTTCTTTCCGCCAGCGCAAGGTTCCACTACAAAATTTCATGCTTACGATTTACGTGGGTGACCAGAGTCAGGAAAAAACGCAAAAAATCGCTTAAAACGTGAAAAAACTTATCACCAATGTAGTAATCGAGCAGTCGCCTAGGCGAACTGCTTGATCCAATTTTAATCGTAAATAAAAAAAAATTAAATTTACAATTAAAATTTGATCACGGCACCCCTTTGCAACGCAACTTATCAACGAATTACGTTGCCCCGCAAGGCAAACTACAGTTGACGGATGTGTGGGCTCGCCAAGAAACCACCGTTGCGACACACAAGAGGGATTCTGATTGTGATCGCGGAGCGTGGAGGACGTCGCGAGTGAGCTGTGCGGCGACACAAATCGAGACAGCAAAAGTTATCGTGCGAAGATACTTTTGTTCCGGCTGAAGTAAATTATCGCGTAAATCATTAGATGGGAGAATTTTCGAACTTCGCGAGTGAGAGTCAGCGACAACAACGCATCGTGAATCGGTGGCGGGCAAATCGGGCTAGCACCCAAGCGGTCAATGGCGGCAAGAACGATGCTTAATGACGTTAACTTTTGCGCCATATGTTATAGGTTAGATTTGAAGTGAATATACCTCTATATTACGATAACAAGAGTGAAAGTGTTAATATTGACCAAAAAACGTGTTACTTTTATCTAAATGATAAATAATAGTAATAATTTAGTGATACAGTGAAACTCCCCAATAGCAGATAGTCATGGGGAACGGCAAAATGTCCGCAATAGAGAAGTGTCCGCTTTTGAGAAGATGTGAGAAGTTTCCACTGGTTGGGAAAAACTCACTAAACAAGTAAAATTAGCATATGCCAAGACTTTCTTGTTGTTTTTTTCTGTCTTTATTTCAAATAAAAAGAAATTCAGTTACTCCAATGTTATAAATTTATATTATAGATATGATTCAAGTAGCATTATAATTTTGCACATATATTTAATTTATAAAATACAGTAATTATCATATGAATTATTTTCTGGTTTACAATTTTATTTTGGATGTTGTGTTGCAAAGAAGATGCTAATGTGAACGCGTCATAGTCATCATGAAGTAAGAAGAATATCTTCAAACGGCTGATTTCGTGTAATACTTCTTCCGCTTTCATCGGCGCTTCATTATCGGTAGATTCTTTCAATAACTCGATTTCTTCTTCATCATGCTGATCGTCATAGTCCTCAATTATATTTTTGAATTTCAATGAATTATCCTCTATCGACAACTTGGAGTTTGTTTCAGTATAACTTGCAGTCAACACAGCGTTGTAAATTCCTAGCAATTGTTGAAGTTCCTGCACTGCAGGTAGAGCTATTGATTCTGCAACTACTTCTGATTGCTCAATAGCAAAGCCAGATTTGGAAAAGCAGTTAAACGGTTTCCTTTCTGATTCTTTCTACTAAAGAAGAAATCCATTGTATCGCATCCAAAACACTTATATTTTTCGCTAAATCATTTGCAGTTTTTGCATTTGTGATGTTTGCTATGAAATGTTTTTGTACGTATTTGCGATAGTTAACTTTGAAATTTCTTATCATCTCTTGATCTAAAGGTTGGCAAGAGGCAGTTGTGTTCTGTGGCAGAAACATGATCTTGATGTCCGAAAATATTGTTTGAGGATGAGATGTCGCATTATCCATAAACAGTATAATTTTTCGATTCTGACGAACCATCCTGTTGTTGGATTGGGTTAACCACGCTGCCATTATCTTCCTGGTCATCCATGCTTTTGTATTTGCTTTCCAATCATCCTGCATTTTATTTGAATCGATGCCCTTAAAACAACGTGGATTCTGAGCTTTTCCTATAATTAGTGGTTCTTCGAAGTCGCCTTCCATATTTAAACATAAAAGGACAGTCAAACGTTCTTTAGAAATTTTTCCACCTTGACATGTTTCGTTTTTTAAACTTAATGTTTTATCGGGCGACGCTCTTAAAAATAACCCACTTTCATCGCAGTTGTCAATTTCTTTGAAATTAAATGTTATGCACAAACTTTTCACTTTTCCATTCCCTAACAACCGCACTGTCTAAAGAACCGCCTTCACCACTAATTATTTGTAGGAGATGTTGTGACGCAATTTAAATTTATCGAGCCATCCTACTGATGCCTAAAAGTCGTTTGCGCCCAGAGTACCAGGAACCTCCAACGTTTTTTAGGGTTTTGTAATAAAATACAAAACCCTATTGCAATCACGACCTGTGTCCGTCTGTCCGTCCGTCCGTCCGTCTGTAAGTCACAGCACTTTTTCTCCGAAACTATAGAGGCTACAGCCATGAAACTTTGTGGAAAGGTCAGAAGTGGTGACTTCTTGAAAGTTCAAGGGTGGAAAAATTTTTCAAAGGGGTTTAAGGGGGTCTCCCCATATAGGGAGGTGACCCCTCAAAAAAAAATTTTCACCATTGGTAATCGAGTAGGGTGTCATTGGAAAGGTCTCAATGAGATCTTTTCAAAACAAGTCTTAAAATTGCCTTATGAGTACCGAGGGGGGCAGGGGAAGGGGAAATGTACGAACTTTCCGCGTACCCCCCCCCCCCCCCCCTCAAGATTGGACACCTTCCATCTGAAAAATCTGAAAAAAATCATGAATGTAGGCCTTTATGACTAAACAACAAATACATGAGAAGTCGAAATTCACTCAACTTTGTTAGTAATAGTATGATTTATCCATTTTATGTTTTCTTGAATAAAATCTAAACGGTTCCCTTAAATTCAATAAAATTTAGACTTTTTATAAGATTGATCTTTTCTGAAAGTTTCATAAAGATCGAATAGTATTTAACGAAGTTATAGCGATTTGAATTTTCCTGTATTATTATGGAACAATATGCCCTGTATTACTATGGAAACATATGGCTATGGAGCCATATGCGCTTTTTACCGACTCAGACACTACAGCTTTGCTAGGATTTGCATGAAAATTTCAGGAATGATTGGTATCATGAAGATGAGTACATGCAATTGAAACAAGTTGAAGAGGCAAGAGAGAGCTCCTAGCAAAAGGGCTTTGTAACCATTCTAAGATTCGAAAAAACAGGCCATGAATCGATGATTACAGTATAGAGGAGTGGCCCCTGAAAAAAAAATGTCATGAAAGGTAGCCGATATGTGTATCAACTGAAAGTTCTCTATGAGAGCTTTTCAAAACAGTTCTTAAACTGACAGTTTTTGCTTCAGTGGGGGCACAGGGGGGGAAATACATGAAAAATGTGTTTCCTCCCTCGCAAATGGACGGCCGTGATCTAAAAAATCTGAAAAAATTATCAAGGGAGATGTTTATGGGTATAACTGTAACAAATACCTCAGAAGTAAAAATTTTTTCAACTTTACTACTAATAGTATGATCCTGGAACATGACATGTTTCTTGATTTTATTCGTTACTGGTTACTGCATTTTGTAAGTAGAGTACAAAACCCTTCTGAAATGAGCATAGGTCTGTTTACCCAACTTGTTATCGTATTATTGGGCCAGATATTGGAACTTCAGCTGTACGGGCTCGACAAAACCACACGAACGTTATAGAGTCAATTTTCAATCCAACAGATATTGGAAATGACTGCCGAGAACTTGCATTGCCATGGTTCAACCATCAATCTTCATCAATTCACCTTTATTTTTCAAAATCTCGTACACTTGAGTTTTTCCCACTTTAAAACGGCAAGCAAACCCACGAACACTTAATTTTTCTTTTACATTAATTATTTCTATTTTTTCCTTTAACAACAACCGCTGTCACGACGATGGACGATCTTTTAAAACGTCGATGAACCAACACAATTCTTAATGCAACGCTGTGATATGCCGATTGAGTTGTTCACTGCAACAAAATGAAATGTAGCTGGAAAATGTTTACAAATTGCGCAAACATGATGTCCGCTATAAAGAAAGCTTTTGTCAGCGATACTGTGTAAAATGGCTGTCCGTGTCAGCTTTAAGAAGAAATGCGCAGTATTTAATGTGTGAACTAATGCCGGGGAATTGAAATTTGTCCGTTATAGGGAGATATATCCACTGTATTATTTATTTGCCTTGTGCGGAGAAAACTAAAGTTTTCATTCCGGGCTTTCTGTTTGGTTGATTTTCTTTAAACATATTTGAATGTGGATAATACTGATTTGTGGATATACTTTGCTCAAAGTCAAAGTCAAAAGCGCTTTATTTAATACCAATCGTTATAAATTTTTAAAAGAACATAAAGCAAATTCCAAAAAAATAAAACTATAAAAAAACTTAATGGCCCGAATGGCTCTCTAAATTTATACGTTATCAGTTAAACACATTTAATGAAAAAAATACACTTGCAAATTTAAATTAATTAAGATTATTAGATATTTTTTGATTCAAGTGGAAAAAGGAGAAAAAACCAACCAGCATTATTTAAAAATTACTTATATTACTAACACAACAATGAACTTATATCCTATACCTAATATGTTACACCCTAATTCTAAATAAGTTCAATCAAAAAAAAAAAAGTTACCTTATATTGAAACCTATACCTAATTTATAATACAAATAAACAACAATACTAGATGTAGCAATAATGAGATGAATCTAAAAAACTAAGTAACGAGAAAAAGCACAAAAACAGAAAATAAACACGAATAATTTAGACATTGTCATTCAGCCACTAATACCTAGATTGCTCCATCTCAGCTCGACCAGCCTCAACGAATCTAGCAAATGAGTATCTCCATTGGAATTGTTGGTCTCGTGAACTCAGATTCGGAGGATATTTTATCTTCTTATCGGTGGCCCGTCAGTATACGTGATATATGATTGGGACGCCGTTAGAATCAAAATCATATCGATTCATGTCCAAATACACGAATGCTTCTGGAGGAAGGAAGCCAGTAGTGAGGCAAGTCACAATATACCCGTCTGTAGGGTGGAACGGCTGTGAAATCCAAGGGTTTTCACTCACAGTTACAGATCTTGCGATATGATTCCGAAGAAGTTTCAATATGAAAATATCGACTCTTGTCACTTGAGCGGTTTGATAAATTTTTCTATTCGATATATAGTGCTTCCAATCCGTCACAGGCTTTCTGTACAAACCAGTACATGCACGAAGACATTTCCTTTCGAAAACTCTTAATCTTTCCATTGTACTAGCACTCTGGTTGTACCAGATCTGGCATCCGTATGTCAAAACTGGCCTAACCAGGGTCTTGTAACAAATAACTTTGACTTTTTGATCAATGTATCTGGAATGAAAGAGTCGCCGAAGGGCCATGATAACTTTAAGTGCTTTACTGAGCTTGATTTTGACATGTTCAGTATAGTACAGATACTGATCGAGATGAACACCGAGGTATCGAACACAGGATTTATGTGGAACCCGTTCTGAACTACCCTCACCAGCCATAATGTGGAAATCCTTCCAATTACGTTTCAGGTCTTGACTGGCCCCCTGCAGCGTTGTCCGAAACAAAATTGTTTCACACTTTTGCGCATTGATTTTCATTCGCCAATTGTCGGTGTAGAGCTGCACATCATTAAACATTTTTTGAAGATTGCTCTGAACTATTGTAGCTTTTCGGTCTGCCGTATAGATGATCAGATCATCAGTAAACGCTACCAATGATCGCGTTGGCGAGAAGTTAAAATCAAAGCTGTTCAATAGCTTGCGAATGAATATTGAGAAAAGCAGGGGCGCAGTAACTGTTCCCTGCTGTAGACCATTCAAGACCTTGAACTCGCGCATTGTTGTCAGATTTCCATCAGTTACAACAAACGATTTCCCGTATAACATATTACACATTATGGCGACAAGGTGTCTGGGGAACCTGTCCTGAAGAAGTTTGAAAACTAGTCCATCTAACCACACCGTATCGAAGGCTTTCTCCATATCAATGAGACATGCTCCAACACATTCTTTGTTGTTTAGTTTTCAACAGATGTCTGAGGTTACTTTCGCTATTGCATGTATGGTCGAATGCCTGGCACGAAAACCAAATTGGCAATTCGGCATCAACTCATATTTCTCAATGTGGGCGTTTAATGCTCTGTTGAGTATCACTTCAAACACCTTGCTTATGTTAGGCAGCAAGCTGATTGGGCGATAGCTTTTAGGGCATAAAGATTCTTTTCCTTTCTTCAAGATCGGAAATTCCTTAGCCTTTTTCCACTCATTTGGGAAATATGAATTGTTCAACATGTTGTTGGACAATATGCAATAATTCCTCAGTACCACATGATTTTTTGTTGTTTATTCTGCGAAATATGAAACACAAGTCTTCATAGCTGACAAAATAATCAATAAGCTTCAAGCTCGGTATGAGGTCAGATGTTAATGTTTCATCGAAATGAAGAATTGATTGGCCGTCCAGGCTTGATTTGAAGTCGGAAACTTTTGCTTCAACGACCTCCGAAAATATTTCATTCCTTCTCTCTGGGTTTGGCAGATGAACCAATTCAAAATGTGTTCCAATCAGGGCAAGTTTCTGCAATCCTTCACAAATAATCCTGTTGCCATTTCTATCCGGAGTCGTACTATCAATTTCGATACCAGCTCTATCGAGAAGATTTATCTCATCACTAGCGACTTCAAGATTCGATACCTTCACTCGAGACTTCCTGCGGAATAAGCTATTCACTTTCGCGAAAACGCCATCTGGGTCCTGTGGGCTAATACCCCTCAGTTTTTCCGCCCATTGATTGCTGACCTCATTCCTGAAGTATGAACGGATTAAGTTCCGGACATTCTTCAGGTGTAATTCCAACAAAGCCAAGGAGGGATGGTTGTGGTCCAAAAATCGTCGATAAATATTGTTGACGCGGGTGAGAAGAAGGCTTTTCAATCTTTTCAACCTAGCGATGGTTGTTGTTTTATATCCTTCCATATTGTTTCGATGTTTAATCTTGGGAACAACTTTCTCAATCGTTTCCAACCTCAGCTTCTCTAACTTCGACAAATAGAGATCTTTTTCATCATCAGTTAGATTTATGTGTTGCCATCATCAGAAGAGGGACATTGCTTCTGGTACTCCCGATTAATCTTCTTTTGAAACTTTCCCCAATCTGTTTTTTTGAAATTCAACCGATGGTTTTCATGTTGAACTGGAATGAGGAAGAAATCATCCCTGTGATGATTGATTTCCATTACGATTGCGTTATGGTCGCTATCATAAGGAAGCACCTGCAGTTTCCGTTGAGGACTATTAAAGCTGAATTCAAGTCTTGCGTCAGCAATGCGGAGGTCCAAATATGAATTTGTCCTAGGGTATGTTGGGAACTCCGACCCATATAGGTTGCACCTGTATTCAATTTGGTTCTCTGTTATCCATGATTTCAGGAATACACCTCTTGGATTATTGGTGGCGTTCAGCCATGATGTATGGTTGGCATTCAGGTCACCGGCAAAAATATAATAATTATGCAGCCTGTTCAATTCGAGTATTTCATACAAGGAATTGAGTTCCTCCTTGAACTTGAGAACATTTTGACCAGTTGCATAGGCAGAGATAACGAAGAGGTTATCCCCACCTGGCAGTGAAATTTTGATGACGGACACTTCAAGAAATTCAAAGTTTTTAAATTCGACTTTTTCAATATTTTGGAAACAATAGGGTCTTCTAACCAATATTCTGGTGCCACCTCCCCCATCACCTATTACCCTATCGTTTCTTACGAATGCAAAATCTTTGAATTCCATGGAATGCCATGAATTGAGGTGGGTTTCAGTGAGAAGTATGATGTCAGGCTTTTGCTTAACAACAAATTCAAGGAGATAATCACGTCGATGTATAGCAACGATAGAGTTGACGTTGATCGATATGAGGCGAAGCCTATCCATGGGAATATGACTGGATGACAAGTTGTTATTAGGCATTTGAAAGACCTAAACGCTGAAAAGCAAAGTTAATTTTTGAATCTTGTTTGTCGATTCTCTCCGATAAAGAATTAAGTTGCTGGTAGATTTTGAGAAGCAGCTCATTATTGCCACTTACATTATTTACATTATTTCCAGCATTTTCTGCTGGTCCTCTAGCGGCGAGTGCAAATGATACTCCGGGCTTGACGAAGTACTTGTACTTGTGTTTGCTTTGGAGCAAATTTAACTTTTGCATCTTGATATCGGGAGGATCCTCGATATGATGCTGCGTAACCAAAAACACCGCAGTTAACGCAGTATAATTTTTCTTTAGGCTCCGTCTGAGCCAATTTGCACTCACCGAGAGCATGAACGTCTTTGCATTTAACGCAACGATAGTGCATGGCACAATTGGCAGCCGAATGTCCAAATCTTTGAAACCGGTAACACTGGTTGACTTCTCTTTTCTGGAGGCGTTCCCACCTCACCACTCTGAAATTCAAGTACCTTATTTGTTGAAGGGCACTTGGATTGCTCTTATTTGCAATTTGTACCAGGTAAAGTGGTAAATTCTTCCTTTCTTATGGTCGACCTTCTTGTCGCAAAGGCTTTGACTGTAACAAAATCAATATCTGGTGCAGCCTCCTTGAGCCCCTGAAGAAGATCGACCGTATCCTCTCCGCTGTCCAAACTCTTCAACAAGAAGGTCTGATTTTTTTCACTTTTTGGGGTATAGGTGAAGTGTGGAACCTCCCCAGAAATCAGCGCATCTTTGGCTAACTTGAAATCAACCAGTGATTTCGTCCTTAAAGTTAATTTTTCGGCATTAACTCTTTTGATTTCGAAATTGGCCAGTTTATTTTCGGCTGCCAATAGCCGAACCATATCTTTCCCGGTTTGTCCAAACACGTTGATTGGCGGAACTTTTTCTGTCTTGTTAGAAGCTTTTTCGGAGGAACCAGCAGAACTGCGGGCTGGTTTTTTCTCCTTATTTTTGTTCTTTAAATATTGAATAAAATTAACGTCATTATCTTGATTAAAATTACCTCCGATGTTTTCTTCGATTTCCATATCTTCGGTTAATCCCTCCAGCGCTGCAAAATAATTTTGGCTCTCGTTGGTGCCACCAGCACTTAGAACTTCCTCTGGATTTACTTGCTTTGTACTTTTCTTCGGCTTTGTTACCTGTTGCCATTGATTTTGTGGCTGCGTCTTTTGAGGCTTCATTCTTGAAAAGATCCTTGAGAGACTGTATCTCTTGCCTTAGTTCATCATTTTCTTTCTGCAATTTGGCCATTTGTTGATTGTCCGCTATTATTTGCAGCTTGCACCCTCCATCTACGGAGTTTTCTTGGTTATGTTTTCTTTTGGTGATTGTCGCCAGTTTCGTATTCGTCGTTTCCCCAGGTTGCCCCAACGGTGGGAAGCCGTCGGGCTCCTCCATACCAGCGGCGAAATTTTCTTTGTAAATTTGTTTTTCGTTACCAACCGAAGTAAAAATATTCGATAGAAATTTCCTGAGTCGATTACTTCGACAATATAAGATTTTTTCCTATAAAAATTAACTTCGGACTAACGTTTTTAAAAAATTAATTTAATTTTTGAAAACTTTTGACAGGAGCGATTTAAAAGACGTCTATACGCAAAGACTACTACGATCCATCCGATATACTTTGCTCCAATGATCTTGCAAACGTTTCCTGTGGTGAGAAAGGTTCTCAAATTTGCGTGTCGAGATTACATTTCCGCATGATACAAAATTTCTCTTTGTTGAATTTGTACGCCAATGTAACATATATGTATATACGAGTATAACGTGTTTTAAGCAAAAAATAAGTACCAGCAACCTGCGGCGACAGTACATGCCATTAAAGTTAATGTGCAGTGCATGTATCGGTTGAGCGTTTTTTGAATATGTGCACGAAGAACATGGTTCGGTGCTTTATGCGAAATGATGAGTACTTTCTTTTGGTGGTCGTCATGAACAGACCAAAGAAAGCAATGAACACATTCGTGTTACGCAGCGGGCCGTGAGGACGCTTTCGCTCGCAGTTCAAGTGTCCTGTGTGCGTCACCTGCAAGTCCGATAACAATTTAGTTCAGAAATACCGCAGGCAAACTCTGAAATGTTGAATAATCCTCAAAATAATCGACAATAAATTCTAAATGCAAAAAACGGTGCCGTGAGCTAAAAAAATCAAGTCGACTTCTTTATTAATTTTGTTTTTTTTCGTTCTTTAATTTATCTCCCCCGAATTTTGACTGAAATTATGATTGTATCAATTTCGTTTTTTCTCCGTTGGTATAAAACTAAAAATCGACTTTGAGATTATTGCTTTTGTTGTGCAAAAATCATCAACGAAAAAGGAATTCATTGTCGATAACTTTCCAAGATAAACTCGAGGTGATGGAACATAGAATTAAAACTCATAATTGGTATTATAATAAAAAATTTACACGATCTCGCGTGTGAATAAATTTCATACTTAATCTACTCTCCGCTGTCGTTGTCGTCGTTGTTAAAATCGAAAATACCAAACACGGCAAATCACACAGAAAAAAATCATAATCAAAAGTCATAAATAATAACCAGACATATTTAAAAACAACTATAGCAATAAATCAAAAATAATGGCAATCAGCAGTAGAAGCAATTTCAGCACTACAAACACCGTGAATTGGATTGACTTTAGCCTTTTGGAATGGATTTAATTTTTCCAATATCCGTTAGTCAGGCTTACCCACGCCAAAAACAAGCGCTCGTCGGATGAGGATTGGGTAAGTACCCTTTTTATTTGCCTAAATTTATATAAACTATAGTACCTTTTATTTGTCGAAATTTATATAAATTATTGTACCTTTTATTTTCCTAAAGTTGAAGTTGAAGTTGGAGATAAAGCAGCTGAGTTCCACAAGATATTAATAAGTCGTTTGTGAAAAATAGAGAAGAATATAATGAGTAGATAATTAATCTACAATTCGGTCGTTTCTATTAATTTTAAACCTGACCGAGTATGGGACCCGCCATGTTGGTTGAACCCTCCACGCATGAGCTAGCCATCGGGCGAGCTCACCCCTTATTCTGACGTTACAGGTGCTCTTGCAGGGCAGAGTGGCCTTCCGCTTGCGTGCTTTTTTATGTTATAGCATTATATGATTCGATCATATAAGACTATAACATAAATCTGAAACGTTGATGGTTTTCATAAAATACCTCAAATATACAAAATATCACACTTGGCGAATGCAGTATCGAAAATGTTGGCGAATTTGTGTATCTGGTTGCCAAAATAACGAAGACGGGTAATGAAAGAGACGAAACACGCCGAAGAATACAGCTCGCAAATAAATCTTCTTCTTCTTCATAGCACTGCCGCCCCTCTCGGGCCTTCGCTTCCTGCAAATAGCGCCTCCAACTATCTCGGTCCATTAACCGCGTCCTTCAATTTCGAGATCCGAACAGCGATGAACTGTCTTCGTCGACAGAGTAAGACCAGCGTTTCTTTGGTTTCTCCACTGCTCTCCGGCCTTCAGTTCTCCCAGCGAATACCTTTTTCGGTATCCGTTGTTCGTCGATACGTTTCAAGTATCCAGCCGATTGCAACTTCCGCAGTCTGACAATCATTGAGACCACCGGTTCGACGAAAATTTCATACAGCTCATGGTTGTATCAAATTCGCCATTGTTCCCCATCAAGCTTCGCTCCGATTATTCGCCTCAGGCCCCTTCAGTAAAAGGCGTTCAATATATTTGCGGATGCTTGGGCTAGGGTCCATGTTTCACACCCATAGCATAAAATACGTCTTATTACAGATTTTTATACTTGGAGCTTTGTTTTCCTGTGTATGCAGCTGGTCTTCAATATCGTCAAAACTGAATAAAATATTTTATTTGCGAGCTGTATTCTTCGGCGTATTTTGTCACTTTCACTACCCGTTTTCCTTATTTTGGCGACTAAATACACAAATTCGCTAATATTTTCGATACTGTATTCGCCAAGTGTGACATTTTGTATATTTGAGGTATTTTTCTGCAACTGCGTTATGAGTTTTATTTTATTTTCGTTGATTTTTAGCCCAACTTGTTTTACTTCGCTGTCGAGTTTCAGAAAGAGTTCTTTGGCAGTTGTTAATGACTGTGACAAAATGTTGGTGTCGCCCGCACAGGCTACTGCTTGGCTTGAATTTTATAGCAATGTACCTCGCGTATCAATAGGAAGCTTCCATATGACGTACTCCAGAGCCAAATTGAATAGCAATGTGGCCAGCCCATCTCCCTGTTTTAGTCCGATATTTGTGTCAAAGGCATCGGTGAGTTGATTATTGATGCGGAATTGGAGGGTCGTCAACGTCATGGGTAGGACGGGGTAATTTGGCTGGGATACCAAAGCAAAGCATTATTTGGTACAGTACGTTACGATCAATACTGTCGTATGCTTGCTTTAAGTCAACGAAAATTTGGTGTATGTCTATGTGGAACTCTCAGTATTTTTCAAGAACCCTCTTGACTGTGAACAATTGGTCTACTGTCGACCGACCTGCTCTAAAATCACCTTGACACTCCCCAATAATATTGTTTTTGTCTTATCCGATTTTACTTTCTAAGATTTTAGAAAATATTTTTTACGCCGTACAAAGTAGTGATATGCCTCTATAATTTTCGCGCTGTAGCTTGTCACCTTTTTTGTGGATAGGGAATATAATTAATTGGCCCCACTCTTTTGGTATGTGTTCTTGTTGCCAAATGTGCTGGATGATTTTCTGAATAGCTTTATGAACACTGCTGCCACCATATGATGATGCACTCCACTGGAATTCCTTCGATGCCCGGTGCTTTATTAATCTTTTGGGCTTTGATGTTGGATCAAATTTCATCCAGAGTTGGTGGGGCCAATGGAAGCTCTCCACAGACATCTATGAGCTCCAATGTTCTGGAGCTATGTGGAGGATTAAGGAGATTCTTGAAATATGATGCCCATCTTTTCTTAATCTTGGTTTCATCAGCGATGATATTGCCTATGTCATCACGACAGAGCGTGGTCTTGGGCTGATAACCCAAGATAAAGATTATATAAAGTAAATTCAATATATTTGATTGTTTCTAAACGAACTCTCTTCTATTTGGATTCGAAGCACAACGTGAACTGAACTTCGGTCATCACAGATCAACTCACACTACCAAATGGTAACACAAGTATATGTAATAAACATAAGCAGTCGAGCAGCCCCGTGGTGATCAGGAGTGGTTGCTCTTGAAGAAGTAAGGTGGTCGACCCATCGAAACTGCTTAGTTTGTTGCTTTACAAGATTAAAATTAACTACATTCGCCTCGTCGCGTAATATGACAGATTCATTTGGAAGGTTTAATAGGTCGTTCTAAATGGCAGTCTGTAGGGATGAATTTCCAAAAACTCCACCATCTGAACAGCTGCCATATTTCCCAATGTCGATAAAGATGAAATTATAATTGTGGTCTACTAAGGCCAATTAAACAAGACTGAATGATCTTTTGTAGTTGAAGTATTGCGAACCTGAATGTGATGGACATTGTATCACAATATGCTTCCCATCGATCGCTCCTACACAGTTTGGAAAATTCCATGAAGTTTCAAACCCATGTATAATTTTCTTCCACTCGTTTTCACTCAGAGGAACCCGAAAAAAAGAAATAAGTCATTATTTTTTCGTTTTTATTTCAGACATTAACAGAAAGAGAAGCAGAAAATGGGAAATTGAACCAGCCAACCATCGACGAACAACCTCAGGCTCAGTTTCTTCACCGGGAAGGTTCTAGCTATCCCGTAAAAGACCTGCAACTTTTGGCCGGATAATAAAAAAAGCAAAAGTAGATGACGCATTGGACAATGCTGTTGAAGTGCTAAACCAAGTAGCAGCTTATCCACAGCCCAGAACTAATGAGTTTGCAAGTTTAGGAACACACGTTGCTGTTCAGTTGAGCTGCCTACCACTGGAGGAAGCAGTTTTACTTCAAGAAGCAATACAAAAATTAATTACAGTTGCCCGTCTTCGGCATTTAAGAAATACTGATTTTCAATTGTCTAACTCAGCAATAGCTACAACGAGTGGCAGCGAACAATGTGAGAATCTTTATTCATCAACCGCCACATCTGCCAACACCTGTACGTCAGGGATTGATTCTTCCAACACTTCAAATGTGCTACCTCATAACACTGAATCTTTTGAAGATTCTTCCAAGACTTCAAATGTGCTACCTCATCACACTGAATCTTTTGAAGAAACTGTGGTACACTTGTTTGAGAACTGGGAGGGATGAGAGCGATCGTGTATACGAAATTTCAAGCCCAAAATAATACACGAAATTAATATTGCAATTTGTGTTTTAATAATTACCTTTATTTATTCTTCCAATGCAACATATATGGCATCAAAAACTTCTGGCAGAAATTTAATGATTGAGCACTTTGGCACTCGATATAGATACTGCAATGATCCCAGTGAATCACCAGTAGCTAAATATCTGCAAGCGACTTCTAATTTCAGTTTTGCTGAGAGTGGATCTCGCATTACGGTGTTTGCTTTTTGTACCCTTTCTTCTACTTTAAAAATAAAATGAAAAACAACTGAATTGAATTTCCGTTTCTGTAATAAACAGTAGCATTATAGCCAGATATTTACCTTTTTAAGTAATGTATTGAACATATGCTCGTTCATATGTAGAAAATTGCAAAAGCTGGCTGGATCCTCAACAGCGAGCTCCTTAACCAATTTTCCAGATGCACCTAGCTCCTTCCTTTTCTGAATCCACTGCCTGATCCATATTCTCTTCTTTTGTTTTTCATTTTTATGTTTTATTTTCAAAATCTCAACGATTACGGCAAGCACCGCGGGAAATAAGTTGTCATCCATGATAATTCTCGTTATAAACTATCGCTCTATTCTAGTCCGTGTGTAAACACTAAACTATCATGTCAGACTATCGAGTAGTACTATCACGAGAGTACTATCGTGATAGTACTATCATCGTGTAAATGAGGCTTAAGATCTGCGTACAAGCACTCCTTTTCTGAAAAGCAGACACAGACGCGCCATCGAAAGTATTAGCGAGTTTCCTCGACACGAGTCATCGCAGCTCCCCGTTCAGTTCTTGGAGGCATTATTTAAATGAAGTTTGATTACAACTGATATAAATCAAAGAACTGACGCAGAGGCATCGCCACGCGATTATATTGGTCACGATTAGCCACATAAGTGACGATCGCGCTCATCTAGGCATCAAACAATAACGCGGCGTGGAACGGCGCATTGGCAATTCTGTTAGCTATCAACAACGTGGAGCTCCAAAACACGGTTTGTCTTCATTCATTAATACTTTTAGTCATTAAGTTTATGCAGGAAAGAAAGGAAGTCAGAAAGCGCCTTAATATAATTCAAGCTTCAAAGTTGATAAACTAATTTCACTTTTTATTCATTAACACTTTCTGATCCATTACAATGTGTTTGTATTTTTATATCGATTCATTTCCGAATCAACATTTTTTTTCATTTTAGTTTATTGAGGCCACTTAAATTCAAGTTGTAGAAATAATTTAAAGAACATTCACTAATAAAGCATGCTAAAATTGTTAACAACAAATCTTCCATACGCACCCCGTCCTAGTAAATTAATATATTAACATTACAATTTTTGTGCATTGTAATTACCTGTAAATATAATATTTATTACAATAATTTGATTTCACACTTATCCAGATTAATACTTGAGGTAGGCTGCATGTTATATTAACACTCTACTTACTAATGCGTATCATGAAAACTTCGAATTGAATCACAGTCCACTATCTGAAAACCAAAAGCACATTAGATTCTTCCTAACGCAATTTATAATAATCAAATTATCATATGTGGTTGGACCCCCAAAAAGAACTTAAATGTTGTTTACATCAAAATTTATCGAATATCTTTAATTTCGCAGAAAAATCTGTTGTTTCATAAAGTAAAGTACATTGGCTCACACATTTATGTTTTGTAACGGAAAGGATTGAATATATGAAGAGTTAGTAAATTAATTATTTGTAATGTCCAGTCCAAATCTACCTTAAAAACATTTATTTTGCCATTTATGCAATGCGAAACCAAAAATTTGTTTAGCACTTGTTAGTCGAACGAAAAATTATAATTCTATTAAATATATTTATTTGTACTTTGAAATAATGAATGTGAATGAAATTAAAATATAATGAAATTAATGTTAGATAAACTAGTTAAATGTTTATTAAAAGAGAGAGTCTATTCGCAATTAGAGTACGAGAAAATGAATTTATTTACTAAAAAGGAAACAATAATGTTTGGTTAGTTCAAATCGAACTCGGTCTTTCCTTTCATCCAACCTGACCGGGTATGGGACCTGCAACCCCTCCACTAAATGAGCTAGCCATGGGGTGCGCTCCTTCATTTCTTTTTGCGTTCTGGGGGCGCTAGCCTGGGTAGAGGGGCCTTCCGCTCGCATGCCCTTTTTTGGTATAGCGCTTTGTGATTCCATCACATAATACTATAACATAAATTGGTCACGTTAATATTTCTCATTTAATGGAAAAATTCATGCGAATTATGTTTGTACGAGTTTTTCACTTTAATGAGAAATATATGGCCACGTCTACATTTGGATCTTGATCCGGTTGGGAGCCACCTGGATGCCTCACTCTTATCGTCGGTAATGATGAAGTCTGCTCCTAAGTCCGTCTGTTATCTCCCGGCCCAGTTTGTTACTGGCTATAAATAAGTTCAACCCTCAGTAGGTTACCTCGCCCTCGACACCAGTCGATCGGAATTAGATCGCTTAAATTCGCGGTTGCCAAATTTTTTGTAGTGGGTATTGTGCTGGGGAAAAGAACCCGCCCCACGACACAGCAACCCTAGCCTGCCAGCGCATTCACGCGTCCCTAGACAAGGCCAAATCTCGGCGGATCTACCCAGCATTTCACTACACAATCGGCACCTGTGTCCTACATGGATTTTGAGAAAAAAAATTCACTACATATATTCGACTGTCGACTGTATACTGCATGTGAGAATATTTTCAACAAAATATCAATATTTTAAAACATTTTACATTCCAAAATTTTGCCTATTGAATAAAAACAATGAATTGTTAATCATAAAAAATCTTTCCTTTTCAGTTCTTTTTCAGAGGGAGGTGACGGCTGCGGCGTTTTTAATTAGAGTAGATTGATTAGGCTTTGGATTCGAGTAGTTAATTTCAGGCACCACGTGGGAGAATATTTGGAGACGCGTGATTTTATTGAGGTGGTCTTTTCTGAATCCCTCTTTTTGACTGGATGTACGGTTGGAAAAATAAAGTAAATTAAAGCCGAGTTGTTGGAAGTTGATTGAATCATTTTAAATCGGACATTTGAATCGGTGGTTGATAATTGTATTTTAGACTTAGTCTGTTGCACAACACCTGCGACCGAAATTCCTCTCCAAACTAGCTAGAGTGGCAACAGCCGCCTCGGAGTAGACTAAGGGTGTCCAGACTTGTTGACCTAATGGGTACAGTCCGTTGACACCTTTCCAGACTTCACGACCATAACCGATGAAACGTCGGTTTAGATTTCAACCTAAAAGTTAAGTTGATAAAGAACTATATTGTTTATAATACATACGTTGTTCTGAAGCAAAAGTATGCATACAATATCTTCTGCATTTAAAACGAATACTAAAGTCCATCATTTGTGAAAACGATATCCTTTGTGGGTATTCAATCATCATAATGCAATTTTACACAAGGGCTGGCAATAAGAATAATAAACACTACGCAATCAACACATCAATTAATTTTGCAGAATCTCTCTCGATGATAGAATTAATTAAGTATCCTCCTCCTGGCACAACACATAGCTCCCTGCCCCAGATCCATCGTTAGAAAATATGTTAAAAGTTCAATAACCTGCGTTGGTTTCCAATATCGAAATCACGTCTGCATTTTGCAGTAGTGACGACTGTTTGTGCCAAAAACGTCCTGTACTTGTGGGTGATAAACATAAATGGAATAACGACTTATCCACCCACCGTTTAGCTACAACAGCTAAGGATACAAACCCTGCGTCGCCAGTTCAGTCAAAAATATAGCAAGCTCAACGATAAACCTCTACGTAGTGTCATTGGATTGCATTCAGTCAAGCGGAAGTAGTTGAGTTAGCCGAAGAAAAGCATTTCCTCCTTGAGAAGACGCAAGCATGCCAAAGAAGTTGTCGGGCACTATTGACTTCAGCCACTCTCACTGCTAGCTATTGCATGGACCGAGAAGTTGATAGTGAGTTTCGCCTTAGAGGGAACTCAAGCTGTTATGAGGAAATGCAAAATGAAGGCCTTTTGCCGCAAATGCTGTAACATTTTAGGAAATAATTAGCCAAATCAAGTTTCCACTTAATGAGGAGTATGGTAATTTACTTGTACTTTTTAGCGGTCATTCAATTCGTATTACGAGAAACCATCCTTGAAAGAGGCGTTTTACGATTTACCCGTTCTTATCTATGCTGAATCTCCCAAAGCCAAGCCGTTTTCGGCGACTGTTCTCTACCCGATAAGGACTATAATAAATATCCTAGTGTCTCGCTGTTAGCCTGGAAAGTCCTAGTGGGATCCAAAAATAGTTCAGCCACATCCTCGCGTCAACGCCAGAGCTCCGAGAAGAGGCACCCTCACTAGTGTTTTGCTACCTATGTATAAATGAGTCCTGCGAGAAATAGCGGCTGAACAGAAAAACGTGAAATGTGCAGTAAAGGATGTGGGACATGGGGAGGGAGCACAATGGATGCGTATTGTCGTCGCCGATATGATAAGTAGTTTTCATCTGGACCGAAATTCTTGGTTGCTGCTGGTGGAAGTGTGCAATGCAGTTTGATCCTTGTTACTCCCGCTCGGGATGGTGGAATGAATGGTTTGGCGAATATCAATGTGTTTTCGTTGGAGTAGGATCCAGCCCAATCTTATCGGATGTATAGGGAAGTGCGGGAATTGTAGTGGAAGTAGTGTAATAGTGTAATGGATAAAGGTGGATGGGGTTGGGGATCAAAATGAGGTGAGAGAATGAGTGGGAGTACTGAGATAAACTATAGCCGTAGTTTGGTAAGCACAACAATATTCGGGATGGCGCCATTTAGTCTATGTGTTTACTTCGCCAAAACTTTCAAATTATTTATTGCATTTGAATGGATTTTTCCTGATTTCACTCGAACTTAGAGTAATTGTACGAATGTGGGTATTTGTATGAGACATGTCTGAGTGGTTGATGTGTGTGTTTGACAAACTTAACTGTGAATGAGAATATCCTTATTGAAATGAGTTCTACTCGGAAGAATTATTGCTTTGAGTTTATTTAAACTTTATCGACTGTTTGTTGTTTTGAGATTTTTGTGAACATGAATTTGATGGAATGAGGCATTAAAAGGAAGTGGTAATTCTATAACATGGGCGGATTTATTATAATTAGGATATGTTAGGAGAAAATTTCCAATAGTTTATGATTTTTAACGTTTGATGGACAGTCTGAAAGGCTTTTCGAGAAAAACGGGATTTCAATTAAAAACATAATTATGATCCAAATAGCAAAGATCACACGAGCGGAAAATACTTATTATTTTTTTTACAGATATAAGAATATAAAAAGGAACTTGTATTAGCTAAACTTTTTAATTGAATCATTTGACCCTTTTCACATCAACTTAATGTAAATCTATACGACAAATTTGCTCTACATTTGAAGCTTATCTAACGTCGCGCGGATATCGATCACTCTTTCGGATGGCTCCGATAGCTTTTCAAATTACTTTTTATGGAACTGTTTGCAGCTACATATAAATGAGTTGCATATTTTGAATAATAAACATACATACATACATATTGAGTTTGCATAAGTAGAAAAATTAAAAATTAACTCCCTCACCTCTGAGCATGGTGTTCGCCATCACCGGTGTGTATCTAAGAGTGATGGCCTGAGGAGAATTAGTGCACACGTCGAAACCACCTTCTTCTAACATTTTTCTTCTCTAATAATTTTTCAGAAAAATTATTATTCAAAATATGCAACTCATTTATATAAAGCTGCAAACAATTCCATAAAAAGTAATATAAAAAGGAAAATTTGTCAATTCTTGCTAACTTAAAGAAATTGTAGAAATTAAGGGTAACTTATCGTTTTCAGTGAGCAAATGGTAGCAAATGGTCTCAGGATCACACGTCTTGGTGTAAGAGCAAGTCCCCCGTGTCTGATGAAGGAATCGAAAGTAATAACAATGCCATATATAAGTATATATATATATATATATATATATATATATATATATATATATATATATATATATATATATATATATATATATATATATAGTGACTCCCAAAAAGATCCGCACAAGTAAGAAATTTTTCTCCTTTCTCATTTTATAAGGCAATTAAAAACGGGAAAATTTGTTTAAATATTTTATTATGAGCAGAACATAACAGCCTTTCAGATAAACAAGATTCGAAAATTAACATTGTTTTTCAGCGTTTAGGGCTTTCAAATGCCTCCAAATAAGTTGTCATCCAGCCACATTACCATGGATAGGATTCGTCTCATCTCGATCAACGTCAACTCCATTGTTACTTTACATCGGCGTGATTATCTCCTTGAATTCATTGCCAGACAAAAGCCTGACATCCTGCTTCTCACCGAAACCCACCTCAGTTCATGGCACTCCATGGGATTCAAGGATTTTGAGTTCGTAAGAAACGATAGGGTAACAGGTGATGGGGGAGGTGGCACCGGGATATTGGTTCGAAGACCCTATCGCTTCCAAAATATTGAAAAAGTCGAATTCAAAAGCTTTGAATCTCTTGAAGTGTCCGTTATCAAAATCTCACTGCCAGGTGGGGATAACCTCATCGTTATCTCTGCCTATGCAACTGGTGGAACTGTTCTCAAGCTCAAGGAGGAACTCAATTCCTTGTTCGAAATACTCGAATTGAACAGGCTGCATAACTATTATATTCTTGCTGGTGACCTGAACGCCAAGCATACATCATGGCTGAACGCCACCAATAATCCAAGAGGTGTATTCCTGAAATCGTGGATAACAGAGAACCAAATTGAATACAGGTGCAATCTTTATGGGTCGGAGTTCCCAACATACCCTAGGACAAATTCATATTTGGACCTCTGCATTGCTGACGCAAGACTTGAATTCAGCTTTAATAGTCCTCAACGGAAACTGCAGGTACTTCCTTATGATAGCGACCATAACGCAATCGTAATGGAAATCAATCATCACAGGGATGATTTCTTCCTCATTCCAGTTCAACACGAAAATCATCGGTTGAACTTCAAAAAAACAGACTGGGGAAAGTTTCAAAAGAAGTTTAATCGAGAGTACCAGAAGCAATGTCCCCCTTCTGATGGTGGCAACTCTTGCTCAATGGTTCCTAATGACAGGAATCTAACTAACGATGAAATAGATGTCTATTTGTCGAAGCTAGAGAAGCTGACGTTGGAAACGATTGAGAAAGTAGTTCCCAAGATTAAACATCGAAACAATATGGAAGGATATGAAACACCAACCATCGCAAGGTTGAAAAGATTGAAAAGCCTCCTTCTCACACGCGTCAACAATATTTATCGACGATTTTTGGACTACAACCATCCCTCGTTGTCTTTGTTGAAATTACATCTGAAGAATGTCCGGAACTTAATCCGGTCATACTTCAGGAGTGTCAGCAATCAATGGGCGGAAAAATTGAGGGGTATTAGCCCACAGGACCCAGACGGCGTGTTCGCGAAAGTGAATAGCATATTCCGCAAGAAGTCTCGAGTGAAGGTATCGAATCTTGAAGTCACTAGTGATGAGATAAATCTTCTCGATAGGGCTGGTATCGAAATTGATAGTACGACTCCGGATAGAAATGGAAACAGGATTATTTGTGAAGGATTGGATAAACTTGCCCTGATTGGAACACATTTTGAATTGGTTCATCTACCAAACCCTGAGAGAGGGAACGAAATTTTTTCAGAGGTCGTTGAAGCAAAAGTTTCCGACTTCAAATCAAGCCTGAACGGCCAATCAATTCTTCATTTCAATGAAACATTAACATCTGACCTCATACCGAGCTTGAATCTAATTGATTATTTTGTCAGCTATGAAGACTTGTGCTTCATATTTCGCAAGATAAACAACAAGAAATCATGTGGTAATGATGGTATTCCGAATGTAGTTCTCCGACATTTGCCTGAGGTTGCTATTAGGAACTATTGCATATTGTTCAACAACATGTTGAGCAATTCATATTTCCCAAATGAGTGGAAAAAGGCTAAGGTATTTCCGATCTTGAAGAAAGGAAAAGAATCTTCATGCCCGAAAAGCTATCGCCCAATCAGCTTGCTGCCTAACATCAGCAAGGTGTTTGAAGTGATACTCAACAGAGCATTAAACGCCCACATTGAGGAAAATGAGTTGATGCCGAATTGCCAATTTGGTTTTCGTGCCAGGCATTCGACCACACATGCAATAACGAAAGTAACCTCAGACATCTGTTGGAAACTAAATGATAGACAATGTGTTGGAGCATGTCTCATTGATATGGAGAAAGCCTTTGATACGGTATGGTTAGATGGACTTATTTTTAAACTTCTTCAGGACAAGTTCCCCAGACACCTCGTCGCCATGATGTGTAATATGTTATACGGGAAATCGTTTGTTGTAACCGATGGAAATCTGACAACAATGCGCGAGTTCAAGGTCTTGAATGGTCTACAGCAGGGAACAGTTACTGCGCCTCTGCTCTTCTCAATCTTTATTCGCAAGCTATTGAACGGCTTTGATTTTAACGTCTCGCCAAAGCGATCATTGGTAGCGTTTGCTGATGATCTGATCATCTACACGGCTGACCGAAAAGCTACAATAGTTCAGAGCAATCTCCAAAAAATGTTCAATGATGTACAGCTGTACACTGACAATTGGCGAATGAAAATCAATGCGCAGAAGTGTGAAACAATCTTGTTTCGGACAACGCTGCAGGGGGTCAGTCAAGACCTGAAACGTAATTGGAAAGATTTCCACATCATGGCTGGCGAGGGTAGTTCAGAACGAATTCCACATAAATCCTGTGTTCGATACCTCGGTGTTTATCTCGATCAGTATCTGTACTATACTGAACATGTGAAAATCATGCTCAGTAAAGCACTTAAAGTAGTCATGGCCCTTCGAAAACTCTTTCATTCCAGATACATTGATCAAAAGGTCAAAATTATCTGTTACAAGACACTGGTTAGACCAGTTTTGACATATGGATGTCAGATCTGGTACAACCAGAGTGCTAGTACTATGGAAAAATTAAGAGTTTTCGAAAGGAAATGTCTTCGTGCATGTACTGGTTTGTACAGAAAGCCTGAGACGGATTGGAAACATTATATATCGAATAGAAGAATTTATCAAACTGCTGAAGTGACTAGAGTCGATATCTTCATATTGAAGCTTCTTCGGAATCATATCGCAAGATCTGTGACTGTGAGTGAAAACCCTTGGATTTCACAGCCGTTCCACCCTACAGACGGGTATATAGCGACTTGCCTCGCTACTGGCTTCATTCCTCCAGAAGCATTCGTGTATTTGGACATGAATGGATATGTTTTTGATTCTGACGGCGTCCCAGTCATATATCACATATATCGACGGGCCACCGATAAGAAGATAAAATATCCTCCGAATTTGAGTTCACGAGACCAACGATTTCAATGGAGATACTCATTTGCTAGATTCGTTGAAGCTGATCGAGTTGAGACGGCGCAATCCAGGTATTGGTGGCTGAATGACAATGTCTAAATTTTTCGTGTTTGTTTTCAGTTTTGGTGTTTTTCGTTATTTAGTTTTTGAGTTTCAGCTCATTATTGCTACATTTAGTATTGTTATATATTTTTGTTAAAATCAGGTATAGGTTAGGTATATGTAATGTTTACTATATTCCGTTAGAGATAAGATTAAACACTTAGGTTAGGAACATTGTTATAGTATTTTTAGTTTAAGATAAAGTTTTTTTGATTGTATTTTATTAGAAATAAGTTACAACATATTAGGTGTAGGATCAAAGTTTCACTGTTGTGTATTAATTATAAATAATTTTTGGATAGTGTTGGTTGGTTTTTTCTCCTTTTTCCAATTGAATTGTAAAAATATGTAATAATCGTAATTAATTGCATTTGCTATAGTTTTTTTTGATGAAATGAGTTTATGATAACGTACAAATTTAGAGAGCCATTTGGGCCATTAAGTTTTTTGATTGTTATTATTTGAAATTTGCTTTATATTCTTTTAAAATTTATAACGATGAGTATTAAATAAAGCGCTTTTGACTTTGACTTTGACTTTGATATCATAAATAAAATAGTTTCTCACATTAAATTCCATGAAAAAACAGAAAATATCAGCCCTCAAAAGATCCGCACAAGAGCTAAATTGTAAAAATAAACAAAAATTTTAGTAAACTAGTATTTTGTTTCATGTCCGTTTTGTTCAATGACACATTTTAATCGATTTAGCATACTGGAGATGATTTTCCGCAGGTATTCCACATCAATTTTCACCCATTCTTCGCGAAGCCTTTTCTCGAGCTCTGTTTTTAAACAAATTGGCGTGCTATGAGCTCTACGGTCCAATTCATCCCAGAGATTTTCAATAGGATTACAATCCGGTGAATGAGGAGGAGGATGAACCACTTTTGGACAATTATACAGCTGCCATTCTTGAACAATGAGGCCTTATGTTTGGTATCATTGTCTTCGTAATATTTGAACGAATCCAAAATGCCCATTTTAGCAGCGCTTTTTCGCAAAATGTCTAAATATCGACGGGAATCCATGATACCATCTATAAATACTAATTCGCCAACACCACGAGTAGATACGCATCCCCAAACCATCAATCTGCCACCTTCGTGTTTTACTGTAGGCCTGAGGTTAATTGGACTCAAAGCGTCATTGGGCTTGCGCCACACCATAACACGTCCATCTAAGCTAAAAACATTGAATTTGCTTTCATCGGCAAAAATCACATCCTCCCAATAATTGACTTCCTTTAATATAAATTCTTTAGCGAAATTTAAACGCTTTTTTCTATTCACTTCGCTGATGAATGGTTTTTTCCGGGCAACACGTCCATTGTATTGAGCATTTCTCAAAACTCATCGAACTGTTTCACATCCCACTTTTTTCTTAAATTCTGCGAATACTTCACTCCCAATTTTTGAAGCACTAAGTTTTGAATTTTTTTTTATTTTCCGGACGAGAGAGCGTTCTTCAAGCGTCGTTAGAAGTTTTGGGCGACCAGGACTATGCTTCAAGTCTATTCTGCCTTACTCTTTATACCTCCGGAGAATGTCGTAAACAGTTCCACGTTTCATGTTGAGGCTCGAACATGTTTCTGCCACATTTTTACCTTCCATATGGTTAGGAACCATCAACTGGATCTTCTCTGGAGACGTGTATTTGCCCATTTTAATTTAAAAAGCACAACGCTTTCCTTGTTGCGCGGATCTTTTTAGGGCGTCATATTTTTGTGCTTCTTTTTTAATCCTTCGTCTTACTTCTCATTTTGCGGTACATTTTCTATTTTTTTGAGTAAAATTATCGAGCTGATGTTTTGTTCAATTAATTATATTTCCTTTTTCTTTTTGTGTCATGGATTGAAGCATAAATTGAAAAAGAAGGAACATTTCTTATTTCTGCGGATCTTTTTGGGAGTCACGGTATGTATATATAGCTCTTTATCATCTTCATTTTTCATCTGTCTCTATGCGTCTGTATGAGCTATATCAAAGATATTTTCCATTGTTTCCAAAAGAATGACCTTTTTCTTTGCCTGCAGTTCTAGACAAATTAAAAAAAAATACTCCATTTTTCGTAGAGTTTAACTAACTTATAAATGCATGTAATAATCAAGTCCTGTAGTTCGGGTTTCATTTCCACACCCTGAATTAAAAAAAAAGAAAGTGCTGTTTACGGCCACATTCAGAATAAATTACGTAGAATAAACATGGTTGCAGTGTGAGACGCATAGAAATAGAGAGTACTGGATCCGCAACCGGCCGTGAGAGCTGAAGCAATTAGCAACCTTCGCTAAAGTTGTGTGAAGATGAGGTTTGAAGTGATATACTTTTGTTTTAGCGCTCTATTCACGGCGAAACACGTTCACATTCAAAAAGTTTTTAATTTTTAACATCACGCGTACGTAATCGGAACTTTAATTCACTGTTTTAAAAATTTACGAAATTTCCATCCGCTTTGACACATGAGTTTTCTCGGCGATTTTGCGCTCTTTTCGATTTTCTTTTGCTTCGACGTTCGAGTTTTCCGTGAGAGTCGTTTGTTATTTGTACTCAAACTGTTTTCCGAATGATAACGAAGGCGCGATCGTGTGCACGTGAAATGAAATTTCGTTGGTGTGCGCGGGTGTCAGTGGAGGAAGCGGTTCTTCTGAAGAGAGAAAAGAAAAACCTGTCTGTAAACAAAGAGAAAGGAGAAGCAGAGGGAGTCATATAGTTCCGAGAGCGTAAGTTATTTATAACTTATTTATGTGGCAAATTTGCTTCTCACATGGACGAGTACACAGATTCTCGTTGCTCGTCCATTTGTTTATATGTCTTTGGTGAAAAGTATCTAAAGAGCATCCACACCAGATGCAGTTTAGATGTTAGCTAAAAGATTTAATTGTTGTAAAGTCTTTTAGCTCTTAGAAAATTGGGAAAGGAATGGAAATAATAACACTGTCGTTGTTCTTGTTGAAGTGGGCTCTACTATTATTCTTATTCATTTTTATACTTTATAAAATATGCTTACATCTAAAATACATAGAATTTCTTTCCGTTAATGTTTGCATTTTACATGGCGCTTAATGCTGCACGTGAATTATTGATTAGGTTATTGGCATTAAGCGTCATGTAAAAATGATTGTGCGCAATTTACAAAAAATGGGACTACTGTGCAAAGCGATCATTGAATACAAATCTACAATGAGTGAATGATCTAGAGTTGAATGATCTTTAAGCAATGGAAAATTATTAATTACGTTTGTAGTTAGATAATTAATGTTAAAGAATTTAACATATTGGGGGGCCGGAAATAACATAATGGAGTCGTTCTACTAGAGATAGCTCTTCTTCATCTGATTGTGCTGTATTTGATGTTGCTGTAGCTTCACGTGAATACTGATTCAACTCGATCATTAAGGTTATTGGAGCTTCATTTCTTAATTAAAATGAAAGTTATGATGATAAAGATGATCACAATGATAACCTTGGGGGCAACCCATAAGGTCTGATGCTTAACCGTTTCCAGATGTGTAGCCGTGAGAGTTGAATCCTTGAATGTGGGTTGAAAGATTTGATTAGTCGTCTTGGCAATGGGAAGATGGTTATTTTCCTAAGCCTCTACTGCATTCCACCTGACAGGCAAGACTTCTTTTGCAAAGGAGCCGATTACTTTCCTTTCTTCATTGATAGTAGCTCGTAGCGTTATGCCATTTGCTCGAGCAATGCAATTTTCGGACATTGCGATAATACCGATGTCAGCTAAGAAAAGTTCCTCTCTTTCACCGTTGCATTCGATTGATGTTGTGATCGGGATACTCGTTACAAAAAGCCAACTGTTGGGTGCCATGAGTTCCTTTCATGAGGTACCGTTGTTAGTAACTTGGTAAGTTTTGCAAGCGGGTTTATTAGGTCTTTGTTAAATTTTATCGATTACACAGTTGGGTGTAGTATTCATGTCCTTTGTTATTTTAGGAGAGCAAAGGTAAATATTCTCTTCGATTTTACAAGAGTCAAACTGATCTTCCTCGAGCTGGAAATAGTTCTCTTGGTTAAAGTTTACTTCCAGCTTTGGTGACCCAACAAATGGTATTGTGTAAAGATTTTCATCTCTTTTGTGAGGAGTAGCCGTTATTTGCAATACGAGTAATTCGTAGAAGTCATTTTCAAGAACATAGAAGTATGCATGAATCGAAATATTGTCTTTTGACTGAACAAGTGCTGTGCGTCCTTGTGGTCTCTGCGAAAAAGTGTAATATAGACCAATTTTCATCGGAAATTTTTGCAGTGTTTCTTGAATTGCTTCCAGAGTTAGAAAAGTTAATATGCTGCCATGGCCATATAGAGTTATACATAACTTTGTGTACTTTGTCTGTAGTTGGTCAAAATAATCAATTACCGTAAGATAAGTAGAGATGACTTGGAGTGCAAGTATTTGCTGATCAGTTCTGACATACCACTTGTTCATCTCATTGACTGAATCGATTACTTCATTTAATTTGGTGCTGAACTCTCCGAGCTTTTGTGACGTGAAGTTACTGAATAACGTTGAAGGGTATCAACATGTTTATAGACTTCCTCGTTCACCCCAAAGACGGCGGTTGACACTTAAATTCGAGCCAGAGGCAATTTGGCGGGTGAAGTATCTCGATCCTTTATGAGGACAAGTTCTCCAACTTTAACATTTCGCACCCCTTAAGTCCATTTCGATCTAAGTTGAAGAAGGTGCAAGTGCTCACTTGACCACCTCCTCTAAAACTTCTGATGTAAAGAGATTACTTCCTGTCAACGTTCATATAAGGCCTTCTGTGATCTGTCTGCTTCTGGCAAGGCCGAAAGAAGTGGGCCTACTAAAAAGTACCCCGGCGTTAGGGCTTCTAGAGCATCTGGATTACTGAATAAAGGTACTAGCGGTCACGAATTTAGGCAGGTCTCAATTTGGCACAATATTGTTGTGAACTCCTCAAAAGTTGGATCGATTTTTGATTCGTTGAGTACACGTTTAATGTGACTCTTTGCTACCTTTACTCCTGCCTCCCATAAGCCCCCGAAGTGTGGTGTGGCCACTGGTATAAATTTCCAATTGATGCCTTCTTTGGCAGATATTCGTGCGATTTCCTTTGAAGATTTTTCAATAGCTTCTTCCATTTCCTTTTCGATTTTATTGTCCGCTCCTAAGAAGTTCGTCCCATGGCCACTAAATATTTCGCGACATAGCCCGCGTCGAATAATAAAACGTTTAAAGGCAGCAAGAAATGCTTCAGTGGACATGTTGCTCACAAGCTCCAGGTGTATAGCTTTTGTTACCATGCATATAAAAAGGCAGATATAACCTTTAGTCGTGGATGTTCCTGTTCCCTTGGGATATACGAGTTTTGAATGGTCCTGCATAATCAACACCACAGTGTAGGAAAGGATGCGTTGGTGTTATTCTCACTGCCGGCAAGTTTTCCATTAGCTGTTTTGATTGATTATTTGCATAGCGACAACATGTAAGGCATCGATGAATTTCATGGCGAATGATCTTTTGATCGTTGAAAATCCAGTAGCGCATTCGAAGGTAATTTCTTACAACGCGATGGTTCCGTGCATAGTGTAAGAATGTGCTTCCCGCATGATTAAAGACGTGGTATGATATCACTGTGGTAACAGTATAGGATGCTTATATCCTTCTGAAATATTTGCATGCTGTAGTCGGCCACAGACGCGAAGAATTCCCTTTGTATCAATGAAAGGGCTAAGGCTTCTCAATCTTTTTTGTAGTGGTTTAATTTGCGTGACGCCGCTACGTCTATTCGATTTTCTTCTGCAATTATTTGCAAAGCGAGTATCAGGGTAGTGATAGTAACTCATTTGTGGAAGTTGGAGTATCGCTCTAAGAGGTCGAAGTTTCGCGTGATACCAGTGAAACAAATTGTTTCCTGTGATTTTTTGTCTTCGATAGCCAAACTGGGCTAGTCCACCATAAACTGTGCTCCTTAAGTTCTAGAGGGATGTAATTTTTGTTTTTGCACAAAGAAGTATCGTCGTAGTTTTTCCAGAAGTGTCTGTTATCTTGCAGTAAACTACTGCAAGGTAGGTGGCTTCCGAAGCATCGCAAAACCCGTGCAATTGTATTGCATGCTGACTTGTATAGTGAATCCAGCGTGGAATTCTAACTAATTCTATAATCGGCAGCTGATTTTGTAACTGCTTCCATTCAGCTATAATCTCATCGGATGGATTTTCATCTCAATCGACCTCAGACTGCCAGACTTTCTGCATCAACATTTTTGCTCTATCTATTACTGGTGCCAACCATTGAAGTGGATCATATAATGTCGCTATGTTGGAAGCAACTGCCATTTAGTGGTTTTTTTTGTGTCATCAAAGTCGGGAATTTTGAACTGAAACTCGTCCTTAGCTGGATTCCAGTGTACGCCTAGCGTTTTTATAGTAGAGTCTTCAGTAGATTCATGGAGTCCGACTTCTCTGAAATTTTCGGGAATACCTTCAAGCAGATGTTAATTATTGCTAGTCCATTTGCGTAAGGTGAACCAGCCCTTTTGTAAAAGGTCACTTATATCTTTCTGGAAAATTTCCGATCAATCATAGTATCAGCTCCAGTTAGCATGTCGTCAATATAAAAATCTTCCTTCAATATTCGCGAGGCAAGTGGAAAATTGCTTCTTTTATCCGCGGCTAACTGGAAAAGAGTCCTTACTGCCAGAAATGTCGCTGCAGCAGTGCCATAGATAATGGTTTTTAACTGATACTCTTCTATAGGATCAGATCTTCTAGGTATCCATAGAATTCATTGATAGTCTCTACAGCCTTTTGGCACTTGGCGACACATCTTTTCAATATAAGCTGTGTATACATACTTATGCTTCCTCCATCTAAGCATGATTTTTGCTAGGTCTTGCTGTAGTTTAGGACCGATGTATAGTTTTTCATTCAACCATACAGTGTTTTTGCGGAAGCATCAAAAACCACTCGAACTTTTGTTGTGGTGCTGCTTTCCTTTATGACTGGATGATGTGGAAGGTGGTAAATGAGTAGTTCATCACCAATGTAAGGAGTCACCTTCCCCATATTGCCTAGGTTCTGATATTCCTGAAGAAATTCATGGTATGCCTTTCTCAAGTCTTCGTTATCACTCAAACGCTTCCCGACCTGTTTAAAACGAATGAGCGCTCTGTTCCGCGACTCCCCAAGAGCTTGAGTTGGAGCTTCGTTTTTGAAGGGAAGCGTGACGGTGTATCTACCACTGGCATCTCTTGTGGTTGTGGCTTCATAGATGAGTTCACAATTCTGCTGTGATATAGAGTTTTCACCATCTTTCGCATCAATTTCGAAGATATTTTGCATGGACCTGTATAATTCAACCATAGAGATATTAGATGATATCCATATGTCTGGCGGATTTGACTGCTCGCTCAGAGTTTCGCCAGATAAAATTCATCCCAGTTTGGTTTTTTTTTGCGCTAAAAGAGGATTTCCTTTCTTTATTTTACCTTCGATTATTTCTTCAAACACATCTGCACCAAGTATCATGTCTATAGAGTTTGATATATTGAACTGCGGATCTGCGAGCTGCAGACCTCGCGTTCACATTAGCTTAACAGCATGTGTTTGTTCCTCTGGCATCATGGTCAGAAGTGAGGGCATAATAAACGCCTCTATTGAAAGGTATTTTTTTCGGATTGTCGCAACTTTCACACCACCAACACCTGTTATGGTAGCAAGTACGTTTTCGGAGGGTATACATAGCTTTTTTGCTGCCTTGGCTGAGATAAATTATGTTTGAGAACCTGGATCTATAAATGCTCGCAAGAATATATACTCTCCAGAATATGTTATTGCATTTATTAATGCTGTGGCTAACATCACATTTGAGCTGCATGAAATGTGCGTTGTTTCGTTTTTAGTAGCCAAATTGGCTTTAATTGTGTTATCCATGTGCAAGAGTGTATGGTGCTCCTATTCGCATTCAAAGCATCGTAGCTTACTTTTGGATTTAGTTCCACTGCTGTGGACCAGACACTTTTGCACAATTTTTTGTCTATGACAAATTGGAGTCGATCTGCAGGTGATGAGCTTTTAAATTTTTCACAATGATATACTATAGAATGTCAGTTCCTCGATAATATGCACAATTTGATTTTGTAGTCACTAGTGCTTTCTTTTTCAACGGCTGAGCTGCATTTTGCTGGGTCTTAATGGTAGATAGGAGCTGATATCGTCACATCAGGAATTGGTAGAGCTTCTGGATTGATGGAAACTCTTTGCCGTTATCTAGTCTTTCCTCAAACATACGCAATGTTTCATTGTCAAATTTTCTGATCACAATTCGTACGATGATCGGGTCCCAATGCAGGGTCTCATTGCCCATGTTTTTAAGCCCCGCCATACAATTTCGAATAGTGTTGTTTAAAGAAGAGTACAGTGACAACTGTCAGGTGGTGACGTGAAATTTATCAGCTCTATAGAAAAAACATTCAAAAAGTGGAATTTTAAAGTGAAATCAGCTGTTTCTTGATTTGGTGAATTTGGTGTTCGAATTTCGGTATTTTCAAGAGTGAAAATCAAGGATAAGTACATTATCTTAGAGGTAATTCTACATTTAAAAATTCTGCATTAAACCGCTAGATTTTCCAATTATTCTTTGTACGAGGAGAGGGATTCTCGTGTAGTACGAAGATAATTTGGAAAATTTATTATAAATTTAGAAAAGTTATAATAAATTTATAAAATTTAGAATAAACTTAATAACAATTTTACCAACTAATTATTATTGATAATTTTCAAATTAATTTTATAAGGTGTATTAATGTTATTTTCCCTACGCGTAATAATTTGATATTGCAGACAATTTATAAATAATAATTATTATCATAAGATTAAAATAGTAGTGATTCAATCCTTTTCAACTTTTATTGGTAAGACTTCCTAAAATAATAAATGAGGGAAATGTTGACGGTGGAATGCAACAAATGTGGTAAATGCAAAAAGGCCACTAAGAATTCGGAACAAGGAAAAGGGTGTGATGGAATATGTAATAAATGGTTCCACATAAGCTGTATTAAAATGTTTGAAGAAAGATATCTAAAGATTATGGAGATTACTCAAGATGTTCTTTGGATGTGCTTCGCTTGTAAGTCTTATAATAAAAAATTAAAAGATGATCGTCTTTTGGAACTAATGAAGCAAACAGTCAACCAGCTAATTGAACTGAAGTCTACCGTCAGTGCCTTAATGGAAAAAAACACTCATGTAAATAAAATTACACATGCAGATGTGAACAAATTGGATACTGGTTTGCAGAAAGAAAAACGCACCAACACAACCTCACAAAAAGGCATAATCATCAAGCCCAGAGCCCATTCAAGCTCCGATCAAACTCTTTCCGATTTCAAATCTAAAATCCGACCCTCTCAATGCAAGATTCCACTCCAACTAGTCCGTCCGATTCGAAATGGTGGAGCAATTATTAAGACTTCTTCGAATGAAAATTCATCTACGCTTCTCAATATGATTAAGGAAAATATGAAGGGATACGAAATAATGGAAACTAAGTCTCTTCAACCAAGATTGGTTATAAATGGATTAGAGAAGCAATTCACAAACGAGGAGCTAAGAATTGAAATCCAAAGTCTCAACCCGAACATTTTAGATGAAGATAAAATGGAATTGGTTCACTCTAGAAGAATACTGAGCGGAAAATGGTTACATATTTTAGAGGTGAATGGAACAATGTTCAAGAAGATAGCGAATAGATATGTTAATATCGACTATGGATCATACTACATAAAGGAAGATTTTAACGTCACAAGGTGCTTCAAATGCCAAAAGTTCAATCAAATGTGAAGGAGAACTGAGGTGTGCAAAATGTGGATCACAGCATGATACAAGAGACTGTAAAAGCTCCGTTGAAAAATGTTGTAATTGTATGGAAAATGGTAAGAAAATTGGCCATGCACACCGGGCAGATTTGACGGAATGCCCAGAATTAAAACGTAGGATTTTGATTGCTAAGAGAAACATTAACTACGATGATTAATATGCCATTCAATAATACAAAGATATTTGAAGACACCCAAATTTCTATCCTCTATGCTAATATAAGAAGTTTAAGACAAAAACTTAACGAACTTCAAATTTATGTAACGCAACATTCGAATATAGATTTAATTATACTTAATGAAGTCTGGATATATTCCGAGGAAGTGGAGTACTACAAAATTCAGGGATACGATACTGTATTTTCCTGCAGGCCCGAAAGAGGTGGAGGAACAGCAATTTATATTAAAAAAACTCTTAATCTCGTAACGAGGCAAGTAATACCGGGTAAATGCAATATGATAGTCATCGAACTAGTATGCCCTGGAAAGAAAATAAAAATTGGCACATTTTACAACCCCACCCGACTTAACGCGCAAGACCTGTGCTTCACATTAGATGAACTATATTCTATGGAAAATAATTTGATCACAGTTGGCGATACGAATATAGATCTAATGGTTGAATCTAATGAGTCAAGGATGTACAACGACGTACTAGAAACGAATGGTGCCACTATTGTGAACCCACTTCAACCTACCCGACTAGCATTTAATACCTGCCTGGATCACATAGTCACAAATGATAATCAAATTGCTGGGAAAATTCCTTATACTCTAGAGGACTGGCCTAAACTTGATCATCGTGTTTTGAAAGTTGTTATTCAAGGCATTAAAATAAATAAAAAGCAAAAGCCTGCTTACAAAGTTTTCAAATACTTAAATAAGGATCTCTTTAGATCAAATCTTAAGGGTTTATTAATTAACCAAAAACCTTCAAACTTAGTGGAGCTAACAAACATCATAATGGAAGCTAAGGACACCTCGACTACGAAGAAAAAAATAAGATGTCGTCAACATTCATGGATAACCAAAAAAGTTATTGAGGCAAGTAAGAACAAGCGGAAGGCAAAACTTTTGTATTACTCCAAAAGATTAGATGCAGCGGCCGACAATGCGCATGAAATATGGCACATAATAAATGAAATTAAAAGAAACTCACCGCGTAACTCTACGACCCAGGATTTCACCATAAAGAACTCATCTTCAGCAAATGCATTTGAAGCTGCAAGTAACCTCAATATCTTTTTTTCAACTATAGGTGAAAAAATTGCGAATGGAATCCAGCCAGCGCCAACAAGCAATTTTACTTCTACAATTACGTTGCCTAAATCTTCCTTTCACATGCATCTAACTAACAAAGTTGAAATAATAAAAATTATTGATGAATTGAACCAAAATACGGCACCAGGTATCGACAATATCACCATGGATGAAATAAAACTTATAAAGGAAGAGATAGCAGAATGTGTTGCAAATTGAATAAACAAACATATTAGGAAGGGAACGTTTCCTGAGGAAGGAAAACTAGCAAAAATAGTCCTTTCCTTGTTGGAAAAGTGACTTCATTGCATCAAGTTTAAACATTGCAGCTTCAAACAGGCCGTTTGTAAAATATGACTCTTCTGAAGATGGATTCTCCATAAGTAGCTTGTGGTTTGCTTGCAAGTTCCGAAATATTTCGTCCAAATTGGATATCTTTTTTTCAAAATATTCTATTATTTTCCTTGTTGCGCTATCCTTCCTAAAGTTCCGCTCCATAGTCTCCATTTGAACATAGATTCTCCATACGTAGCTTGTAGTTTGTGGTTTCTACTTCATATACGAAAGTTCACCCACACCAGTTTGATAATTCAACAAAGTTTGGTATATAATGACTCCTCGAGTGTACTCAAACGACCAGTTGATGTTGTTTCTTCGAAACAAAGCTGCATGGGACAGTGCCATTGCTACATATAGTGGACCTGGTCCATTGAAATTATGAAAGTAAATTTCGCGAAGCATTGGAAAAATGTTTGACTATATTTGAATGTAATAAAGCTGACAAACAGGATATTCGAATGGTTATGGATTAAATATCTCGATACATAAGCAAATCCTCTTAATATGTATCAAATATTATATCAACGAGGAGTGAGAAATAGATGCGCATGTTTTCATATAGGTTGGGCTCATTATTATAACTCAGCAAATGCTTTTAAACAAGCGGAATCTGTGTACAATTTAGGTTTTCAGGCTAAAGCCGAGCCCTACGATAAACCCCAAGAAGCACATACAAATTCCGTATTTCTCTGTTGCATCGAATGTTATATACAGACAATTCTTCGAAGACACGTTCTGTGAATCATTTGATTGAGCAACATCAATAAATTACCAGCTTAAATTCATCTAAAAAAAGCCGGATGCGATTGTTGCGAGCTATCATGCTCGACGCAAGCTTCCGCACAAGATGTTGTACCCGTTACTGCATCAGCGGGTTCCAGAAATGAACCTGCTGAAGCTGTTACGGGCACAACATCTTGTGCGGAAAGTTACGTCAAGCATGATAGCTCGCAACAATCGCATCCGGTTCAACAACAGCCACAACCTCAGGTGCAAATTCAGGAGATTCAGGTTCAACAAAATCGTGTACAATTGCAACATATTCAGCAGCCTCAAATGCACACGTACAAGAAGTACAATTAAACCAAAGTCACACAAAGCAAGTATCACCACCAGTTTATACACATGTACAACAAACTCAGCAAGCCTACATATGAAATAGCACTGAGACTCGAGTTTACCATGCAGTTCAGGAAAATTTCCAACCTAAACAAGAAACTGTACAAAATTATCCTCACGGCCAGTCAACTCATAATCAAAGTAATGCGCCAGCACCACAACTGCAAGCCATCCAAAACATAACTAACCCACAAATCGCCAGGCCGCACCGCAATCACACATAAGCCGAGCAACAAACCAATTCACACCACACAACAGGCACAAATTAGCTATCAAATAGCGCTGCAAACATTTGACCCTAAAACCTTGCAATAAGTGCACCTGAAAGCACCACAAGAGTTTTTGCCACGAAAGGTAACACACAAATACGTCCAACAAACAACACTGCAAACGAATGTCCAAAAGCCAGCACAGCAGATGTGGATGCAACAGAAAACATTTCAACCTCCATCCCAACAACAAATACAACCGCGAGTTGAACCTCTAATCAAACAGCAAAGAATTAGCCATGAAATGCAAACTCAAATGGAATGGAATGGTGGACGGTCCGTCAACTGCCGTTGCAAGGGTCCCGCAAGGCGCCAAACAGCAACAACGGGGGAGTCTATTATGAGCTCTGATGGCGGACACGTCGCGAAGCCCAAGGTTCTCTCATTTTTTCTTCGACGAGTGGAGAACCGCACCGGGGGATTTTTCATGTTTTTAATTGGATGAAGAAGACGAGACCCTAAAGATCTCATGCGAACAGTGAGCACGATTGTGATTTTCAACGTTTTTTTTGTTAGGAAGTGGATAATGAAAAACTTAAAGGAATATTGAATCGTGACAACGTGATCGCTTGGCGGTTATCCCATTCGATTGCGCGGAGAAAACTTCACATCTAGTAAACTCGTTCCTTGTGATGGTGGTTCTGTCGATCGGTTTAGCAAGGAATTCATTGCCTTGCGAGTTGTCAAAAAAGGGGGTGAGTTGCGAAAAGGTTAAAGGAAATATTGCATTTTGCGAGATTGACATCAACACGAGTGGAGTTGTTCGTGTATACAATCGAAAAGATTTGTTTTGTGGAACTCCAAAGGCCGGGGTTAGAAGAGTGTCGTGTGCATTTTTGTGATGAAGAAAAAAGGTTTTGCCTTACGTTTTTACCAAAACTGGGATTTTTGCAGAATGGAATGCAGAAATCATAGCCTTAAGAAGTTCCGGGCAGAAACGTGATTGTGTGGAAGTAAACAGTTAGTGCATTAGAATATTCCAGATTCTAGCGGCATTTCAAAAACGCTCTCAAAATTATCGGCTGTCTTTCTCTTTTCTAACCGTTTTCACGGCATCAGATTGAATGCTGTGAATCGCGCGGTGTTTTGCGATTTTCATGCTGCACCACTACAGATGAGCTTAGGTGTCTGACTTAAATAATAAACAATATTCGAGCGCTAACAATTACTTTGGTGTGTAACGCTTTAGTTAGCAAGCAAAATATTTCAAAATTTGTCCGAGTTAAGCTATTTGAGGGCGCAATTGATATTTCATCTTGGTTGTGATTATGTACATAGTGAAATACGGTTCTTGACAAATTCAAAAGCTTTAGCTGTGAGAAACTGCTGTACAATAATAGGATAGGGGAATGAAGTTGTGCTGCAAGTAAATCAGTTATTGCTGCGGGCTCTTGTGGAGCGCCTATTGTTCGGGGTGAATTGTGTAGGTGGATGAACTTGGAGTAGTGATTGAATGTGGAGTACTTGATCTATTGAGATGAGAATTGTCTTGAAGTGTTGTTGATCAAAAGAGACCGGTCTCAGACTATAGTTTTCATATGAAGATAATCGCTTGGAAGTTGTATCGGATTTATTTAAAATTAAGACGCTGTTGAAACAACTAGTAAATACTACCGGATAAAACGCGACTGTGCCGTCTTATGTCGACAAACATCAAGTCAGCTTATAATACGAACGCCATGCAATCGCTTTCTTTGAGGACTAAGTTTTGCGCATTTTACATTCTCGAAGAGTTGAGGACACACACGAAATGCGATATTTGAGTTTCACTAGCTACTACACTTTAGTCCATATTTTAATGCATAAATGTTGGATTTCAGAAGAATTTAGCACTTAATCGATTTCAGTTATCACCACATCATCAACGGGAGCTCATTACCCGCTTATCTCATTTATAAATTTTTTATTATATATATATATATATATATATATATATATATATATATATATATATATATATATTTATATTATATATATATATATATATATATTATATATATATATATATATATATATATATATATATATATATATATATATATATTATATATTATATATATATATATATATATATATATACATATATATATATATATATATATATATATATATATATATATATATATATATATAGAATAATTCTTGTTTTATGTCTTAAATTATTAATTGAATGAAACACTTAGTCTGAAATTCTCCAAATATTGGGTATAGTGTATTTTATATGCACGATTATATCAAAATATGAAGTACGTTAAACTCTGCATCATGTTAACTGGAGTAACATATATACCTTTTTGTTTTCTTGTGTTATTTAAATTTCTTTTTGATTTTTGCGATCATTGCATGTATTATGGTTTATCATGCGAAATGCAATACTAATAAGACTAGAATTAGAAAGGAGAAATATAAGAAAGAAAACAAAAAAAAAACAGATACCCAGGGTAAAAGCCATTGGATGCGGGTTGATTGGTTTGATAGAGTAAAATTATAGTACTTTGCATTCAATTTAATTTTAATTGAATAATCCAATTTTGGTCCCTCCTTTCATCCAACCTGAACGGGTATGGGACCCGCAACGATGGCAGGCCCCTCCACTAAAATGAGCTAGCTACCGGGCGTGCTCTTCCCTTCTGTTGCGTTGTAGGGACTCTTGCCCTTTTATGGTATTGTATTATGTGATTCCATCGCATAATATTATAACATAAATTGGCACGTTTATATTCCTCATTCGATGGAGAAATTCATGCAAATTATGTTTGTATGAGTTTTTCATTCAAATAAAAAATATATGGTGCTTGGCGAGCACCAACATCTTCACTCACAGAGGCAACAGACCATCGTTGTAGCATTTTACGGGCATCGATATCCACTCATTTCACTACAAATAACACCAAGCGTGGGGCCCGGTTGTGTTAACAGTAGGTTACTCTGTAATGATCTTCTTTTTTCAAAAATCCGTGTAGAACACGGATGCCGATGGCTTGGCACAAGTGTCAGCGAGCTATTAACAACATCGAGCTCAGCTAACTAGCTTCACTTAACGACCGTGTACGCGTGCTTGACGACTAGCATTTGCGGGATCATATTTAGTGGGTACTTGTCAAGGCACGAAGCTACACTACAAAATATTTATCACGTGTACTCTACTCTACGAGACGTACCGATCAATTTTTATTATCTTTAGAAATGTTCTATTATGTGTCAATTAAGCTACTCTACAGTAATTCAACAGTTTTTTGCCTCGTTAAAGTTAGCGGACACGGAGGCTTGAGACAAACGTAAACATTCTACAAAAAGCAACCGTTACTTTCTCTGAAGAATGTCGTTGCAGTACAAGGGGAATGTCTAGCCTAGAGATGTTAAAATGGCTGAAGAGAACCACTTATCTCTGCCTAAAGGATGGAAACTTGACGGACGTAGTTTTCTTTAAACTAGTAAAACAACAAACTAAGCAGTTTCGACGGGGTGAACACCTTATATCTTCAGGAGGAAACACTCCTGATCACCACGTGGCTGCTCGACTGTTTATGTTTATTATAACACTACTAGGTTTCCAAACTTTTGGTGGGTAGGTAACTACTAAAGGATATTGTACTACACGTGCCCCAGCATCCTTAACAACTTCCGGACTTTGTGTTGTCCTCGGACATCAATATCGTTTGGACCTGCTTTTGATTTATACATTGGTGGTTCACCACCATTGTATGACCAGCAAGGCCAAATGATATTAGAGTCCTTTCATGTACCCGAAAGTTGTTACTTAACATCATTTTGTGACGAATTCTGATCTTCACCCCATACCAAGCGGTGCCTTAGTGTTTTCCAGTACATTGATTCTTGATTTCACGTGATTGGCTGCTTAGCTAGTCCGTGACTATCCATGATAAGACACGCGCTGCCTGTGGGTCGGAATTAACCCTGGGCCGACAAACTGTACTTGGTTAATGTAAGCGTACAAAAGATCATTTCAGTACTATGATATTTACGGTGCCTCAAGAGAGTAGTACGTGTAATGTGTAGGAAGAGCTCACCATTGGTGTCCCTGCCTGCGAAGGGGAAAAGTAAATGGAAAGACTGAACTTTCATGAGATATATATATATATATATATATATATATATATATATATATATATTTCATGAGATATATATATATATATATATATATATATATATATATATATATATACGAGTATATATATATATATATATATATATATATATATATATATATATATACGAGTGTATATATATATATATATATATATATATATATATATATATATATATATATATATATATATATATATATATATATATATATATAATATATTTTTTTTGTACGTTCATCAGTAGTTCGCCAATTTCGGCCACTATACAATTTTTTAAAAATATTTTTCATACATATCTTTGGCATAATTATTATAAATATATACCGTTAGAAGTAAGGCGTTCATGCAGAAACCACGTCCACTAAACGCATGCCTGACAAACGTCGTCTGCGTTCAGATGCGGGACTGACGGCAATGTGCGTGACTTGCCAGCAGGAAAGAAATGACGGCACGCCAGTGCGAACGCTACCGTGTTGCCATCAGTTTCATGAAACTTGCCTGGCCCAACACTTACAAAATAACCGCGCTTGTCCACTTTGTCGACAACCGGCAACTTCTGCCATACTACCAACCGTACTTGACGAGACAACAGCCACACAAGGAATGGTGTCGAAAAACAATGATCGTTGGGACCAAGGTTCGCGACTACCAGGCGATCTTGACGACATCGAAGGAGAGTTCTCCCCAAGCACATTCCCGAACGCCTCCTTTGTCGGACTTGGACCCAAATCCTTGGAATTTTTCTGTAACTCCGAGACTCAAGCCCCAGTAAAACATTCTGAGCTCGTCAATGAACCCGGTATACCGGCCGAGACTAAGCTAAGTGCAACCAGCGACACTAGGTGCAGTGGCTCCTCTGGAGCTACACGGACCTCGACATCTACCATATCGGTTGAAGCCAACTCAAATCCCCAGCACCATATAGGGCTGGAATCTCCATTTTAGCGGAGAACGAACTCCATCAATGTCAAGGTCTTTGTTGCTCAGGTGGAGTCACTAATTGATCAGATGCTAGCAGGAGGCCACACGGTGCTGGCCGGCTACTTGCCGATGTTGCTGAGGGGAGCAGTGCTCGAAACCTATTGGCGCATATATTCGACTCCTCCATCCCATCGCTGGTCATGGCTAGGGTTGCCACCCGTACTTTATTATAAAGTATTGTACGTTATTTCCGGTAATTATACTCTATACTTTATGAAAACAATAAAGTACACGAAAATACTTTATTTGGCGTGGTTTGGTTTCTCTAGAAATTATTTTACATATAACATTCAAAAAACATTTTGGTTGCAAGAATTTTATGTCAAATGGAAGATTTCGTGTTACAGGGATTGATCATATTATCAGTTACTACCGAATAGATTCGAAAACTGAGGACTATCCCTACTCGGTGGTGATGGTCACATAAAAGTTTGTTTCTGAACGCAACTTTCCTCAAGTGTCAACATTGCCAATTCCATATGATTGTCACTATTTCTTGTGTGCTTTGTTTAAGGCGTGTTGAATGTAAAATAATAAGATTGATCGGTGTTATTAGTTTATTTTTAGAGTAAATGATGGACAGGGATAACCTTGCTCCACGCACACCTACAAAACGAAATCTCAACAGTAAAGTGGGTGAAACGGGGCAAATAGATGCTAAATATGTTGCACCAATAAAATGCGCCAAAAAATTTGCCACGAAATCGACTAAAAGATGGGAAATTGAGCATGGCAATTGGTTAACCAGTGATTCACAAAACGAGTATAATGCCAAATGCAAATGGTGTGGAGTAACATTTACAGTTGCTTCAGCAGGAATAGGACAGGTTAGCGGAAAAATAATTTTCTAATATTCTTTAGGTTTGATGAGTTTTGAAGTGGCAGTTTTCAACAATTTTTAATTAATAATGATTTATGGTAGATAAAGTGAAGGGATCATTTTTAATTATTTCCAGGTTAAACAGCACCTGCAAACAAAACAACATAAATCCAAACTAGAAATGAAGAGAACATCTGGGCTTCTTGAGAAATTTCTTGATTATTTTGCTTCCTCATCATGTAAAAGTACATTCAGCAGTGAAAAGGAAAATGTTATGGCCGCTGAGTTAGCGTTAACATATCACACTGTAAAATATAGTTTGGCGTACAATAGCATGGATTGTACGGTAAAATTGAATAAAATTATTTATGCTAACTCAAGTAAAGCTTCAGGAATTCATCTGAGCAGAACCAAAATGGAAGCACTAGTTACAGAGGTATTGGGCCCATATGCTATACAGAATGTTTTAGATGATACAAATACAGATAATTTATATTACTACCTCTAACAAAAAAAACATAAAGCTGTTTCCATTGGTAGTACAATATTTTACAGCCAAAAATGGCATTCAAAACAAGTTACTAGATTTTTTTGAAAAAAGTAAGGAATCTGCTGATGGCATGTTTGGAGCAATTCAAAAGTCAATGGAGCAATACAAATTATCATTTGATAACATTTCTGGGCCAAGTGCTGACAACACAAACGCTAATTTTGGAGTCAAATATGAGAAGTTTGGTACCAGGTTTGATTAAAGGAAATTTTCATGCACACATAGTACATAACTGCGTGAGACACGCTATAGGATTTTTATCGTATGACATTGAAAATGTACTTTTAAAAATTTATGCTCATTTTCACATTCTGCTGTAAGAAGAGAAGAGTTAAAAAGATTTATAGAATCGGTAGATGGAGATTTTCATGAAGTAAGACGCCATGTAGGAACAAGATGGTTCTCTCTTTTGCCCTGTATTGATACATTACTGTTAAATTGGTCATCCATTAGAAGTTACTTTGTAAGCTTAGAAAGCGTTCCAATGATTGTTTATAATTTGTTGATGCTCAACAACATTGACAATGACTTGATTGAAATTTATCTTAGTTTTTGTAGTCACATGTTAAATTTATTTAATAAAGCTGTGAAATGTCTAGAAGGAAATTCCATAACAGTTTTAGATGTTTATGAGATAATGGATAACCTTAAAAATGGATTATCACAAAGAAAACAAGATCTTTTCTTTGGATATGAAACCAGTAAAAAAATTAAATTGTTATCCTCGCCTCAGCTGACTATTACAATCCACGCAAATTTTTTATTATTTATCGACAAAGGCTTAGAGTACATAAATAAATGGTTTAACTTTGATGAAATAAATTGGTTATTTACACTTAGCAATATAAATTAAAAACAGAATGTCAAATTTGATCATTTTATCAAAATTGTAGAAAATTTAAATCTGCAAAAACTTAATATAAATACGGACGACCTTTATGCGGAAATTTCTTTACTAAACAAATTATATAATCAGATGTATTGTAGTAAAGGTTTTGCAAAATTATCAACAGCACAAAAATGGCAGCTAGTTTTTAATGAAACTGATAATAATTTTCCGAATATGTATAAAATAATTTCATTTTTACTGTCGATACCCGCAACGTCAGCATTCACAGAGACAGTTTTTTCTGTGATGGGTAACAAATGGCGAGAGGAAAGGAACAAAGCATCTTTAAATCTCATAAGAAATTAATTGTTTATTTATTTGAACTTGAATATAGATTGTAAAGACACTGTGCAGCTATTTAGCAAAGATAACTATTTGCTAAAAGTTGCTAAAAGTAATGATAAATATGTTTTTAAACAAAACAATAAAGCAAAATAAATCGTACTTATTTTTGATACCATATACTTTATTTGTTTCTAACTTCAATGACCAATATACTTTATTTGCACAAAAAAAAGGTGGCAACCCTAGTCATGGCTGAAGAAGTGCTCCGTATGGAGTATCCTACCATCAACATGAACGAGAGGATACTGGACAAAATCTACGCCAGATGGCAACGACTGGACGAACCCTTCGGCAAATTTAGACCCAATATTTTACAGTTCAACGACCAGTTGACTGAGCCTTTGAACCAGGCCCAATTGCTGCGGGTGTTGAAGCGCAATTTACAGCCTAAACTTCACCACCACATTACGAACTCTGACCCTCACGACATGGCATCGCTTTTACAAGCCGTCAGTAGACAAGAAGGAGTTGAAGAGGATTTACGAAAACGGTCATACCTGTTGACGAGACTTGGTCCACGGCGCGGTATTTTGGAAGTGGCACAGGAGACCAGCACTCCCAAGCTTTAAGATGCCAACGGGGAGCCAGAGGATTTTGCTGTAGCCACGGTGGAGAACCTCCCGACCTGCAGGAACTGCAAACAAACGGAACATCGATTTGTTGCATGTTGAGCAGGGCGTATTTTTTTTCTGCTACGACGCGGTAAACCTAATACCTACTTTCCAGAATGCCCAGATTGCGCCATTTCAAAAAATGAACGAGCGTGTAACCGACCACCTCAGTGGTACTCCAAAGCTCAACAGAAGGTTGCCAGCCTACAACGAATACCAAAAATGACAAGACTACACCGCCCTTGACAACAATTACTGCGAATGTTCCCTCTCTTCCAGAGGCCTCTCTAATGATATTTTTGAAGCGACCACCGCAGGTACTGTCTGAAGAACCGCGGCAGCCATGAATTCGGAGTCGAGTGTGATATAGCTTTAGTACACGATACATGGCTGCCGGGACTCTTCAGGCAGTACCTGCACTGGTCGCTTCAAAAATATCGTCCACCGAGGCAGCAGACCATCACTGCGACCCTGTACGGACATTTAAATTCCTTCAATTCACTACACCACCCAAACATCCGCGAGCATATTGAACGCCTTTGAGATATGAGATGGAGACTGATGGCAAACTCGATGCAACTATGAGGTGTATGAAATTTTTGACGAACCGCAGGTCTCAACGTGAATCCTATGGATGAACAACGGATACCCAGGAAGGTATTCATTGGTTCGAACTAATGGGTGGATACCAATTTGGAAACTGAGGAAACGCTGGTCTAACTTGGTTAATACAGTTCATCGCTGCTCGGATTTTGAAATTGGAGGACGCGGTGAATGGAACGAGACATTTAGAGGCGCTTGTTGCAGTAAACGAAGGCCCGAGAGGGGCTGCAGTGCTACGAAGAAGAAGAAAAATGTTGTTGGTTTTTTTGTTTGTCTTAACAGCTTGCTTCAGAAATGAGAGGTCAGTTTTAACATTTAGGTTAGGTGTGAATATTGTGATGGAATTATATTACGATACGAAAATTTATTAGAACTAAGAGTAGATTAGAAATAAGCAAGAATTTCCCTATTCCGTTGTGTTCTTTGCATGGTATTTGATTTTTAAAAGAGTTCCTTGGATTTTTCCTCCTTTTTCCAGTGAATTGATATGTAATAATTCAAATTTGATGAAAGTAGGATACTGGTTTTTCGACTATTTTTTTTAATTCCATATTTTTTAAATTTATAGGAGTAGATGGATCATTAAGTTTTTGACTATTTTACCATTTTGTTACTTATTTTATGTCTTTATATGAAATAAAGCGCATTTTACTTCAGCAGATTGTAAACTTAAAAATCTCAGTTTCCGTCAAATGTTCAAGACATTCTAATTGACTTCTCTGTTTCCTTACAGGATAACAATCCTTTCAAATTTAGAAAATCTGTTTAACGAATAAATTCGTCCTTTTGATATGACTGTATCCTTACAGGCTGATCTTTGACTCACATATAATCTTATTATTCTAGAAAATTTCACTTTCAGCTTTTGCTTGTATTGTACTCGTAGCCCATTAGTGGCCGCGTCTGCTTGATTCAAGATAAAACCAAGAAATATCATTAATCTTAATTTATAATTAACAAGCAAGGATATCTATATCATCTTGTTCAACGTAAAGAGCTTCATATTTCATGCTGTTGATTGTTTCGCCGTCCTACCGATTATGTCTGCGAAATATTCATGCTTATCTGATAAGTTTCGAGAAGGCACTGATACATGTTGTGTTGTAGCCACCTGTAGAATGTTCCGTAGCCTGTACATGGCAGGATGTTAGGAATGAAGCGTCCAGGATACAAAATTGTGTCGTTTGTGTTGGAAACTCGTGGCATTTTTGTGTTGCGTTGAGGAAGCAGTGTTACTGTTGAGGAAGGTATTGTAGGATCTGGGTGGCTAGAAATAGGAGCTTTGAAATTAAATAAGGATGCGTAAAGGTAATTTTTATCTTTTGGAGAAATATTTCAGAAGGTAAATAATCTGTGCTGTTGTATTTCTAGCCGCTAAACCGTACCAACGAATTTACTGCACAAATGCTTGGAAGCATTAAGGTCATAGTCCTCTGTTTCCTACAGAAACTCCTTCATGATAAGGCGGTAGCACTGATAACCAAAAATATTCAAAGAAATGAGAGTACAAAAATATACGCACGTCCCGTGCCTTCTGCTCAAACTAACATTTCATAAGAATTTGAGGATTTAGTTGGAAGACATTGCGACTACTCGTAGATACAACAGGCCGTAATAAAGGATGATAACAAAGTGGAAATTGTTGTGTAGACACCGACACAGCCTTGACAAAAAGCCTCTAATGCTTTAAGGAGCAAGAAAATAATAATGCGAGGCCATCACGATGATAATTCTTTGTTCGCAAATGTCAAAGGTCAAATTCAGCCATTTGCAGGATATGTAGGCTACAAGCGATAAATTCTGTTGGAACTGCTCGCTTTCATCAAGAAGTGAGCAGCTCCAACAACGCGATATGGTGATAAGGAGATTTTTTTTTTAGGTTTCAAATGGGGATGTTATTCGGTTTTGAGCATTCGTTTTACTTAGAGAAATGAGAATTCGTTCCCACATGGCATATGAAAAACTGATCCGGAGAGGACGTATTGGCAAAAAAACGCAACGCGGCAATACGTACTCGTGTCAACCATCCTACACCGGAGATCCTTCATAGCCTGTCACCGTGGCTGTCGTGACACATATGCGTGGCAACGTGTACAATGTCGTATTACATATTAAAAGAGCGCCTAAGTAAATAGAAATTGCGACGTGGAAAAGTCACTTGAAATTTATCACCATATTGATAAAAGCGTTGAAATAGCTGGCATAGCATTTGTCATTTATCGGGGGTAAGATGTTAACCGGTCAATTGTGAGCTTATTTCGAAGGGTAAATGTAAATATTATCTTTATTAGAAGAGATTGTAAGTTATTATAGTAAGTAGGTTACAATCATCGAAAGCGACTGCAAAATATACGAGCATTATTTGGCACTTTACAAAAGGTAGAATAGCGTGTTATGCACAGGCATGATGAGTTTGAGTATTTCTTCAGAGAATTAAGCAGAAGAGAATTGCAGGAGACACGGAATGTTTTTTTTGGTATTAAATCTCAGTGTATGCGTTCGATTTGAACTACGATAAGTAGTAAATTAAAAAGAGTCACAAAAGTGTACAAGAGTTCTGTCTGTGTTATTTGAGTCTTCCTATCACTTCCATAGATTTCCTAGTAGTTGGTTACCTTGTTCACCAACTTGGTAACCATGGATTCATTTTGACATTGTCTTTATACCTACTTGTTTTCTCAGAACTGAGGTTATGAGGATGATAAGTTTGCCAGCAAACGGTTGTTTACATCAAACGATAAGTTAATGAGCTTCTTAAACTTTAGTTCTTCTTCTTAGAAGTGTCAGAATGGGTAATGAATAAAACCAATCGAGTTCAACCAATTTAGCTTTTTTATTTAATTTATTTCTCTCCGTAAGCAACACACGTCTACTCGGCTTCGCTGGCATGCTCGGCTGCCTGCATTTTACGAGTTGCATCCGTTGTTGCCAATTATCCAGTTCCTCCAGTGTTGACAGCTCGGCCATCCTGGAGTGACTCGTCCCGAGACACATCTTCAACCAAGGCGGGATCAGAACTAACTTCTGATTCGTCATCCATTGCTTCATCCTCGCTGTTCGCTTCTGGTCCCAAGGAACACTAGGGTTTCAACCACTTCGCGTGGAATACTGATTGGAACGATCTTTGATTCCGTTGGCAATTTTCTATATCTCCAATGAGGTATCGGTCGCAATCCAATAGCCGATTAATTACATACGGTCCCTTGTAGCGTGGCGTCGCAGAAGGAACACTATCGACCACGACCAGATTGTTAACGTAAACTGTTTTGGTTGCCCGTGTTGTTTGTCGAAATGTTCTTTCCATTCTTGTTTTTCGATGTTAATTCTATTCGCGATTTCGTCACAGCAAAGGAGGTGGGTAAAGATCGACCATTTTTTGCCGATCGGCAAATTAATATTTTATATATATGTATATATATATATATATATATATATATATATATATATATATATATATATATATATATATATATATATATATATATATATATATATTTTTTTTTTTAAATCTGACACTCAGTCGAATTGAAAGGCTAGGTTTTCTCAAAAAAATTACTTTATTAAATAGAGAAAACTGGAAGAAACTAACTACACTAAAGTATTTATAACAAATGTCTTAAATTATATTTCTTCTTCACTTTCACTGGCTGAAACATCACTATACCATCCAGTAGCATCGTCTGGAATAGTATCTGCATACGCAAGACTTGGTGTTTTTGTTTGAGTTTGGTTATGGTGCCAGTACCCCAAATACCAAAGTACAGATGCAACATGGGCACAGCAGCCAACAACTCTGGCACCAACCTTGCACCGACTATACCAATCAATGTTTAGACCTTTACCTGTTTTTATCCATAGGCTATATAACTTAGAGCTTGTGTGTCGTGATCTCAACTGAAGTCGAATAACTGAAGATTCTTCTCGATGTACGTAAAGAGAATATATTTCCCTTTGGTTTAGGTATTCGTAAGTGAATGATCTGCTTTGTTTAAACTGATATATTCTAATAGTTAAAGATCGTAGTTCATCCCATGTGAATCGTGGAAAATCTAGAAGATCAGATTTTCTTAACAGAGTCCATATCGCTCTTTTTCTTGCCCAGCCGTTTTCTTCAACTGTTCGTTGTAAGCAATTGGGCATCTTCACTAAATCTTGCATACGTTGGGCAATTATATTGTCGTCCTCAACATTTTTAATTCTCGCTGGATGAAAAGCATTAAGAATTGCGCACACGATTTTTACATAATCTCTAATATATGTTATTTGAACATACGGTATAACATTATTCAAAGTTCTCCAATTCTTGAGCTGGCCGTTTACTGCTTCAACTACCCAACGAATCTTCGTCACCAAACGTGTCTCGTTTGCTTCTTCTGTGGAGAACTGTGCTTGTTTATTCAGAAATGCAGGCATAATAGTTACTAGATCCATTTCTTCTAAAAGCTCTAAACAATCTCGGAAACCTCTATCAATGATAATAACATCATTAGATTTGAGCCATTCTCTAATATTATGGATATCTTTTTTAATAAATGTGTAAATATATTCGCATCGTTATTTTTAGAATCTGCAAAGTAGGGCCCAAAAACATCCAAAATATACCCCGTTGTTGTCACAAACATCATGGGTTTAACCAATGGCCTTCCTTTATGTACAGAATAACATCGACTTTGGAAAGAATAATTACAACTTTTCTGTACGTAGATATACGTACCATCAGCGACAAGAACAACGGTGTCATTATTATTGTCCGAGACAAATAATGTTGTCGCCAATGGTCGGGTATGTTCTTCAATAATCTTTGTTCTACTAATATGCTGCATTCCAAGATGCAGTGGAACAAAATTATTTATCAGGGTTTGTCGCGCAGAGTGTATAGCAAAAGTAATTAATCTTTTTTAAAAATTAAATAATACGGAAAGAATACTATTTGAAAGACCGGTTCTAAGCTTAACAAGCAATACAGCTAAACAAGTGCGACTTGATCTGTATTTTGACGAATGGATACTTGATTTTACTAATTCAAAAATCTTGTCATCCATCCTTAATCCCATTAATGTATAATAATCGGAAACAGAGAGCTGTCCTGGCGTATCAAAGTCAAGGCCTTTCTTTTTTGCCACTTTTTTGATATCTTGTAAAAGAGTTTCAATATCTTTTTCACTTAAACAAGTGTTATTACTTATTGGGTTTAAACTTCCTAAAGCTGTATCTGTGAACGCTTTTCCAGAAAGATGATTTTTGCAGCATCGTTTCCCTGTAGTTATATATATACCTGTCTCTATAAATGATTGTCTTCGTGCTTTACGAGGAACTGTCACAAGATTTTTTTCTCGATTACATATTACGCAACGTGTATTTGAATTATGACATCGAGGCAATGACAACACTATTTTAGGTTTTTCTACAGCAGAGTTCGTAGGTGTACTCGCTGACGGTTTCACATTATCGATATCATTCGAAGATGTACAAGAATTTTTGGTCTCTAACTTACGACTGGCGTATCTTTGACATGTAGAACACGCTTTGGCATTGTTTTGTAAATCGGAATTTTTATGTCGTCTCAGAAAAGATAGCATTTTTTTATTAGAAGTAACACGATAATCACTTTTAGATTTTAACCACTTTTTACAAGAATCGCACTGAATTTTAGGCATTATTTTTTGATAAAATGCAAAAAACGCCTATAGTAGTTACTACGTAAAATGATGGCAAGGAAACAAAAGAGATATTTGTTTTACTAGTATAACTTACGCGCGGTCAAGACACGTTCGAACACGCATATGACGCATGAGTGACTAATTCGCCGACAAGCTATTTTTTTCCTACAACATAGATGCACTCGATGCACTAAAACAAATGAGCGCTAGTTTAGAAGCTTATTCATTGTAGTATATGAAAACTAAAAAATGTAGTGGTGCATGAAGTGCTTAACAGATTTTTTTAAATGAAAGTTAGAAAAAAGGCTTACAATTGCAAGAATTCGACAAATCTACCAAGTTTGATGACCTTTTTATAAGATCTGTTTTTTTTTCTTACTACTTTAGAATAAATGTAAAGATCAATACCTAAACTTCACATATGTATGATAATATGAATTTAATAAAAACTGAATTTTCACCACTTTCGTGGGCGAATAAAGGGCGATCTTTACCCACCTCCTTTCCATGGATTTAGTCCCATCTAACTCGTGTAGCGCTACAAGCAGCTGATTTGGAAGAATGTCACGTAGCTGGTATCGGAATACAATCGCATTTGGTGCATGACCGATAGTCGGGTTTGCTTGGGAAATTAAAATAAACTGAAGCCTTTTAAGATTTTGGTCCCATTTGCGTTCGTTATCAGTTGAAGTTCACAAATATAGAAGAACCGATTGATGCGCTCCCTTGGTTTGGCCATTTGCCCTGGGGGGTCCTAAAAAACATGGCTGATATCGTTTTCAGCACAATAACTTTCAAACTTTTTGGAAGTGAAGGCTGCGCCTCGGTCTGATATGATTCGTCATGGAGCCCCAAAAAAGGTAGTTAGATCATTTAGCGAATGAATAACTGGGAGCGTACTTGCCAACTTTACAGCTTTTACCACAATATATTTCGAAAATGAGTCAGTTATTCCTACCTCGTATTTGTTTTCAGCAGTACTTTTAGAAAAGGGTCCCAGGTGGTCTACGTGTATCGTTTCAAATGGGATAGGGATAACCGGTCTAACAACTGACTTCCCAGCAGCCCGTTTAAAATAACAGCATTCGATACAGGCAGCGATATATCCCTTAACGTAATTTTGCATTCGCTTAAGCCAATAATAGGGCCGTATCTGTTCTAACGTTTTGTCCACCCCAAAGTGTCCTCGGTCATCATGAGCTTTCTTCACAACTCTCCAGCGTACAGCTTTTGGCACGACCCATCGAAGCTCTCCCCACACTTTCCGATCAAGCCGGTTGGTTTCTAGTACGTAATCCTCCCGTAATTGCGCCAGCTGGTCTGAACACTGTTCGCCTCGGATTATCCGCGTGATATTTCATAGTGCCTCGTCCTATTGTTGGATTGTAACCAGCCAGTCTTCGTCGGTAATTTTGACTGTTAAAATCTTCTCAACAACTTCAGTGGTGTTTTCGGTAGGTGCACGACTTAAAGCATCCACATGCTGCATCTTGCGGCTGTCCCAGTGAATTAATTTAAAATCATACTCGGACATTTCCAGCCACCATCGTGCTTTCCTTGGAGGTAGGGGCTTCTTTAGTTGCACCGTGGTAATTGCAGAGCAATCTGTTACAATCGTGAAAGGCTTCCCTAAAACATTGATTCAGAACCTTTCCAACGATTCCACGATACTGAGTACTTCCAGCTCATACGAATGATAATTTTTCTCTGCCTCGCTACAACAACGGCTATAGTAGCAAACCAGTTTAATCTCACCAAAAGATTCTTCCTGGAACAACACCCCGGCCAGCCCTTTGGAACTCGCATCTGTAAGGATCTCATGGTGTTTCGCCTGATCGTACAAGCACAGAATAGGCTCGTTGGATAACATCTCCTTCAGCTTCTTGATCAGCATCCCATAGGAAAGCTGCATTTTTTTTCAGTAGGTGGGTGATTGGTCGTGCTATTTTGATAAATTTTTCAATATACTTCCGAAAAAATCCGGTCAACCCTACAAATCTTCGAATGTCGTTAACATTTTCGGGTGTTGGGAAATCTTTTATCTCCCCAGGTGCTATACTGCTGGCATTCACTCGGTGGCCCAAAAAGTTAATCTCACTTTGCAAAAATCTGCGGAGAGTAATTTCAGCTGCTCGAATCACTTCGAGTACCTTCCGCAGCTTTTCCATGCCTTCGGCAAAATTTTTGCTTTTGATCATTATGTCGTCAAAAATCTAATGAGTATCCCAGGGGGCAACATACGCTCAATTTTTTTCATTACTTCCTGTAACACAGCTGGTCCATTTACAACTCTGAATGGCATTCTTAGAAATTCAAAATGCCCATCGTGCGTAATAAAGGCAGTATATTTTCGTGACTCTGGCTTGACTTCGATTTGGTAGTATCCGGATAGCAGGTCCAGAGTTGTGAACAACTTAGCAATTCACTACAGGCATCAAGAAGGGACGTTTCAATGTAATGTTATTTAGTTCTTGGTAGTCCACACATAGTCTTTCTTTTGAATCCGATTTTTTTTATATGTACCACCGAAGAAGCATACGACAATTCACTCGGCTGGATAATGTTTGTTTTCAATAATTCGTCTATAATTTTTGTCACCTCAGCTCTTTTCGCAAAGGCAATACGATGAGGTCTGTGGTAAATGGGTTTGTCTGATATTAACCTGATTTTCAGCTGTCCCAGTTTACACTTCCCAATCTCCGATAGATTTTCAACGAAACAATCTTTAAATTCGCATAATAGTTCATCTAACTTGCGATACTCGTCCTCGTTCAAGTTCTTTTTGTCTTCGATTTTACAAACTCCATCTTCAATGATTAGATTTAGATGGCTTCTTAGAAAATCGGCTCCCACTAGAGCAGCACAAGGCAACATTCCATCTTCCACGATATAGAATATGTGAAGAAAATCCCTATTATCAAACTGCATCTCTGCTTTGATTTTTCCCCTAGAGCGATATTTTCCTCCACCGAAGCCAGAAAATTCGATTTCACTCAGTTCGACTGGCCCAATGGCATCAGCAATGGATCGAGCTAATAATGAACGTGGTTTTCCTGAGTCTACTATTGCAAATATACTTTTTCCCTTGACAGTTATTTTTTTCGGTGCCAATAGCGGTCCAGAAACAATTGATAAATTTTCCTCCTCCTGTATTTGCATTACAACATCTGACTGCTGTGGTGTAGATACTCTCGATTGTTGAGCTCTGTCGAGGCATTTGCTCGTTTTTTGTACCGGACATCGCACTGCCAAATGACCTCACTGACGGCAATTGAAATATATCGGTCGGGTTTCGCACATTTCGACTGGTCTAGTATTCGACACTCGTACCGACTGGTCACGTACTGGCACAAATTCACTACGTGATGCACGCATCTGATGCGGATATATAGCCGGCACATCATTCTCCTCGAAGCGGCTAATCGCCATCTGAAATTCTTATATTCTGCGAATTCACTTCCCGCAAGAGCATTTTGCAGTGCTGGATGACTGAGGCCTCGTCGGATTTACTTTATGATTGCTCCCCGTCGCCCAATTGCTGTAATTTTATAAAAGTATTCGTTCAAACTTTCCGAATTATCACGGATCGTTCTCATCAACTTTAAATGTACATTGGCTTCGTCAATTCGAGCGGGATAGTTGATCCCCAGTTTGTCCGCAAACTCTGAGAAACTTTTAAATACTTGCATGTGCCCGTCGTTCCGTGGTTTTGCATATCCACTCAGTTTTGATTGTGCTGCAAACAATACCAATTTATCGTACCAAGCGTATACCTCCTTCAACTCGCATATGCGCTTAATAAACTGTTCTGCCGTCCAGTCTCGTTTGTTTGGGTCAAAACTTGGCACCAGCTCCACAATATCACGGACGGAGAAAAACGTTCTCGTTTGTCAATGTGTTGATTCTAGGAATGCCTGCTCCCTTTCCAGCAAAGTGCGTTCACGCTGTTGAAGATTTAATCGCCGTGGCGCCTCATGCTCATGCATCGCCTCCTCGGCTTCTCGGGGTGCGCCCGTCTTCGATCATCTGTCTTGGAGTGCTGCCTGCTTCTGGGAAATCTGATTGCACTAACCTTTTGATTAATTCGGGTCTATTTCCCGATGTCGGCAGCCCACGCTCGCGGCACAAGTCTTGTATCTCTTTTTAGGGTTTTGTACTAAAATACAAAACCCTATTGCAATCACGACCTGTGTCCGTCTGTCCGTCTGTCCGTCCGTCCGTCCGTCCGTCTGTATGTCACAGCACTTTTTCTCCGAAACTATAGAGGCTACAGCCATGAAACTTTGTGGAAAGGTCAGAAATGGTGACCTCTTGAAAGTTCAAGGGTCAAAAAAATTTTCAAAGGGATTTAAGGGGGGTCTCCCCCTATAGGGAGTTGACCCCTCAAAAAAAAATTTTCACCATTGGTAGTCGAGTAGGATGTCATTAGAAAGGCCTCAAGGAGATCCTTTCAAAACAGGTCTTAAAATTGCCTTATAAGTACCGAGGAGGGCAGGGGAAGGGGAAAGGTACGAACTTTTCGCGTACCCCCCCCCTCGCGATTGGACACCTTCCATCTGAAAAATCTGAAAAAATTCATGAATGTAGGCCTTGATGAGTACAACAACAACAAATACATGAGAAGTCGAAATTCACTCAACTTTGTTAGTAATAGTATGATTTATCGATTTTATGTTTTCTTGTATAAAATCTGAATGGTACCCTTAAATTCAATAAAATTTAGCAAACAGATGACTATTTATAAGATTGATCTTTTCTAAAAGTTCCATAAAGATCGAATAGTACTTAACGAAGTTATAGCGATTTGAATTTTCCTGTATTACTATGGAACAATGTGCCCTGTATTACTATGGAAACATATGGCTATGAAGCCATATGCGCTTTTTACCGACTTAGACACTACAGCTTTGCTAGGATTTGCATGAAAATTTCAGGAATGATAGATATCATGAGGATGACTACATACAATTAAACAAGTCGAAGAGGCAGGAGAGAGCTCCTATCAAAAGGGCTTTGTAGCCATTCTAGGATTCGAAAAAACAGGCCATGAATCGATGCTTACAGTACAGAGGAGTGGCCCCTGAAAAAAAATTTCATGAAAGGTAGCCGATATGAGTATCAAATGAAAGTTCTCTATGAGAGCTTTTCAAAACAGTTCTTAAACTGACCGTTTTTGCTTCAGTGGGGGCACAGAGGGGGGAAATACATGAAAAATGTGTTTTCTCCCTCGCGAATGGACACCCGTGATCTAAAAACATCTGAAAAAATTATCAAGCGAGATATTTATGGGTATAATTTTAACAAATACCTCAGAATTAAAAAATTCTTTCAACTTAGTTAATAATAGTATGATACTCGAACATGACGTGTTTCTTAATTTTATTCGTTGCTGGTTACTGCATTTTGTAAGTTGAGTACAAAACCCTTCTGACATGAGCATAGGTCTGTCTACCCAACTTGTTTCGTTTTAATCGCGTACATGACTGATCCCACCTCTGAACTGTCAGAATGGGTAATGAATAAAACCAATCGAGTTCAACCAATTTAGCTTTTTAAGTCTTTGTAAAAACAGACTTTTTACAAAGACCTACTAGTTTCACGACCTGTCTGTCCGTCTGCCCGTGCGTCACAGCTAGTTTCCTCAGAAACTATAGAAGCTAGAATGCTGAAACCTTGTAAAAAGATCAGAAGTGATGGTCTCTCAAAAGTTAAGGCCTTGCCAAAAATTTAAAAATGTTTTAAGGGGGTCCCCCCTTATCACGAATTAGCCCTCAAACATTTTTTTTAATCAAAGGTAGTCGAGTGGGGTATCTTAATTATAACCTTTAGAATCTGAAATCAAAAAATAATTTTATGAATGAGGGGGTCCAGGGGAAGGCAAAACGTACCAAAAATGTGTGTCCCCCCCTCCCGTTTGGACACCTGTGAGGCGAAAAATCTCAAAATTATCACAAATGTTGCCCTTTATGAGTACAAGGGCAACAAATACCTCAGAAATCGAAATTCGCTCAACTTTGTTCATAATAGTGCAATATGATTTGTAGATTATACATCTTCGACCACAAATCAAAATGGTACCTTTAAACTTCTTGAAATTTGGTAATTATATAGTTTAATATAAGATATTTACGTTCACAAAATTTAATTGAGATCGAATCATAATCAAGTGAGTTATAGCCATTTCAATTGTATGGAATTACAACAACAATAACACGTGCTTCTGGTTGATATATATTTCAAATTGACCTAGGCACTTTAATTTTCTTTCAATTTTCATGTAAATTTAAGGAATAGTGTTTGAATATGTACAATCGGCCGAGCATTCAGAAAAATCATTTCAGCTAGATCAAAATGGCGGCTTCACTGTGCAAATGAAAGAAACTGTGCATCTTTTGGATAAATCTGAACGATTTTACATCCAAGTATTGGATGAATAGTTCAAGTTATCGATTCAAGCTATTAGAAAACTTGTTTTTAACCCTAGGATGTTTACAAATACCTTCTGGTAGGAGCACTCTCCTGCTTACTTAACTTGTTATTGAATTAATTTCTCTCCGTAAGCAACACACGTCTACTCGGCTTCGCTGGCGTGCTCGACTGCCTGCATTTCATGACTTGCATCCGTTGTTACCAGTTGTCCAGTTTCTCCAGTGTTGACAGTAGAATTTAAAGTTAAAAAAAAACTGAATAGTCTGTGGTTTTCTAATTAAAAGAATAATCGTGAGATTTTTGTTTATGAACGGCAGAAATTAAGGTTTCATTCGAGGCTATACGATCTTCTGTCAGTTCAAGCGTCTCGTAACCATAGAGTATGCTTTTAGAAAAAGACTCAATTGACTGATAGATAATTATCGTAAGTAAGTTTCTTTAAGAGGATTACATCAGTTTTGTGCATTTATTTGTTATGCAAAAGATAGAGAAGAAAAACCACTGTTTATTAGGAATGCCGGCTAGCCCAGTCAGATGAGTATTAGGTCACCTCACGCTTAATATTATCCTTATAATTATTTGACTACTGCAGAGCCGTTACCACTTCTCTTTGAGCTAAGCTCCAATGCTGGGCTATGCTTTATCCCACAGTAGAACCCTTTATAACAAAAATAATACCACTTTACTTCAACCTACAACAATCGCAAACTAGTTTGGTACCTTTTCATAATTAGAAACCTTTGCCATTTATCAGCTGGCCAGAAATCGATGTTAATTTTCTAACTTTCTACTCACTGGTGAACTTTCTCACTACAAATGTAACAATCTGCTAAACGTGGTAGCTGCTCTTTCGCTGAACTTGAAATTATAAGAAAAGAAAAGAACTTTCCAACCCACTTTGGCTATTATATGGAGGGGAAACCCTTACTTCAATCTGTTTGAGTACACAAATTAACAGTCTTTGCTTCATAAACGTGAAAATAAATCCTTTAGATTCAGTCGACGAAGACAGTTCACCGGTTCTCGGATTTCAGAATTCGAAGACGCGGTCAACGGACCGAGACAGGTGGAGGCACTGTTTGCAGGAAGCGAAGGCCCAAAAGGGGCTGTAGTGCTAAGAAGAAGAAGCATAAATCCAAATTCTTCAGTGCAGGCTATAAATGCTTTACGCTTGCCGATTCTAGTTTCTACCCTATGCATACAATGAGGGCCTTTTTTATCATTGAAATATCTTGAATCTAACTTCTTTCTAGCGGAAAAAAATGAAGGAAGAGCTACACCTGGTAGCTCTTTAGTACCTGTTAAAATGTTATACTTTTAACTAAATAAAACTTTATCTCGTTTGAAGAATAAAAATAGTTTATATATTTCAATATGTTGTGCACGAAAAATGAATAAGCTTTTTAAAACGTGCGGAAGGCAAAAATTCACAACCGGCTGAGTTGACGATAGAATCAAGACTCGCTATTTTGGCTCTTATATGACATTACATTTACATAGAAAAGATAGCAGTAGCAACAGTGGATTACAAAAAATTACTTATTTCTAATATCCTCCGGGCGCCGGCTGGATAGATCGCCAGTTAATTATAGCGGACACCAGAGCTGCACGGGTCGTCCCATTTTTTCTCCATTTGGCATCTTTACTTCACAGGAACGAATTTTACCATCGCCTCCAGGAAAAATAGTTTCAATTAATGCCAGTTTCCATAAAACTCGAGGAGAAGATAAATCGTGTACCAGAACATCTCCCGGTGCCAAGTTTGAAGAACCTGCATTCTTGTAAACATGAGCAGACCTTAGCTGCAGCAAACACTCTTTTCTCCAAGGTTTCCAAAAGAAGTTTATAGAACGTTGTCGAGAAATTCATTTTTGACGGATATCTTCATTTATAGAACCACTATAATGATCTGGCGATGGAAGAACAGCATTAGTACCAGTTAAAAAATTAGATCGGGTTAGTGGTATCAAATCCGCTGGGTCATCCGTAATGTATGTTAAAGATTTTGAGTTGATGACACTCTCAACCTCGCACAACAAAGTCTGCATCTACCCCACATCTAGCACCGCACATTCAATTGTAGGTTTGAGAGCGATTTTACAGAGCGTACTAGCCGCTCCTAAAATTCCCCCACCAGGGAGCTCGCTCTACGATAACTTGCCACGATATGTTTTGAAGATAAAACTGCAAGTTGTGCCAGTTTCAATGAGGCACGTTTAAATGTTTTCAGGTTATCCGATATGATAAGATGAGGAACACCACGCCCAGCAATGAAGCCTCGTAAACCAAACATACAGCTTTCCGTGGACAGATCGAGAAGAAACTCAAGATGAATAGCCTTGATAACAGAGCAGGTCAACAGCATTACGTGTATATACATTTTGCGAGTAGATTCAGCTTGGCGATTAGACTTGACGTAAAGTGGACCGGTGAAATCAACTCCCGTTGTCGCGAAAGATCTGGTTGTGTTCAATCTACTGCATGGCAATGGCGCGAAGGGCTGTGAGGGAGGCTTTCCTGTCAAACATTTAGATATAACACATCGCCATATGAATCCCTTTATTAATTGTAGAGCCTTTGGAATTCAAAATCGATGTCTTAGATGTGTTAAAACCAAGATAACTCCTCCATGGAGTACACGCTGATGAATATCTTGAATTGTTAAGTGCGTTATATATGATGACTTTGGTAAAATTATCTGAAGAATGAAATCTATTTCATCTGGTAGCATCTGCAGTGTAGTCGCAACTCAAAAGAACCCGTCAGTTTTTAATACAGGACGTTTTGATGAAGTAGGAAATAACGTTGTGATTAGACAAATTTTACATCTTCCAATGTGACTCAGCTAGCTTTAATTCAGCAGCAGAGAGATAACCGCTCTTGTTATCAGAAGTTTTTCGCAACAAGGTGATAAGGCGCAGAATATACGCACTTATGCGTAATATTCTTCTCCAAGAATTGTATTTATCGCAGAGTAGCAAAGGTTCAGTTAAACCAGCCTTTTCTATATATGATTCCTTCACTTGTAAACAAGTCACAATTGTAGAAGCTTCAGTAAAAAACTCTCCACTAGGCCAAATTCCTGATTGTTGTACTTACCATGAAGGTCCGTCTACCCACAAGGTGCTCTTAAGCAAAGCCTTTTTCGTTAGTCCTCGTGTCAATAAGTTCACTGGATTACTTTCCCTTGAACAATGCCTCCAGGAATTAGCCTTAATATCCCGCACACGATTTGCCACATACGGTTTCCATCGAGAAGTATCTCCGCATATCCAAACCAAAGCAATTTTTGTATTGGATCAGAAGTAAGTTTCGTGAAAAGTGATGGTTAAGTTTTCTGGTAGGTAGTCGTGAAGTCTTACTGCAATTAGTGCTGCGATTAGTTCCGATTTAGGCAATGTTAGTTCCCTTTCTCTATCTCCTTTTAAGTGGGGCGACTCTATTTTTGGCACAAAGTAGTTTAAAATCAACCCTACCTTCTTGAATCATTTGGATATAAGCAACAGCTTCGTATGCCTTTAAGCTTGCATCGGCAAAAACGTGAAGTTATTTTTTCATAGTATTATCTCCTTTTACAGTAGCATGTCTTGGAAGTATAAGCTCTTTCAAGACAGGTATATTCTTACCGTAATGCTCCAAACCTTTAAAGAGTATTTAGGGAGTTTCTCATCCCAATCCAGTTTAAGTCTCCAAATATCTTGAAAAAGAATCTTTAAGCCGATGACAAACCAACAGCTCTAATGGATCGAAGATTCTAGACAACAGCTGCAATAAATTCCGTTTTTTTCCAGGTGGGGGATGCAACAGGAATCTTTGTACGGACTCAAGGTCTACTGCAATCTCATCGGTGCAAACAAACCAATTTATGCCTAACACGCTTTGAATTATAGTCTGGACGAATGATTTCCTGATGCGCTTTTAATTACAGTTCCATTTTCTTAAGTTCATGGAAGTGCCTTTCATTATATCAATGGCCTCTTGGCTCATTCGTTTTACACTTGAAAGACTGCCGTGGTTAAATACGAGGTCGTCTATGTATGTATGAAGTTTTTCAAAATATCACATTCTCGATATTTCGATTCGTACTCACTCAGATGCTCCAGAATAGTAGGCGACAACAAGGACGGACTACATGTAACGCCAAATGTAACTCTCGTCATCCTATACTACCGGTACGGCGGCAAATCCTCAGTACAGTCAAGAGCGTCAGCAAATCAAACGAAACGAAGAGCATCGAGATCACGCTCGGTTAGTTCAATTTGTCGAAAGGCTTTCTCGATATCCGCCACCACCGCATATCTGCCGGTTCTGAAGTTAAGAAGAATCTTTTATAAATCCTGAAGCAAGTTTGGTTCAGCAGATAAATGATCATGGAGCGATAGTGCGCCATTGCTTTTTGCAGAGGCGTCAAAAACCATGCGAAGTTTTGTTCTATCTTTATCCTCTCGGTAAACTGATCGATGTGTCGTATAATAAAAACATTCACCAGATACTACGTTAGTGTCTACTTTTTTAGTAAATCTGGCTGCTAACAGCTCCCTAATATCGACGTCATATTCTAGCGGCGTACTTCGTTCTTTGGATAATTTTCTTGTCAAACTCAAAAGTCACTGTAGAGCTATACAGCGATTGTCCTCCAGTACTAAATTGGGATCTCGCCATAACAAGGAAACCACATATGTATGTATGATTTCGTTTCTTATTATGCTCTACGGTGTTGACGATGGAATCGTACGGCTTACTGTCGATGCCAATTTCCAAAAAACCTTAATGGTTTCTTCGTTCATTAGTGAAATAGCTGATATGCATTCAACTAGAGCAACACAAACAGCAGAGGGCCCCATAATCGTCCACCCAAGTAAGGTATGCACGGCGGTTAAATTGTCACGATTCTTTTATGGGCTCCAGTCATAAACTTCATCTATGCGTTCTCTAACCACTCTTGGTGTTCCAGCAAACAACTACAGTCTAATGTTGAAGAGTGCTTTATTGAAGTCCTTGCCCGATGATATTCAAGTGGATTTTCATCGGTACCAATAAAAGGAAAAAGAATACACCGAATCTGACCACACTACCGTAAGAGAAAGCAATGCAAGCTTAGTAGACGAGAGTTCATCCTCATTAAAACTACACGGCGACAAGCATATTTCCGCCATTATTAAATTTCTAAAAGGAGAAGTAATTTCGTTGCAGAGATCGTTCAAGATGAGAGAGTCGTCGAGTATTATGAGTGCATTAAATGCTAAAGTAGTGGCAACTGCAACTGGTTTAATGACACTTGATACTTGTAGTCTGTTTTTCTTCTGCAAGTCATCGGATCATAAGGCAAATTCATGCATGGCAAAGCTATCTCTCATTCAGAAAAAAAGATATGCTGAAACGAGATAGGTGAAGTTTTCGGTGCATTAGCTAGCAGTGACCATTCGGCGAAATTTTATAAAGATAAAGTTACATGCAAACCTTGTAAGAGAAAGTATGCCACATCTATGGGTGATCCAGCATTCCTTGATAAGACGAAAATGATTCCAAATAACAAGGAAGAAGACGGACTTAGTTCACCGCATCCATCTCAAACCATTATTAAATTTTTATGCGGCGAACGTTTCTTCAGACAGCTGTTGCAATTTGCATAAATAATACCGAAAAAAATTGTGTCGTTTGCCTAGTATTCGATGGAGGAAGCCAAATTTTGTTTATTCAGCAGGCCGTACCGTCTAAGTTGCAACTACCCATCATTGCAATCTAGCAGCTGAGCATAATACCATTCGGCAGCACAGAACCTTCACCGAACAGAACTTTTAATCGAATCAGTATGTATCTTAAAAGCCAATATGGTCGTAATTTTGCCTATTTTCAAGCTATTGATGTGCCACAAATATGTTTGGATGTCGTCGATTACAAAAAATCATTTATTTTTAACAGTACTCTTTTTTTGTTTGGTTGACAGCTGGTTGTCAATATACTTCCAAGATATATTCCGCTTCAAACAATACTCAAAATACGCTCTGCCAGTATATGTAGATAAGTTGATTGATCCCTGATAGAGTACCCCCAGTATTTGAGGATCCATTGCGAATGCATAGTTACAACATCTTTATGGCCACTTTTAATAGAGAGCATACTTGACTCAAAGATTGCTCTATCTTCCAGAAATCAAAGCATGAATAAAAACACGGCAACTTATGATGTTGTTGAAGCCTGCTGCAGTTCTGTTTTCGATGAAGCATGCTAATTTTTCTCTGTTTTGATGCTGGAAGAAGATCTTTGTATGCTTTTCTTCTGCGTTAGTAGAAAAAGCTATTTTCCTTCCTTTTCGCTATTCACCATGAACATTAGTAATTTTTCCTCTGTCAGTGAAGGAGGTTTCTGTTTATTTTTTTGTGGTTAGGAGGTGAAGACTTTTTACGCTTTGACTATGGGACTCCCAAGCGCATCATGTACTATGGGCCACCCCCTAAACACTTACCCTATCAGCTGAGAAACCTAGCTTGGAACGGTTTAGCTTATTACTTCGAGCTAGGCTTCATTTTTCTTCGCTTAGGGGTATCTTCAGGATCTAGGAATAGGAGAAGAAGGGATTAATAGAACAAAAATGTCCCGCCCTCGATTCCTCCCGATGGTCAATTATTCCTTTTTTATCCTCCAGGATGGCCCGTACATAATGTGTTACGAAGTTCCATTTGTAAACGGATGTAGGATTCTTCCAATTATAGTCTCTGGTGAGAGCGGCCCAACTTCATTGAAGAGCTCAGTATGTAGCCTGTCCTATATTCTCTTCTTTTTCATCGTAGCACTACAGTCCTTCTCGGGGCTTCATTTTCTGCATCAAGTGCCTCCAATTGTCTCGGTCCATTGACCACGTCCTCCAATTTTGAAATCCCAGCAGCGATCAACTGTCTTCGTCGACCAAGCCAAACCAGCGTTTCTTCGGTTTCTCCACTAGTCTCTGGCCTTCAGTTCTCCAAATGAATACCTTCTTGGGTATCCGTTATTCATCCATACGATTTATGTGGCCAGCTCATTGCAACTTCCGCAGTCTTACAATCGTTGAGACCTCCGGGGCGTCAAAAATTTCATATAGCTCATGGTTGTAGCGAATTCACTATTGGTCCCCGTCCAGCTTCGCTCCCACTATTCCCCTCAGGATCCGTTGCTCAAAGGTGTTCAATATATTTGTGGATGCTTGGGTCAGGGTCCATGTTTCACATGCATGGAGTAACACTGGACTTTGTGTACTAGGAGCTTTGCTTTCCTGTGTATGCAGCTGGTTCTATTCTCGAGCTGCATTATTTGTCGTATTTTATCTCTTTCATTAGTAGCTCTCGTTATTTTGGCTCCTAAAGACACAGATTTGCCCACATTTTCGATATTTTATTTGGTAAGTATGATATTTTGTGTATTTGACGTATTTTTCCTTGACAGTGTCATGAGCTTTGTTTGATTCTTATTGATTTACAGCCCTTCTAGCTCTGCTTTACTATCGAGATTCAGGAAAAGTCCTTAGTCGATTGTTAGCAACTGTGACAAAATATTCACGTTGTTCGCATAGGCTACCGCCTGGCTTGACTTGTATAATAACGTATCTCTTGTAGCAACCGGTAGTTTTCTAATGACGAATTACAGAGACAAATTGAGTAGCGATGGGGCCAGCCCATCTCCCTGCTTTAGTCCAATATTTTTATCAAAGGCGTCGGTGAGTTGATTATTGATGCGGACTTCAGAGGTTGTTGACGCCATTGTCATTTTAGTAAGATGGACTAATTCACCTGCGATACCGTAGCAAAGTATTATTTGGTACAGTCTGTTATGATCAATACTGTCGTATGCTTGCTTGAAGTTAACGAATATTTGGTGTACGTTTATGTTGAACTTCCAGCATTTTTGAAGTACCTGCTAAACTGTGAGGAATTGGTCTATTGCCAATCTACCTGCTCTAAAACCACCTTAATGCTCCCCAATAATACTGTTGGAGTATGATCTGATTTGATTTTCTAAGATTTTTAAAAATATTTTGTACGCAAGACAGCCAGAAAGACAGTAAGCAGACTGTGACTTACCACTCTTGTGCAAAAAAGACCGAAAACATTCATACCCGCTCAAGGACTGGGTGAAGAAGACGTCAATGTTACAATGTCTTCAATCGGGCCACTGCCCAATTCAGAAATCAGATGAACAATCCATCTTTCCTTTGTGCCACTCTCCTAGGACTGTTGCCAATCGCAGAGAGTGCGCTGCCTCTCCTCCATTGCGACTACCTCACAAGGAAGGCGATTGGTATCACCCCTCCTCTCGTTAATACTGCCAACTGCTCGATATGCATGTGCAATTAGTAGCGCTCCTTGTCTCTGTATCCATACCAACCACTTTTTGTACAGCTCCTTGCTATATTTCTGATCCATAAAGTTGTGCGGACTGAACAGCGGTCATCAGGAGTCATCTTCTTGATAAATAAAGTCCCCTGTATTGGCCAATAAATGTACAAGTGCAATTTCTCTCCCTGCCGCTCTATCAGTTCGAAAAAACTCATCTTCATGTCAATTAATATACCCAAGTCTTTCACTACTAGTTTTGATTCTATCTGCATTATCCCCATATTGGTAGTGCTGATTCTAGGAATTCTTTGTTTTTGTGAGGGTGACGTCTTTAGCTTCGGGAACCTATATATGTGATATTGCACAACTCAAAGCCAAAGATAGAACCTTGAGCGATACCCAATATAATTTTGACCCTCCGCCAATCTGCGGATGATCCCTCTTCAGATGATCCCTCAAAAACCAGCATCGATTTTTTGGTAGTTGGAAAGGGTTTTCCAGTACTCCGCCCATCTAGCTGATTTGTAAACATTTCTGACATCAAGAGTGATAAGCAGAAAAACCCGTTGGATAAACTACTATGTGCCTCTGAACGCTGAGCCACGCTCTAAAGCCATACTGCCGTGGAAAAAGGCTCCCAGCAGCATGACCCGTGTCAAGAAGTCTTCCTCTGATGAGTTTTTTGAGCGCTTTCCCGGCTATGTCTAGCATGCACAATGGGCGGTATGCAGATGGTGACTCAGGGTTCCTCTTTCTCTTGCTAGTCAGCATGAGCCTCACTACTTTCCAGCACTCCGGGAAAATTCTTTCACACAGATGAGCGTTGAACGTACTGAGCAGCAAGTAAGGGGACAGTGATAGACCATCTGTAGTACATCAGCTAGAACTCCATTTGGCTCTGGTGCCTTTTTGTCATCATCGACAAAACTATTTCCTCGATCCGGTCTTCATAAAGAGGGGTAATCCACAGAAGTTTCATCGTGAGTCGCTTCAACGTTAACGAGGTGTATAGGAAAAAGAGCCCTCACAATCAAGTCTTTTTTTCTGCCTCGTATGCGTAACGTAAACTTTGTACTTCAAATTTCAAAACGACCAGCTGATCCATCGATCCCTGTTCACGTCATCCATCAGATTTCGCCAGCAGCTGCCTTGTTGCTGTTGATACGTTTCCAAAGACTCTTTCTTGTCAACTAGTATGCAGCGAGTCTTGTCTATACCTTTTCCGAACTCCATGGCTGCTGGTCCTCTTGTCAGAATTTATTACCTTCACTTCACTATTGAGCCTTTTTAGACGACCACCAGTAAACTGGAGGTTTGTCAGGTCGGGGTCTCCGATGGAGTATGAAGGACTTATAAGTAGACGTGATAATAATCATAGTTGAGTTCACCGCATCTATAGCAGCTAATCCACTACTCCTCTGTGAAGCTTCTGGTATCAATGTCCGGGCCATGACAAACTTCTCAACGTCCACCTTCCCAATGTTCCACCCGAAACTAGGAGACTCAGCATATATTCGCCGAGAAGGGCCGTCATCAATCTCAAGCGCTTTATTCTAGTGATCGCTGATTGAGTAGTCCTGTAGAACGCTCCAGTTGTGTACCCTTGGTACTCAGGACTCTGATGGAAATTGTACATCTGAGATAGTTCCAACGCAGTCTCAGCGGCGGAAAGTATGGGTGTTGATGTTACTTAAGACAACAAGCTCAGTTCTGGTTGCCATGTTCAGGATTGGTTGGCCCCTAGCGTCTGACAGGAGCACTCCCCATTCAACGCTTTTCGCAATGAAGTATCGTCCATTGCAAACACGCCATTCTGCACCAGAGACGGTGACTTCCAGAGCACCGAGTCTAGCCTGAAGGACAGCTATGGTTCATTCAGGGTAAGATACACATTAAAGAGCATTGTATGTATGCACTGAACGTACACAAAGTTACCTCCCTGCCCGTGACTCTGTGCCCACATATAATGGTGGCTATACAAAATTTATTAAGGAACCACCCCTGTGAACTTTTTTAATGATTCTCTTCGCTGAGGAGGAAACTGCTTAAGTATATTTTGAGCTACAGTGTGGAGATGTAATTTTATCTGCAAGATACGGATCATTGCACCGTTGCTTTATATTTGACCAGGGAATCATTTAAGAGCTAACAGCCAGTGTCCTTACGTCTATGAATTGTTTTATTTTCTGCCCAAATTGTGACACTTCTAGCATAGTCAGCTATTATTAGGCCTCTTGCATGTTTATACGGTATGGTCATAATCAAGGCATTTAAAACAATGATGAGGTACTGGTCTTGGCCATATCCTGCAGAGAATCTAGCTAATTGTTATTTCACCTTTGCTTAGCCAGGCAGCTTCCTTTTTATGAAGGTCAACGATAGTCGTATTGCTCCCTGGTATTTCCTTTGGTGAGGCTTCTTTAAATCTCTTCTGCGACGTAGTCAATGTACAGTCGAGTGAGGCTACAGTAGCACTTTCTTTCTCACTGCATAACAGAAAGTGTCCCTGTTTGTTGCCTCTGGCGCAAATTCTACCAGTAGATCACCAGACCGGAGTGGCCACACAACAAATATAGAATCAACATCCTGGAATGCACTGTAGACGCATTGCTTTCAAATGACATTAAAATTGTTCTGGGTGACTTCAGCGCGAAAATCGGCTGAAAAACAACACAAGGAGGAACAGCGGACAGCTTTCATGCAGAGACCAACAAATATGTCCCCACCTAAGTAAACATGCCCATCGACTAATATGCAGACTATGGTTAGAGGAGCCGTTGCCAGAATACTGAGAAAAAAGTCTAATATGTCCTCTACACAAAAATGGGGACAAGTTAATGTGTAAAAATTATCGAGGCACCACTTTACTATGTTATGTACGTCGTATAAATAATAATAATAATCCATCGCACAGCAGTCCAAATCCAAACCTTGACATTCAGATTTTATTGTCATTCCACAACCAAAACGGACGTCATATAAAGCGCTCTCTAAAATCATAGAAAGAAAATTAAAATCGTACTATGGAAGTATTATAATAGAGTATCAGGGAGGCTTTTGAGGTTGATGGTCTACAAGAGACCAAATATTCTCAGTTAACCAGGTGCTCATGAATGGACGTGCATCAGCTCTTTGCAGACTTTAAAGTATACGACAGCTTCAGAAGGGAATCAGGCTCAATTCAAGGGGATGGACTTGCTCCAATACTCTTTCATATTGAGCTGGAGCACATCACTAGAAATACAACAGCTTAAACCTCGGGTCCACTAATGTTCAAGTCCACACAATTGGAAGCAAATGCTGGTGACATCAATATTATGATACGCTCAATCTTAGACGCCAAAGTAGCATGCAACTGGGTAGTGTAATATAAGTCGGCCAGGAAATGCTTTGACAAACTGATGAAAAAAGCAAGGCTCGCTGCTGGCAATATCTTGTGGACAATGTGAACAAGGATCCGTGGGGCCTTGGCTACAAGCTAGTAATGCGGAAGCTTAGTGCCCTACTGACGCCTTGCATACATGAAGCGGAGAAGATGGACGAGAAAGTGCGGGCACTCTTCTTCAACCATCCAGTCCATGTTGACACTGCCCGCTGTGAAACAGCAATCGAGTGCCCACAAGGCCAGAGCTTGAAGCCAGAACTGGAAGAGGCAATCTTATCATTGAAAGCGAGAAAGGCTCCAGTTCCAGATAGTGTTCCAGTGGAGATGTTGCAATTTGTCTGTCACCATTGTCCTGATTGCTACTGAGCGCATTCAGCGCCTGCCTACGGGATGGGTTTTTTCCAGTACTTTGGAAGGTGGTGAGGCTCATGTTGATCAGGAAGGAGAAAAGAAATTCCGGATCACCGTATGCATATCGCCCGTTATGCATGCTAAACACGGCTGGGAAAGTGCTACAAAAAGGAGGACTTACTAACGTGATTCATACTGCTGGAGACCTATGTCTTCGGTAGTATGGCTTTAAAGCAGGACGCTCCACCACTTATGTGATTGTGAGTGAAGTCCAAAAGGCAGAGATACATAGCCGTACTAAGCGATGGATCGTGCAGTTGGTAACACACAACGTTAGAACCGCCTTGAACTCCACTAGGTGGGTGGATATTCTAGAAACACTGGAAAATACTTTTTAAATTCCAGTATATCTGATGCAGCTTCTGGGGCACTACCTGAAGGACTGAAGCCTAATTTATCATACAACTTTTGGCTCAATCGAAGACATAGGAGGTTGACTTCTATCTGACCCAGTTTTCGAGGAATCGTTGGGAAGACACGATAGAAGCTGATAGCAGATAATTGCTGTGAATGATCAACTAGTGAAAGAGATGTCGCAGGACCTAGATTATTGGAGGAGATCAATCCTGGAGGCCAAAGCCTGTACTAAGATGTCACGCCATAGATGATGATGGATTGGATTTCTTGGGACTCCTTGCTTGATATGATATGCTCCTTGTGGATCTCATCCTTCCTCCTCTTTTCTTTGTCTCCTACGCTTCTGCTGTTAATAGAAGTTGTGATTAGTGGCACTCTACCAAGTGTCTCAGCCTTGTGTTCTTCTTATGTTTGAAACCACTTTGATCTATAATGTGCTCTTTAAGAGCTCCTCTAGCTCTAGGATACTGCTCAGGACGTCCTTGATTATAACTTTTGAACACTACAGCCGCTTACGGCCGCTTACGGCCGCTTACCGTATGAGCCGCCCTTCTTTAAAATGGTCTACAACAATTGAGCTGCCTAGCATCTTCCCTGGTGAGAGGTATTCCTCACTGGTATTCCGTGCCTCAGTCACTTTACTGCCGATGAGAGTAACATCATGCACTTGTTGGAGCTTGGGTATTATCTACTGTTTGCTTTAAAAGCAGCGTTTTGGTCTCTTCAGTATTGGTGGGAGCGGCTTTCAGGTTCTCGTTCTCTTCAGTTCCCTCTTCAATTTTTAATATTGACTGCCCTATTGCTTATTTCTCTGGCAGCAGACGCTTCAGCGTTCACATCGTTTTCTTGCTGCGCCCAAATGCTGCAAGCATTTTTGGTAGCACAAGGTTGTCCTGTGCTTTCTGTTGATTCGTGGATTTTTCGTCCATCTTTTAAGTTTGAATGTTATTATCATTGGTTCTGTCTTCATTATCTTGATCGTTTATGCTGTTGTCGTTGGTGCTATTGTCAGTTTTGTTGTTTTTTGGGATGTCAGGTTCAGGTTAATTGGGTCCCTCCTCGGAGTCACTATCTCCGTTCGTATGTGTAGTCACATGTTGGTCCTATTATTATCTTTGTAAAGGAGGCAAGCCATGTGGGAGTTGGCCCAAGTCCTCAATGAGGATGTTCAGAGCTAGACTAGTGCTGATTAGGGGTCCGTCTCAACCAAACCTACACAACCAACTCAATGGTGTGAACTTCGAACGTACTCTGAATCCTACCAAGGTTTTACAGGGACTGAGACGGTATGATAGTTGAATTGACGCCAATCGCGCACAAGTATCACCTCGGTGCTACCATGCATTGCATCTAGGTTCAAGACAGCATGTCTGCCAGCCCAAAACGTCAGTTACATTTCGTCACTCAAATCTAGCCATATATCAGTCAGCCCTATTTTTCAGTGAGATTCGTTATGACTCTTATGGAAAGCCCCCTTTCCTCGGATGCATGGGGGTAGTACTCTTCAAAAATACTAGCCTCCAAGAATACTCCTATTGACCAGCAGTGTGGACCATGTCTCTAAAAACAGACTTCTCAAACTTGTGGTAGAATTATGAGCTGGGAAGCTGGGTATAAAAAAATACATACGCCGTTAACGTATCAAAGTCTGAAAATCTAGTGCACCTAATTATGTTAATGGATTATCGTTTTACTCGCAGCTGCAGTGTTTGGTGATTCGTTTCGCAGTGCTAATCATTTGCGATGGGAAAGATACTTATCGCCTTATTTCTGCGTGAGAATCAAAAAAATTATGACAAAAGAAAGTTAAAAAACAATATTTACTTAAAAATATATATATAATAAAATCAAAGCAATAAACAATTTTTAAAGGTATCTATCCTCGGCCCAGGGATCTTTCCTTGGTCCAGACCTGTGGAACGTATCTTGCGATGGGCTACTGAGACTTGAGATGCCAGATGAGTCGCTCTTGGTCGGCTATGCGGATGATGTTGCGGCTCTGGTCGCTGGACGCACCGTTGAACAAGCACAACTTAGGCGAGGTATGCTAATGCGCCGAGTGAGGGACAGGATGACTGCTCGCGGGCTGAGTTTAGCACTGGAGAAAACCGAAGTGGTCATCTTGACAAAAAAGAGAATCCCTAGGGTAAGGATGATCAGTATTGGAGACATCAAAATCGAATCGAAGCCAGCGGTGAAGTACCTGGGTTTCTGATCGACTCAAAGATGAGTTTCTCTGAGCAAATCAGCGCAACGGATGAGAAGGCTGCTTCGGGAATATCGGCTCTGAGTCGACTTATGGCCCATCAAGAAGGCGCCTCTTGATGAGTGCTGTAGGGTCAGTGCTACTGTACGGAGCACAGGTATGGGGCGACGCTCTCAGCAAGGAGGTATACCGAAAACGATTGGCTTAGGTACAGAGAAGAGGAGCACTGAGAATTGCATCTTCGTATAAAACAGTCTCCGACTCGGCGGTGAGAGTGATTGCTGGCGCGATACCTGTCGCCCTCCTTGCTAGAGAGCGCCGCGCTATTTACCTGTGCCGAAACGAGGATGCGAGGGAGATGGTTGTCCGCGAGGAGAGACAGCGCTCGCTCAACGATTGGCAGCAGTCTTGGGTGAATTGCACGAAGGGAAGGCGGACTGCGCGCCTCATCCCGGATGTGAGACCGTGGCTAAATCGAAGGCATGGTGACCCAGTTTTTGAGCGGGCACGGGTATTTTCAGTCTTACCTGCACAAAATCGGTAAGTCACGGTCTCCCGATTGTCGGTTTTGCCCAGGAGAGGAGGACCATGCCTGTCACACATTTTTCGCGTGTACAAAATTTGTCGGGCTGCGAAGGGAACTCTACAGGGAAACGGGGGAGCTCACCCCGGATAAAATAATTGCGGTGATGCTCGAATCGGTTGACAAATGGAACCAGGTGGCACATTATGCTCGGGCAGTCCTAAAATATAAAAGGGACTCACAGCAGCTGGGGGCACTGGGGCTGGGAGATCGCTCTTCTGGCATTTCCTCTTCCCCTCTCCCCTCCCACTAGAAAAGGGACTCCTTAGCTTGAAGGCGCCCCACGGCGTAACAAAACGAGACCTGGCCCGAAGTAATGTGTCAAACGGTTCCAGGCTGGGTTCTCAGGTTGACAGGGGAGGTGTTTAGTGGGTAGTCCAGTCGCGCATGGGAGTCCCACACTCTGTGCATAAATACCTCCCTACCACAAAAAAAGGTAAGCTTTTATTTAACAGACTGAAAAACAAATTGAATAAAATTTATCATATGCATAAATGAATTTAAAAAATTCCATCTTTAAGATACATTATTCCAGCAAATCTATCCATTGTCATATCTGTAGACATTGGTTGGTGGCTTAAGGGCATAATAAAAATTCTATTGGTATTTACTTGTTTAGTGGGTAGTCCAGTCGCGCATGGGAGTCCCACACTCTGTGCATAAATACCTCCCTACCACAAAAAAAGGTAAGCTTTTATTTAACAGACTGAAAAACAAATTGAATAAAATTTATCATATGCATAAATGAATTTAAAAAATTCCATCTTTAAGATACATTATTCCAGCAAATCTATCCATTGTCATATCTGTAGACATTGGTTGGTGGCTTAAGGGCATAATAAAAATTCTATTGGTATTTACTTCCCACTACAAACATTTAAATTCTTTGCAAAGAATAATTTCTCCTTCGTAAATCTATTAAACATGTAAGTTTTTCAACAAACACATTAAAATTTATAAAAGTTGTTTACTTCTAACGACCCTCTAATTGCATTTTTTCTTCTCGGTAACAATTTTCAGTGTACATACATATCTGTAATTGCAGCACGTACACGTACTGAAACCGAAGTTATGCCTGGAAGTCAATATCGTATGTCTGCAAATAACAACGTTCACCTCCATGGGCACCTACATACCAAAGTTTGCATGCAAGTAGGAAGGTTGGGTAGGTGCACAAGGATAAAAATTGACATGAGCGCCATAAAGGTGGCTGTCGCTAGCCTTCAGAAGTTCAGTGAACTTCCAGTATTCTGGCCTAGATTTCCCTGATTTCACCTCAGCACTTTACCAAGCCTTAGTGCAGTAGACGTGGTTTGAAATAGGACAATCCACTTTCGTCCTTACCTACCCCTCACGTTGCCGTCGTCGCCTACAACTGTAGCGTCCTAGATTCGCTGCAGCCGTGCAATGCAATCGTTAATTTTCTTTGGATTGTTTTAAAATAGAAAAACCATTTCACAGTTGAGTTTTGATAGATTTGAATATTTTTCTTAATGCTGAGCAATTGATTTTGAAAATTAACTCAAATCGAAATGGGATATTTTAAAACCTAATCGTGTCCCACTTATAACAAAATACCCGGGATGGAATCAGAAGCGATGCAACCAGACTTGGGGGCGATGCGATGCTCCAGTTTAAAAATATTGACCTAAATCCTTGTCCTGCTCGTATTGCATAGCCTTCCCGTCTCGGCAGCTTGATGTTAGAATTGTGCAGCATGTACTCGTATGTACAAGTGTGGATTTCAATGTGGATTTGTTATTTTTCCCTAGGTGGTCCTAGTAAGTTTAAGTGGCACTGTGTAGGACATTAAGTGCCTGGATTAATTTTTTTTTGATTTGGCATTGGGAGATTTTATGTTCAAATAATAAACTGTAGTGGATATTATTTCAAACGCATAATTTACCACGTCAACGTTGAGGAGAGTAGCATTTAGAATAAGACATTTGAAAGATTGACTTTATCAGTAGCTCGTAGTCTGTTGTTTCATTTTTACTACCACTGAGTTTCACCCTCTTATCTTTGATTTGTGTTCTTATAAATCCAATTTTATATTAATGATAATATTCACCACCCCCTAGTCCACTTTGAACCAAAACGTTGAGATTTGTTAGAAAATCCCATTTTTTCTTCTTCTTCTTCTTTGTAGCACTACAGCCCCTCTCGGGCCTTCGCTTAGAGATAGTTAGTGTATCTCATTTTAATGACCGTATTGATTTTTTCGGAAGTTGGGTTTGGTCAGTACCATGCTCCCGTGTGCCTGCTCAGCTATGATATGATCTGATTAAATCAGTACATATCACCACTGAGTGAACACTCGTAGTCTGTCCGAAAAATCCCTATGAACTAAATCATGTTGTTCCCAACGAGATTTGAACCTGGGACCTTCGGCTTATGCGTTCATGCTCTAACCACTAGACCACACAGACTACCTATTTTTTACCTTAATGGTATTCAAGAAAGTAATCTGGCCAGTTTCATGCTCAATCGTGTGATTATCACTCAATTTCTCAATCAGTACCATCACAGCTAGGTAGGTTGATAGTCGTATAGAAGCACCAGAAGCGCAAAATTGTTGCCACCAACTAGAAATGAGCTTGGGAGCTGCTGGGTAAGCGGTAAAAACTCTAACCACTATACCAGTTGGACTACTAATTTCAAATTCAGAAACTTTTATGGTTGTGTAAGATAATATTGCAAAGCCGTACTAAAATCGTGACCTGTCTGTCCACTTATCCATCCGTGCTTCATTGTACATTTTCTTGTAAACTACATAAATCAGAAACATGAATTTCATACCTATGTGTAAAGTGGTACCCTCCTCTAAGGTTCGTTGCAATTTTTTATAAGGCTTTTATGAGGGTCTTCCCATTTGGGAGATTACCCTTGAAAAAAAAAATCTTGAGGACCAGCTGCACACACAGGAAAACAAAAATCTAAGTAAACAAATTTGTGATAAGATCTGTGTTATGCTATGCGTGCGATACATGGACTCTGACGCAAGCATCTGCAAACATATTGAACGCCTTCAAAAGACCAGTCCTGAGGCGAATAATCTAAGTAAAGCTAGACGGGGACCAACGGCGAATTTGATACAGGAGCTGTATGAATTTTTGATGAGTTGAAGGTATAAACGATTGTAAGACTGCGGAAGCTGAAATGGGCTGACCATGTGAATCGTATGGATGAACTACGGATACCCAAATTGTTATTCGTTGCGAGAACCGAGGGCCGGAGACCAGTTGGAAAACTGAGGAAACGCTGGTCTGACTCGGCTGACGAAGACATTTCATCGCTGCTCGGATTTTGAAGTAGTTGGCCGCGGTCAATGGATCGAGACAGTGGGAGGCACTTGTTACAGGAAGCGAAGGTACGAGAGGGGCGTAGCGCAGCAAAGAAGTGTGATAATCTCGATCGCTCGGATCGATATTCTACAGAGATCTATCACCCTTCAATACAAATGTCCCAACCAGCTGATAAGGTTATTTGATAGGTCTCTGCGACCAAACGCCGCTGAGGTTGATGGGTGTGTTGTGAAAATGGGTAGATAAACTGTCCGTGTAAGACTGCAGCAATGGTCTGTTACCTCGGCGAAGGATAATGGTGGGATCCGCCGAGATGTCTGAGGACGTGTGAATGCACTGGCAGGCTAGCATTGCGGTGTCGTGTGTGGGTTCTTTTTCCCAGCAAAGGATCCACCACAAAAAATTGTGCATTCACGAATTGTAAAGATATAATGCGGATCGACTGGTGTCAAGGCCGAGGTAACCTAGTAAGGGTGGAAATTGCTTAAAGCCAGTAACAAACTTGGCCTGGAGAAAATAGATGGATTTGAGTAGACTCCGTCTTTACTGAAGATTCTTATGGGCCCCAACGCCAACGTGGCGGGTCCCATATCCAGTCAGGTTCTAGATAAAAGGAAAGACCGAGGGTACTGTTTAATTCAACATTTTTTTTATTGTTACTTCTACGTTATTTATTTCCCTTTTATGTTTTTATAAACATGATTTTAAATATGTTTTTCTTTAATTTGTGAATAAAACGATAAAACATCAAATAAATTCGAAACTTTGAAAAAAAAAATTAACTCTAATAGACAAGCAGATAAATTAATTGTTTATTTTAAATATGTATTAAATTGAGTTTCTTTTCAATGTCATGGGTCTGAAACTATTTTTGATTTAAAACCGAAAACTGTGCAATAAGGGAGTCTGTGTTCTGGATTAAATTGGTAATTTTTTTTTTGTTTATTCAAATATAGGGTTTTCCAATAAGAGGTGTTATTTTAAGATTAAAAGAAAAATGCCATTTTTTAATGTAAATGATCCAATGTTTATTTTATTT